>OY390707.1:10786543-11986543 GCA_959613345.1 Tolmerus cingulatus | reverse complement strand
AATAAACCTCTACCAAATTCGAATTATTTCAGATTTTTCGTTCCTTAAATTTAGGAGATAAGGGTGTGCGTTTAGACATTTTTCATCAAATCCTACTTTCAAATGTGCAAATGAAGCCATTGCAAATGATACCCCACTCAATCTAGCAACCCAATTATAAAATGTCGAATCGCCTTTCGTTCTTTTGTATAAAGAAAATTAAAACAAAAAGTCTTTTGTATTAACATTATCCTAAATTTGAAACTGATAACGTAGTTAATGAAACGGGCAGACAGACAGACACTATTCCTTTTAAACATATTGGAATGGAGTCCTAAAAACAGAGTGGGAAAAATTAAAAGTTTATTATAATATGATTAATATAATATAATAGAATAAAAATTGAATTTATAAGTCGACTACAAGTTTTATGAATGTAAAATAAGCATAAGATATTTGACAAATCCTTCACTTGGAATAGTCAATTACTCCAAAGAAAGTAAGAAGATACCTACTCGTAAATACGCATCTCTTTAATTTATTGTAGATTTCTAATAATTGATGACTTTTGAGTTTTCAGCATAACACAACATTTTGAATTGAAATTTTATTTCTGATTGCGATAAAAATTCGGATTAAAAATTTTTACAGCACACCCATATGTCTGAACTCTTGACTTATTTGGAATCGTTTTGACCTGATTTTTATTTTTAAAAGTACATTTCTTATTTCACTTTCGCGCACCAATAACGATAATTTCTTTTCTCCATTGTATTAAAAATAGTATATACAAACACTGAAACATTTCTTATAAGAAAATAATATTTGTATGCCTGATAGATGTATGTACATACACATGTGCGAACAACTTCTAATTATTTTATGTTATTTTTGGAAAATGTAACACAAAATAACACTTTTAAACTTATTTTGAATTCTATTAGAAGGAGAAATTACACGAGGATGTGGAGAAAAATCTAAAGAGGCTAAATACCCCGCCTCCTACAAGTCGTGCTACTTTGATGGATGCAATAACAAAGATTTCCCTATTCCCAAAAAAAACGAATGTTACAAATGCAATTCAAAGAACCTGGCCGATTGTGCAATTAAACCGTCAGCCAACTTACCTCATGACCGATGTAAAGATCCAAAGGATAATTGTATTACAGCAATTGGTAGGTTTATTAATTAACTTTTTAAGCAGTATTAAGTAGAGTTACGAGATAGGAGACATTAACTAAATATCGAATTTCAGTTGATGGTGTAACCTTCAGAGGCTGCGAGAAAGAGGTCAATGTACCGGTTAAAGCACTTTCACAGAAATGCGATTCAAAGTTATGCAACAATGAAATATTCCCGAAAAATCGTCCCCAATGTTACCAATGCACTGGTCAATGTTGTGTCACGGATTTCAAAAAGCACCTTCAGCCGTGTGTTAATTATAATGAAAATACTTCATGTGTAACCGTCGTAGAAGACGAGAAGAACGTAGTTCGCAAGTGCGCTTCAGATCCTGGCTTTTCAGTTCCAAAGTACGCGGCAGTATGCAAAGGTCCTGCATGCAACAACCATTCCGCGACTTACACTGCCGTGTGCTCGTCCTGTTCTCAAACTAATGCCACGTCTTCATCTTGTGTCCGACTCACTTCACCTGTAGCACCTGGGAAAAGATGCTCCCTTCCGCAGGCGAAGACCTGTACGGAATCCCTTCTTCTCAACCGACCCATCTCCTGCTTCACCTACAAGAAATCTGGCAAAGTTGTTCGCGGCTGCACTAAGAACGCTGGCGAGCTAGCAAAGGACACCGACAACTTCAGCACCTGCGAAGGACCCATGTGCAACAACGAGTGCCTCCCTATAAAGTGCATTTCTTGCGATTCTAGGGTCGACCCAAAGTGTTTTGATAAGACGAAGGACTTACCGCTGAAGAAGTGTTCTAGTGACATGGCTTGCTTTGTCGGTCAAACACCAGGTATGCACATTTAAGGTTTTAATGTGTATGAGAATGTTTTCCAACAATTTTTGATTATTTTTGTTTTAAAATGTCTTTATAAATTTACATCATAAGCGATGTGCAGGAAGATGGAGAATTATAAGCTTTCTATACTTAATTTGAATTTTTTTTAGACGGAGAAATTATACGAGGATGTGGAGACAAATCTAAAGAAATTAAACAAACAACTCCTTGTTTCTTCGATGGATGTAATAATAAGGATTTCCCTGTTCCTAAAAAAATTGAGTGTTCTAAATGCAATTCACGTGACCTCGCCGAATGTGCAACTAGTCCTTCAGCAAATTTACCACATGTTCAATGTAAAGATCCAAAGGACAAATGTTATACTGCTATTGGTAAGTCTTTAAATACGTTTCTTAATCAGTATTTAAAACTGATACTGAACAAAAATGTATTAAAACATATAATTCCAGTTAACGGCACCACTTACAGAGGCTGTGCGAAGGATATTGAGCCTTTTAACCAACACGCAGTTACAGATATGTGCAATTCAAGTCTGTGCAACTCTGTATTATATCCGCAAGATCGTTTAAAATGTTATCAGTGTGAGGGAAAAGATTGTGTTAAGGATTTCGGTAAATACCTAAAGGCTTGCAGTAAATACGACAAAGAAGATTTATGTGTAACAATTGTAAAAGATGTAAACAACGTAATTCGAAAATGTTTGTCAGACCCCGGTAAATTAGAGGTAAAAGTTACATGCAAAGGTTCTGGATGCAACAACCAGCCTGCAACATACACTGCCGAGTGCATCTCCTGCAATGAAATCTCCAATGGCTCGTCCTGTGCCAGGGCAGCTTCATCCGATGCATCCGGAAAATGTAGAGTCCCGAAAGTTTCAACTTGCACAGACACACCGCTCCTTAACCAACCTATTTCATGCTTCACCTACAAAATGTCTGGCAGAGTTGTTCGCGGCTGTATGAAGGATGCTGGGGGATTGGCTCACGACACCAAAAACTTTGAGGCGTGTGTAGGTCAGTGGTGCAACACTGAATGCGTCCCTACAAAATGCGTTTCCTGCGATTCCCGGACCAATCCAGAATGTGCCAAGGAGGCGAGTAAGCTGGTACCGCAGCTCTGTTCTAATGAAACCACTTGTTTCATCGGTCAGACTTCAGGTATGTTTATTAGTAAATAGTTTTGTATTGATTAAAATGTGAAAAGCACTTTCTATCCATTTCTTCTTAAAAAATTATTGGGATTTTTATATCCTAAAAATAGTCGATTTTTTTTCTAAATTTATCCATATATACCTATAAAGTTCTAACAAAAATTATGGAAATTGTCTAAAATGAAGATATTATCAATAATTTTACAAGTTAAAAAAAAATAGATCAAATTGGAAAATGTTCACATTTCTTTTCTTACGATGATCTTTTTAACATCCCTTTACTTCCTTCCTTTCAGAAGGAGCAGTTATACGAGGCTGTGGATCGAACTCAAAAGAGGTCGTTCAAATTAGTTCCTGTTCCACAGATGGGTGCAACAAGGTCAACAAAGTTTTTCCACCAATCACTAAAAGGCTTGAGTGCTACAAGTGTGACTCAACCAATTTAACAGAATGCGCAGAAAACCCTTCTCCCAATTTACCTCATGACTACTGCAAAGATGCAAATGATCGATGTGTGACTGCAGTTGGTAAGTGTACAAACCCTTCTGCTTATAAACAAGTAAGAAAAATTGGCGGAGTTAACTAATATTTAAAATTTCAGTTGATGGCGTAACTTACAGAGGCTGTGAGAAAGAGGTGAATGCGCCGGCGAACTCAATTTCAGGAATATGTAGCAGTTCAAACCTTTGTAATGTTGAACAATTTAACGTCCCACATTCCGAAGTTTCTTCTAAGGAAAATGATGCTAATAATAATTTTAACAGAAATAACTACAGTAATAATAACAACAATAATAATAACAGTAACAACAATAACAATAATAATATATTTGTTCAAATTATAAATTTCAACTTCGGTAAAAAGAACAACTCTTCAGATAAAGCAATAGAAAATTTAAATACTTCAACACTTTCATAAAGATTTTAAAAATTGATCAAATTTAATGTAAACTTATTATCATATGTATTTTTGAAAAGTTAATAAATATAATAAAGAAACAATGTGTATTTACAGACTACCCGATTGTAATTCAAATCTCCGAAATTCACATGAAGTGGAAGTGATGGAAATATTTTTTTTACGTTAACCGAATCTCTGAAGGCCATTTTCAAGACGAAAAATTGCTTCTGCATATTGTTAGTGAGATGAATGGAAACATCTAGCAATTTAAATATTTCCGTGGTGGTTTTAAACCAGAAATTTAATTAACGATGACTATTAATTTTCTTAAAATGAATCCTTAGTTGTTTCTTCGTAGTTTTCATCTAAAAATTAAGAAATTTTAAAATTACAGATACATGGGCCTGTATTTGGTAGTGGTAGTGGTAGGAAATAAAGGTCTACAAATCACTTGGTCATTATCTAATGAAAGTTTGGGATATTTTTAAAATGATATCGAAATCATATTCAAATTTATGTACATTATATAAAAATCACGCTTAAGAACAAAATTAACCAGCTTAACCAAAAATTAATTTTCTGAAGTTAATTTCACAATGCAGCTTAAGAAAAGTACAATTGAATATTTAAAAGCAGGAACTGTACGCAACTGAACTCAATTAATTTTTTATAATTGTATTTAATTTAATAATTTGATAAAATTAAAAATTTAGCTAAGTATATGCAATGTATATATGTATATATGTTCCAAATTTATGACCATTTAAAATTCGGACATTCTTATAGCTGTTTGTTGACTGTTTTTTTATGAACATCTTCTATCTTCCTTTTTAGGAAATTTTAATATGGTACATCAATTAAAACTGGATAAAACAAATATGTTGTCGTAATATATTTAAATATGCAAAAATATAAGATATAATACTCAAAAATTAGCCTTGTTCGTAAATCGAAGTGAATATTAAAAATAATCTTTCGATATGAAAAGATATCTATTGGATTTAATGACCAAAATTCAATTGATATCTGAAGTATTTTATTAGTTATCAGAGTTCTGATTGCAGTGAAATTTTCTTAAAACTTCTTGAGAAAAAATGCGAAGAGCTAGTCACGATGAAACGACTGGTCAGTGTAGTTCTCGTCGTACTTCCACTATTTTGTGGATCCGTTCCTCAGAAAGGTAAGTTAAATCCATAAATGAGTTTTAATTTGTAAATATGATTAACACGTTATGGTTTTTTCTTTCACAATAGGAGGAAGTGAATCAGGTGTTGAATGCTACAAATGCAATTCCAAGGAAATTGCGGACTGTGCAATTAATCCAACTGCGGGACTGCCAAGTAGTTATTGCAAAAACCCAGAAGACCAGTGCGTTATTGCAGTTTGTAAGTTTATTTTATTTTTCTAAGAGCAATATATGCATTAAAAGTTTTGATATTCGTTCTAGAAGTTACTATTTGCGAGTTTTGTCTGATATTGAAGTATAAAGTAATTAAAACTAAGTGAGTGATTGTTATATCGGTTTCTGGTTACACTTTCTATATTTCGAAATCGACAGATAACATACGTTTGCCAAACATTATCAGTTTCATCTTCAAATTGTGATATCTTCAGTATAGTATTAATCAATTCTTGTTTCTGATAATTTGAATGCGCATAAAATATTTTAATTCACTTGTACTAGAGTTGTATGTTAACTAATTATCTACGTCATGTATATTCATATCACGTCTTATTTTAAAAATTTGTTGCAATGGATTTATAAAAATAAACATGGTATTACTTGTGAAATTCAATTTAGTATAGGTTCGAAGATGAATTTGAATTTCAAGAACTATATTGGAAATTAGTAAAATAAATTGTTTAAGCAAATTTAATAATTTATGTTGCGTAAACAGGTGGCAATTACTTTTTTGGGATTAGATTACGAATTTGTAAATAATAAATGCTCAATCACTTGTTCGGTAGTAGACCTGTATATATTTATAATTTAGGTGTTGTGTAATAAATGTTGTCAAAAATCTCAACAACAAAATTTTAAATTTCAGTTGATGGCATCACACGAAGAGGTTGTGAAAAGGAAGTGAATGCACCATTCGATGCAATTATTTCAACATGTAGAAATCATCTTTGTAACAGTAAAGTGTTTCCAGAAAATCGCTTGAACTGTTATCAATGCGAAGGAAAAGATTGCATAAAAAACTTCCAAGACACACTTAAACCATGTGTTTATTATGATGAGGAAGATTATTGCATAACTGATGTAATTGACGAAAGTGATGTCATCCGTGGGTGTCAATCAGATCCTGACTATTCGGTCGGGTCATTTGGGGAAATGTGTCAAGAATCTGGTTGCAACAACCACTCTACAACTTACACTTCTGAGTGCGTAGCATGTTCTGAAGCAGATTCGCAAAGTTGTGTTCGCATATCTACGCCTATTCCATCTGGACAACTATGTATGGTTCCGAAAGACAATACTTGCAAAGATACACTGCTCCTTAATCGACCTATCCAATGTTTCATATACAAAGCGACGAACAATGTTGTTCGTGGGTGTCTCAAGGATGCTGGTAAGCTTGCTCTGGACAGCGACAATTTTAAGACCTGCGAAGGTCAGTCGTGTAACAATGAATGTCTTCCTTTGAAATGTCTCGTGTGTGACTCGAAAACAAATCCAAAGTGCGCCAACATGGCAAATGAACTGAAACCCCAGTTGTGTTCTGACGACACTACTTGTTTTATGGGCCAAACTACAGGTTAGTCAAATACTACATAAATTAATATAAATAGCACACGTACTTTAATAATGGTAAAAAAATCCTATATTCGGTCTTACATTTTAAAAAGTTACTTTATGTTGGGCAAATTCGGTAGGTATACTGTTTTATATAAACTTTTATTTTATATAAGAAGGGTTACATTTTTATTATAAATCATTTCAACTTTTTTCAGAAGGAACAATTATACGAGGCTGCAGATCGCAATCAACAGAGGTCAGTCAAATTACTACTTGTTCTTCAGATGGGTGCAATAACAAGGTTTTGCCTACTATTGAAAACCTGAGCGTGCGCACCGTATTACCTACCCTTCGCTCAAATCAATCAATTAATCAACCAAAGGTTAAACCTCTCGAGTGCTATAAATGCAACTCAAATAACCTCGCTAAATGCGCAAATAACCCTTCTCCCAATTTACCTCATGACTACTGCAAAGATGCAAATGATCAATGTGTGACTGCACTTGGTAAGTGTATAAAACCTTCAGGTTATAAACAAGTAAAAGGAATTGGTGGAGTTAACTAATATTTAAAATTTCAGTCGAGGGCGTAACTTATAGAGGCTGTGAGAAGGAGGTGAATGCGCCGGCCAACTCAATTTCAGGAACATGTAGCTCAAAACTTTGTAATGTGGGACAGTTCAACGCCTCAAATTTCGAACTTACTTCTGAAGAAAAAGGACCTAACAATAATTCCAACAACAATAATTACAGCAATAATAACAACAATAATAACAACAGTAACAATAATAACAATAATAATATATTTGTTCAAATTATTAATGGAAATAATAAAAACCATACACTAGTTCAACATTAAATTTGAGATAAATAACTTCTCTGAAAAATGCAGTGTCACACTTATCTTATTTAACAACATTGTAAAATGAAAGAAAACGAATAAACAAAGTACTTAAATTTGTTGAAAGGGTTTTACAAGATTGACATTCTTTACTTCGGAATGATATAAAATTGAAAGAAATTGTTTATATCTAAAAGTTTATTTCATTTAAATCTTTATAGTTATCTAATTTTGAGCGAAACACTTTTTGCTTTAATTAAATAATATAATGAAAAAATATATGTCAAGAAGAAATAAATAATGCAACAAAAAACTACGAAGTTAATAACGGATGACTTTATATTCGAAATTTTAGAAAATTTTTGCTACTTTTTATGATTTTTTGGAGTTGAAAATTAATTTAGATGTTGAGAATTTGCAAATATATTTAAATTTAAAAAATTTAAATGTCTATGGATGTTACGACTTTATCCAGGAGAAATTCTATACAACTAAACTATTAAAATAATCAGAATTTTAATTTTGAACTACGTATGTGTGTATTGATCCTTTAAGTAAAGCATCATATTGTACAATCATTTAATAATTTTATCTGACTGTAGGAATTACCATCACAATCTTTGTCATTGTGATGATAAAAACGGTAATTTTCACGGTTTAGTTCTTCTATGAAAAAATCATTATTTTTCTCTCAAGTAAGGTTTTAGGTGAAAGTGCTGATAAAAATTAATTCACTTTTCAACTACTTTATGTAGGTATACTATAAATATGTATATACTCGTACCTATACAATACATGTATGCATGTATCAGAGGCATATGCAATCAACATATTTAAATAAATTTAATTAATCGTAGTAAAAACATCCTTTTATACCTAATTCATTTTAACTGCATGCTTACTACAATATAATAGTAAATATAATTATATAATCAAACCTTATATTAACATTTTCTAGTTGTTAGGTTAAAGAATGGAATTTCTGGGGAAGCCCATTATGAAACTAAATTATTAAATATTTTTGGATTGAATGTGCTTTTTAAAAGCGTTATGAATGATAATTCAGGTACTATGAACAATTATTGTTATCAATTTGTGGCGCTAAGAGTTTTCCCCCGTTATCTTTATCATATCGCAATTATCATTATATCTATCTATTGCATGAAATAATATCCAGTCTAAAGTCAGGAACTTTGTAAATTGTTGCATTTGCACAGATTTATTTATGTTTTATGGGTCATCGAATTTATGTTGTATATTAAAGGTACATATCTATGCACTTGAATTTGGGATGAAAATTTGAAAAAAACTCTTAAAGATTATCGCCTCGGATTTAGTGCTTGGTATAAAAACTAATCCATTTGAAACATTTTTGGCGAAACTTAATTGATATCTGAAGTACTTCACTTGTTATCAGATTGGGGTCGCTGAGAATTTTCCTTATTTAAAATGTGGAGCGTTGTTTTTGACAAGCAATCGCAATGAAGCACTTGGCCAGCGCAGTTTTCTTCCTAGTTCCACTCTTTTGTGGAGCCGTTCCTCAGAATGGTAGGCGTACCTCAGGACTTGTTCATACCTTTTCAATTTTTCTAATTTTGCATATTTTGTATTTTCGCTCAACAGACCATAGTAGTGTCGGCATCGAATGCTACAAGTGCAACTCAAATGATACTCCTGACTGCGCGCAGAATCCAAAGACGAAATTAAACGCTAAATACTGCAATGACCCCAATGACCAGTGCATTACTGCAATTGGTAAGTTCCTTTTCATTTTTTTCTCGGTTCAAAGCAAGATTTAAGGATATGAATTTGTGAGGACTAAGTTTCTAAAGTGATATCTAATACCAAGTGAAATAAGTGATGTGAATGATAAATTTGGTTTTGATTGGAGATGATCTTAATTTTCTAATTTCTCTAATAATTGAAAAAAGTTATGAAAATATGTAAAGAGTATGAATAATCCAACGTTGCAAAGTATGAAACTTTTCTGCCCTCTTCCAACGAAGATTTCTAATTGTATACTAACTTACTAAGCCAACAATATAAACGTTTTCGAATTGAGTTTGTTTCTCTTGCAGTGCTACAAATTATGTATAATAAATTAAATAGATTATTTTACCAAATTAATTATCTGAAAAGTAATTAATCAGAAATCTAAATATTAACACTAGACGAGACAACTTGAATCCCCCAGTAATATTCTCTGATTGTGTTTACTGATAAAATCAGTGTATCTAAATGTTTTAAATATTGTTGATTATTATGCTCGCGAATACGTTGTAATACTAAATGTGTCTGGGAAACGCACGTTGTGCGGTGTGAAACGCACTGGAACACGTTCAAAAATATAAATCTAATATAAAATAAATATCCCATATAAGAATTCTATCTGTGCTAATACCTGATTTCTTAATTTTAATTTATATTTTCGTATTAGTCATACGTACTAAAGTTCCTCAATAATCGTGTGAAGTCTATAAAAATGTTGAACGTTATTTCTATAAAATTTTCGGAGAAAACAAAGCATTTGGAAAATATCATAAATGCGCGTAGATAAAATCTTTTTATCTATTTGTTGTCCAGTACTATCAATTCTTATCTCTAAATATTTTCCACGATAGGCATATTGCTTCTGAAATATGTTTGTTCGTTTGTCACTTCATTAAATTACATACATACAAATACCTATAACTTCAAATTCAGAGGTAAAAATGAGATCTGTAAATTCTATTTTATATTAGTAATTTATAAAAGGAAGCACTGATATTTTATCTTTCGTAAAACGTAATTTAAGTTTTAAATTCGATAAACTATAATATTAAAATTTATATAACGATTCAAAAATTTATTAAAGTTTTCCATTTCTGCTCCGTTCATTTTGGTAAAGTAGTAAAAGGCAAAGTTTTAATTTGTGTGATGTCGGCTGTTCTGGCCTACTTTAAAGACACGTCTGGGAATTAAACTTTAAAAATATGAATATGTTTTTTAAAGTAAGGAAAACACTTTAATCTGAATTCATATTTTACAAAACTTGAAATTTCAACGATTTTTAATGGTTAAAAATTTATATTTTAGTTGACCGTATAACCCACAGAGGCTGTAAAAAAGAGGTGAAAATAACTTCCGATGTAATTTCCACCACATGTACCGATTCCCTCTGTAACAATGAATTTTTTCCGAAAGATCGCTTAAAGTGTTATCAATGTGAAGGAACGAATTGTATAGATGATTTGCACGACGATCTTAAACCATGCGTTAACTATGTTCAAAACGATTCTTGCATAACTGATGTAATTGATGAAACTGATGTCATTCGTAGATGTGATTCAGATACAGATTTTCCATTGGGAACATTTGTGGAAATGTGTCATGAATCTGGTTGTAACGATCACCCAATTAAATCCACTTCTGAATGCATAACCTGCTCTCAAGCAAATTCAACCTCTTGCGTGGGAAGATCTGGATTTGTCCAATCTGGACTAAAATGTACGGTCCCGGAAGAGAGCACTTGCAAAGACACTCTACTTCTTAATCGTCCTATCCAATGTTTCACTTACGTCGCGTCTGGCTATGTTATTCGCGGGTGTCTCAAGGATGCTGGTGAGCTTGTCCAAGACGATGAAAATTTTAAGCCCTGTGAAGGTCAGTTGTGTAACAACAAATGTCTTCTTATAAAATGCGTCAAATGTAACTCCAGGACAAATCCGAAGTGTGTAAATAACGCGAATAACCTGGAACCCGAATCATGTCTTGGCGATAATGCTTGTTTCACCGCCGAAAGAGCAGGTGAATAACTTTAAATAAATTTAAAATGTAGTCTTAAATAAGTATGACCAAAATTTAAATAACACCATTTTAACAAAATCAATACCTAAATGAAATGAAAATTAACAATTTCTTTTCGTGAGTTTTCTATTTATTTGAATGAAAGAAAACGAAAGCATTGAAGATGAAAATGAGAAATAACATTTGTAAATTTAAAATCCCGATAACAGTTATTGAAAATCTCAACAAAGTACATATGTACTAAGTAAAGGATTTTAATTCTATCGACTTTGAAATATTTGTTTGATGGTGTTGAATTACTAGTGGAACTTTTTCATAAAGAAATAATGAAAATTAAATTTTAATGTAAATGTTGTTCTAACTTTTCTTAAACCGGTTTAATAACATAAATTCTTTTTAGAAGGTGCAATTCAACGAGGATGTGGAGAACGATTAGAAAATGCGAAGCAAATCGTTACTTGTCACGAAGATGGTTGTAATAATAAGGATTTACCTGTTCTTAAAAGAACTGAATGTTACAATTGCAGTTCACATGTCCTCGCTGAATGTGCAACTAATCCTTCAGCCAGTTTACCACATGCCACCTGTAAAGATCCAAACGATAATTGTATTACAGCAATTGGTAAGTTTTCAAATTTAGATATCCATGAGTAAGGCAAGCATAAAACATAAAATTCCAGTTGCTGGCTCAACTCAAAGAGGCTGTGAAAAGGAAGTAGATGTTCCATCGTATGCAATTTCAGAGAAATGTAACTCAACCTTGTGCAATATTAAAGTATTTCCGAGAGATCGCTTTAAGTGCTATCAGTGCGAAGGAATAGACTGCGTCAAAAACTTCGAAAAATACCTTCAGCCCTGCGCTAAATACGCCGACAATAAATGTGTTACGATCGTAGAAAACGAGTCGAACATAATTCGAAAATGCTCATTAGATCTCGTCTACCCATCTCGATCTTTTGCAGTAACATGCGAAGGTTCGGGGTGCAATAACCAACCTGCGACGTACAGTGACCAGTGTCTTTCTTGCACTGAAAGTAACACTACGTCTTGCGTCAGACAAAATGCACTCGCTGCATCTGAAGCTAAATGCACCCTTCCCTTGCTGACGACTTGCACAGATGCACCCCTGCTGGGCCGACCCATCTCCTGCTTCACTTACAAGAAGTCTGGCGCAGTGGTTCGTGGCTGTATGAAGGATGCTGGCCACCTATCAGAGGATACCAAATATTTCATCCCCTGCGAAGGACCTATGTGCAACAACGAGTGCCTCCCTATAAAGTGCATTTCTTGCGATTCTAAGGTGGATCCACGTTGCGTCAATCAGACAATGCTCCTAGGACTGCAGCAATGCACCAGTGCAGTGGCTTGTTATGTTGGCGAGACCGCAGGTATGCAAAATTCAAAGCCGTATTTTAAGACTGGAAATAAAACTCAGCTATATGCTCAAATTTTAAACCTCTATGTTGCTTTATGAAAGTGGCTAAAAAGTTTAAGTTAACGAAATTTTGAAAGAAAAACGATTTAGAGCCTCTTTCACGAACTCCAAGTAGAGTAGCAAGTAGGCTAACCGCCAGTTAAAGTCACCAGTAACTACGCCTACTAATTTCACAATCATCGAGTAACATTAGCCGATGAATAAAGTAGCCCGTAACTTACTTGCCAGTCCGTCTGCGTATTTAACTGACGAGTAGCAGTTTGTCATTTGTGTATTATTAAATATTAATCCATGAATATTTGTAATCACCGCAACACAAAAATTAATAATACGCGATACAAAACTCTAAAATTGGACGTAATACTGAACGAATTAACGCCTGGTTTCTTACGATATTTCACTTAAAGAAAAAGTCGTTACTTGAAACCATGATTTGGTTTGTGAAATTGATAGAAGTTACTCGTGACTTTTACTTGCCAATTAGCGTTACTTGAAAAGTAAGTAATCAATACTTTACTTGTAGTTCGTGAAAGAAGCCCTTAATCAAATAAATGCATCTATTTGAATTTATTTTGCGAGCACATTTATAAGCGAAGGTACAAATAGACAAGCAGCTTCAAAATTTAACGAAGAAAGAAACAATTTTAAAAATTTTCAGAATTTCATATATTTGCATATGAAAAAACGTTTTAGAATATTTTGAATCATGTAGATTTTATAGAAATTTAATGAATGAGTACCAATAAGATAATGTTGCCTACACATTTTGATTTCAAAATTTTAATAAGCTAACTTGAAATTTTTTTTTCAATCTGATTGGACAACTTTAAAGCGACCTCAAAAATTGCTACATACAAACATTACATGTACATAAAATATAAAAATGTTCGTGCATGAATCTCTGCTCACTGCGACCTAAACGGAATATGCAAACAACAGGCAGAGTGTACAAATTGGTAGTTAAATCAAAATAGTTAATATTCTATAGAATCACTACAATTTGACGCAACACAATCGATAATCGAACTAAAATTATTAAAATTGTCGACAAACATGAATGTACGCGAAATGCATATTATCTTACGTTTTTGAATTTTATTACAGCCATATAACAAACATAATTTTAATTTTATTTGTTTAAAAAATTATTTTACGATAGAGTATCAACGAAATCAATTTCAGTAAATTAATATTTTAGATATTAAACGAACAATCAAATGCGTTAGTTTCCAAAGCGAATGAAAACCATTCACTTGTGATCTGTATGAAACTATGAAGATATTTTTCCAATGATATAGTAGCAGAAAATTGAATATGATATAATACTTAACTTAACTTAAAACATTACAAACATTTCTAGTAATTAGAAGAAAATCGTTGAGAAGATTTTAAGCAAATTTTTCTTACACTATTTGTTCCTAATTATGCGTAATTTGACTTTAATATTGTACTTTTTGTTTTTTTCAGAAGGAGAAATTATTCGGGGTTGTGGTAACCAATATGCAGAACTTTCTCAGATGAAAATTTGTTATTCAGATGGGTGTAATAATGAAGTTCTACCTCCTTCTTCTTGTGCAGGAGCTAATTGTAATAACAATGGACAAAACGATTGCCAGGGAAATAATTGTAAGAATGGCAGTGATAAGCGTCCACAAAATGGAGTAGAGAAGTATTGCTATCAATGTAAGGATTCAACGAGTTGTCGAGATATCCCTGATAAATCCTTGCTAAAGCGGTGCGCTTCAACATCTGACGGGTGCATGCAATATGTGAACCTTATGCATGAAATGGTTCGTGGCTGTAAATCTGACAAGGATTACGACGAGTGCTTGAAAAGAGGTAAAAAATGTGTGCAGTGTACTGAGGACGGTTGTAATAATATTGCATCGACTAAAACCGCGGAATTATTCTGTACTTTTTGCGACTCATCCGACAAAAACTGTATTTACACGATTAATAAGGACGAATCTATGAAATGTCACCCACAAGCCCCTTTCTATGAGGATAGTTTCGGCTGCTACAGTTGCATTTCGAAAGACAATAAAACAGCGAACAGAGGATGTTACTGGGGCGAACATTACACCAGTAACGATGGTTCTACGTGCCGCACGTGCAAAACCGATGACTGCAACGATGAAGCCCTGTTTGTGCAGAGCTGCATTCAGTGCAGTGGTGACAGTGCATCCTGCACAGGAGACCTTTCTGGAACTGCCTGTAAGAAAAACTTATATGCGCATAATGTGGGTTGTTACGCTAAGAAAATAGGTAAAATTTGAATCAAAAATAAAACTTCAAACATAATTTACTCTTCCTTCTTTCTTGTAGGAGATAAAATCAACAGAGGATGCATTTCGGATTTTGAAGATCCTAAAATTTGTAAAGGTGATGAAAAGTTTTGTCACTATTGTTTGGGCCAGGACTGCAATACTTCCGGAACAAGGAAACTTCATATTTCTCTGGGAGTTCTTCTTGTCCCACTCTTACTTTCCTTGTACGTTACATTTTAAGTGAAGTAAACAAATTCGAATTTCACTATGAAAAGTAGGAGATTAAGGCTGACTTGTGTAATTAAATTATATAATTTCAATTTGAAATAATAAAAAGAAGTTCTTAAAGAATTTTTTTACTGTGCTGTACTATGTACATACAAATAACTATTTTGGATTAGTCATTAACATACTATCGGCTTAGGCAAAAAACACCAACAAGAAACAATTTGAATGAATGAATTCAAAATTATGACTTGAATATTTCCAAGTTATATTTTTGCATTGAAAATAAATATATGATGTGTAAGTTTACAAATAATTTGATTGTTCAATATTTCTATAATCTTCAAATGGATCGAATGAATTGAACAAACTTTTGTATAGCTAATAAATCCCAATAAAATATTAAAAAATTTAGCAGATAAAATAAAATAGAACAGAACTGTTTTCAAAGTTGTTGACTAGGTAAAATGGAGAAAGTGAAGACGGTTTCACAGTTCATTACTTCTTGGTTATATTATAAGATCGGAAATCCGCAATTATGATAAAACAAATCAAAAAGGCAAGTGATAAGATAAGCCTCCACCTCAGAATTGTTCAAGTTTATCTATTCTGTATATACATATGTGTGTTTGTACATTATAGTAAAATTCAAATACCACACACTCATTGATTGACTTATTACGAAATCTCCAAAATCATATCTACAAAATTAGAATTTGACGGATATATTTTCTCATAGCTAAGCGGTTACACATAAATAGTCTAAAGTTCAAATATATGAACATGCAGTTTAATATTTCTAAGAATACAATTTGATTTGTTCAATGAAACATTGCCACTCAAGTTGAGGTATTGACACCGGAATCGATAATAATCTAGAAATTTATCGATTAGCAAGCATTTTTATTGATATAGTAAAAATGTACTACATAGATTAGTATCACTCTAATTCATATAAAAATTGGGCTTTTGAAAGAATTATTATACAGTCTTACTTCCACGATGATACCATTGACACGACTCTATTTTCTTTTGGTGCTGCCTCTTGCAGCATTTACTCAAAACGGTGAGTGTAAGTCAATTTTACATTATTTTTCCTAATTCTTTTAAGTATTTAAATTTAGTCAGCTCCAATTCAGCTATGGAATGTTTTAAATGCAGCTCACGAAATATTGCAAATTGTAGTAACTTTCCAATAGGATTACCATTTGACGTCTGTAAAGACCCACATGATAAATGCACCACTGCAATCGGTAAGTGCCTCATAACATATTTTATTAGAGCGTAACAAATTAATCGTCTTTAATAAAATTTGAATCAATTTAAATAATTACTTAACATGAAAAAAATCATTTCAAATATTTATATTTTTAAGTTGCCCTTTCTTTCCAAATAATTTTCACATATCCGAAATGCGGCCAGGAGTATTTATGCATTTTTAACACATTTTGTTGATCCATGGCTGATCACTCGAATTTCACTTCGTGGAAAAAGAATGCTCTATTGTACTTTTATCTCGTTGAGGATCGATGAATTACCTACTTATTGCATCATAGACTTCAAATTTGTCCTACTTTTCATTAATTAATAAAGATAATGTTTTTAAATATATTTCTTCAACTAACGATAACTTAGAATTATATTTTGATTAAAGTTTTTGTTTTATGTTTCAGTGAATGGTGTAACATATAGAGGATGTGAAAAGGAGTTAAACTTACCAAATTATGCATTTTCGGAAAATTGCAATTACCCACTTTGCAACAAAAAATTATTTCCGCGTAATCGTCTTAAATGTTACCAATGCAAGGGAAATGAATGTGTTAATTTTAAAGATTTTAAACATAATATCAAAGCCTGTGTTAATTATGTCGAAAATGACTATTGTGTAGTGGATGTTATTGACGAAACCAATGTTATTCGGGGATGTTATTCAGATACTGGTTATGTTGAAAACGAATTCACAAAAGTTTGTTTCACATCTGGTTGCAATCGCGATTTTCACTTAAATAGTGTAACGTGCGCTAAGTGCTCTCAGACTGACGGAAAATCTTGTGTTAGGAGAACAGAGCCTATTCAATATCCTAAGCGTTGCAAGATACCCCAAGGAACAAGTTGCGTCGAAAAAGTTCTTCTTAACCGTCCTTCTTGTTTTACCTACAAAAAGCCTGGAGAAGTGATGCGAGGATGCATTAAAGAGGTTGAAAAACTTGCTTTAGACAAGAAGTACATTGAGACGTGTTACGGCGAATTTTGTAATAACAAATGCCTCCCAATAAAGTGCATAAAGTGCAATACAAAGGATGAGCCCAAATGTGGGATTGGAGCATTTGGGCTAACAGCAGAACAATGTTCACATGGCCAAAATTATTGTGTGACAGGCAAAACTCAAGGTTAGTTTATTTAAATTATCAATTTATTATAGTTATTCGAAAAAAACATTTGTAAGTTACAATACTAGCACTACCTATATTATTGAAATTTAAGAGTAAATCTCCTATAACGCGGTAGATACGTTCCTCGAAAACACTGCGTTTATAGCAATCGTGTTTTAGGAAACATTTTACAAAATAAAATAAGTAGGTTTTGCTTTTAAATGAGAGTAACTTTCTTTTATGGTGTAACATTATGAACTTTTTCATTGTGCAACCTTATGTACATGAAAACAATTTATAACAACCATAAATAAAAATCAACATCATATGACATCTATAACAATTCTGATTATAAAAATTAAAATGTATCTCTTTTGCAAATCTTTGTTAATGTGTTGATAGACAGATAAGAAATTTTAATGATATATCGAGATTTCAGTCATTCAGTGTAAAAGGTAGATATTACTCAAAAAGTAAGTGCGGGACAACATTGGTGTCAAGAAGACGGACTTGTTTTGATAATAAATATAAATTATTAAATAGTCAAAAATGTTTTTGTGAATAAATGTATTAGACTATGCGTAGAATTGAGGAAAACTTTCCAAATTTCCTAAATGCAGGACTTGAAGGAATCCAACCGCATTGGAGCGAAACCATGCTGTAGCTTAAAAATTGGGAAGTGAGACTTTCAATTAGAAAAAACACTAACCGTATTTAAGTCCATGATTCAAAAGAAAATTGCACAAAATCTGAATTATGTACGAGAAAAAATTTACTGAAAAAAAACTTTTAAAAATATTTCTTAAAAAATAATCGAAAATCAAATTAAAATTTAAACAGTTTAAGTAATTTTGATGAGGTGTTGATGGTGCACACACATATAATGAGCAAAGGAGTCGAAATTTTATTAAGTATTTATTTAGTAGATAAATAGAGTGCAAATTTGGGCTATTGTCAATCTGGCAACTACCTATTTTGATGGATAAAGAGAAACAAATGTTATTACAAACCTTTAGATGATTATATTTAACTTATAAAAAATATTATCTGGATAAGCTGTGCATAGATTAGATTTCTATTTTGCAAATTAAGTACACAGGTTACTACAAACATTTTCTATAGGAATAACTCTCCTTTTCACAATGTACTGTGCTTATTTTGGTATTTTTTAGATGGACAACTTGTACGAAGCTGTGGCGGATATGACGACCTTAGAAGAGATGATAAACTACTAAACAGTATATATTGCTATAAGGATGGCTGCAATAAAGAAATTTACGTTCCACCTCCGGATATAAGCAACAATTTACATTGCTACCAATGCAAGAACTGCGATGAAATTTCGTATATATCAAAAGCAAACCCTTGTAATTCATCAACTGACGCATGTTTTCAATATTTGGATGATCAAAATAAAATGGTGAGGGGATGTAAATCCGACAAGGAGTATTCCGAATGCTTAGCTCAGGGAGAGAAATGCTACCAGTGCACAAGTGAGGGTTGTAACAATCGCCCACTATTACGAGAATCACCATCAATCAATTGCGTTGAGTGTGATGAAAATGACGTTGATTGCGCTTTTGATTTGCCAGTAAATGAGGGCTCGATATGCACTCCAAAGTCAATCTACTATAAAGATGAGTTCACTTGTTACAGTTGTCTAAAAAATTATTATGTTGCTGAAAGAGGTTGCCTGATGCCAAATTTAATAAACAAAAATGACTCAAATTGTGCAGAATACAAGACGTGTAATACAACCTTCTGTAATGCAAAATCCTTCCTTAAACAAAACTGCATTCAATGCTCCGGTACTGAAAAATTTTGCAATAAAGACGTTCCAGGAACTCCCTGCAATTATCCTTTAAGTTATAAAACTATGGGCTGTTTTAAAAAAAGATCAGGTAAATTTCATCACAAATTAATTTTACAAA
This sequence comes from Tolmerus cingulatus, assembly GCA_959613345.1. Lineage (NCBI taxonomy): Eukaryota > Metazoa > Arthropoda > Insecta > Diptera > Asilidae > Tolmerus > Tolmerus cingulatus. The sequence continues at coordinate 11,966,940 of OY390707.1, read as the reverse complement.
AGACTTTCCTAATTTTATATTTTTCTAGGTGCCCAATTGACTAGAGGCTGCGTTTCAGAGTTTCAAGGTAGTCAAGTTTGTCAAGAGACCGACAATTCTTGTCATGTTTGCAAAGGACAAAACTGCAATTCATCTGGAAAAGTAAAACTTTTTTTAAGTTCTGCACCTATTTTCACCTTATTCGTAATTTCTCTATATTTAAGTAATAAATTGTAAAAGTAAAATAAAAAATTATTAAATGCAATATAACATAGGATATGATTTCTTAAAACTGCATTGAACGGTTGTTTTGAAGTAGTCTCATAAATGCTTAAACGATATTGGATTGTAAAGTTTCTTTTTAAGTTGGTAAGTGATATTTATTATTTATAATATATGCATATAATTTAAGTATATTATATATTAATTTCAAAAAATAAATTTCTTTGTTTTTCCTTTTTGGGTTTTCTTGTAAATAAGAACTATTGAAATGAGGAAATCCAAAATGTGTGTTTATTTTTGTTGTTAAAACATTTTAAAATGATATAAAATACAGATGTCTCCTAAATTGGACTTTTAAGAAATATATGTAGGTATGGTATCGGTTAGTGGAATGAACATTTCTTTTATTTTCATATTTGTGGTTTCAATAAATTAAATTAGATAAATTTCCATAAACCAACTAGGTATGTTCGTAAAAAATCTTAAATCTTCGGTAACAGTGGATATAGATAGACCATATAGTGTAAACATTTTTTCGATTTGTTCGTACATTTTCAGTATATTAAAGGTGAGCAAATGCGAACGATTTTTGTTACTTCGAAAAATTCAAAAATCATAAAATAAATGTACACTGACGTCATCCATATTATATTGGTTTGTCGCTTTCCGTACAGATAACTCGGTACCTCGTAGCACTAATTTAAAATTTATCATTCATCTCAATGGGGACTGATAAAGGAAAAGTTGCGTTCTCTCATCTATTATTCATTGATTATTCATGTTCAATTACTATTGATTATGTTCGATTTTATATTTACATACGAGTATGTATGTATTTGTATTTGTAACAAAGAAATATGATAACGATAAATCAGCATTTTATTCATATTTCGTATATTTTTTTGTTTTTAAAATCGTCAGGGGGAAGAAATATTCTGCTAATCAAACAATCTGTGATTTAACACGACTTTGATTTCCTCCATCACTTAAGGTGACTCACCTTAGAAGCCGACATTTTTTTATATCGTTTACCATAATCAGCTATTAGATTAGAGCTATTGAAATTTATCTTGCTTTTTTTGAAGAAATTTTGGCAAGTATTCACGACAAGTTTGCATTCACGATGGTGGCGATTTTAACCTTCATATTATTTTGTTCAACGCTTGTTACATTGTGCACTCAAAATTGTAAGTGAATTTAAATTTAACAGTGATTTTCAATAATCATTTACTTTTTCATTTTAAAAGTTCATACCTCTCCGAGGATTGAATGTTTCAAATGCAACTCCAAGGATAATGCAAACTGCGCGATCGATCCAACAGTGAATTTGCCTCATTTCAAGTGTAGCAACTTCGAAGATCGTTGTATTACTGCAATTGGTGAGAAAAAAATCGAATTAAGTGATTATTAAATTTTTTATGTAGGTACTGATTTCCAATAAAATCTTTAATTTTAATTTATTTTTCAGTTGATGGCGAAACTGTCAGAGGATGTGAAAGAGAATTAAAAATACCAAGTTATGAACTATGGGATAGATGCAACACTTCACTTTGTAATAACAATTTATTTCCGATAAAACGTCTTAAATGTTATCAATGCAAGGGAAGCCAGTGTGTTAAGTTTACAAATTTCAAAAACACCTTAAAAACTTGTGCGACTTATGATCAAACTGACCTTTGTGTCACGGATGCAATAGATGAAAACAATGTTATTAGAAGCTGCTATTCAGACAAGATATCGCCAGGAATATTTGCAAGTTATTGTTTGGAATCTGGATGTAACGTGTTCCCTGCACTATCTGAGCTAAAATGTGCATCTTGCTTTCAGACAAATGCAACTTCTTGTGTTAGAAAAACGAAATCTACCGGTATTGGAGAACTTTGTACGATACCAGAAGAAACGACTTGCAGCGTTAGAGTCCTTCATAATCGGCCAATATCATGCTTTACATACAACAAGCCTAATCATGTGACCCGGGGATGCACTAAATATGCTGGAGAAATTGCGTCAGAGACTGAGTTCTTTAACACATGCGAAGGACATATGTGCAATAACAAATGCCTCCCAATAAAGTGCATTAAATGCGATTCCCGAAAGAATTCGAAGTGTATCAATCAAGCACATGAACTTGCACCAGAAATGTGTTCTGGTAAAGAATACTGCTATGTCGGACAAAAATTAGGTATGCTTACTTTAACTATTTTTTTTTTATTAAAATCTAATAGAATTAGTTCGAATATCAAGACATTTTTGTTACCTTAATAATCGGCAATGGTTTTAAGTAAACTTTTTACTAGTCTCTAACTGGCAATTATATAGGACAATTAGTTTTGCTTCGCAAAATGACATAAAATTTAAAATTTTTAACTTCTCTTTGAAGTGTAAATTGGTAAAAAGACTTACAATTTAAAATAAAACAAATCGAATTTAATTATTAAATAAATGCAGACTCAAAATGTACGAGCAAGTGTTTGTCTTATAAAATAACAAATGGAAGTTAAGTAAAAGTTTTCTTATTTGGAGCATTAATGTAGAAATTTTTGTAGGAATTTGGAAAAAAAATTTTTATATAGGGGGTATTCCATAACTTCCATTAAAAAATTTTGGCAGCATAGGCGAAATTGTGGCACAACTCTATCTTTTTAAAAATTTTGAAGTTAGAAATATAAACGGAAAATGTTTTTTTGCATATGAATTTATGTTACTCTACTTTTTAGTCTTTATATTGTGATAATTTTTGTTGGTATAGATAAATTTTAACTCGTAAGTTTGAACATTTTTATAAATGAATATACATTATTACATTATATTTACTTAACTTAGGGTCACTTTTAGAAAATGTAATTGTGAGAGGATGTGGTGGAGAGGATGAACCATACACAGATTATTATTGCTTTGAGGATGGCTGCAATAAAGAAATTTTCGTCCCTCCCCCGGACTTGGGCAAAAATATGCACTGTTATCAGTGCAATAATGATAAGGACTGCAATAATATTCTCGATCGCTACATAATAACGCCATGCAAATCAGAAGGCGACACCTGTTTTCAATACATGAATAACCAAAACGAAATGGTTCGTGGATGCAGTTCAGACGCAGAATATTCTGGGTGCTTGGCACAGGGTGAGAAATGCTACCAGTGCTCAATTAGGGGCTGCAACCACCGTCCAAACATCAGAAAAGCAATTACATCATGTCATTCCTGTAACGAAACCGACAAAACCTGTCTTTGGAAATTGAAGAAAGGTGAGGTGCCAGAATGCCACCCGGAGGCTTTTTATTACGATGATTTTACTTGCTACAGCTGCCGAACTGAAACTTTAGGAGCTAAGAGAGGGTGTTTAAATCCATCAAATAAGGACAATTTTAAATGTAACAACTTGACGACATGCACATACGACCTTTGCAATGGAAAGCCGATCCTTGAACAAAGTTGCCTACAATGCGACAGTAATGTTCAACGTTGCGATGACTACGTCGACGGGGCTCCTTGCAATAAATCTTTAAGTTTTAACACCATGGGCTGCTACTCCAAACAAGAAGGTAAAAATATATTTAAATTTAAAACCTGAAGCCAAGTTTATCTCTTTTATAATATTCCTTATAGGTGACAGACTCAGGCGAGGTTGTGTTTCTGACTTCGAAGGCAGGCAAGTTTGTGTAGGCAATGAAAACTTTTGCCACATTTGCTGGGACAAGAACTGCAACAAATCAGGAGCATCAAGAATTTTTGTTGAGCTTAGTGTTGTTTTTGCACCACTTTTAGGTGCATTATTATTTTTAACAATTTAAATTAATAAAAATTTGACTAGAAAGTTTTATGATTCATACAATTCAGAGTAATGTATTCGAAATTAATAAAGTTTGTCAGACAAATGTTTAGGAAGATATAAGAGCATGTTGGAGAGAGTACTTTGTGGAATTGATCGATTCGAAAAAAATTAGAAGATGTTTGAAGTAGACTCAAAAAACATAAGTGATGATTTTCTGAAGGAAATTTATATCAGTCAGGCGTAATAAAAATTAAGCTTTCGATTAACTACATAGCTCGTTGATACATAATAAATTCTGAAAAGTCATACCTACAAATATGTTCATTTATTAAATAGGAAATGCTATAAATTATACAAGTATAATAACTTTATAAAATATACCGTAAATGTATATTGGTATTTATCGTAGAAGAACAGTGATTAGGGAAGCGATGAAGAATACGCAAGATAATGAGTTCATTGAAGAACTACTTGGAACTTTTTTGTTGTTGCAGTTAAGATCTTCGCAATAATTACAATAATTGTTCTTTTCGTCCTTGCACATTTTGCGTCGCTTTAAATCCAAATCGGCAAAACAGCCCCGCACGGTTGCGCCATCTACAATAAAGATTATTAGATTAATAGTTGGTTATTACAATGCATACGAACTAAACATACGATAATTCTCCGTGTAACAACCCCTTTCACTCTTTTGCATATATGCATTTCGGCAAGGTGATGGAGCGATTCCAATTGCATCCCCGACGTTAGCACACTTTTCATTGTTTGGATCATCACTGCGGCAACGTATGCAAGTAAAATTGTAAAAATTTTTATTGTTGCACATTTCTCCCTCGCATATTAGACATTCGTCACTGGGTTTTTTGCATAATTCAGAATCTATTTCGCAACCACGTTGAACGGCAGTTTTGTTTTTATTGGTTTCAATAAAAGTGTAACACTTTTCGGTTTCGAAGTATTTTATAGGTTTCCCGTTGCATGCTACTGCTTTTTCTTGTCCCTGTCCCCAAGTGCAATCTGGATCGTCCTTTTTACACTTGATGCAATGTAAGGATGTGGGTTTTTCATAGGGATTTCGATTGCAATCGTTTTTATCACATGAAATGCATGGACCTTTTTCGGTATTACTGTTTGTCTGCGGATTAGTGTTGCACATTGAATTAAATTCTTTATCTGAGTTGCATCCACGATACATTTGCTCTGCGAGGGAAAACATGTAGCACTTTTCCTGTGGGTCGTACTTTAAGCAGGGCTGGGACAATTCCGCTTTGGGCTCGTTACTACAATCTGCGCCCTTAGCACACTGGAAGCAGCGTCTTCTATCAGCGGGAAAGAGGCCAACATTGCAGTTGTGTTTACTGCATTTTAAGTAAGAGTCCTTGGATTGGTCTTTTTCCACTATAATATCCTTTGCGCAGCCACGAATGGTGGCTCCCTCCTTTATGAGTACTGCGCAATCGTCTTTTCCTTCGGTGCAACGTGCGGACATTGTAAAATCTTCACCCAAGACACATTTCATTCCATCTTTGCTACTATCACACTTAAGACACGATCGTTGTGGCTTCTCTGGTTTGCAATTCTCTTCATAACAATAATTGCATGAATATGTTCCGTTTTGAGGGTCTCCACATCCACGATGCAAGATTCCATCTAGAAAATAAATTTGTTTAAATTACTTAAAATTAAGTAATATTAAAATTATAAAAAATTTTTCGCATGTGATAATCTTGGAAATAATAATTATTATTTTGTTTTCATTTAAGTAATCTACGTTGAAAAACATCCCAAGAACTTGCGTAAATAATTCACCAGTGCACAAAAAACTGAAAGTCTTCTCAAAAATTGTATCAACGATGGACAAAAGCTGGTGAATAATTTATGTATTTGAAAGAAGGAATATTTGTTTAACTACAAATTAGGGAATTTATTAAAGACTCTATCTTTGAACAAAAATTAACTTCACAGAAAAAACTCGCCTAGATATGTTTCAATAATGTACTTAAAGATTTTCTTGACTTTTCCATCAGGATATTTCAACCATGAAGAAGAGATACCAAAGGTGTATATGTAAATATTCAAGAAAGTCGTTAACATTATTTTCTTTCTATACTGTTAACTGGAAAAAATGTTTTACAATTTAAAAGTAAACTTTAAATGCTTTAGTTTAAAAATTGTTCTTAAAAGAGGTTTTAACAAATTTCAAAAAATTCACCTCCTCACAAAAATTAAATATAGGACCTAATAATAAATAAATATTTTATGAATCGAAATTAACATTATTTATTAAATAATCTACTACGGTTAAAAGTTAAATTTATGTTGTATACGCAGAAAGCGATATACTTAAATCTGACTGATACACTTTCCTACTTCCAATCAAATGTAGTTAATTTAAGTACATTAAATTTTATTTCAATATCATGAAAGAAAGTACAGTGCATTGTTCCTAATATTATTATTATGTAAAACTATTAGATTTGTTTTATCAACAGAGTTTTCGTATGTATAGAAAATATATTGTAATATAACCTACCGCGCTGGAATTTAAGTTTCACCATGCGATTTGTCGTGTTGTATTCCAGAAAGACTAAAGATTTTTTCACTCACTAAAAAAATCGATATTATAAATGTTTTAACCCAGGTATCATCGGTTAAATGCAATAAAATGTTAAACACATTTTTTTTTAAAGGAAAAATGTAGTATACACGTTAATCCACATATGTAAGTAATACATATGTCTTTGAAAATTATTTTCATAACTATTTGAAAAAAGACGATCGGCACACGTGTAACCCCCTTAAACCTAAAATAAGTCGAAAAATTAAAAGCAAAAATGTGTTGTACTTTTACATACAAAACTACTAAATTGTGAGCCTATTATGCACTATGACTTAAAAAAAAATATTTTATGATCTGAGCGTTTTAGAACTTACAACTATAGAAATAAACAGAGGTATTTAAAAATACGCAGAATATCGTTATTTACCTTGATCTTCACAATAGTGACATGCTGTGTTATAGGGTTTGCATTGCTTGGAAAATGTCTCATTTACTGCAGAATTACCGCATTCAGGATTGGACTTACTGTCGCAATTAATGCACTTTGTGATATCTGTAATGCACTTGCCATTGCACGCACTTTCAGTGTCGCTTGTCTCAATTCCTTGGGGTTGTTCAACAAGGTCACTCAAGCATCCTCGGGTTACTTCATTACCTTGCCGAAGGGTATAGCATCCTCCGCTCTTTTTGCATCCGTCTATCTTATCCTCGCTAATCATTGTGCATTGTGAAGACGTTCGTTTACAATCATTTCCAGAGCATTTGAAACATTTCAATTGGGAATCTTTATTGCAATCATTTCCATGACATCTTTTACAGTTGTCTTCATTTTTCTCGCATATATCATAATTACTTTCATTGGCACCAACACATCCCCTTATCACCTCATTGTTTTCTTTTACAGTGAAACATTGGGTGGCTTCATTGTAATACCCGCATGGAGTGGACTCTTCCGTGCCACTGTCAGATATAATACACGTTGGCCTATTCTTTGGAAATATTTCAATATTGCATGGAACCTCTGGGTTTTGATTCGTACATGTTTTTGTTAAATTCGGTTTAAGCGCATCCTTAAAATCATCTTCTGAATTTCCAGTTGAGCACTTACGAACGGTTAGACCCTTCTTATCTAAAAAAACAAAAGTATATTTAAATTTTGAATTAGGGCAGAAATGAAAATTCATAGCAAATCACTATTTCTACTACTTTCCGGTGCACTACGAATATTTACCATAGAAACAAAAATAAGCTTAATATGTAGTTTGACGAGCCTAGTCCAAAAATATATTTAGCACCCCACATTGAATCATTATGACAGTATTTGCCATTATGCATTTTTAAATTCTGAAGACCGAAATGAAACAACCAACTTAAAAACCATCATATTCTAATTTTTGTTTAAATACGAATAAAATAATTGTTCTTTTCTGATGTCGTAACCGCCATTTTTAATTCTTTTATTTTAATAACGTTTCAAGTGTACCTGATAAGATTTGTTACAATATTACATTGATTAATTGAATAATTTGTTACCCATTAAATTACTTCTCAAAACTTAAAATATCGAATAAAATGTGGATACACACTCCTGAGGTGGAAAATTTCGTAGTGTCAGCAAGCTGGTTTAGTATTATTAGTATCAAATACATGCACAAAATATATTTGTAGGATTATTTCAAGTGCCATTCGATTAGACCGATATAAAACATTTTGTCCCTTGTTGAAAGCCAATATTTTCTAATCATGCGCTTTTTACGACTATCAGAAACTTCGTTTTAAAAAAAATAAATTATAAAAACAATTCAATGGTAGTGTGACTCTAGATTTAGAGAATACATTTCCAAAATTCACTGCATATATAAGCATTTAAACACAAATTTTCTAAATGGGGGTTTCTTTTAAAAGGGGGCTATCAAATACACATTATGTCCATATGGGAAATTAATATGTATCATTTAAAAAGACAATTATTATTAATCTTTCTGTATTATTATGTATAGCATTGAGATTCTTTATAGAGCACTTTTTTGTAAAACTTTCGAACAAATCACTCCTTACACAATTAACACCTTGAAGTTAGATACCCTCTTTATAACAAAGACAGCTATGGTAAACCTGATAAGAGATTTTATGGAACTCTGCACTAAGTAATATTACGAAATTAAAAGCAAAATGTTCGTCAATTACAAATATGCTTACTAATGTATGTTATGCAACCCTTCGAATCAGGACATTTTTTTAAAGTTGCTTTTTCTGGAGCTTGTGCACATTTAAGACTTTTAGAGCAGTCTCTGCAATTGTAGACAGGGGTTTCTGCAGCGTCACATAATGTAAAAGATACTAAACTAATTAACACAAGAATGATAATATACTGCTTCATTGTTGCAAGAGTAGTTTAAAATACTAAATCAATCTGAAGACTGAAATCGAACAAGTTTTTCCAAAGCTTTTACGAAGCAACATTTTTATCGCTATCTCTATTATCTTCGACTAGATAATGTTCAATAAAGAGATAAATGCAAGGAAAAACGTAATCAATCGAAATCGTTTCTATATACTTATTTAACTCATTAGTTAGAGTTAGTACAAGCTAATACCTTTTTTGTTGTTTGCACAAACTTTTATTAAAGTATCATAAAACGATTTTGATATATCTATGGCATAAATTGTATTAGAGCTTCTTCATGGATTATGATGAAACGTTTTAGGAATGTTCATTTAAGGTCAAAAATAACGACTATCTGAAAAGCTTTTGTCGATCCCTTATATTTGCCGAGATATGTTTTTATCTTTAAAATGTCGAAAAATGATATTTGTCTATCTTAATTAAATAGATGGAATTAATTTATTAATTATTTTGAAAATCGTGGCCTTTAAGAATAAACTGGATAAACACTTGCATTTTAATTTCATTGATACATCATACCAGTTAAATCATTCTTATAACAGCTTTTGGAACTACCTACCTTAAGGGCTTGGTAGTTGTGAAAGCTACTGTGTTTACTATAACTACTTTATGAGAATATCACTTTTTGACATCGTTTTGATAACTTTTTACTTATAAGAATACTTCCTAACATTTATAAAGGTGAAAGATAATAACAAATAATTTTTGTTTATTTTACAATTAGGTAAATCAGATCAATTTTCAAATAGACTTAATTCAACAATTGAAATTTTTCTTATTATGAAATAAAACGATTTTTCATTTAACTTGTATTAAATTAAATATATATATGTAATTGTTCGTAATGTATTTGAAAATGTCTAACAATATTAAAGTTCTCCATAATTGGATTAATTTGTGAAAAACCACTGTCGTGTCAAATCTTTCATTACCTCTCTCAATTTATATTTTCAAATCATTTTAGAGTCGTAATATTTAAGATTAGTTTTATAACCTTTGAGTAAAATAGCATTTACATAATCAGAGTAAGTATTTATTTATACAAATAAATAATTTAAAAAAAAAAATTATTTCAACAAAAAACTGGTTGTACAAATAATTAACAATGTAACAAATGATAATTTTATATTAGAGCTGCTATTTTCGACTTTTTTGTCATTGCAATTCCTTCCTTCACAAACTTTACAATCTTCGACGCCGTTTTGCGAATTTTTAAGATACTGGCACGCTTCGTTTTCACTTTCTGCGAAAACTGCTCCACGATTTACTTTAAATCCTTTTCCATCTGGAAGGGTGTGGAAATCATTAATACCATGGTAACGAGAATTTATTTAAAATTTCTTACCCTTAACTTTAATTGTGTAGCATTTGCACTTCTTTTCTCCTGTTCGTGCCCACCGACGCACTCGGAAAACCTGCGGAACTGCGGCTTGAATGTGGTAAGGAATTATTTCGTTAAATTCAGCATTTTTTGGTTCTATTGTTTTGCTGTCCGCTGGTGTCGACGAATATGTATTGGCTGGGACCTCTGGATTTAGTGTAGTTTCATCAGTAGATGTGGGAGGTGATGACGGTGGAGATGGGGGGTTCCCCGTAGACGGTTCTGTGGCTTCAGACGAAGGTGATGGTGTGGGAGGGGATGACGGAGGTGATGGGGGGTTCTCCGTTGACGGTTCTGTGGGAACAGACGAAGGGGTAGGTGTGGGAGGAGATGGTGGTTTCTCCGTTGACGGTTCTGTGGCTTCAGACGAAGGTGATGGTGTGGGAGGGGATGACGGAGGAGATGGGGGGTTCTCCGTTGACGGTTCTGTGGGTTCAGACGAAGGCGGTTGCGTGGGAGAGGATGAAGGAGGTGACGGGGGGTTCTCCGTTGACGGTTCTGTGGGAACAGACGAAGGGGTAGGTGTGGGAGGAGATGGGGGTTTCTCCGTAGACGGTTCTGTGGGTTTAGACGAAGGTGATGGTGTGGGAGGGGATGACGGAGGAGATGGGGGGTTTTCCGTTGACGGTTCTGTGGGTTCAGATGAAGGTGGCAATGTAGGAGCGGTTGAAGGAGGTGATGGGGGGTTCTCCGTTGACGGTTCTGTGGGTTCAGACGAAGGTGGTTGCGTGGGAGAGGATGAAGGAGGTGATGGGGGGTTCTCCGTTGACGGTTCGGTGGGAACAGACGAAGGGGTAGGTGTGGGAGGAGATGGGTGTTTCTCCGTAGACGGTTCTGTGGGTTCAGACGAAGGTGATGGTGTGGGAGGGGATGACGGAAGAGATGGGGGGTTCTCCGTTGACGGTTCTGTGGGTTCAGATGAAGGTGGCAATGTGGGAGGGGTTGAAGGAAGTGATGGGGGGTTCTCCGTTGACGGTTCTGTGGGTTCAGACGAAGGCGGTTGCGTGGGAGGGGACGAAGGAGGTGATGGGGGGTTCTCCGTTGACGGTTCTGTGGGTTCAGACGAAGGTGGTGGTGTGGGAGGGGTTGAAGGAGGAGATGTGGGGTTCTCCGTTGACGGTTCTGTGGGAACAGATGAAGGTGGTAATGTGGGAGGGGATGAAGGAGGAGATGCGGGGTTCTCCGTTGACGGTTCTGTGGGAACAGATGAAGGTGGCAATGTGGGAGGGGATGAAGGAGGAGATGAAGGGTTCTCTGTTGACGGTTCTGTGGGAGCAGACGAAGATGGTGGTGTGGAAGGGGATGTCGGGTTTTCTGTTGGTACGTCGGTAGGACTTTGAGTTTCACTTGGTTCAGTTGTAGATTCCGTTGAGGGTGGATCTGTTGGTGTAGTCGTTTGGTCGCATGATACTGTGGGAGTTGAACCAGCAGTTACAGTTTGACATCCTTCACATAAATAGCATGTATCCTCATCGCTTACTATCAAGTATAGATAATAAATAAAGTTTTAGGATTATTTTCAAACCAGCAGAGGATGTACACATGTTTTAAGAAAATAACCCGCAAAATATGAGGGTTTTATCTGTTGATTGAGTTTTCATTGAAGTAGTTGTTCACAAAAATGAATAGAAAATTGAGGTGTCTGGTTAATTAATTTAGAATTATTTTATATTTGGTATTTGGCTAATCTTTTATAAGGTATCTTAAGGTAAAATTATATTTCAGAATATGCTAAAAATTTTAACAAGTAGTATAAATGCTAAACTATTCATACAAAAACTTATATTTATCTAAGTACATATATAGCTGTCATATCAAAATCAAATTAAAATCTTTTGCGTTAAAAGGCGCGGAATATGCAAAAGTGTGTAAAACAAAGTCTGGTTTTTTCTCAAATAGTACTAAAATTTGGTACTATCCAAAATAATCCAAAAATAAGTACATAAAAAAGGCCGCGATATTCATAATAAAGTTGGCCGTATCGATATATTTTAATGTACAATGGTATAAAAAGTACGGTTTAAATTGATGATAAACTATTTTCGGAGAAAATAATATAAACTATGATTCTTTTAACACTCGACAAATATTTCAAAAATAAACGTAATATGCTCGATAGCAGTTACATATGAATGTATGCCAAGTATTGCAACGTTTATTTAAACTTTAACATTATTCATGTTTCAAATTTTTGGTATAATAATTTTCATTTTTTTCTAGTTCGCATCAAGCAAATTAATACCATCAAAGTATTCGTTAATATATTTCAATTGATTTATCTTATTAATCCAGAAATTGAACTAAATAGTATTTGTCCGGGACGCAAATTAAATAAGAACACGTATTCAGTCCATTTCTTCAGAAAACATATTTGTCATCCCTCTAATTGCTGAATAGTCCAATAAATCGATTCGAATTTTATTACAACACAATTGATTGCTACGACCTTTTAAATGAAGTACGTACGACTTAAAACGCTATTAATCACTTTTAAATAAATATTAAAGTTCCACTGGTAATCCAAATCCACATGGTATTTAAAAAAAAAAAATTTTAAAAAAATACACTACCTGCTGCGCCAATTCCCAAAGCCACGAAAGCCAAAAGGAAGAATTTCATTTTATTTATTTTATATATTGACCTCCTTAATAATGGACTGTCACTAGCACTAAATTCTGCTGTTCCGCACACCGCTTTTATACCTTCGGGTTCCTTTCAACAAGCGTTAAATTGCCCATCGTCGGTTAACAGAAAACCCTGACTGATAAGAAGATTCTAATCCGCGCGATTCCCGTTTTGCTTGATATCTAAAGCCATGAATTGCACTATCGACCTAAGGTGCTCTGCAAGCTTTTCAGTACCTGCGGATACTTAAAACGACGTCAGAGACTTCGATACAACAGGTTTCTTTCGGTGGTGATAGTAAAAGCTTAAAAAAAACTTTTCCTCTGATAGCAAGCGAATTGAAAAGGGCTCGTCGACAGGAAATACAGGTAACATTCCTTATCGGTCTACTACTCTAAGTAAAGATTTTAATTAAAGATGCGTTACGATAAACGATAAGGTTCCAGAAACCTCATGAAAACCCGGTTTAATCAAGTGCAACTGTAGCTGCACTAGAACTTTTAATATCGGAATGGGGTGTGAGTCAAACCAATGAGTCTTACCAATTTTCATTCCGATTTCAACACTGCAATTGTTCTATTTTATTGAGGCAAAATTTCAAAATATTTTAGTGTAACAATACAATTATAAATATTCAGACTAAAAGGTATCACAGATGTTTTAGACATAAATAATAAAGTTAAATTATAATTAAGTGTATCTGTATATATCAAAAACCACGGAGTGAGTTTTTAACAATTTTATTATTTGTGAGTAATTTAATATTTTCACAAAATATATATATACTGTGAATTACCAAAATAATTGATAGAATTAAACAGATTGCTGGGAAATCATAATTAGATTTCTGAAACATAAATGAGATAGCATTATAACATATTAAATTTGCAAAACAAAATTTGTAATTTACAATATATAATATTGTGTATTTTTGCACTAAACAACTGCCCTAATTTATAGTTATCTCTTTAACATCAACCAAAAACAAATTTCTTTTTAGAAATTAGATCATAAATAGCTTTTAAGACGTGAATTCATTGAGTCCCTTTGTACAGATATTATTAATTAATATGTATCGATTCGAGAAAATGCCGTCGTCCTTGATTGTATCTGCTCTGTTCCAATTTCCTTATGTGATATTTGTCCACATGTTATTTATCGATTAAGGTTTATTGGTCACTGACACTTTATGACATTAGGCGAAATTTACCATTAGCTCTAGGAAAGGGTTTTAGTCTGATACTATGCGTACTCAATGATTAATGTGTCTCAATTCTTTCGTCAGAGGTCAATTTGAATCCCTGAGTGCTACTTTCGTAAAGGTCAATAAAGGTTAAAAGGTGTAATCCTTACATGTTGACTTATATAATTGAATCTGTCCAGTACAAATTTTAAAATCGGTTTGTGAATAAATAATTTACGCACTTTATAAATGTTCTTTCCCGACGGAATTAGAATTCGTTCAAAACTTAAGACAAATTTCGAAGCGTTCCGAATTTTTCATTATTGCTTAAATTATACAAAAATTGTGCTTGCTTTCAAATTTCTTGTATTTTAAACGGAATTGAGTTACATTGAAATCAAAGATACGACAGAATATCAACGTTTTTTTCATCATTTCATATGAAAATCGTTCCGAAATTTATCTAACCAAAATTGAATCCTTGATAAATCAAGTAGAATTTTTTGATTAAGTTTTTTACGAAAATTGGGCAGGAAATTTCATTTTATTTTCATGAAATACAAATTTATCTATATGGATTAATGTTCATGAATTTGAAATCAGTACAAAATTATCTGCAAAATATAGAACTGGAACCAATTTTAAAAAAATCACAGCTAATATATAAAAAATTTAAAATCGCAACTATACTAAGATGAATGTTACCTATCGCAATTTTCCATTATTTCTTGGTGCTCAAATAGTTGAAGTGCAAAACGATTAATTTATTTTATCTGTGATACGTAGGACATACATAGTTACATAGTTTTATTTATGCAATGACTGTGACTAAAACTGCAAATATTTACGTGGGAAGAAGGTCAAACAAGCACATTCCCTCGCTTTTTACTTTACATAGCCGGGATAATAAAAATAATACCTAGGAGTTACCTTTAAGGTAATTTAGCTTGGCTATGAAAACGAATTAGCAAATTAATTTCCAAGTCAATAGATCATCTTGCTATATGTAGAACATAAAAATATGCTTTTACATGGACAAAATGTGTTGAAGCATTTGTTCTCTAAGCAGTGATAAAACTATTCCATTTTCAGATAAATCGTCAGCAAAATTGATAAAGCTATAGGTATGGAACTTTGATAACTATTCAAAAACTAAACTGATCCGATATTTTGCAAAATAAAATGTTATTATTTATGAATAATGGCGTGGAAAATGGAAGGATAATTAACAAACTTTAAGATAACTTTACTTTTCAATAAAAATAAATTTTGAAGTGGAACCTCAGAAATACTTATCTTAAAATCACAGAGTCGATTCAGTCTTTATGTAAGAAACTATTGCTTTCAATTTAAATGTTCGCTATTTTGACAAAAATTGTTTTAAGACCATAAACGATTATCATTTCGAATAAGCCAATTTAATGCTGCAGTGATTTTTTCGTAAACACCTTAAAAAATTAGATTTCCGGAAAAAGGTTATTATCAAATTTCACTTTATGGTTTAAATTGCGAATTGCAAAGAATAATTCCTGTAGTAAAATCCTTCTTATCAAATTTCTGTGTTTATTTAAAAACAGTGCAATGCAATTACTAATCTTAATTCGAATTCTTATCGCTTAATAATCGTTTCCTTTGCGTGCCCAATTGTTGACGCTTGTGCGCCTACTTTAGATTGGAGCAAATTATCTGACCCGTTAAATCAAAAATAAGTCAAGGACCAGTTCATTTACTAACTACTTTAACTAGATATAAATCGCTAACTCACGCACGTCCTTATTCTCCAAGCTCATTATGGTGCCGGTTCGACTCCCCCGATGTGGGCACACCTTTACACCAGACACTTCGGCCTAATTTAATAGGAAACCTTGAAAATTTGTATTATGCTCAAAAGAACTATTAAATTCACTCAAAGCTTGAGGGAAATGACTCAGGTGTGATTCAAAAATTTGCGTAGTTGGTGCAAGATGGGTTTCATAGTGTCATGATTTCATGCATCATATTTCTCACCAACAAATGCAATGCGTCGGGTTTGTTGCCCTTCATGAAAATATTTGCATTTTCTCCGTTTCATTTATTTACCTGTTTTGCATGCGGCGTTATCAGTTTTACATAGGTACTGTGGGTTGTCCTTATCAGAGTTACACAAACAATGAATGGTATGGGTTAATTAGAGCAATTGAAGCTAAATGATTCATCGAGCCGTGAGTGGTTCCGTTCAAATCAAGAGTATTTCAAAATTCAGTGCAATGTTGCAACATATGATAACAACATTTAAATTTTTGTTGTTTGAAGAATTGCAGTCATTTTGTGACATCTAGTAAATAAATCAGGGTATGAGGTTTCGCAAGCAGATGTTGAAAATTAAGTGTAAAATTTCATGAAAGTTCTAAAGTACAACTACTGAAAATTCTCCAAATTGCATAGAACATTTGAACTACTGCATCGTTTATAATGTTATCTTAATATGGTACGACTTACCTTTATATGTATGTACATATATCTAAATCATAAAATACATTTAAATAAAACGTATAGACAATGAAGTTAAAGTATATTTATCCAACTCTTTAGCCTGCTCTGAAGAATAAATTTTGCATTGTATATATATATATATATATATATATATATATATATATGTATGTATATATGTATATATATATATATGTATATATATATATATATATAACATGTAGTACATATATACTTTTACAGAAGAGGTTCGAGAAAAGAAAAACCCTCGTTGAGTAAATAATGTTTTTATTGCAAAATTTGAAATAAAACAATTGAAACATTTCTAATAATAAAAATGCTTTATATCACTATTTGATTCTGTAGAGGTAATCATTTAAAATATGTCTGATATTTTCAAAAAAAACACAGATCCATTTTTTTTACTATGCAATTTTAAAATAATTTTGCAATAAATTGATTTCACTCTTCGTTTACCTCTTAAGTCCATACTAAAAAAAACACCACACCATGGTACAGTATAATAATAATTATTATTTTGCCAAGCTAAAATTTATACATATGTATAATGTGTACGATTACACAAAACAGTCAAGCTGATAATTTTTAGTCTAGTTCTTAGGCAGCTTTTGTAAAAACAAAACCTTTCTATTGCAGAAATCCTTCAACAAATTTAAAGATCCTTAGATTTCCAAATTATCGTGACCACCCAAATAAGCACGGTGTTTCATCGAAGATGGACCATTCCTACGTTAATAATCATATCTTTAATGTTGAATTTACTCAGATTATTTGTAGACAAACTTATGAATAAATTTCTATATTCCGACGTTGTTCATTGGTCCCATAAAAATTGAATTGAAATTGACAAGAGAGGTCCACAGAAAATTACAAAAATTTCCTCAAATGTAACTGAGAAGCCCCTCAACCAGACTGGAGGTTCTTGGAAGTGGTGGAAGTGGTTATGTTATAGGGGATATGACCAAATGTATCCTTAAAATATCTTCTGTGATTAAATTGTAAATATTTTTCGTCACTAACTTCTATAATATTGATTATTTAATTATCGAAAAAATATTGCTAGAAAAACACATCCAATTAATATGAATTTTTCGAAAATCCGAGCCTCAACTTAAAGTTAATAATATATCATATCAATATTTTAATAACATAACGCAGATGTAAGTTTATTATACGACTTTTAATATTCTTTAGTTATTAATAAAATATTTTTATGAAAAACGTAGTCGCTGGAAACTCTTGTTACCCACACCTTTCGCAAAATCTTCAAGACAGCAAGCACCAACCCAAATAATAACCAATTCAACAAAATATTTATAAACAGCTTTTTATTGCTTCAAATTTAATTTAAAACAGAAGAAGACAGAATGAAAACAATTTATAACGAATTTTAAATTTTATATAACCTCGTTGGGTCTTATAATCGAACGATTATTGCGTACGTGTTTTAATTTCATTAAATGTTCTAACATGCACTCCCCGCATTTTTTGTCTTCATCGATATTAAAAGGCAATCGGTGAAATATGTTTTCGTGGAAATAGTCTTCTAACAATTATAAAGATTGAACAAATTTTACTGATATCTGCCTTATATCTTTTCATTTTTATTTAATGCTTCTTTTTAAGCTTAATATTTACAATATATTTGTGCAATAATTGCAAATAAATTTAAAAAAATAAAGGGTGATGCATTTAGAAGTACTCTTTTCATCAAAGTGCAGTCTGCGGTACTAAAGTACATATTTTCTATCAATAGTACATTAAAAATTGCTCATAAACTAAATATTATCGTGAAAATTTACTAATTTTTGTAAAACACTTATAGTTTTCCGAAACATATAATATGCTTCCATTACCGTAGAAAATGCTCAATCAAAAAGCTGCATTTATTTTTAGGAAGTGCAATTTTTGATAAAAAGGAGTATTTCGCATTATATACACTTAATTGAAATTCCAAAATTATGAAACGAGTTTTGACCATTTACAAAAATTACTACTTCTTGATACTAAACTGCGTTTGGGTGTAAATTATTTTCCTATATATGTATATTATTTATCTAAAAAAGGAAATGGACGAAGCTAACGCAAAGTAAGGCCACAAGCACAGACACAGCGTCACGGGCAGGTGACCCATTGCACTTGTCGACGTCGCATATTGAGCAATCGATGATTGTGATTGATTCTGCTCGGGCGTTCTCCTGCGTTATCGAACAGGGATTTGTGTCCTTTGTATCAAATTGGCAATGTCGTGCTGTTACAGGTTTACCTCCATCTGAAAATAGAAAAATGCTTATTATTTGGCTTTTAAAAGGTTGAACTAGGTAAGCCTTTAAATTTTAAAGCATTAATATGTTGACGTAGGACTACGACTTTCCCGGAAGTTTAAATGAATAGTTAAATGGGGCAACGAAAGTTGAGGACACCTTGAAAGCATACGAGTATATCTACTAAATTATTAGTCGTAGTATAATAAACAGAACATTAATAGAAACCTCATGTAGTACCTGCTATTTATTATAAAACTACCTCGATCTTTAAATGCAACGACATCAAAACCAAACAATTAGGCAAAACTTTCTAAACATATACAATTTCCACCCATATTACTACTTGGGGATTTTGAGGATAATGATCTCAAACCGAATGTAAGAATTTGCGAATTAAAGTTTATGCGGAATTTCCCATTTCCTGAACAATATAATATATAATATGTATAAGTTCCAAATTGAAAGACATACAATAAAAACTATTACCAAGAGTATTTGAAAGGACGTACCTATTCATTAATTTACCACAACTTCGGACTGCAAAATGGCGGATCTAATGTGCCTCGATTTTTAATTGAAAGTATATTTCTATAAAAATAAAATAAAATATTTTCCTAGAAATATGGTAGTGCGAAAAATTCTTTAAATTAGGATTAATTTTAACCATGATAAAATGTTTATAGGCCTCCTACAGATAGCTCTTTATGTTAAAACAACCTTGTTGATATGAATTAAGTTTATTCGCTGGTAATAGGGCCCTTAACTTATGTTTAAATACGAACGAGCATTCTACCATATATGCAATTCATGCTCCTTAACACTAGTCTGATTCGTCCCAGCCATTTAAAATTTAGTTTTGTGTTCTGCCCACTGTCCCTTCTACATACCTAACATGTTGAAGTAATTTCTGTCTGTTTATGTAATTTCTGTCTGTGTAGAAAATGTTTTTATGATAAACGCAAAAGGTCCTAAACTTTTTAGGGTATAATAAAGTTCGTTCGAAGTTTATTTCGTCATGAATGCAACGAAATAATTCGGCAAAAGTAAACAAAATGTAATAACAAAAGTAATAAGGAAGAGCAGAGATTAAAACATTCATCCTTACCTTTTTGTCCTATTACTTTCTGACACTTCATTGGAACGTGGTATTGCGTTGCTGAACCATGATAGCTTATTTTATTCAACTCTGTAAGCCATGTGTCTAGTTGATTCATTTTTTCTACTGTACATTCCTAAAAAGAAATTCATATGTAATAGCATTTGTAATCAGTGTTTAATAATTAGAAATAAGTTAAGTAATAATGTAGACAAATTTAAATTGCAAACTACCGAAACATTAAGAAGATTAAATAGCAGCAAAACAATAAATTGTATGCACTGTTCAGAGGTTTCATTGTTACTACTGCTGTTCACTTTTAAAGCCTTTTCATATTCATGGAAATATGCAAATTTGCAGGGGATGCTTTTGACTTGCTTTGAGCGGGAGACATAAAATTCAGTTTATTAATAAGTAGTAGTTGTAAAATTCTGTATTCTGAGGCAATACTTAATTTCAATTTGTACTCCTTATCGATTTTAAATATATGTAGTCATTTAGATATTTTATTTTATAAAAATAAAAACATTAATATATTTTGAGTGAATAAAATAACTACAAAGTAGAGACTTTTTAAAGCATTTTAAATTGGCTGTTTGTTTTTATTTAGTTTAAGTTTTGCAATTTCAGGTTAAATTTTTATTTTCAAACTTCAATATCAAAAAAAAAATTATAAAATTACTGACATATTGCACATATTTGTAGATGTTTTTCAGAGCAATGAAAGCATTACACTTTATCTCGGGGCGGTATGAATAGAAATAGTTAAAATTATCTGATGAATATTGCTCGTTTACTTTCTAACTCAAAAGTCATCTTAATAATGGATTTAAAACAAATTCATAAAAATATCCTAAACTATCCACTATCTAAATCAAGCAGGATCCGAGATTCGACAACGTTACAACGAAAGTTGTCGAAAAGTAATTGCATTCAAAGCATATTATGAATTCCAAATTAATATTACCAAAAAAGCGAAAATTTAGCATCCAATAAAAATCCCTGACGGTAAACTTTAAAAATTCGAGTGATTTAAATTTCAAGACGTTAAAAAAGTTCCGCTGATTATTTTCCTTTGCTCTGGATTTAACGCAAGAGAAGGGTTCAGTAGAGTTATCAGAATACAAATTAGTTTTTGATGTGCTCATATCTCGCAAATTTGTTGGTGCAATACGCCTGAAATAATTTTAGTTGAATATGTAGAAGTTCAATACGACTTCACTTTCATGTTTATTTCATTTTTATTTTATGTTTTCAATGAATCAAGGTGCTGAAAAGAAGTTGTTATGAATACTACAAGGGCGTCATTTTCCCAACATGAATAAGAGTTTTGGAGGTCTGTAAATTCAATTTGTGATGATAACTTTAAATGGCCTGAATGACCTTCAATTTTTGGGAATTACTCCGATTTCATTTTTGGGAAGAGAAAGGAAGAAAATGTTACATAAAATTTTATATTCACAACTTTTATAGTACTTTTACATCACATTGTAAAGACAGGATTTTAGAAAGGAAAGACTAGGAGTTTAATCATCTCCAAATTGAATTATTTATAGCAGCTTCAAGTTTTTCTTATGCAAACATCAAGCTGATCGAGCAGTTTTAAAGACATCTGTAAATTGGTTTGTCTTCAGAAAGTAACTTAAGTACAATTAGATCCACAGAGCCCAAACTCTTGCACGCTTGGGTGAATGTTTTAAGCATCATGCTGTAAAGCGCGATAGGCAAAATCATTATTATGTTTTTATTTACTTAAAACCCTTAAATGTTGTTCCGAATTAAAATCGAACCTACAATGTAAATTCATGACCACAACTTTTAGTTAACACTAAATTTCCAACATGATTATTTCGAAAATCGGAAATAAGAAAAAAATATTTTCTGCAGTAAGTTTTAGTAACTACAAGAAATATACCTTCACAAGGTGATTTCACTAAAATTTGGTGTAAATGAGAAAATTTTGGTAGTTGATTTGTACCAATTTGAAATTATTTTATATACATATTCATGTGTTTAAACAATTTAAGTAAAACGTTAGATGCAATTCACAAATAGTAATTAAACTTAAAGTTTTAAAATTATGTATTTTTTCACTATTTCGCAGAATTACACCAAAAATCGTGATAAATTCAAAAATATGTAAAATTGCTCTTTCATTCAGTCTGATATTATTCAGATTCAGAATTTAGAATTGATGTCTTATTTTACATAATTATTAAAATTTCAAGTGCTTATCTTCATTTAAAACAAATTATACTGCTTTTTTTTATAATTTCTCCTCTGTCACAAAACACATTTCTTTACAAAATTAGTTCTAATATGTAGTTCTTGGTACCTCTTCAGACATTGTTGCATAATTTCGTTACATTATATGTATTACATTATATTTTATTCGATATATCTCTATGAAAGTTGCTCACCCAAAATCAAAATTGCTGTTCTATAAATTGTAATTCTTACTTAGTTTTGTTTGAAAATTGTGTATGTAGTACATTAGATATAATTTAATTGTAATAAATTTCATATTGCGAAGCTTAAATACTTTACTGAATTTAAATATTGTTGTGAATATAATAATATTTAATGAGTAAACTATACTTTGGATGCAAAACGGCTTGCGAAAAATGTACATTTAAAAGAAAATTATATTTGCATCAGAATATCAAAAACTTTTTTATTCAAGGTCATTCAGAGTTAACAAGATTTGTCGTATTTTCTGCTTGAAAATTTTGTTTTGCTACTATCATCCTATCTTTCACGGTTTCTAAGATAAATCTATTTTGAGTTTGTTTAACTTTGATATTACGTTAAACCTTATTCAAACGTTTCAGACGGACAGACAAAACGGGGTAGTACCTAATTGTATGAATGTATGTATGAATTTTGGAAATTTTTTTCTAAGTCTAAACAATTGAGTCTTATTTTATAATCTTGAAGAACCGTCTTATTTAAAGATTTCACATACCTCAGGTTTTATCCCTGAAGTAGCCTTTAAATCAGTGCAACCGGGATTATCCGTTGAGTCACAAATATAGCACTTGATGCCGGACACTGGTTGGCACAGAACACGTCAGCGGCAGCAAAAAACACATAAAAAATTTCAAAGATTAATTAAAACGACACAATTTTGCAACCATTCTCTTAAAAGAAACATAAATGGGAAGGGAAAACACTGGAGATATTGAAATCACATGGACACTGACCCGAATCGGCAAAAAGCCCGATAACGACGACCTGCACGAAAATCGTAATCGGAGCCAATTTTCGCGACATCTTCCAGTATCCAGTGAAAAATGTTCGAAAAGTTCTTTTGTAGACGACGAAGGTCGCTGGAATTTTATTCCCGACAAACCGCTCCTGGGTATCCTCTAGAATCAAGATCCTGGCAAGGCACGTTGTGACCAACTGAGGCGAGCTGCTCTTTTCGAAGGAAGCTTCCTCCAAGTGTCCTGTCCACGGCGCGATTCCCTGTTGACTGCTGCCGGAGATTGTTTTTGGAGGAAATCAGTTCGCAAATCGCAACCCGAGACGAAGTTGGAGCTGCGTAGACTCCGCTGGAGCCACCACCACAACGGCTGCAGTCGTATTTTCGTTATTTTGGCGTAGACGTCGGCATCGTCTTCGTGCCGTAGCACGTTTTACTGCCGCGGGGTGCGGCGTTACGTTCGCGTGATAGCAACCCTCTGGTCGGGGGTGGCTCTCCACGTCACGGGGCGCACTGCCTCTGAGCCACTGGGATTCTTCTACCATAAGGACGTCCTGGGACCGAACGGGCAAAACAATCTATTACATAGTACTGCGACGTTTCGGGCGAATCAATTTACTATCGCACTTCCGGGAGCGTTTTCACAAATCCACACACAGCTGGGTGTGGACGAGAAAGAATTTTTTGGCCACGACTATGGTCATCGTCAAGATGTTTTAATAGTCAGCATCTGCGTTTTGTAGCTAATATCCAGATGTGAAAGTTTTCGAATGATCTTGCCTCAATATATGTATATGTATATAAAGTACCAACTCCAAATTAAGACGACTTTTTTAACTTTCTGAAGTTGTACAGAAGATTAAGTAAAACGCTGATTAAAACACTTCCAAACTTGAACATTTTCAACATTTCCTGCTGCAATTAAAATTGAATTGATATATGTATTTTTATCTTCATACTAATGAAAAACACAACCTACGTAAAGAAACACACAAAGAAATTTGTCTAGCGAAATTTAAGACGAACTCTTGTAAATAATTTTAATTATTTTTAAGTAACTTCTTCTGAAAATACGAGAAAATTTTTCCGTTAAAACTAAACTTCAAGTAACGTTAATATTTTAGAAATTTACAATATAAAAGGATGGAGGTTTTTTTTTGTTGTTGTATTAAATAATTTGGTTTGAATTATTAATGGTTAATTTACTCGAAAACAATACCTTTATTTTAAAGCAATTAACAAGTCACCCTTACGCGTACAATCAAGATTACAGTGGTTTTTACCCTCTGTATTAAAAAAGTGGTTCTCAGCAACAAACATAATTAATATATCTTTAAATTTCAGAGCGGAAATAACACATAAATATTTCTGACATAAACTGCACATTGCCAGCATAACTTTTTTTCAACCCTTCGCTTTACTGGCAATCAACTTGAAGAAAAGTTGGAGGCTAAAGGTGAAGCCACATAGCGTGCCGGTCGAATCGTCCAGCTTGCGATTAAGCGTACAGGAACCAGGAAATTGTAAATAATAGGAACGTAATAGCGTATCTCATTTCCATTTCATATTCTACAGAAACCTGGCGGGCAGGTGCCTGAAAAGCAGTCTCGTGAATTAAGTAACATTCAGCGATAAGCACGAAACGTCTTAAGACGTGAAGAGTTCATGAAAGCCGGGTTAATTGCTACACCGCCATCGGGGCAACTGAATTCATTCCGCGATAAAAATAGACCTTCATAAATAAGTAAAATTCTATTAGCGTGCTAACTGAGAGGTTTTAGAGGCAGTAAAAGAATATTTTTAGCACTTAAAACATCAATGCAACGAGTTCAATCAAAGGAATCAGCAATTTTCAGTATGGGGCTCCGGCCTCCGGGGGCTCCTTTTCCTCCGTTCATCATCCTTCCTCCGCAACAGACCAACCTCAAGGATCTCAAGGAATGATAAATAGCCCCAGGCTCGAGAACGCGTGGAATCATTCGCTTTACTTTGACCGCACTGATTTAGCATAGCGAGACTGCTCATGCGACATGCTTAGGATAAATTAAATCAGGGTGGATGCGGAGAAAACGTTTTATGGTTGGTTAGCATAACACTCATTCATAATTCATCCACCGCACATGGTACAGCAGCTTGGCTGCCTTGGAACCTTAAGGAATGCTGAATGGTGCAGATTGCTCTTTAAATGGTGTCAAGAGAATTACACTTTGTTTAATCAAACAATAAGACATTTTTCTTTAAAGCAGAACTATTACTTTTATGTGAAACATTCAATTTTTTTCTGTCTCCACTTAGAATTTTAGGCATTATTAATAATTTTTGAAGTATTGATTATGAAACTTAAAATGACGAAATTAATTTTCAAATCTTTTTATTGTGAATGCTTAACCAGCGGCATAAAAATTCCAACTATATATGTATATCAATCTATAATGATCCAAAACACTCTATGTATGTATGTACTTTAATTTCAAAAACCAATAATCAATAATCATGAACTTTAATACAGCTATAGTGAAATAAAATATTGGTTCTAGGTTCGTTTCAGAGCTGTGGAAAACATTTTTTTAATGTTACGTACACTTTGCTCATTTTTTCATTTTATAATTATTTATGTTTATTTTAAATTTAATTTTTCATTCACATCTCTCATGCACCGACAAAAAAATTTAACAAAAAGGGCTTGGTCATTTTTCTGTCAGAAAAATAGTTTAATAGGTACAACAAAAATTAGGTTGCCAAACCAAAATTATAGGAGATTTCAATAAAGCCCTAAAAACCTTAGCTTGACTATTTAATACTAGTTATTCTCTGGTAATTTTCAGCAATTCTCTGTTTTAAATTTATTTAAAACTGATATAGGTATTTATATATTGAAAAACTTCAGAAATTGTATAGTCATATTCTTCGGGATGCTTTATCAATACTACTTCATAGATCTTCAATGTTAATTGGAATGCGATAGAATCTAAATTTAAACCCTTAAATCACTGTTTTAATGACTACACAAATTTTCACGGTCAACACTCTCAGCGTAAGTAAATAAACATTCGAAGTATAAAAGATAACTTACGAGAATATATGGTTTGAAAAGGTTAATTGTAAAAAAACATTAAATGATTGATAAATAGAAAAATCAATTATATGTACTTTATCGGTATTTTTTGATAAGATAGGAAGGTCGACTTTAATGCCTCATACAAGGCAGAACTATGCTAAGATGTAATTTTGCTGATTAAGAAAATTTTAGGGTGGAACATTTTTCAATGTAAGAAAATTACTTCGGCATTTTTTCGACGGTCATTGAGTCGCCGGCAAAGACAAGTAAGTAATACTAAATTTTTTTAAACTGCTATCATGGGTTTTTCAGTAGTTTTACGTAATGATTCGAGTTGTGGTTGGGATCATGGAACTTTGTACTTTTGTCTGCTCGTTCTTGGCTGCATCACTCCCAGCATGTGGGATATTGCAGGGTCCTCAGGAAACGGACATCGAGCTCCTGGACAAAGTGCTTACATAGTCGAAAATATAAAATATAATAACAAAGAGTGCGCTCGTTCCGTCGGTTCCTTACTACGGAGAATCGTCCTCAAGTGAATGGGATCCTGCAGGCGCCAGCTTGACGAATTAATCCTAACAAAACAGAGCCAACTGGGCGCCGTTCAACATCATGACTACTCCTGCACAATGGCGAAAGGACGTTTGTCTCCCTAAACTTTGCCGCTGTGTTGATGCCGATGTGGGAACATGGCGTCTGGAAGGCACTGGGATTTGGGGCCAGCGCCACAGTGTTGCTGAGTGTAGGTGCTTGAGAGTGTTTAGGGTAGTCTGGAGGGACCGATTTCCTCCCCGGAAACTTAGGGGAGGAGGGTCGATCTTAGCGAAACGATACTGGGCTGAATACCAAAATGTTGGCCTACTGCCAGCCCGACATCTGTATCAGGTAGGGATTTACGTTATCGTTTCACTTTCACCAGGAGAAAGTTCACTATATACAAAATTCTCACTTTGGCCCGAAGGCAGTTCAAGGACATCGGAGATCAATGAATTTTCACAGATTAGTTCCTATGGAGCCTTTTGTTGGCCACCAGCATATTCTATTCTACCCCCTACCCAGACGAACAGACGCTTCGAAGGTCATTTGTCATAGACAGTGGGAGCTCCCATTTAGGGCATGAAACTATCAAAAAACATTTTCTTGATGACCACTTTGAAGTCAATGCATCGGGGTTGTGGGCAGATGCGAGATTATAAAGAAAATTTCAATAGAAGCATAATTGTTATCTACATGATGTGGCCATTAACAGAAACCAAAAATAATTTCTTTTCTTTTGATGTATACGGAAAATTTTGTTTTTCAAATATAAAGGTATTTATTTGTATGTAAGTGAGGACTTTAGTAATATCGATTTCGATTTATTACGACCCTCATATACGGGATTAATTACTTATTTAAAGTACTAATTAGTTAAAATCAGGTTTTCTTTTAAAAGTGATCCAATATCGATTTCTATTTAATACAACACATATTAAAAGTTTTAAAATATCCATAAAAATAATCGTTTCCGAACTACAAACAAAGAAACACTTGAAGATTTAAAAAGTAAAGAAAGAAATACATATTAGGTTCAAAACTATATATAAAACATATTAGTAAAAAAAAGTACTATAAAAATAATATATTCAGTAGAATACATAGTATATTATTTGCGAAGGTATTTTAGTTCAAATTCAACTTAGAATGACTGCGATTATAATAAAGCAATATGCTGGTTATAAGACTTTATTAGATAATAACCAACATTTTTATAGATTGCATTAAAAGTTCAAATTGTCCCGCTCTCATTTTTACATTTTTACCTTCAAACAATGAAAAGTCTGGAAAGCTATACTACCATTTCAGGTGCGCATTTGTACAAAATCTAGCTTTTCCTCATCGAAAATATTGCGCCAAACTCCCACACCAGTTTTCCAGCTATAGCTATATATTCTACTGTTTAGGACCTGGGTAGGTTCAAAGTCTGAAGAGTGGAATTTGTTGAAAAGGAAGCACCCCTTTCCGCAAAATTCCGTGCCTATCTTCCATATCCGTGATTAGTGGCAATATTTCACCAGAATTTTCGTGAGGAATCTTATTAACTCGCATAGTGGCAATTCTGCCGCAAATTAAAGAAAAGCCTGTCCCAGTGGCAAAGTCCACCAAGATTTACCTTTTGTCCACACATGGCCAAAAGGGACCAGGTGACTGCCATAAATAACGACTGCTCGCCATTAAGGAAGACGTCAAGGCACGCAAAATATGAAGTCATTGCGGGAAGGTTTTGTGACTTCATGCCTGAAAACTTCCACTCGTCGGAATTTTGGGGAAAGTAGAAAGGTTTGCCGCAAGAGATTTATGCTCGCTCGGGTGGACGGTGACTTAAAAGGAGGTTCTGTCCAAAGCAATGGGCTTATCGATTGGCAGTTAAAAGAGGTGGAAACTGATCCTCTTTTAGGAGTCTGGGGTTCGTGTTCTAGTGGCGTTGTAGAAAGAAGCCATTTCGGGCGCAAACAGCACTTTGTCGGATTACGACGACGATAAGATCGCAGTGCTAATTTATTTTGTTGTGCTCTTAAGCAAGGTTGGATGTTGCTGTGCTTTTCAGAATTTTGCACATTTCCCTCATCATTTTGCAAGAGCTGACGTTTTAAAATTGCCTCAATTGCTTAAAATCACAGGGGAATTGCTTTTACTTTGTACTTTTGGAAATAAATTTATAGAAGAAGAGATTAAAATAAAGTACCTGCTGGCTAGCGATTAGGATTTATTGTTACTATGTGTACGTTGCAGAGTACACACACCATATACTAGTGTACTCAAAGAATAATCAAATAAATACAAACATACATACTTTTTTAATAAATATACAAAAGTGAAATGGCTTGAAGAACAAAGAAAGAAAATACGTTGAGTTATTTTAGGAAAAAATCGTTCGTATGAAACTCAATCTTTTGTTATCGTATAATCACAGGATAGGTCTTAAAATGCTTGGAAATTATTATGATTTACATTGCAAGAATCGCTGAGATTAAACGTATTGATTATTTAGAATTACCAGTCTTGTGTCGACATAAATCAAAATTAATATTTTGCTATAAACTTCCTGAATACCAACATATAACTTTGAATTAGCATCTTCGGCTACAAATTTTCTTCAATTCTTTCAGAGTAAACGAAAACTTTTAACAGAAGCACTAAATGAAATACAAAATCTTCTGTGACACTGTGCATGCTAAAAATTCAAATTTTCTTCAAATTTAAACTTTAAAAAGTCGCTAAAAACGTAAACAATTTTTTATTTTTTCAACTGAAACCCAAAGTTTTAAAATTGTATCTTTAGTATTTACTGACTCACCAATAATATGATAATCAGTAATATTTTTTAACTCGGCAAACAATGCGATTGTTAGATAGCTACCCGTCTTATTGCTTAGGAGTTGTATGTAAAATAATGTATTTGTTAAGTTACTTAAATACAGTTTTAAGGTTCATTTCTTGGGTAATTTACCTCTAGGAAATCTTATTGTTATGTAGGTAGGTACTCGTACCTTATAACCTAATAGTCCCTGCATAAATTTCCTTTCGAAGACAATCAGAGCACGCTCCACTTCAAGTTGTGCCATCTGAAGGAGCATTCAATTCAAAACTGCCATCCCACCGCTTGCAGCAGCAAACAAGTAAAACAAAAAGCGCAGAATATTCATGCAAACCAGGGAAAATTTATCTAGTTCATTTTATTGAGGCGGAGATATGCACGACAGACAATAAGTGCTGAATGGGACATTTTAGATGTGAGCTGAGCAGCCACAAACATTGACGTCACCACCAACGCCCGCATCCGTAAGAAGAGTTTGACCTCGTTCTTATTTTTCAGATACCCTGCATTACATAATAACCCCCAAAAAGTTTAAGTATTTCGTTAAACTTTTTACGTCCTTCAATTGTTCCTTTTTCGGAGGAAGAAACCTTCGTGCGTTTCCGGCTTTGCGGTCTGTTACTGAAGCACCTTAAAAGAAGAAATTCATTAAACAAATAAAAGGGTTTATTATAAATTAGAAACATCTAATTAACAAACTAAGAAAAACAACAACTATTATTGAGACTAAACTAAATCGTCCTATTCCTGGTGGGGCTGAGTTGCATCCGTCCGAAAAACAGCTGCAAATGTTCTCAAGGTAGCCTTCGTTGTCCGCGTTCAGGCATCTGTCGAGAGTGTTCTGGGCCGTGTTGACCCAGCCACAGGACCTCACTATCCGGGTCTCGTCGGTGTGCTCAAACGTTACTACTGTTTTTCGGCAGAAAGGCGTGGACCCGTCGTAAAGTCCATCGCAATCTTTTAGATATTCGTCCTGTTTAACTGCCTTTGGCATACTGAGGTCGGCACAATTTGGCTCCTTATGTGAATTGCATTGATGACACTTGATACCGTCCACTGCGAAGAAAAAATAAATAAATTATATATATGAACCAAAAGCATTACATTTCTAGTGAGCTCGTCAATACTTGAGCAGTTGTTTCTGAAAATGATATAAGTAAGCTTTCTAAGAATATCATTTCAACAACTTCTCCAATTAAATTTTAACATTAAGGGAGACTCACGTAGATTTTTAAAAAAGTAGATATGTATGTATCCCAACGATTTAAAAAAACACGAAGCTTTTGTTTGTCTGCTAAAGGTAATAACATTACAAAATTTTACGTGTATACAATTTTATTAGTTGCAAATTAATCACAGTATTTCACATCATTTTAGGGTGGATGTATACATCAAATGTTAATCGAAACATTCATTAGAAGGTCTATGCATATTTCATACTTATAACTTCTGAGTAAATTATCACATCTTCTCGGAGTACATTAAACTATTGATGTTTATAATCATCAGTAGTCTTACAAAAATATCAAACCAAGACCAAGACTGGATCTGCATGACCGGTCTTGTAATTTAAATACAATTTGCAATATGTAATGTCAATTATCATCTACATATAGTTTCCATGAAAGCAATGAAATCACTTGCAAAGTGATTAAGCACTTCATCAAGATCTGTATACATATTACGTAAATAAATTTTAATTAACATTGAATTTTATTTGTAGTTGCAACAATTTAACAATTTTTAATGTAGCATTACTTCCAATCACCTCTAAAACGTATTCCATTACAAATTATTTATACCCTATTCTATTCTATTAGTGTACCAAAAAGCCATGTTGTTTCATATTATATAATGCTTTTTCCAGTTTAGCGACAACATTTCCTTTCTGAGGAATAGAGTTTTTGAATTACAAAAATGTAAGAGTAAGTACCTAACATTAACTATTTAAAGGACATTTTTACTGATTTTATATGTTCGCATTTTCAAGTTTCAACAATTTAGTGTGTTTGTAATAAATTATTATTAAAAATTATGAAATAACAAAAATTTCAATCGAAAATGCATAAAACGATCTGAAAAAAAACCATAGAATTTCTATAATATAAAATAAACTTATCCAAGACTTCGTTATTGGTATCAATAATATTTACCATCTTATATTCAGTTTTTACTAAGTGCTTGAAACTTCATTTAGAAATGGCTTGATAAAGTAAATGTGTGTCTCACGTGAAGGCTTAAGAGACCAAATTATTTAAAAGTTAGAATGCTTCTCTATTTTTAATAAAAATAACCTAGTCTTTAAAAGATAAAATAAAAATCGAAGCAGTAAGTTACAAAAAATTAAAGAGCGATAGAATCTTTAGCATTATATAACTCAGAAATGTCTTATCAAGTAAAGGAAGCGTGCATCACACCAACAATACACATGTAAAAATATAATATAATGCGTGTGATACATAATAGTATGACTCATAGAGTATCATAATACTGTAGATAATCTAAGAGAACTCATTAAAATTTAATACCTCAACTGAATATTTATTTAATTTTAAATTAAAAAGAATAAATAAGTAGATTTACTCTCTCACTCTCTTAAAATGTTTAAAAAATGTAAAAAATTAATGATCAGATTTGTGTTCGAATTAGTCACACGTACCGCTGTTATCTGCTTTGTAAACAAAATATTTAATTTTATTTCTTATTTGCGAGCGGCATGTTCAAAGATTAAATTGTTTTTGATTTTAAAAAATCAATCTGTGAAATATTTAGCTACATAAATATTGTATATACATATTAAAAAATATCAAATGTAAATGACCTTAGATTCAATAAAACCTATTAAGTTCAGAGATTCGTGCATAAGTTAGTGATAAGATTTTTTTTAAATTATTTCTTCAACGGAAAAATACATATTTGCTATCCGCCTTATCATGGGCAAAAAGATTCAAAATTGATTTATGACGCCTTTTATAAGCAACGAGATTGCGGCACCAGGAAAGAATTGTCAAACTTTCTCCGGTCGATAAACTTAGTAATAAAATTTTATGTAGGTTGTAAGGATGTAAACCCCCAAGGAAATGTTGACTTAGTATAATTTAATTTTGTTGATCCATTAGTAATGTTACGAGGGAATTTACACATTCGAAAAAGAGATTTGCCTATTTACTTAAAACGGTTTCGAAATATGGTAGTGCACTTGAAGCAGATACTCGTAGTTCAGCTATCACGTACTCACGTTCCCTTCAACATTTTGAATTACACGATGTTGCATCAAAGGTTAGTTATTTAATCAGTTACAATGCTTATCACATACATAAGTGTTTTCATAGCAGTCCTTTCCTGGAACCGTTGTAATAAAAGGTAATACCATAATGCATTCCGACAATCGCAATTAATAGTTCCATAATATTTGCAGAGTATTACGGATGCCCTATTTGCTCAATTGTAATGAAATGGTATTGAAGTTAAGTGCCCTTATCGAAAGTATATCAAAGGTCAAGTGAGTTGATAGGAAAGGACCAACATGATAAATATGACAAGTAATAGTTACTTGAAGGTAGATACAAATGTCACACTTAAATAATTTAATTAATAAATATAGAGTTATGAAAACAACCGTCTATACTACTGAAATGTATAGCACAATCATTAAAATTACCTGTAATTTATTAGGAAATTGATTTTAAAACAAGCATAATTTCCACTGGTCACTCAATTGGGCTGAGAAGCTTTTTCTCACAAGGAATAGTATATAATACTACATATATCTAAATATTTTTGAAATCCACAATGCTTTTCATTAAATACACTGTGAAGTGGGTGTTGAAAATCTTTATTTTTCTTTAGGTCGTCAATGCCGCAACAATTTAACTTTATCATGTATTTTTAATTTCCTACTAAATTAAAAATAAGATAAAACAGAAAAAATATATGCCTTAAAGTATAGCTTTGCAATTTAATTCCAGATAATCCATTTGTAAATAGTTGTTATATGTTAACATAATTTTCTTGTAAAAAACTCTGTCTCCATGTATTTACAATTTTCAATTCTACTGGAAGAAATGTGATTCCAGTGCAGACAGACTGTATGCATTAAGTATGATTCAAAACATTTGTACACATGTACATGTTTCACCATTTTTTTTCCTATAATCTAGAATTATTACAAATGGTTAAAAAAACAACCAATAAAATGCGAGTTCAACTGATTTATCGAAAATTTCATAATCTATCAAGTTCATATAGCATAGCATTATAATAATCCGCAATATAAGTATTACAATAAAATATCTGGGATTAATAGAATATTTTGGTATCCTGAAAATTGAATGTCGTACTATTAAATTTAGAAATGTCAATATACCAACTGTTCTATCATCATAAAATCTGATAACCGATAAAATCCCCGATAAACTCAATCGAGAAGGTTTCATAATTTTTGACGAAACTTTCATAATTTCACGGCCAAAAATATTTATAAGCCATAAAACTCTTATCGGCAGATATTTATGTCAGTAAAACGCAGAAGTTTTATGAAATTAACGACATGAGTGAAACATAGATTGCATGCAATATAATATGAACAATGTATGACTTTTTCTTTTTTATTACAAAGGCAAATCAATAGAAATGTAATTCAAAATTGCACTCATAATTTATAATCTCCTAGATTAAAATTGATAGTTTGTATTACTTGCTTAAACGATCAAATCGTTTGTTTAATGAGTTAGATATTAATATCTTGTGACTTTTTCTTAGGTTTCTTAAGGTATGCGGTAATTTCCCGCAATTAGTGCAAGAAGTACGAAAGCTCCTTCAAAAATTATTGAATTTTATTAATTAAACCCACAACATATAAAGGCCTTTTACCTAAAAAAAACTTACAAAGTCTTCAAAAAAACTGTAGAGAGAGTAAGAGAGTAAGAGTTTATTTTAATTTTCATTCTTTTTCGAACAAACTAATAAATATAGGTACGTAAATATTCGTAAAGTTGAAATGGCACTGGATTCGATGGATCATCGCCTAAACCTTTAAGCAACTTGAAGGAAAGACAATAAACAATTAATTTATAAATTTTGAATTTAATAACTTATAAATGTAAGTTTGGACAAAGTAATAAAAATTACGATAAACTTTTCTTTAAAACGTATCAAAGCTCTCGAAATGTAAAAACTTAATATGTGGGCAAGGATTTATTCACACTGCGTAATTTATAAACCAGCGCGTTGTGGAGGTTGTGTACAAGGCAATTAGCAAGTACATCTCAATAAAATTAATTCACACTTTATTGGACGTCTCTGTGACCTTAATTATGCAATATTACTTAGCATTTAAATAATTACAAAATCAATCGCATTAAAAACTAAAATTCGAGATCTATAAAAATTTGGGTTGGATAAAATATTTTTCTGATAGTAGGTAAACAATTCTACTGTGTAGAGGGAAATATTTGCTTCAAAAGTAGAAAATATGCAAGAAGGAAGGCTGAAGTTGTGCATCGAAGTTAATAAACCACAGTCGCGGTTAAGATGAATTGCTTGAAGTGCATCCTACGCGACCTGAACTTATTCAGAAGTGCATACAAAGTAAATTCAGTGGAATCGCGGTTTACTTCGAGAATCATATGAGGGCGACACGTGCATGCATGCCTTCAGGGGAATCTAATCGCCTACAGTTTATGCACCACAGTCTACATATGTGATGGTTCTAAATTTAATTGCCCGAGCTTCGTCTCATAAATTTGATAAACCGGCTAAACTACGGCAATCGTGGGGACTGTGGGCAGAGGACGGAATCGTACTAACGATGACGGTTTTCCCAAGAAATATAAAATTTACAAAAAATAAATAAACTGATTTGAATTAAAACTTTTAAATGTATTTGGAAGCTCACCCGTATAAGATGAACTTTGTCATTGTCGTATTTAGTCAAAGGTCAAAATACGACCTAGTGTTATGAATCATGGCAGAAAATGTCTTGAAAAGTCCTTATCAGACAGTTCCATGACAAAAGAAAGATCTTACGAGACGGATGAATGCTGAGGCATAGTGCACACTATTTGTTTGCGCTTGTCTAGATAAAAGCATCTTCACCTGACAAACAAATCATAAATAGATTCGGTTGAATACACTAACCTGATAAGATAAAGCTGGCTATCAACGTGCACAGGATTAGCATATTGTTGGAGACTCCAGGACTGGTTGCAATCGATCTCCTTGTGCCCAATGCACTTTTAGATAATACCTTTGGTGTCATTATTATTTTGATGATTGTATGTTGAAATGTAAAAAAATAGTAAAGCAACTAGATATATCTAGTTCAATTATCTAATTTTAACACAGTCTAATCAACCGAATAGTTTTCCACCGATCACAACAACAAAAACGATTTGTCTTAGAAAAGTCTTTTAAAAAACCTAAAGACTGCGGTGTATTACTTGAAGATCGGTGGGTAAGCACGTGGTTGATATAGCTATAGTTGCTTGACACTTTTCCTATCACTCCTTCACATTCTCGAGCTTCGTGCGAATTCCACAAATAAAATTTATTATTATGTTATTCGGTCTGTTTTCTGGCAGATCTTCACAATTTTTTGAATACCTCAGGTTTTTTCTTTGACTTTACTAACAAAATTATGATCACTTAATGAAGAATAAAACTACTTTTAACTAT
Organism: Tolmerus cingulatus; assembly: GCA_959613345.1. Lineage (NCBI taxonomy): Eukaryota > Metazoa > Arthropoda > Insecta > Diptera > Asilidae > Tolmerus > Tolmerus cingulatus. Next base: position 11,930,661 of record OY390707.1, on the reverse strand, counting down.
GCTAATCGTATTTTCATTTTTGTATATCTCACTGTATAAAAACAAAAATTAAAAACTTAAGAAAATTCGACTTTGAACGTGATCCTATAAAGCTGTCTTCAGTGTGCGTTGATACCTCAAAAACTGATCACTTCTTAGGTAAATGAATCTTTCACCGATCACAGATCGATTTTAAATTTCTTGGTCTTGAGACAAGAACTCACTTCGGATGATGATGATCGAGCCAAGTCTGGCCACTAAACCGAACAGATTGACACAGACGCAAGTGAAAAACTTCAGCTTCACAGCTTCACAGTCTAGTAGGCAGTAGCTCGATCCGCGAGCAGTAAAGTATACCAGAGAGTCTAAACTTTCCGGGTTAAGGTGGTTAAAACCGGTATGTAGCCTGCTATCGGATTTTTCAATTCTGACTAGGCCGTTAATTTTGATTTCTTCCACTTTTTTCCGAATCAAACCAAATCGAACCCAATAAGTCCAATCATTTTAATTTTCTATTAAGCCAAAAAAAGAAAATCCTAAACCTATTTTGAAATAATGAAAATTTTTAAGACCTCAATGATGCCGTCTATCTTCTGCGTCTTATTATCTAGTAGATATAGAAGAAGTGGCAGTTGGTGAGACTACTTCATTTTTATATTTGCCTGTCTTAACTAAAAAACAAAATATATAAAAATTTCCCCCATCTAGTAGTCCACAGCACATCGTAAAATCTCTCAAAAATTGTCACAGGGGGCGAATGTCGAGTGATAAAAGCAAAATTCGAATATTTGCTGAGATTATATGCTTTAGTTGAGAGCATCTATGAGATTTTTCGCTTTCTCTTCAAGATCATCGGATTTTATGACTTTACGTACCCAAGTAGCCAGTGTTACTACAAAACACATACCAAGTATATGTCCGTTTATGTTACAGACGATGATAAGATTCGCTGCCTCCGACATAAGCGTCTCGAGGCCTCTTTGACGTCTACATCGACTATCTAAATTCGTGGATAAGGAATTTTCTGATAAACGATCACGCGGAACTCTTTTGTTTATTTTCCCATTCGTTCTGTTTTAAGCAGAAAACGTGGAATTTGCATTTTAATGTAATTAGAGTCCATGGGTGACGATCGCACGTTTATGTGAGATAATGGAGGTTTACATAATATTTGCATGGGGTACTTGATAGAGCTAACCATCGGATTTTATCGCTCTACTAAACGTATCAAATTTGATGCGAATTTTAATTTTTCAGTTGCTGACAAAGGCGCTTAGTAAACAACTGAATAAACACTCGTCTAGTTTGCTAGCTTATGAGAGTAGGTAAAACCAATTCGCTTCTTGTATTAACATTCTTCTTATATAGAAATTTAAGGTTTGAATCATTTTTAAGAAATAATTTGGTTCTGAAAAATTAATTTCATAGCTAGCTACATATTCTTACAGATGCACTAATATGTCTAGCGTGCTCAATAAAATGATTTGACTTTCATGGATACTGACTGAATGACTACCAACATTTTCTAAAAAATTTTCAGTAAATCGATTAAGAACAATTTATAGAGGTAAGTGTGAAAAAGATTATTTTATTTCACCACAACTCCTTACCGATGTTACATCAAATTTGTATAAGACCGCGCACCATACCAGACAGACAAACAATGTTCCGTGTAAAATTAAATTTCTTTCTATTTCAATCCTATGGACTTCAGTTTAATCGATTTTCACAATTAGACCTACTTAGAAAGGAAAATTACAACTAAATATGTACATATGTACCCACGAATATTTTAAAACAATTTAATTTATACGATATTAATTTATTATATTAAAAAATCGTACTTTAATATAGAAGCAGCAAAATTAAATATAAACAAAAATATTTACTTAATTTAGAAAGACATGATTCCCATAAAGTTCTGTCAAAAAAACTATAATTATGTGTTTGGTTCTATGCTAAGAACTATATTATTATTACAAGTCTAAAATGTCTCCTCCACAAAATGAATGTAAGATGACTAGTGAATAATTTATTTTTGTCCGGGCTAATCTTCTGTTGACTTTAAATAAAATAATTTCAGGGTAAAAATGCAATCATGAATTCACTGGCAGCTAGAGAAAGTCAGAAGAATTCAAATTTTTTAATGAAGATTAATAAAAACGGAATATGTAAGTACATATGGCGCCTGTAATTAAATTGCCAGCCAACTGATCATAAAATAAATATAATGAGTAATTTCGCTATTTCCGATAAAACATTTCCTTTCGTTGCAAGCTGCATACATTTATGTATGTAATGTATGTACATGTGCATCTGGTTAATTGAAATGTTAAATTTAAAGTTTGTTTACCTATCCATTAATAAATTTATATTACCAAAACTAATTAAAACGTTAAGGGAATTATAAAAAATTAAATATGTATGTAAATAAACTTTTTTAACAGAGTAGAATATAACTTGTGAAAAAACCAAAACTTTCTTTATATTATAAAATTTATGTACACCCTACAAAAATATATTTTTTTAATATTTAGCACATTGAAGCGTAAAAATAATAATTAAAATGTACACAGGTTTAACATTATAAGCCATTCACAAATGAAAAGATAAGTTAATGCTGGCCTACGATGACGAATAATAAAATATTTTATCGCTGTACTCGCCTTGGCCGCTCAGAGATAGGACATCCTGAATATTTTATACTCGTAGACTAAATCAATTATCGTTTTTAACATGCGTAACACATTTAATCAATTTTGAAAAAATTATTCAGTTCCCACAGGTATGATCTAGATTTCAGCAGATTATCCCCAGTTTTCTCATCATCTTAAACTTAACAACAGCTTGAGCCTATCTGAATGCAGAATAAGTCGGCTTTGATCTCACGTCTATCCACCAAAACCAGTTTCAATCTTATCTCTTTCAAAATTAGCGGCTTAAAGCTCAAGCCTGAGGTTTTAAGCGATTAGTGGTGGATAATTTAGTATGCGTGTTGCTTTACAAACTGTTTCTAGCATATATACAATTTATTTACATATTTTTAAAAAAGAAGAGAGTTTCGCATGTAGTGTTGATTATGTTAATAAAAGCGTTTTATATTAAATTTGAGTAAGTACATATACATTTTTGTACATATTCAAATACATTTTATCCGGCCGGCTTATATAAATTTTAAATTTGAATTTAAACGTTGTGCTCAACCCAGATTTGCTCTGATCCGCGTTTGTCGATGCGATAATAAATATAATAGAACATTCATTTGCGAATGACGAACTTTCGCCCTACTTCCGATCGCTAGTCAGGACAGGTAAAATCTAGAATCAAGCAGAATATCCCTTGTTAACTTGTTTATTATTCTTGTCCCATCGAAAGCAACTGATTATCTCGTGCGAACTAAACCGGCTTCATCTTTACATTCACTATATGCAGCAAATCTGGTTTTTTAATAATAGCAAAATAAATAAATAAAATCAGAAACGTGTCACGAGGTAATTTCCCTGGAAAGTGATAAAAATGCAAATAGCTAGAAGCGATAAAAATAAGTTCAAATGTTACTTAAAAGCTCTGCAAACTATTTACAAATTGGCATATAAGCGAAAATGTGCTAACAGAAGTCTGTTTGTTAATACAATAAAATAAAATCGGCAGCGAATTAGTTTGGAGTTCAGAAAATGCTTACAGTCGCTTATCAAAGAAAATCTGAGTCTTATTTGAAGAGGGTATCACAATGTTATTATATGATTACTTCAATAGCTTAATCATTAAAAACAAACAAATGTAATTTGTACTGCAGCATAATAATGCGCTAAAACGTGGAGTAAAAGATGATTGATAAGATTAATAATTAATAATGGGAGATAAAAATTGAACTGAATGAATGGAATGGAGTGTTTAACAAATCTAATGAATGAGTTGAATACTGGCAATGAAAAGATACTTGAAATAGGTACTATTACGCTGCCTCACTGATTCATATCTTTATTGCAAAACAGTTGTTGACCTTTATGTCATTGCTTCTCATTGACTAAAATCTTATAAAAGTTCATCAAGAAAAAACACAATAAAGCTAAATCGCGTTGAGAAAAGCTAGAAGAAAGAAATTACCATAAACAGCAGCAACGATAATTTCGATTCCGATCTAGCGTAGTTGAATAGCTTTAGAAGTAAATAAATTAAATTAAGAACAAATTCACAATCTAAACTTTAATTTGGTTTAGCTGAAATGAACAAATAGTTTCAAAAGCGTTAATAATTTGGTGGATAGTTACAACTTTGAAGCAGATAACATATTTTAAAGAGAACTTAAATTGTAACTTTTGCATTATATACTATACTTAACACCTCGTAAATGGAAGTCAAAGAACTATTTATCATATCATTTAAAAAGTAAGTAGACAAGCATAATTCGTTTGATCTGATTGTTTCAGACTTGGCAAACCAACAGCTGGTCCAATCTTTCGAACGACATTGTACATTGTTTTCAATTCAAGGTTATGGTTGTGTAAATTTCATAGTCTTGGCGACTATAATCTCTGAACTTTGATCAGGACTAACTCATATTTTTGAATTTTTAACGTATGTACACAAAATTAATCTATGATTTTATTTCCAATTCATTATCTACTGGTTTTCAATAAAAACATCTTCATTGCAGGTGTGTTGTTTCACACGCACGGATGTTCATGCTTCATATTAATTTGCACTTAATCAAAATTCTCAAAAGTCATTTATATTTTATTATTATGTTTGCAAAATTTTTATGAAAAATGCGCCGTCTATGCTTAGTTCATAAAAAGCTGTTGAGTTAAGATTTTTTGCTAAGCTTTCCTTCATAATCGAGGTTTAGCCACAGCCTGAACTCATAAGCTTTTAAAACCAAGTTCGCATAAAAATATCGGGAACACTCAAATTCGCAGGGTTGGGAGAATGGTCAATAGAATAAAATATTTTCCTAAATTAATTACGAGTACAATATTAATTCAAACAGAAGAAACAGTTAAAGCCTTTATAATAATTAGACATCTTAATACTTAAATATGAAATGAGTTACTGAAATAAAATACAAATCGAAGATTAAACTATATCTGCATACATATGCCCTTTTAAAGAAACACAACAATTCCTTATTTTTGTACAATATTTTCATTAACGTGTGATTTTGATTTAAAAAGCCCTTATTTTTTAAAATGTATTGTTTGAAATAGAAATTCTCAACGCTATATTTTAAATTTCACTTCAGTCCAGAAAAAGTATTATATATTACTGCGTAAGTAATAGTTTTAATTTTTAACATTGGTTGGCAATGTTTCATTTATTGTATTTGTTTTAGAGCATAATCATTAAATTATTCCGCCCCTTATACTTATATTCTTCAATTTATCTGTTCAGAAAATTGAAAAACAGGTCAGAATTATCATATATTAAAATTTCCTAAATAAACTCTAACAAATATTTAAATATTGTGGGTCTAATGTAAAAGCTCTTTCTACGCATTTTCTTATACGCAGCAAAATATACCTTCATTATTTTTTCATGCATTACTTACATTACCAAAGTCTATTTAAATATAGATTTTTGTAGTATACGCGAACTAAATTTTATTGTATTAAGGCACAACTAAAAGTAGATTTGCAATAGCTGTATATTATTTTTATTATTATTTCATTTTAAAAGTGATTGTATTTCCTTTATATTTATTGTTATTTACTTAAATTGTCAATATTATATAGAGTTCTATTCTACGTTTCAAAAGCACTGATTAATTACATGAAACCATTTGGCTGTGGACTCGCTTCCACTCATTTATTATCCTAAGAAATTAGTAATTTATTTGCTGTTTCTAATAATTTACAAAAAAACCCTGACCTTCCGAACTGGACTTTAATAAAAATTAAAACGTTTTTCGAATTTTTAACTACCTAAAATGATTAACACTTATCAAATAATAATTTGTTATCAAACATATAAAATTTTATTTATTAAGTGCTTATTTTCGTTGCCGTATGAGAAGCCTACTAACTAATTATCTACTGTCTTCATAAATACCCCAATTTGCTGATAGCTAAGTCTTGGGCGTCAACCAATTATTTATTTAGTTCTTGAGGCGTTTTACAAATTATTTGAACTTTAGACTTTAAAGCCCTTCGATTCCACTTTAAAGGGAGAAGTAAACCACATATTTTCTTAAGATTAAACTATAAGTGTTGTGGAGGGTTTGGGGAATGTGAACAAATTTACACGATAACCATAAAGTAATTGATATTATCTGTTGCATACTTGAATGCACAGAAGAGGGTAAAATGAAAATGATCCACTTAATTATGATGAGATATTCCACAGAATGAGCAAATCTAATCATATCAATTTGCAGCATCTAACAGAGTGGATCTTCTTCTGTTGTGCAAAATGTGCCGCGCAAATGAAGCAAATCACATTTTCCTGACACATTCTAGCCATTATTCGCTTCAGTTTCCAACACACGTAATCATTCAAGCTTGAGGAAATTAATGAATGCAAAAAGAAACTAAAAAATAATAATGCAATCAACCTGCCATTAAATTTTGCTATCTACTGTCGCGAAGAATAGAGTTACAGCCAGTCGCGGTCGCCAATCGCGGCAGCAGAAAATCCCCTAAATTGGCTGTTAAGACTGCGCGGGCTGGACCCTCGAAATAAGGAAATCTCTCGTTAGATTTTATTTGAGGTCAACGAAAACAAAAACAAAAACGCACACCGTGTGCTCTAAATGACCCCAATCAGAACACGCATATCACGCCGCAATTAGACGACTTTTTAGCGAAGGTGCGAACAGTCTGCAAAAATGTTCCTATGGGATGCGGCGACATCATGCGAGTGTTGCTTGATCGAACCGGGAGGTCTAAAGGTTGTCGTCGAGAAAGTAAGGAACTTGTTTGTGTTAGCAGACGTAATAAAACTTTTATTTTGATCAATGCATTCGCCAAAATGCTATTGACCTCAAAGAAACGCCCGAGGACTGCTAAAAATAATATCTTCAATTGTTATCTTCCCTCGAAAGCAATTCAATAAGTGTAGAAATTAAAATAGCAATTATTTTGAGCATATGGAGAAAATTAACACTTCCCCTAAAATAATTCAATCGATGTTCAAAATCCATTAAGTTCTTAAGATGCAGACCAATCAATAAATTGAATTCTCATCCAAACAATTCTCAGCCACACACATTTTGAATGTAAAAATGAAAGATACATGAATGTTTGTATGGCTGTTGTATTTAATTAAAATGTGACCCAACCAAACAGACAGTGGCGAACAAAGGGTAACTAAATTCTGTGACGCCTTACAATTTTGTTTTTTCCGTATAATCCATATAAATGTCTTATAAGTTATAGTTAAGATTAAACATATTTTTTAAATAAATATTATATAGAGCCCTTTTAATATAATTGAAGTAAATAAAATTAATAGAAGATATTTAAGTCACATTAATATCAAAAGTTTCGTTTTATACCGTGAAATGTGTTAAAAAATAGATATCTTTTTAAAGTAATACTTCAGTAAACAGTGTATTCATATTTTCCACTACTTTTTAATACTAAAAATTCTAAGAGTGGTGCAGCCGAATACTAACGAAGCCTTAAACGTTTTCGTCAATAACGATATTTTTCAGTTTACATTGATAATTAAAATGAAATTACAACACACTCACACAATTATAGTTGTAATAATATTTTATTTTTACTAGCATGAAAAAACTAAAGTCCAGAACGCTTATTTTTTAATTAATTAATGTAAGTTTAAGAAACACATAAACGTATGTATATGTACATATATAAAAATATTGAGATTCGCTATACAGGAACAAGCAATCTATCTCATATTTTTAATCAATACATTTAGAGACTGAAAATAAAGTCTCTAAATTGGACCCTATCCACAAACATTTCTGTCTAAATCTCTGACTGGATGTACATAGTTATGGAGAATTCGAGGAAGGTTTACTGGAATTATGGTAAGATTTAAATAAAACTATACTTGAGAAAACGACTAAACTGAACGAATCAATCTATGGACAATATCCATCAAGATTGTAGTATAGAACAGTATCCAGATTAAGAAATAGTCGTTAGTACTCGTACGTCGATTTCATAAAAATAAATTTCAACCACACGCATTTTCTATGCGTGAGTATAAGAGATATCTCTATCTTGGATGCCATATCAGTTGTATTTAATTGAATTGCGGGTGAGACAAGCAATCAACGTATAGGGCAAGAATAGACTCAACATTTTGTAAGTCACTGCGGAAAGTTTTATTTAATCTCTCAATTGGAGACCGGCGCTTTATACAACATAGCATAAAATATGCTAGTGCAAATACATAAAGCGAAGATGTATGTTGCACCCCTACTATTCGCTACGAATCTAAACTTCTTACGTCACTGGTCGAACTTAGTGGATGAGATTTTGGGCAGCTGTGTAACTCGGCAACAGAGGCAGTTGTTAAGGAACAGTCGAGGACGACAATAACGAACAAACCTCGTGTATTACATAAGCTTGCGTAGATAACAGATAAAAAAGGAAATTTAAATAATTTATATAATTGTTCGTTGCGTGCGTTTAATTAACCGATTTAACCGCTCGAAGCTTATCTCAGTAAAGTCGTTTTTCACTTAAAGATCCAATCACAATCGACTTCCGGTTGCTTCTAAACTTGAAAGCTGCTGAAGAATCTTTCAGTGAAGCGCTGTACCCACAATTCGGGGGAGGGTTTTCTGTGCTGCGACAGTAATTCTTAGAACAAGCATAGTGTGGCTAGTAATCGGTCGTGCTGTCACTCTTCCGGTCTTGTTCTCGCCTTTAGTCGAAAGTCGATTTTTTTATTATATTAACTTTTGTGGTAGCTTGAAATTAGTCAATAAAAGTGAAAAATACTATTATACTTACGTTCGCTAATAACCTACCGGCACAAAAATATATATCTACATATATACAAATTGTATTGTGGAATTTTTGGAGTGATACCATTAAGGTTTTTTGTTTTCTTTAAAATTCGATAAAAAATCATATAAGAAACAATTTACTAATAATGCAGTCATTTGCCTTAGCAAGTGCTTTCCTCTTAGTTTTTGCTGTCCACCAAGGTGAGAAAAATAGTACCTACAATTATTTAAAAAAAAAAAAAAAAATGATTACGTAAGAGCCCTTAACACTGTGATAGTGAACGCATTTTTCTGTTAAGTTCATAGTGATTAAGAGTAGTAGAGGCAATAAAGCAACATTTTCATAACGTAATATGGGCCATAAAATTGTAATGTGCAAACATTGTTACATTCCTATAAAATAGTGAAAGGATAAATTCTTTGCATTATTGATTGCGCCATCCTCGTAAAACCTTTCTTGTTCCTTTCTTGAGGAAGCATGCGCACTGCGGCCACAGTCCTGGAAGCTTTAAGCGTTTAAGGAGCAATCGCCATCCTTCAGCACGAACCGTTGTAAAAGTTATGTGGAAGCTTTATGAAATTTTATGTGATGTTCCTGATGAGAACTAAATTTGCATTTTTAATGTGGGCATGTACAAGTACCAATGAATGTATTCTAACTCTTCACCCATCCACAATGCCAATCACTAGTGAATTGATGCCCCTAATTGAGAAAGGTTCATTCTAATTGTTGAATCACAATGTAAAGTCATTACCATTGAAAGTTTGCAACCAGTTCCAATTAACTTATCAGGCAATGTTTATGTTGTTCGCTGCAAATCGATTGAACATTAAATGTTTTAAACTGCACTTACAATTACTGTGCACCCTCAACTTTAATGGTTTTTATACCATTATAGCAAGGAAATTACATATATTAGCCTTTAGTGAAAAATCGAACTATTGTTGGAAACATATTTTTCCCATTTTTGTTGAAGCTTTGGGTAGTAACAGCGGTTATGTAATTCTGAAGAAGATACGCCAAAAAGATTAAAGGCTTGAGATTTTGCAATTTTACAATTTAGCTAGTTCTTTCTAATGGTTGTAGGTAAAATGCAATTTATAGATATATTTCTGCTCGCTTAATGCGAATTTAAATTGCATTAAATTGGGTATAATAATTAATTTGAAATAAAAGCTGTACAGACAGTATTTCTATTCCTTAAATTAATTTATTATTACCGATTATTTCGAAAATACTAAAAATGAAAACGGATAAGCTGTAATGTCATTTTTATGTTTACTACTCTCGCACTAACTTAATATAGTTTTACCATTAAATAGGTCACTCTATAAATCTTCCATTGTTACAAACATATTTTATTATTTTGCAGGAATATTCTATTATTATATCTATCGTACAAATGCAGAGTAAATTACAGTTTCCCTCGAAAAATAAAAATTCTTCTCAGTTTTTTAATAACTAAGACTCGGTCACGAAGGTAGCTACTTGCTTCTGATAAAGAATTATTTCGAATTGATTCACTAACTATTTTTGCTACACTCTTCGTTCTAGTTTTCTTTAGTTAGTACTTATGAAGAAAGAAAGAAATTTATTCAAATATAATAGTTTGGACATTCAAGGAAAATGCGTTAATAACGAAATATTTCATGATAAAAGGGTTATTAAAACGATCTAAATATGCATAGTGTTTCATTTAAGGAGATCTTCCCAAATCTTTCGCATTCAATGGAATGACTTGAAAAGCATTTTTGAATAGGTAAAATTTTGTTGTCTCCAGAACGCTTTTCGAGAAAATTAAAGTCAAAGAAGGAAATACAACTTCAAAGATGATTTTATTTGCCGGTACTCAAATTTGAGATTCCACCCAAAGATTATTAAGACTAAATTACATAAGTGGGATACTTATGTCCGTTGATTTTAAATTAAATACCGAATTTTAAAAGTAAAAATGCCAATCTGAAATACAATAAGAAAATTTTTAATACTTAATTTTACTAAAATCCCGCAAAGATAATACTGAAAAGTGCAGGATAAAATATTATGAGATTCTAAAATATGCAAATATTGGTTTTGAATGAATTTTTTTAGGGGACTACTTTTTGGTACATGTATAATAGAATTCTATTTTGGTCCTAAAGGAGCATTTCCCAACTCAATAGCGTACGTTGAGCATGCTATCGCTGCCAGTGTTTATATGATAATTCAAAGCGCAAAAGTGCAATGCATCTAAGTGATACGCCCCATTTGCTTAGTTATGCTAACTTTAACAAGGCGTTCACAACAAAAGCACAGCTTCTATTAAGCCCACCATCAGACAATTTAAAATAAACAATTCAATTATCATGAAACTAAAAGATGACGTGACCACCATTCAACACTTGCACTCTCATCAGGCAATTGCAATTCCGGCTTCATCCGCGTGAGGAGCGAGGAAGCGGCCGGAACGCAAATTTTTATTATCATTTTTTTCTTCACTTAAATTAGATACAAAAACATATTTTAAATGCATTTATGAACAGATTCTTATGTAATGGGTGCAAAAAAATCGAATAATGTGCCAAGTGCGCTATTGTTGCATATCTGTTTTTAGATTTAATTGTTCAATCGCTATATGTGCCATCGTTTTTAAATGCCTATTATTTTTATCACTTTTCCAGGTGATGCTATTAAATGCTACGTATGCAACAGTCATACCGATTCGAATTGCGCCATGGACATTCCACCGCCGGAAATGCTAGTCGATTGCAGAAATTTCCCTGTTAGAGATAAGACACTGCCTTATACCTACTGTCGGAAAATCACACAAGTTATTGAATTTTCCGTAAACAAGTGTAAGTATCAAAAACGATGTACATATATGAAATTATTGTATTTTAACTAACTGTTCCTTTAACATTTGATTGAAAACTAACACTTTTAATGTAAGCTCAGCTAGCTATTGACTTCTAAGGCAAACTTTGAATTTCAGAAAAATTTGCTTACAATTTCGATAATTTTTATAATAAAGCTTTAATATAAAAATTTGCTATTACGGCAAAGTTCGAGGAGGTCGAATACCCAAACCTAATACGAATTGATTTATTCAAGAATATAAGCAGAACTATAATCAACTTACAGTATGTGAATTACATATAAGTACATACAAGTCTCTATGGGTCAAATATATCACTATTTTACTTTTGATGAAAGTCTTACAAAACTATTGAACACAATTATTAAAATTTTTGCAAAATTTTACAATTTTTAATTTTACTACCAATTTTACAATTTTTAATTTTACTACTAACAATTTTCTCTCAAAAACAACTTAATACAAAAGGGTTTAATAAGGTATCAAATGAAAATCTGGAGAATAAATAAATAAAAGACTTATTTCTATAAACGATTATAAAAACTAATTTTATTAATCTGAGTTGCAAATAACAAAGTGTTAAAACTTACATAAGTAAAATAATTTTGTTTTCAATTTTATGAAACTATTATATGTTCTCATAAAAAACCGATTATAGATATTACAATTCCAGATTTAGGTTTATCAATGGGACCCAATTTGTGATTTAAAGATCTATATTATTTTCATAGTCATAACGCAGGAATTTTATATTTTAGCTCAGTCTCAACAATCTTAGATTCGATTTTATAAACGTAGCAATTACAGATGTAAACATCGTTATTATTTGACCTTTTTAAATTTCAGTACCACCGGACAGCCGAGTAATCCGAACCTGTGGATTTGAGAATCAGACTAGTACAAACTACTGCTACCAGAGGGCAGGATTCGGAGGTCGCCAAGTGGTCTGCTCGTGCGACAAAGACGAATGCAACGCAGCAGGATCTCTGAGCCTTTCTATCTCCGCCATTTTAGCAGCAGTCCTCACAATCGCATTTGTCCTTTTGATACAACGAGGATTTTAAGTTTTTTACAAGCAGCAGATTTGAGACCTAAACAAATTATATTTTCTCGAGAAAATTTTGTATGACTTTTTTTATTGCTAATTTTCGATGAACAACATCACACTGCTTAGTTTCAATCAATAGACCTTCCAAAGTAGGTAATTCTTGCATAATAAAATGTGTAGTTATTAAATGAACGGAAGGTGATTGATTTAATCGTTCAAGTTTAGTTTTTAAACTTTGTAGTAAAAGAATGCTAAACGTGGTAACTTTAAGCATACGAAAGGTATATAGCACGCAGCACAGTGTTTATGTTAAAATTTGTTTTGTAACCTTGAAACTTTATGCAAGAGAACCCCGTGCAAACTGAGGATGTATTTGAACCAGCAAAGGTACATAGTAAAATAAAATAAAGTGAATATCCCACTACGCTAGAAAATAGTAATAATGAAAACAAAACTAGATTAAAGTAAAAGGAAGAATATATAGGTATAATAAAATGAAAATTTGTTAGAATTCTTGTTCGATACTTCTGTACATAAATTTTAAGCAGAGTAAACCAAAGATTAAGTAAATCGTGAAAGTGAGTACACCGCAGAGTTGAGACTTTAAACATTTTTATTGTTGCAGCGAGCAGAAAAGTAATGCAGGATTAGTTAATAGACATATTTAAGTCCACTGTAAGTCTTACTAGGTACAATAATTTTTGTCTTGTATTTTTGGTTACATAGATAATCCAGGTGTAAACATGAATAAGAGGACTTGGAGCCTTGTAGTAGATGAATCACTTCATGTTTTCTTTTTTAGAAATATATACGATCTTTTGTGCTCTTTGTCATAAAAATGCTTTTTTGAAATAAAAAACAGAAAACAAGTTTAAACCTAAACAGTAATAAATTTATTAAATGACACAGAAATATTTTATACATAAAACTGCCAATTGTTATCGTCTTAATTCCGTTGCTGAAATACTTGAATTTAAGGATAGCAAAATAAATTTCGGTTGAAGCTCGTTGTTTTATTTCAGCTTATTTTTATGTTATAAATATTATGATTCTGACTGATATATGTATGTATTGCAAAGAGCAAAGTGTATATGAAAAAATCTGAAAATCCACAAATTGTGGATAAAGAGTCCGTAGGTAAAGCAAAGATGCACATATATACATGCATAAATCATTTTTTACTCGCATATCCACACATAGGCACAAGAATAAATGTAATATGGATTTTGCTGTAAAGAGTTTTTAAACTAATCCAAGGAAAATTCCTGTCGGATACCATTTAAAATTTTATACAGAATTTCTTTCGATATTGCAACCTAATACAGAATTCAACCAGAATTCCACAAACATCAATTCACTTACCCCAGTCTATATAATATGTATTAATAAATGCATTATTTAAGAGAAGCGGAAGGTTTAAGTTTTAAAAATATTTTAACTTAATTAATCGTTACTTTCTGGAGTTTTAATACTATTGGACTTTTATTACTATGAATACGAATTAAAACTATGAGCAATTGTTTGTTTAGAAACTACAACTTTTGAATTTAAATCAAGTAGAGATTGAATTTTATTCTTTAATTTTACTAATATACAGATAATAACTTTTGCTTACGCATTTTAGTGTCCTATTTTATTGCTGCAGCGCCTCTGCTCTCGAACGCGGTTCTAGTATTCGAAAGAGATAATTGAAAATCATAAAAGAACCAAACTAAAGAGGAAAGGGTAACTGAAAGAATAATTCAAAAACAAAACTTTACTTTCCTTGGAATGAGGCAATGCTTTATATCGGGCAACAGCAGTGGTGAATTTCAAAACGGCGGAAAACTTCGTGGTGAATACGTAAACGTCAAATGCGCTTCAGCCAGCTGTCGGGAGTGTTTTTCTGTGGAGGTAAATGAATGAAATTTTGCAATGAGTGATGTGCTAAAAAGTTCAAAGGAGAGATCGAGGAAGCGGAAGAAGCTGCTGGCCCAAACGGTAATTAAAAAGAATCCGTAAAATACCAAGATGTCACCGCGACCGTTCAATTTCAGTTGGGGCTCTCCAGCGTCGATGAGTTGAAGCATGTTTTGGGGACTGCCGAGGAAACCTGTGCCCAGAAAAGCAACAAAGACGAGGATGACGACAGCCAGACGATGAACCCGAAGAAGCTCCAATCCGAGAATCTCTTTTACAGGGACTCCTCTACTTTTCTCAAGGTGTGAACTCTTTAGCACTTGTTTGGTCCTCCGGTGCATTTTTCCATTTTAGGGGACACAATCCTCGAACCCCCACAACGACTACTGCCAGCATTTCGTGGACACAGGCCAACGGCCGCAGAATTTTATCCGAGATGTCGGTTTGGCCGACAGATTTGAGGAGTACCCGAAGCTTAGGGAGCTGATAAGGCTCAAGGATGAGCTAATCGCGGAAACTGCAACTCCGCCGATGTACCTGCAAGCGGACGTCAAGACGCTGGATCTTAAAACACTCGGCACAAAATTCGATGTTATTCTGATCGAGCCCCCGCTAGAGGAGTACGCCCGAGGGGGAGCAACCGTTTCAGGGGCTGGGGGTGTTCCAAGGACTTTTTGGTCGTGGGACGAAATTTTAAGTAAGTGACTTCCAAATTTTAATCAAAATATTTACAAAGTGCCCGTCTTCTCTTAGATTTGGACATTGGGGAGGCAGCCGCCCATAGAAGCTTCGTGTTCCTTTGGTGCGGTAGTTCCGAGGGCTTAGACATGGGGCGAAACTGTTTGAAGAAATGGGGATTTCGTCGCTGTGAAGATATTTGCTGGATAAGGACTAACATTAACAATCCGGGTCATTCCAAAATTCTCGAGCCGAAGGCTGTTTTCCAACGAACGAAAGAGCACTGCCTGATGGGGATCAAGGGAACGGTGAGGCGGTCCACAGACGGAGACTTTATTCATGCCAACGTGGATATCGATCTCATCATCTCCGAGGAGGAGGAATTTGGGAGCTTTGAGAAACCAATCGAAATATTCCACATAATCGAGCATTTCTGCCTTGGCCGGCGCCGGCTTCATCTGTTCGGGAGGGACTCAAGCATCCGCCCTGGGTGGCTGACTGCTGGTCCAGAGCTGACCAATTCGAACTTCAACAGCGAGCTCTATGCCAGCTACTTCGCTGAGACCACCGCGACGGGGTGCACGAGCCGCATCGAGGCACTGCGACCCAAGAGTCCACCCACCAACGGGAAGGTTATTCGAGGGCGCGGACGGGGATTCTCCCGGGGACGCGGTAGACCAAGATAAATCACTGCGATTTAAAATTTTACTAAGCCCTAAATTAGCCTTAGGTTAATTCATTTCTTTTTTGTGACTCCGGGACGGTGCACTTCATCGGCCTCTGTAAGTTTTGGGACAAATATATTTTTTTAAGTCTCGGTACTTTCTATTTTCTATGTATACCATCAACTTCATCACCAGAAGTAAATTCACTAAATTATTACAAATAGATTAATTTAAATTTAAAAGGACATGCGATGGATTTTGAACTTAATCAAATGTTGACCTAAGAATTTTCCTTGCAGACCTTTAAAACTATTATATATTTAAAGTTTTAAGAAAACAGTAAAATTTTTAAATCGAAATTCAAACTTCTCAAACCAAATTATGCACAAACGGGAAAGTATTGAAAAAAAATAATTGGCGGAATTGTTTCATTCTTTTTATCATTAACAAAAAACAAAAACAAATAATGAAATGAGAGCAATTTGTAGTTTATTTTTTATTTAACATAGTAAACTAACATAAACACGTACCTATGTTTTTCTCATGAGTTTTTAACAAAAGTAGATGGAACTCTCTTTACATTATTTTTGGAAATGCATACGGTTGCAATAAAAACAAGGAGGTATCGACAATTGTAATAAATGTCTTATTAATTTATTTAAAAATCCCCGGATGTTGGTGCTGCAGGGTAGGATGCTTCTGCAGATGCCGCATAAAAACGTCCAGGTCATCTTGGGACCCATCCTCGTCGTCCATGCGAATCACGCGGTCGCCAGCCTCGTCATCCCCGTCGCTTTCGAAGTACCTGTCCTCCCGGTCCTGGCTGATCTGATTCAAGTCGTCCAAATCGGGATTGTCGTCCACCTTGCTGTAGTCGAATTCCTTGTCCATTCCCTCCAGGAACTTGGTGTGCATAATCCCGATGAACTCCTGCCGGAGCATCTCCCTCTCCCCAGCGGTTATGTACTGCTGGGGTCGCTCCTTCTTGGGCTGGCGGTTTGGAGGCTCTTCGTCCTCAAAATTGCCCCACTGCTTCCGGTAGGACGGCGGCGTTCTTGGGTACAAGTCGTCGTTCATAGTCTGACTGGTCCTAGAGCTTGTTTGGGAGGTTTGGCTGGCGCTGTCCGAAGCATCATCATTTTCCTGCTTCTTCCTGAGCTCCTCCGTCCGCTTCTTATCGATGGTGTCGAGTAGGATTTGAGAAAAAAGCGTGTTCTTCGGGTCGTACCCATCGCGCAGCTTCTTCTCTGCTGCTGTGAGGTACTGGCCCACGAGCTGTTCGTACAAGTGGGGCTCGCGCCGCATCATTTCCTTCTCGCTGAAGTACTCGTCCTCCTTGAGCATTTTCTGTATGGCCGCATATCTGCGATTCTTCACATTCTTCGCCCTATCCTTCAAATCCTGTTTCAATTCTTTTAGCAGAAAATTTACCTCGTACGCCTCTTCCGCTGTGTAGGGGCTCCGCTCAAAGTACCCCAAGTGTTCACTCAGCAAGTACCTTCCAAATCTACTCAAGAACTTTATGTGGCTCTCCTGAAAGATATCCTTAGCTATCGCTCTTTTCTCATCTATAGTTAAATCTGGATCATCGATCTGTTGGCTCTTAAAGAAAATTTTATCATTATGACTGAGAAAATCGAAAATTTCCTCCTCCTTGGAATTAACGAACTTTTCCGGCCCACTTTCGTTCATCCCCAGGGTTGAAGTTGGGTTAGATAAGGCAGCGCCACTTTGATCAGAAGCGGATGATTTCGCAAGTTTATTTTCATCTGTCATTTTATTGACAAGATTGCTTTGTCAAGTCGGGGCCTGTTGAGAGAATACTTGATTTTTCGGTTTTGTGGCAAGTGTACAGAGTTTATTTCACCTTTGATATGATTATTACCACGCAGATCTTCCTTGAGGTATGTACGCACCTTAAAACATGCTCCAATGATGCACTAATTTCGGAAATTGGTCGGATTGTTTCTCACTCCGCCGTACGATAACATTTCTTGACAAACGCTCTTATTCTTCTTCATGATGAGAGCGAAAACACACCTTTTTATTAGATTGACCAATTTAACGGTTTTCAACGAAATAACTATTGAATATCTCTGAAGCAATTTATTATTTCATATTTTTTAGTTAAATGTTACGCAAAGTCTTTTATAAGAATTACTGCACGCATTCGGCTGCAACAATAGAAAAAATAATTGATGCGTTGCGTCGCTTTAAATATTTAATGGATTTAATATCAGTCTTCCGTCTTACGCCTAGTTAAATTAAGCTCAAGACCTAATAAACATAGACCAAATAAGAAAATTCTGATAAACATCCTGCCCTTTTGTCTATTCCAACGATGTAGCAAAGTTTCACCATTGATTAATTTCGTTTTGTAAGCCTTATAAAAATGTCTAATCCAAAATCGATTCCTAGAAAACAGCATCAAACGGGAGTCTTATTTTTACTTATCACACCTAACAATTCTGTTTTTCTTGTTTCTTCTGATTAAAGCAGATTTTTACAAGCAATAGGAGTGAATTGCAGTCTACCAAAAATTTTTTAAAACACAATTACCTCCAAATGCGAAAAAGAACATAGTTAATGGAAATCTCAAAATAGAGTTATCATAGAAAATTAAGGCTGAAAATATTTAGTTTCAAATTTTCTACAAGAGGTACGAAAAGACTCAAACCGAAAACTTTCTGGTGCCCTGCTTTGTTGAAATCCTATAGGTGTTAAAACTGTTTTCAAATGTTGACACCAAACAAATTATTTATGATCTCAGTCTTTTTATTTGAATTAAAAAATGTTTCTTAATAGTTAAACACTCCAGATATTGCCTGTTTTATTATGAGAAGGTTGATTTTTGTTATTCTAAATGCTATTGTTTCCCTAAATGAAATATTAAAAACGGGTATTGCGCGTTATTACTGTCTAACTTAAATATTCTACGCTATTACACTGAATAATCTGCTCTTTTATTAATTTGAATTTCGATATAAAAAAATATACTGCTTCAGATATCAGCTTTCAGAACAGATAACTTCTCAGAGCTAACTATAGTGGAAAAGAGCAATTCGTCAGATGACTCACATATCATATAATCTTGAATCATTAATTTTTAATTTATTAAATCTCTATATTTGCGCGACTACCCCATATCAGTTAAGCATGAAAAGATTCTAATTTCAAGATCGAGAGTACGCAAAGGTTAGCATAATTGAATTTTCTGATTGATAAAGTTTACACTCCGACTGAGTGCTCAAGTAGATTTTTAGCATGTGTAATCAGCATGTGGCGAGATGACGAATTGCAGTTAGTTCTCCTATGATTCTTTTGGGGTTCACCTCGTTGTCGTTGCAAATGGATTACTCACATTATTAGTTAATTGTAAGGTCAGTCAACCTGTTTTAAAACAATTGTGTCGTAAAGTTCTATTATAATAATATATTTTGGTAAAGGACTTATCTTGGTTCTAATCAAGTCACAGATTTAGAGTTTGGATGTAATTTTTAAGGTATTTTCATCCGAATTTAGCAGCATAAAATTATATTATATCGACAATTCTAGGCAAGTCGATTATATTGTTTTCTTACATTAGAAGACTATATGGTACTTCCAAATTGAAATTATACCTTAATTTTGAGTGATAAGGGTTAGGGTCGCCTATGCGGGAATTTGAAGTTTAATTGATTAAGTTTAATTTAAGAAAACTGCACGATTCCCTCAGAGTGTAAATAAATATTAAGCTGAGATTAAATTTTTAACAAAAAAAGAATTTAATTACATTTGTTAAGAAGCATCTTTTTGTTAATTACATAATTGTGAGATTAAGAACAAAAACCATATTTACAAAGAGTAGTTAAAATAAGCTTTTTCACTAGAACTTTTAATAAAAGGGATGACAAACAAAAAAGAATATTTATTTTAAAGAAGTTAATAGCATTCAATTATTCTTGCACTCCAAGATTCTATATATCTATACTCATCGCTTTTTAGCATAAAATCGCAATATTGTTGAACTGAACGAAAAAATTGTCTAAAGAAATAAAACATAATTTTCTGTTACTAGTGATATGGACGTGATCAGAGAACCCAACGAATTCCACACATGGAAATGGAATTGGACAGATTTTTGTCCCACGGGCCTAACGCCGTGGATGGCGAATTCCAAAGATCTTTTACCATGCTTCCAGGAAATTTGCCTTCAGATGCCAGTTTATACACTTTTTGCAGTATTATCGTCGTACAAATTTGGAAGTCTTCGCAGGCCAGTGATTCGCAATGAAGTGCAGAAGAAGATGATTAACTGCCGAATACTTGTAGCTTTGAATCTGGCTTTTATACCGGTCCTAAGGATCCTTTTCTTGAGAAGCTCCGGTGTGAATGTTTACCCGGCTGATATTCTCGTAGCTTGCACCCAATGCATTACGTGGATTGTTCACGTGGGTAAGTCATTTTTACAAAGATTTTCCATCACAATTTTTCGAAGAACACAAATCCTCAAACATGAATGTGTATTGCCTCACGTATAAAAGAAGAACAGAATATTAATAAATCGTATTGCATTATTGAACATTTGTTAACAAATGAATACTCTTTTTTTTATATATTTATGAACTTTAAACATAAGACCTCGAACCTTTTTTATTACCAGATGTTTCGAACGTCCGGAACATTCTAAAAAATTTAGCCTCAATAAAATAATCCTGTCAAAGTTTTCTCATACTCAAAGTACGAAGTATTCCATTTAATTGCAATTTTAGGAACATTTTATAGTAAAGGCAAAACAAAACACAAATCAGCAGCAATTATTTGCAAATTTATTGGTTTACATAAATCTTCTCTAAACTACTAAATTTAATAGCTTAGCCTAAACTGCATCTACATCAAAGGTCCCTGCAGGACTTTAATGCAATTTACAATAAATATAAATTATACTTTACAATCAATTATGCACATATAATTTGAATTCAAATTTTACAGATTTACAAAACTAGGGACAATTCTACACTTTTTACTCTAAATTCTATATCTTTCAAAAATTTTACATTGAAAACCGGTTACCTTATTTACAGAAAAATCCAATAGAAATGAAATTAGTTATTTCAAGAAAAATATAAACATTGTTATGTAGTTATATTATAATCTAAGCTATATTGGCCAGGTTACCTCCTATCTTTAAGAAGATGTGGCAGCTTTAGTCACCGTGGAGCTCTTGTTTTAAATGTGGCATGGACATCAGTCTTTGTTCTGGATGCTGTTTGGCTTCGGTCCAGCATCCGATATACTTACTGGCCTTATAGCGTTGCAGTTGTGGTTTTGGATTGCATGTTTCTACTATGTCTAATACCCACAGGTAGTGCAATACTTGCGCCGAGTAGAATTCAGGATGAGGTGAGGTTAACTTTTTACTGAGAAATAACTAAAATAAAAGAAATTAATCCTTTAAGGAGCGTCAAGGGCTTCTCACCAACCGATATGTTCATTTCGGATCAGATTTTGAGGAGATGATATTGGGCCACGCTCAGGATGAGGCTAATTGTTTTTCAAAATTATTCTTCTACTGGGTCAATCCTTTAATTAGCAAGGGCGTAATGGGAAACCTTAAAAAAATTGAAGACCTCTTTGATCTGCCTGATTGCTTAAATATCATCAGGATTAGTGAGAGGTTACAAAATGCCATTCATCGGACACAATCGTTGTTTTGGAGTCTTCACAAAGCGTTTGGAAGAGAATTTTACTTCATTGGAATTCTTCGATTTGTCGCAGATACCTCTGGTTTTGCAGGACCACTATTGCTTGGTTTACTTTTAAGGGAAAATACTACTGAAAATGCGGGTACTGATATAAAACCCTATTTGTACGCTATTGGACTCTTTACATCAACTTTGATCGGTAAATTATTTTTGTAGACCATTTTGAAGCATATTTAATAATTTTTAAATTAAGCCGCACTTTGTGGAACTCACTTCAATTGGAGGATGGCGATTGTTAGTATGAAAATGCGAATTGGTGTTGTTAGTGCCATTTATCGCAAAGCTCTTGAAGCCAGAGGATTACAGGAAGCTCGGCCGGAAATTCTCAATTTAATGTCTACAGATACAGATAGAATTGTGAACTCAGTCGTCAGTTTCCATTCATTTTGGAGTATTCCATTTCAAGTATGAAACTGCAGTTTTTAAATAATTTAAAATATAATGACTTATCCACGTTTTTTCAGCTTTTTACAACTTTGTACCTGTTGTACACCCAGATTGGTATTTCCTTTCTTGCTGGTGTAGCATTTGCCGCAACTCTAATCCCAGTTAATCGTTGGCTCGCCATGAAAATTTCATCAATTTCGCAGGGTTTAATGACTGCAAAAGATGCAAGACTGTCTGTGACTAGTGAGACAATTTTTGGAGCCAAACAAATCAAACTTCAGGCCTGGGAGGATGTTTTTATAAATAAAATTCAAGGTGAATAAATTTATAAAAATTTATCAAAGCTATATACTAAAGATGAAATTATTTTAGACCTCCGAAAGGAAGAAGTTGAATTTTTATCAAAAAGGAAGTATCTAGACGCCCTGTGTGTCTATTTTTGGGCAACAACGCCAGTTCTGATGTGCCTTCTAACCTTCGGAGTTTCTGTCCTTGCGGGACGACCCCTAAAAGCCTCAACGACTTATACTAGCGTTGCGTTACTAAACATGTTGATAGCACCTCTTAACGCATTTCCGTGGGTCTTGAACGGTCTCGTTGAGGCCTGGATTTCAATTAAGCGTGTCCAAGAACTTCTTGATGTAAAAATGATTTTTATTAATTATGAAAATTCCTTTTAAGCATTTGTATCATAATCAGCTTCCCAATCTGGATTTCTCATCTTATTACAATCCAATTATTGGAGAAACATCCAAGGATAATTTAAAGCAGTCTGTGTTGCAAATGCAGGATGCTTCCTTTATGCATACCTTAACTGAACAACAAAATTCAGATGTGGAGGTTCCTTACAGATTGCAAAGTGTTAATTTGGATATAAAAAAGGTATAATAAGGCGAAGATCCTATTTCTTTACGATGATTCATCCTACTGACTCTTTAGGGAGACTTGGTATGTATTGAAGGGCCTGTTGGTGGAGGAAAAAGCACCTTGATTTCAGCCATAGTCGCTGGTGTCAATTGTATAGATGGTACGGTCTGTATACAAGATTTAAATGCAGGTGAGTTCAAAAACTTTCAATAATTAAACTATGAAATATTGGAAAAAATGAATCTCCAAATTAATCGAACACAAAATAGTCTTCAGATTTTTTCTATTTCGCATACTCCATAGCTCAAATTTTCTCAAAATTGTTTTGCTTATAGTTAAGCTTTTAAGAGAAATAATTTTATTGCATTAAATTTTGAAATTCTCATTACTATATATAAATTTTTATCTGTTTTCTTAATTATTATAAAACGAAAATTGTGTCATTTTAGATCTCAAAATATTCTTAGCTTCGTTTTGATGTGTAACATTTGCATAAAATTATATTTCCGACTTTCGACAAATCTGAATTTGAAATTTATATAAATTCTAAGCAAAGTTACATCCCATAAAATACTTTTTAGCATTATTAATTTTCTAATTTAATACATTTTCCAAAGATATACCATTTTTAAGGCGCGATTTAATAGAAACCAATCGCAATTCGCAGGTTTTGGATATGTTCCACAATCGCCATGGCTGCAGCGAGGAACAATCCGGGAAAACATTTTGTGGGGTGCGGCGTTTGATGAACAAAAATATAGAAACGTTCTAAATGCGTGCGCTTTAAATGAAGATCTGGAAATGTTGGGAGGCGATCAAGTTGGAGTTGGTGAGGGAGGAAGAACCCTTTCTGGAGGACAAAGAATGCGAGTCGCCTTGGCGAGGGCGGTGTATCAAGACAAGAAATGTAATCATAAATAATTAATGAACTTTTTCAGCTTGGACTTAATTTTTATCTCTATTACTAGTTTACCTAATAGACGACATTTTAGCATGCCTTGATGCCCATGTCGCAAGTCATGTTATCAAGAACTGCTTTTTGGGTATACTTAAAGAGAAGACCAGAATTATTGTTACACAAAACAAAACACTCTTTTATCATGCTCATCAGGTAAAAAAGAATTTACTAGAAGACCGTAAATTCGTTTCATTTTATATATAGATCCTAAAAGTAGAAAACGGCGCAGTTGTTCCAAGCAATTTCATGTCCTCGAGCTTTGAAGGAAGTGACGAAGAAGATGACGAAAGTTTCGTCACTACTAAGTCTAAAATGACAGACGTGGATTTACGAACTAAAGATGCTGATGGAAGAAGTGTCGATAGTATCTTATTGGAGGTATATGAGAAACCTTCAACTGGCTTAAAAACAGGTTGTTTTTAATTAAATTAATTATAGGAGTCCCGAGAATACGGACACTTATCAGCCGATGTTTTGTCTTGCTATTGGAAGGCCGTTTCAAGTCCTTTGGCCACGACTGTTTTACTTTTTGTAATCTTTATGCAAGCTTCGAGAAATATGTCGGATGCTTGGCTAGCAGCTTGGGTTACGAATGAAAATATTCCAAGCAGCAACGGAACGAATAGCAGCGTTTTTGTGGTTGATCCAGAAAACGAGATAGGCTATTACTTGGGAATTTACACAAGTCTAGCTCTGATTAATTCTATCATTACCTTGGGCAGAGCATTTCTTTTTGCGTACGCGGGAATTAAAGCGGCAAAGTTTATACACGATAAACTACTTCATAGCGTTATGTTTGTAAGTAGCACTTCATTTTATATTATAATTTTAATTCAATGAAAAATCTAATTAGTAATATTTTGCTCTAAATGTTTCAAAATTTTAGTATCTCAGAAAAAAGTAAAATCAAATATCAAACATAATTTGTAGTGAAACGTTCTTTTCTGGAAGTTCTTGTAACTCAATTCATACCTACTTTTATATATCTAATCAAATTGACATACTTACGTCTTTTAATAACAAATTTTTAATGTAACATCTCAAAAAATAGAGGACAATTTAAAGTTCCTATTCTATTAAAATTAAATATTTCGTTTTTCGGGGTCGTAAAATATCAAGCATTAGGTCGAATTCCTTATGATACAAAAATAAGGAAAATCATTGACTTTAAAATATGAACTATATATAATATATAACAAATTTTAAAATTATTGAATGTGTGGAGATAAAAAGGATCGTTTTATACTTCTCTTTCTTCAAAATGTTGTCTTCTTGTATAAGATATCTAAAATACTTAAGTTTTATATCTTGCAGACTAAGTTTTATTTCTTCGACATAACTTCAGCTGGTCGCATATTAAACCGCTTTTCATCAGATACTTACACAATAGATGATTCTTTACCGTTCATCCTCAATATACTTTTAGCTCAACTAGCTGGACTAATAGGTATTAAAAACAAATACAAGAAATGATTTCAGTAACTACTTCTTCCATTCGCCAGGCGCAATCGTTATTAGTTTGTACGCAATGCCGTGGCTTGGTCTAATAATAATTCCAATGGGTCCAATTTATGTGAATCTGCAGAATCGCTATCGACACGCATCCAGAGATATAAAACGGCTATCCAGCAACGCTCTCTCTCCTCTATACACGCATTTTACGGAAACGTTGCAAGGAATAACAACAATCCGGGCAATGCGGGGGAGTCCCCGATTTCAAAGAGATTTCCATGTAAAACTTGAAGAAAGTATTAAGGCTCAACTAACGATTTCTGCCGCTCAGCAATGGCTTGCGTTGCGCCTCCAGCTGCTAGGAGCTATTTTAGTTGGCGGAGCCGGGCTCCTTGCAGCTATAACATCAGCCCACGCCAGCAGTCCTGGAATGGTGGGACTTGCAATTTCTTACGCCCTCTCAATCACTGGCCTCCTTGGAGGACTCCTAAGCGCGGTGGCGGAAACAGAACAGGAAATGGTTGCCGTGGAGCGCACGAATCAATACCTGCAGCTCGAGGGAGAGGAGAACGCAGAAGGGATGATGGACCCGCCCTTCGGATGGCCTAGTCAAGGCGTTGTGCATTTCCAAAATGTTTACATGCCTTACCGGGAGCATTTGTCCCCTGCCTTAATAGGTGTAAATCTCAAGACTTCTATATTTGAGAGGATCGGTATTGTTGGAAGGACGGGGGCTGGAAAGACTTCTATTTTATCTGCTCTACTTAGAGTAGCTCCTATTTCCAAGGGAGAGATTTCAGTTGACTGTGTGAATTTGAAAGCACTATCATTAAGGGTGTTAAGGGACAGAATTGTGATAATTCCTCAGGAGCCGTTTTTATTTGAAGGTAAGGTTTTTCAAGAATTAGGTAACAATAACAAAATTGGCTAAAAACAACAAAAATCGTTCTCAAACGAAAAGTGAACACAATTTCTCTGTCATAAATATACAGTAGTTTAAAAATTAGCTTAAGTTTGAACTTTTGTGTGTGAACGCTCAATTTAGAACACCACGGCGTAAAACAATTACAAAGTCTGATTCTATTTAAAAAAGAATTGATATTATTATATTGAGAAATTGTATTTCTAGAAGATCTCATAAAATATAAAAATAAGTCTTTAACAAGCTATTCTATGTATATAACAAAAATATTACTTTTATCTTAATATTACATTCACAGGATCGGTACGGGATAACTTGGATCCTCGCAAAAAGTACATTGATTCTGAAATCTGGAATGCAATCACCAATTGTCTAGCAACACCTCTAGTGCAATCTCTGGGAGGGTTGAATGGTCATTTAGAGAGAGGAGGATCAAATTTATCAGCAGGCCAAAAGCAGCTTCTATGCTTGACCAGAGCTCTACTTAAAAATTCAAAGGTAAATTCATTTAATTTTGTTGTTTAGCATTTTACTTAGAGCGGAATCAATTGTTTAGATCGTTTGCATCGATGAAGGTACATCGAATTTGGATAAAGAGTGCGAAGCAGCTATTCAAATAGTACTGCGGAATGCATTTAAAAGCTCAACAGTTCTATTTGTATCACATCAACTTAGAGGTTTGCAGAATTTTGATCGTATTATAGTCATGGACTGTGGAAAAATCGCTGAAGAAGGTCCTCCCAACGATCTGTCCTCAAAAACTGAGTCAATATTTCGTAGTATGCTGGAAGAGCAACAAAATTATGCTTGAATTTTTCTTTAACTATTCAAGACTTTATCCCTATTAATTTAATTTCTGTAGTCTTTAGTAATAAAAGTGATACTATTTTTTATATGAAATATGTTTTGCGTGAATGCTCTACTTAATGATAGGAAAGATGTTTTAATATTTTGTTATCGATTTCCTAAATTTTCAATTGTAAAACAAAATAAAATGTTCATAAAAAATTTAATTGCCAAATTAGTAAAATCTGCTTATTAATACCGAACAGGTGAGACGTTTGTGATATTTGGAAGGAATCTAAAGTACGTACCATTTGTTCTTATAGTTTGTACAGTGTATGACTTCTGCAAATTGTAGCAATAAATACTCTACTACTTGTAAAGTTTATAAAACAAATATATTGAAACACATTTATTTTAGTATAATTAACTCGTTGTTTAAATGCACAAAGCCTATATCGAAGCGATTGTTCCAAGCATTAGTTTCTTTTTATTCACGCAAATTTTTCATAAAAGGAAATATCAGTAAAATAAAATACGCATAATGAGTTCGTTTTTTGTCGCCTAGACTAAATAGAAACATTTAATTAAAGAATTTTCAGTGAGATTTTAGAAAACAGCCCGTTGGATAATATCTGAATAGTTACAACAGACTTGTTCCAATATCTCAAGCAGAAATTATGTATTTTAGCCGTTTTTTATTCAAGTGCACACTATTTAAAATAATTTTAAAATTTTTGAATTTTCTCAGAACCGGTCTTGCAGACGCTATTTGGACCTCACTTAAAATATTTAACAGGCGTCCTAAGCTTTCCGCTAATTAAATTATGTTTTTCATCGTCCTTACTTTGAAAATTGGTAATATAGTACTCCTTTGAGACTGAAAAATAGATTTATATTTTCGATGTTTCGGAAAATAGATTTTGTCAGGGTTAACTACTATTAGGGCTGTTGTACACGAGTAAAAATGCCTGAACGTAGGCTGAATCATGTTTTATTCTCTTCAAAGCTATATAAGACTTTTTAGTTGTTATATCGTGGTACCCAACCGGGCCCATCTCACAGTCGGCACAAATCAAAAATTTAACGTTTTGCACTGTGTTTGAGAAGCCGACGTTCTCGAAGGCGAACATGTCGTCTACGCTCCAGAAATTGTTGAGCACCTCTTTCTCGATCTCGTCGACGCTCTTCGTGTTCTTCTGGTGCATCAGAGGTAGATTGTACTGAAAACAAATTGAAGCTATTATTATTCTAGTAGCAACATAAAATGTTGGCAGGAGTGCCTACCTCCTGTTGAGCGTAGTTGCCTGTGTTCGATTTAAGAATCAAACTGTTGCAGAACTGGCAGCGAATATTGCTTTTGTTCTTGCCCTCATAGATTTCATCATTAAAATCATTAGTTTCACTCATCTTTTGCTACTTTATGAGAAGGGAAATGCGCGTTGGGAAAAAATTATACCGGGGGGAAGTAAACTTTGCGTTAATTGTCAGTGCCTTTTTTTTCTGGGAAAAATCAGCTGATTGTAACCATTTAGTTTCGATTCTTTCACGTAGGTGGAGCTATTTTGTACGTTGCAAATTTAAATGCACAGCAAGCTGTGCGAGGTTTATGCATAAAAATTATAAAACAATTGAAAAAGGGCCAGACCGGAGAGAGGGGTGAAAAACAAAGCGAATCAAGGTCCACTGGCCAATAATTGGGTTTCTAGAAAGAACATAGTAGCCCAGCTCGCGCCGAAGCAGTCAGGAACGTAGTGACGACAGCGACAACGAACTAAACTTTCGGTGCCGGAACTATTCGCCATTTATTAAAGTGCAGTCATAGCTGGTGGACGCGGTTTCAAGTTGTTAGCTGTTTTTTCTGATTGTGAGTTCTCCATAATTCTGGTGCAATTTTTAAATGTGGTTTATCGTTTTGAGTCTTCGTTAGTGTTTTCCTGGAATATATTAAATTTCGTTTTGTTACTTTTCCTGTTTTTGTTTCGTTTTGTTCTGCATTTTATCTAGTTTAGGCCCCCGCAAGGTCTATCTTCGTCGGTTCGTCAAAATGAGTTCCCCGGGCTCCAATTACCCCAATGGAACAAGACGTAAGTAAAATATCATTAAAATTGAGGTAATTCAAACATTTTTAGCTAATTTGATAGAGAGTTTAGCGCAGTCAAATAATTTGAAATCTCAAAGGTTTTCCAGTTTTTGTGGCTTAGGGGGCTCCTGGATTGCGAAGGTTTTTTGTTTTTTCTTTTGTTTTTTTTTTTTTATTGGAGTTCCTTTCTCGTGAATCTTTCTCCTTAAAAATATAACAAAAGAACAATCCAATTATCGTGTTTTTCGGATTTGCAAATGGCTACCTGAGCAAACAGGAAAATTAATAACAAAAGCATATCTCCACCGTTTTTCGACATATAAAAAAAAATAAAATAATTGCAATAGCCTCGTGATTGTGGTGAGAGTTTAGCGCAGTCAAATAATTTGAAATCTCTAAAAGATTTGCCAGTTTTTGTGGCTTAGGGGGCTCCTGGATTGCGAACGTTTTTTGTTTTTTCTTTTGTTTTTTTTTTTATTGGAGTTCCTTTCTCGTGAAACTTTCTCCTTAAAAATATAACAAAAAAACAATCCAATTATCGTGTTTTTCGGATTTGCAAATGGCTATCTAAGCAAACAGGAAAATTAATAACAAAAGCATATCTCCACCGTTTTTCGACATATAAAAGAAATAAAATAATTGCAATAGCCTCGTGATTGTGGTGAGAGTTTAGCGCAGTCAAATAATTTGAAATCTCTAAAAGATTTTCCAGTTTTTGTGGCTTAGGGGGCTCCTGGATTGCGAACGTTTCTTGTTTTTTCTTTTGTTTTTTTTTTTTATTGGAGTTCCTTTCTCGTGAAACTTTCTCCTTAAAAATATAACAAAAAAACAATCCAATTATCGTGTTTTTCGGATTTGCAAATGGCTATCTAAGCAAACAGGAAAATTAATAACAAAAGCATATCTCCACCGTTTTTCGACATATAAAAAAAATAAAATAATTGCAATAGCCTCGTGATTGTGGTGAGAGTTTAGCGCAGTCAAATAATTTGAAATCTCTAAAAGATTTTCCAGTTTTTGTGGCTTAGGGGGCTCCTGGATTGCGAACGTTTTTTGTTTTTTCTTTTGTTTTTTTTTTTATTGGAGTTCCTTTCTCGTGAAACTTTCTCCTTAAAAATATAACAAAAGAACAATCCAATTATCGTGTTTTTCGGATTTGCAAATGGCTACCTGAGCAAACAGGAAAATTAATAACAAAAGCATATCTCCACCGTTTTTCGACATATAAAAAAAATAAAATAATTGCAATAGCCTCGTGATTGTGGTGAGAGTTTAGCGCAGTCAAATAATTTGAAATCTCTAAAAGATTTTCCAGTTTTTGTGGCTTAGGGGGCTCCTGGATTGCGAACGTTTTTTGTTTTTTCTTTTGTTTTTTTTTTTATTGGAGTTCCTTTCTCGTGAAACTTTCTCCTTAAAAATATAACAAAAGAACAATCCAATTATCATGTTTTTCGGATTTGCAAATGGCTACCTAAGCAAACAGGAAAATTAATAACAAAAGCATATCTCCACCGTTTTTCGACATATAAAAAAAATAACATAATTGCAATAGCCTCGTG
Organism: Tolmerus cingulatus; assembly: GCA_959613345.1. Taxonomy (NCBI): domain Eukaryota; kingdom Metazoa; phylum Arthropoda; class Insecta; order Diptera; family Asilidae; genus Tolmerus; species Tolmerus cingulatus. Next base: position 11,899,859 of record OY390707.1, on the reverse strand, counting down.
ATTGTGGTGAATACAAAAAGTCTATTTGTTCATTTTTTTTGAGAGGATATGTTAAATAATTGTAGTACAAAATTTTATAGGTAACAAAAATGCCTGGCTGCATAACTAAAAATTATTACAAAATAAAAGCTAATTTCTTTTGAATAAATGTGGAGGCTTATTCATTCAATTGTTATTTGACGTACATAGTATTTGCCTAAAAATATTTAATTGTCTATTTTATATTTGTTAGACGGAAAAGTCCTGGCTCTCGTATTCGGTTAAAATTCAAAGGAAATTAGCTAAAATAAATTATAAATTAAATTTACTACTTTTACGAAAATGCGTGCCGTATTTAATTTTTATTTATAAATAGGTGTCTCATAAAGACGTATAAATTCGTTTAAATAAAATATTATACAATAAACCTTCTTAGAAAGAGTAAAATATTATCGACATTTGGTAAACCTAGCGTTAAATCACAGGTAAGTAAAACGACTCAGAAAAGATTTTAGTGACCTTATTAAGAAATTTTTATCCAAAATGGGCTTTTCGAAGCTCCTTTGGATTCGATTCCAACGGAATTTATAACGGGTCACATAAAATAATGTTTTATTAATTCGCAGTAATTTTGTGTTGTGTTAAAGCTGCGCCAACAACGCGCCTCTATCTCAACTTAACTAACCTAACCTCAACATTTTCCATTTGCAGCACGTGAAATTCTTGGAATGAATAGTCAAGCTCAAATCGATTTGCGTTTGAACAATATTAGCGACAATATTTCAAGCAATCAAAATTTGAACATGGATCGTTTGAGGCTGTCGAGCATAATTTCGCAAGGTAAGTTCTAAACCTTCTGGAGCCAAAATTGGGAGTCGATAAAATAAAACTTCCTCCGTATGCACATGTATGTACCTGTAAAGAGCTGAAAAGAGATTGTCTGTGAAATAATGAAAAACATCGACTCCCATAAGCTGGCGTATTTCATTTATTACCTAAATCAAAAACCTTTCCACCAAATTATAGCCGATACTCATCCATTTTGGAACTATGGTCAATTCAGTATGTCTCCTGTATGCCCACCTCCAGGTCTTGCCATGTTTCAATCACCATCACTTCCATATCCGCTACCTGTCTATCAATCCAGCAACATTCCAACAAATTTCGATAGCAATATGTATATTTTCAAAATATTTTATAGGCACTGTTCAAAATTGCTAACCTGGATTTCTTCCATTTGTTTTTTTCTTAAAGCCAATCACGGCTAATTCCGAGCAGTTCTGGTTCAACTGGTCGCGGCAATGAGCATAACAACGTTTTGGTCCAGATTGGCCTCCAATGTGTTAATCAAAATAACCCTATCAACATAAACTCTTTTAATGATCTCTCTATTCCGGTGATTAGAGCCATACCAGAACCTGAGATTAATTTGAACAACCGTAAGATATTTGTGCTTGAGTTTTTATTTTTCGTTCTAAAGTTGCTGTTGCTTGGTATTTATTTTTTATTTATTTATTTTTATACTGTTTTTTGCATATTTGTTACTTTAGTTAATTTAGCACAAGGTACTAATTTTAGCAATGAAGTCATCGTACAAGCATATAATTTAAAGTGGCATGATAAACAAATTAATATTATGTTTGTGATTCTAAAATGTGTTACGTTATGACTGCTCAAGGAAGCCGAATAGGAAAAAACCTAACAGGACAACAGTGTTTTAATTACATTAAAGGTCCTATATATTATGGTCAGTCCTTAAAGCTGGATTTATACTTTATTTTGCTATCCTTTCTGTATTGCTATTGTGGTGGTATAAATTCGCATTTCTTAGTTTAATTTCGAATTCATCTAAACTTCAAAGGCTTATAGCATTTTTGGGGAAAGTAGTGCGTAGTCTTGGTTTATGTTCTTTACTTATAATATTCTTTACTTACATTTGAATGTAAAGCTACGATTGTATATTGCAACTTTACCTTATTTGATGGTTTTCATGATGAAAAAGCTAACAAAGTTGATTATTATTATGAGGCGCTCATTTTATTTTTTTTGAAGTCAATAAAAAATAGGTCAAGTTAAGTTAGGAGTAGGTCTACCAATTTTCAAGGACCTTCTTATTGCCATAATAGTTCGTGAAACTTTAAACAAAATCAATTTGAAGCCTTTAATTTAGTGCTTCCTTGACCAATCTTTTCGCTGTGTTCAAATTTCGTGTTAGTAATACGATATAATTGACCTTTAATTCCAAATTATATGGTGACAAACTACTCAATTCATACACATTCAATGAATATAAAAATTCAACGGAATTTAAAGTATTATTTTCAATATTTGATGAAATATCATCAAAAGCGTCTCGAATAATGTTGGTTCACCGATTCAATTATGTAGGATTTCAATGAAATCTCTAATCAATTCATTAAAATTTGGGAATGCTCCATTTTCAAGTAATTAAAGAAATTCAACAAATTCGACTTCACGGGGCAGCGCACGCATGTTCTGATTTAAAGTAAGACTCCGAAATTGTGGGAATAAGTTCTCCGAAACAATGTCATTTTCGATTAATTCACTGAGATATTTCATCAATAATAATTATTGAAGCTGGTTTTATTAGATTTGCTTGATTATTATTGGTAAGTTAAATATATTATGTAATGTTCGACCATCAATAAGTAGAGTTGAAGCAGTTCCACTAAATGCAGTAGAAATACAAACTAAATTTAGAGAATGTAATTGGTGTATAACCGCTGTTTGAATAAAAGTTATTCCACAGCCTGCATGAGTAGTTAAAACAAATACATTCATACCGGTATCATAATGATTCGTTTCTTTACGCAAAACCGTATTTGTAACATTACGTTATTAATTATTTTCTACATCATAAAACTCAGTAAAAAGCCTCATCTGTATCAAATTCATAAATAATTCTAAACTCTTGCACATGGAATGGTGTTGGTTAATAAAATGAAAGTTTCTGCATCTATTTTCGAATTGATCTGACTCAGTAAATCTTACTTTAGTACATGAAATTGCTCATATCTCCTAACAGTGGATTATACATAGAGTGAGGATGCACCTTGTCTTTTTTGCTTTCTGCGCGACTTGTAGCGCAGAGATTAAGTATATCGGTGGCATTATTAAGCTATTTAACATTTAATCTGATCTTTTAATGCTAATTTAATTTACATCTCTTGGTTACCACCAGCTATTCGGAGTTACTTGTTGGATAATAAGTGCGTAGAAAAAGTTGCAATATTTAGGCGTATGCACATAAAATGTATTAACAGCTATATGGTATTAAATGTTCTAACAATATTTTTGGTGGTAATTGGCATCAAGCAACTTTCGGGAATTGGGTCCAATTGGGCTTTTAATAAAATATAATAATAAAGCATCTCAGTAGCAAAGTAAGTGAATGAATTGTCTGTTTTATAGTAGATTCATCAGCATCAGGAAGCTCACCAAATTCCTTGTCTGACAGAAACAACTTTGATTCGCTATATAAAGAATACGAGAGATACTTTGGGTAAGTTTTAATAGTATTTAGTTTTCCTTTGGGCAACTGATATTGTAGCAATCACTTTAGATTCGATGACCCAGCGCTATTAGACGCCGAAAGTGTAGATGGAGACAAATTAAGCCAGGATAAATTTACTGAGGTATGACATATTTTAGATTATTTTCCTCTAACGCATCACACTAATAATATTATTTAAACATAGCTTACACGTTTAGCTATGCGTGGAAGTGAACTTGCTGAGCGATTAGCCTATACTCATCGGAATCGTCCTTGCTTTAAAAAAATAGACAGCCTTTGCGCGCGTATGAAACAAGACTTGATTCGACCTGATGGAGTTTTACCGAACATAAACTCCCAAGGCATTGCCTGGGCCGTTAAAGATTTCATTTTCGTTTTCACCAGGGTTATAAACGCGTGGATTATCATTAAGGGATATGTTTACAATACCCCTGAAGGGCTCAATAAGGTGAAGTCAGCACTGAGTCCAGATTTCATTAAAAGCTTTTCAGCCTGGCAGGATACAACAATGAATTTTGTAGAAAATTTAATAAAATCATTCGTAAGCCTCGATCAACTTGTTCAGAGCCAGAAAGCAGCTTTTCAGAAGATGGATAATGCGACAAAGGGTACCACAAGTACTCCAATCAAACTGAATAATGCTGAAGGCGGCGCCAACGGGCCGAGGTTGAATATGTTTGAAGATCCTTTAGACTTCTTAAACAATTCTACTGAGAGCAATATTACGGTTAAATCGTTTTCGGCTAATGATAATGGTGCAGCACTAAACAAAAGCTACTTTTCAACTTTGATTGAGGACTCTGAAGAAAGCCAAAGAAAGGCTACGGCTAATGGTACCTACTTTAAGACAGGCGTATATAATCCGCTACAAAAAGATTCGAGTGATATTGATGCATTAAATATTGGGAAAAAAGAAACAATAGAGCCCAACTTCGACCAGCATTTAATGAAGAGTATTCCCAATGAAGACATGAATTTGTACTGGCCAAATTCATTACTTTCTGATTCTGCCACTAATTTTCATAATCAAGCGCCTATCAACGGGGAGGGAGATGGTAAACAGAGTGTTAAAAACCCGGTTCAGAATAAGTCAAATGATTGGCTACCCTATGAATTGCGTGTCCTAGAAAATAATCTCTCAAAATTTTCACCGTCCTTTGATCCAACAATCACAAAACCTATTGGAGTCGACCTAACGGAAAAGCTTGAAGTATTGCTTGATAGAATTAGTAACCTCTCTGAAGGGAAATATTTTTTTACAATACATTTTACTCGGAATTATGTAGGTTACTGCTTTTTCAGTACGTCTTGTATTTTAATGTTTTTCTCTTTATAGTTTGCTGATTTTACAGCGAAATACTCTAATTTCATGGATCTTCGGTCAATCATCCTTAAGGCCCAAGTTGGTGGATATGGCCACATTTTCGAAATTGTCCATGATCTAAAGTTGATAGTATTTCTCGCTAAAATCTATTTGAGGGTAAGTACCACTCAACTTCTCGCAATTTGCGCGATTTGAGACAATTATCTTTTCAGACAAATCAAAATGACTTATTACGATACTCCATCGATGCATACGAAAAGGAAATAGATAGCATCTTGAAGGAGAGAGCCTTCTTAAATTTGAGTTTCGATCACATTACTGGGGATCCAAATGAAAACATTTATACTCATGTACGAAAGTAGAGCAGATTTTTATAGAATAGTATTTAGTAGTAAACGTGGAAAAAGTATTCTTTAGAAAGTATGCAAAAGCTTAACAGAAGAAAGTTTAAAAAACATCTTAAACTAAGATTCATTCAGTTCTAGTAAGCAATATATTTGTAGAAATGTCCTTAACAGTGAAGAAATGTTTTAAAAACTAATTTATAATATCTTCAAATTTATGATAACGTAAACAGTTAAATTATCTATCCACAACGAGCAAAATAACAAACGTTGTAATTTGTATTTTTTTCTTTAGGCAATGTTTTTAGTCCTTGGTCTGTATTTTTTTTAAATCTGTTATCTTACGACTTGTAGACAACAGCTTTTTTAGTTCGGATTAATCGAAAACATAATACATTTTTGAATTTCTTGTCTGATTTCGTTATGACTGTAAGGTTATTACTTTTGATTTAGGCTCTACTTTATTTACTTAGTGCTATTCTATTATTTTTTAAATGCTTTGTTCTTTGTAAAACCTAAGTTTTTGTGATTAAATTTTCTTGTTTCATGTAAAGCGATAAGAGTTTATAACGTTCTGAAATTTCCCTTGAAATGATGTTCTTGAAAATTTGGTGAAAACGTTGAGTGTATAGCCAATTGGGACATATTTTACCTTTCGAATTATAAAGCTTTTTGTTTTTACATATTTTTGAACACGTCTACAGTTTAACAGCTTGTGGAGAGATGGGCACTTTAAAGGTGAGGTGGGTTATTAGTTTCCAATTTTTGCTGCGCGGTACCCACATACGAATAAATAGAATCGAATTGAAGTTGAGTTGAAATTCTGCGTACAATGGTATTGGCTAAAGCAAGGAAATAATATTCTACATGGCAGAGGATTAACCTAGCCACTAGCACCGCGAGGCTGGTTCATTTCTTAGTTCTCTGAAGTTCAACAGTTTTTAAATAAATGTTATTTAAATTTAATATTTTGTTTATATAGGTATTTAAGCAGACTTTAAATAAAAGAATTCTAATTTTGGACAATATATCTCATAAAAAGTATAGCCAATTACGATTTGAAGTTTTAAGTACAAGCACGGATTTCTAAAGTGCAAAACATCTATGTATTTATATCTTTAATTTGCTTGCGGGTAACAATTAATTAAATGATTGGTGCCATATCGAGTTGTACATCAAATTAATAACATTGCAAAAATATCATACAAAAATACAATTTTTATCGGATTTGTCTATTGAACGTTATTTGTAATTTAGGCGATATTTACAGATATCGTTTTTGAACTATAGATTTGTAGTAGCTGTTTGGCCTCAAAGCAGTGAAAGTGACAATTTTTGTCGGGTTTTTCGATTTCTATGAGTAGTTGAATGAAAACGCGGTTATATAACACTAAAAAACTAGTCTTAAAAGCAATATTTTAAGGTTTAATATTTTTAACTTGATTTTTGGTAAATTTATCTAAAATTCAACTTTCGATTTCAAATTTTAATACTCACCACGTCGTCTTCTGAAACATTAATTTTCCTGTTGACTTTTCATGGATGAAAAGTCTACATCAATCCTCCCACACAGTAGGAGTGTTGAGGGGAATTAAAACAATCTGCCTTTATTTTTTTTATACCTCGCCCAATTTTAGAGCAGAACTAGGGATATAAATTTTCGACTAAAATGAGTGTACTATTGACAAATCAGTGAAATTACTTTCAACTCGTACATAATTGAAAGTTTTCCGAAAAAATCGATACCGCCGGGAGGAACTCCAGCTGCAAGATGCTTCTTTGGGCTCGCATTTTTGTGTTATTCTTAGCAGCAGAGCTCACGGTGGGCTATGCTATAGATCGCATCCCAGTGGCGGAGCTGTTTGCTACAAAGATAGAGCCACGAATGTTTAACTGGACGTTCCAGGGCGTGACCGAGCAGTTCTCCTATCGTCCCTCCCTGCAAGGATACCCAGACCTGCCGTCCTGGATGAGGTACATGTACAGCCCCGAATATCATGCTGGATTTTTGTATGGGACTCCCCCAGAACACCTGGCAAATAAAAAAGTCGACCTAGATCTTGTTGCCCTCAACAAACAAACCTATGAAACTCGGGTACTCAAAATGGTGCTCAATATTACGCCAAAATTCCCAGCTGCGTACGTAGTTCAGATGAAGATAGACAACTTGAACTGGGTGCACTTGATGGATCCTGGAAGGGTGGAAAATTTAAAAAATATTTTCCGAAACGATTTATGGCCAAACAGTGTCAATGACCTGCACCTTGTGTTTATGGAATCAGCTGTTAAAATGGGTGGACGATTGCCTCTTAGGCCTCAACAGAGAGAAGGGTGTGAGGATTTTTAATTATATATAATATTTATATTATAAGGGAGATTTTCAGAGTTATAGTACACCTTGGTAGCAACTCACCATTCTCGCCTCGGCTGGTAGAACTTCAAGAGGAAGTAAGGCCTCTCTATAAGCTGACAACCTGCACCTACAAAAGGACTTCTGTGCAGAAAATTTTTGAAAATGTTGGATTCAAATTGGACTGGTGTGCATTCAAAATTGTTGGCAATGAGGCCACTCCAGAAGTGTTATATCACAATCATGGGGTAAAAAGTTCTCATGGATCTGAGATTGGTACCTTGAAGCGCTTAAATCGGTGGAATGGAATCAGCAAGCTCGAGGCACCCCAGAGGAACTACATTGACGAATTTGCGTTTGCTGTTGCTATTCCCGGAATGATACTAGCAGTTCTTGTCGGGGTTCTATCTGTTGTTTTATGCTTCCACCACAGGACTATGTAAGTAATTTAAAATGCTATAGAGTATTTTTTAGTTACTCGATATTTATTCTATTTATTTTCATTTAGAGAAGACATTACGTCGGAAATATTCTTTCAAAACATTTTTCACATTTGCGAAGATTATTGGAGGTGAATTTGACTGATTTATTTTTCTAAGAGTTGAAAAATTACTTTTGCTACCTGGTTTTACTACTAACATTTCGTGAAAGTATTTCCAGTATAAGTTATACAAAATATGGATTTACTTACCTTGATACTTTTTTGTTTTAAAACATTACTTCGCCTTAATTTAAGATAAACGTAATGAGCGCCAATATTTCCCAAGATTTTATCTAACCAATTAGATTTTTTTTTAAATAAAGTTAAATATTGAGAAATCGGCCATTTTAAATAAAATGAAATATTTTGAGAATGTACTGTCATCCTAATGGTTCCTTTTCGTGAAGTATAGTTGAATGATTAAACAATTTTATTTTAAATCATTAAGTATACACACATCTCTGCATTAGATGATGAAGCCGGACATACACATAACTATCCGAAAATTTGCATTTTTGTGATATATTTACTTTTGAAATTAACAAAAAACTAAAAATTTTAATTTTACACCTATTAGTTCTGTAAATTTTCGAATTTTGGCATTGAACACTAATTTTTAAAATTCCTGTATATAACATCATTCCTAAATTTGTTATATTAATTGAATTCTATAGTCCTCCAATGAGAGATACAACTCCCACCGTACAAATGGTCCAGTGTTCGGATACAAATAATCAGCCCACAACGACTTTGAAAAGTCTAAAGGATCCGAATCTACTGATCGATAACATAAGCATCAATTCCCAGAGGTACTCTTTGTTAACTTTAAATAAATTTAATTTTTATACGTCCTTTTCAGTCCCTGCAACAGCCTCTACCGCAACGAAAGTCCCCGCGCCGGGAACACCTACCTACGCCCTAAACCCCCACCCTACAAGCCCCCGAGCATCGGAAAGGGATGCGTGGACATTTGACAGTCGTCGCCGAGGATTTTGTATTGCTAGACAAAATGCAAAATCTGCATAGAGAGTGAAAAAGTAGAATCCTAGAATGCAGGCACAAGTTCTGCCGAATGTAAGATGGTCAGATACAGCGCAATTTGAGTGTTTTTGGTTTTTGAAGACCGGCAAATATTTCGAATAGTTTGAGGTAACCTCTTATCTAATTAGATTACTACGATTTTAGCACAATTAATGTAAAAATGGAGTTATTTGCAAATTGTCGTAGAAGGATTTAGATGAATTTGAATGAATTTTCGTGTTTAAATTAAAGCAAAGGCTTTCATATATTTAACGATATCTCGTTTACAGAATTTTACACAATTTTACAAAAAACAGTCATCCGCAGTTACTTTGGTAGTGATTTGTATTGATCGACCAGATACTAATAAATGTTGAAATAACTATTTTATTCGTTTTAATTTTATCCGATTTTTGAAAAGATTACGTTGATAAGTGCAGTGTACAAATTGTTACCGCCATAAGTGCTGAATTTTGTCCAGAATTTGAAAGTTAGTAGATTATCGGTATCCACATTATTTTACGGTCGTAAGTTAGTTGAGTTTGCCTTTAGGCTATTAAACTGTCGACCGCAATAAAAACAGCCGATACTGATATCCATAATTTCGAGTAATTAATATTTTATCTAAGACTTTAATTAAAGTGGCATCATTGATAAATTTTTACAAAGGAAGAATTCTCCCATTTTTGGGTATCATTTTCAGTAATTCAGTTCAAATTTCAAACAATCCATTTTGAGAGCCCCTGGCGCTGAAGCAAGCTCACCTCGAAGTCGCCAGCCTTCACCTCGCCAAGTTTGGGGCTCGTCTCATGGCATCTGTAAACACTTTTGGTAAATATAACTGCTGCCAACTGAGCGGCGCCAAATTCGCTGGAACTGTCACCACACTGCTTGTCGTGGCCGTGGATCGCTGAGCTGTTAGAGAATCCGTGGGGTCCTTGGTCGAGCCCAGAACGTGGCAATTTCTATTGCATTTAGCTTAATTTCCAGCCGGTGCAACCGAACCCGAAGAAAATGGGCTTCCTTGCGATTTTGCAGCTGCTCCTGCTCCAGGGATCCATGTTTTTGGGGGCCCTTCTTTTGGTGGTACGTAGCCCGGCAGAAGTCGCTGGAGCGTTCTAATCGAGTGTATTTAAGCTTTTTATAGTACAAAAGTTGACAACAACTCCCTACCCAGTCATAAAGCGGCACAAAGATGAAAAGTACTTCCTGGACCCAGAGACTGTCGAGAAAATTGGATTTCCCTCCATCGAGGAGGAGCCCACCGTAGACCTCAGTGTCATCGTGCCGGCCTACGATGAGGAGAAAAGGCGTAAAATTTTAAGAATGGCAATTGACTTTTCGATACTTAGCCTCTGTTTTGCAGTGCCCACGATGCTCGACGAGTGCCTGGCGTACTTGGAGAAGAGGTCAGCGGAGGCGCCCTTCTCCTATGAGGTCATAGTGGTTAGCGATGGAAGTCGCGATAAAACGGTTTCGTGCGCGCTTAAATACTCCCAGAAGTATACCTGCAACAAGGTGAGAGTGCTCGAATTGGTGGAGAACCGGGGAAAGGGGGGCGCCGTCCGACTGGTGAGTGGTTCTAATCGTTATCAATTTTTTTTCAAATAAGAGCACTTTTTAGGGAATGCTCAGTGCTCGCGGGCGATATCTCCTCTTCGCAGATGCTGACGGAGCCACCAAATTCGCTGATTACTCAAAGCTCGAAGAGATTTTAAAAAGAATTGCCCCCGGTTCGAAAAATTAGTAAATTATTTAGAAAACATCTAGAAAATTAACTTTTTCAGACTGGAAGCAGGACGGTATCGTGATAGGGTCCAGGGCTCATCTTGAAAAAGACGCAATTGCACAAAGAAGTGCTTTTAGGTAGAATCACATTATGGAGTAACAAGAGTTCAAACCCGTTTTCTAATTAAATTAAATTCTAGGACTTTCCTAATGCACGGCTTCCATTTCTTAGTGTATTTATTCGCTGTAAAAAACATCAGAGACACTCAGTGCGGGTTCAAGTTGCTAACTCGGTCTTCAGCTCGTACTATTTTCATGGCCCTTCATGTTGAAAGATGGTAAGCCCTTAAATAAATTTACGTTGACATTAAATTAAATGAAAATGTCTCTAAAAAGGGCATTTGATGTAGAGCTACTGTACATTGCCCAACGATTAAAAATCCCAATCGAGGAGGTTGCAGTCAACTGGACGGAAATTGAAGGCTCAAAGCTGACGCCGTTCTGGTCAGCTATTCAAATGGGAAAGGATCTCTTCCTTATTTGGTTCCGGTATATTGTCGGAGCGTGGAAGATCGACAAGGCCCACATCCGATGAAACTCGCTCGCTCACATTCCTGTTCGATATCATATCTTTTTTGATAATTTTTAAAGCCGTTCTAAGTTTAAAGTGGAATCTAAATGAAATATATGTTTTTCTGTTTTTTTTTCCAAAGAGGCTTTATATTAATAAAGACATAAGGTTCCAAACTTTCTCAACCAAATAGAGTTCAGCGCTTCGCAGCAGGTATTTTAAACCAATTTACAACACTTAAACATGTAGTCTCGATTTTTCAACTGCTATTTTTAATGTGGTAAGCACAATCAACTTGGCAGTGAGAAAGAACTATTTTTCGCTATACTTGTGTTAAAGGTAACTGGTAAAAAGCAGTCCTTTCCGCCGCTTTAAGGAGCGCATAATCATCTCATAGTTATTTTAAATCAAAGCCAAGTTGGTTATTAGGATAATTTCATTCGACGAAAAAATTTATCCGATTATTTCTCTTTATAATTTCCCCTTAATATTATATCTGCAGGTTAAATGTTCTTAAAAATTCGGTTTGATTTAATTTAAAACTATATTCTAGAACACTTTACCACAGGCAACCGGTATGTATCGACATTCCCTTTCTTAGCTAACGTATCTGTGCTTTTTCTCGCCTTTTCAACTCTTATTTTTATATCATACTTAGTATTGATCCTCATTTGAATAGGAATAATATGAGCAATATTTGTTGTGTTATTTGATGAATGTGAATCTTGTTTTAAAATTTTTTAAATGTATTCTAGAGACTGTTTTTGATACTTGCTTTAGAGTTTAGAGCCATTGCTAAGGTTGATTCTCTATTCAGGGACCATTTAAAAAAATTTTGTTGATAGTTTTTAGAATTAGTAATCTTATATCTTAATATATTTAATAAATGTGAAATTCCAAAATTACCGGCTTTGTTGTACTTCGGTACGGAATAAGATGTTGTATTTTAATTCAGGATGCTCAACATCGAACCGATTATGCTTTTATAGTAATTATGTTTATTTTTCAATTCATTGCGCTTTAATTGAAAATTGCTTTCCTTTCAAGCTTTAAACTTTAGTTTGTTTTTTATTCCTTTATCGTTATATCTTTTTCTTTTATTTATTGTAAGTAAAAAAAGTATTTAATTAAAAATTCTTCTGTACGTTAACGGTCGCAATTTCTTAGACTTCCAAGGCGACTGGAACGGGAACATGACACCATTGGAATTTGTTCCATTCCCACAACATTCTCGAAATATTTCTTGTAGGCGTAGGTGCGACCAACTTCACGTTAGTTACCAATCAATGGCCGTCGGTGGGGTTGTTCGCGGTTTGACGTCTCTGTGAATGTTTACTAGAAATCGTAAAATTTAACAAAAAATCGGCCACAATTCGACTGGTAATTGTCCAAGAACCGCAAGTTAATAATTCACTAAATCGTAGTGCTCCAGAAATCAAGTGGTTGCCGCGTAATTGAGTGAAACAGTGCTGTGCGGATGCCCCCGGTCGGTAAAACCAAGAGAGAGGAAAAAAACAAATTGCGAAGAAGCCACCACTTTGGGTATATTTTGTGTGTTTTGTACGTTTTTTTCTGCTAGTCGTTTTATGTTCTTCTGATTTTGTGGTCTTCCCTAATTCGACTGATTTTAATTCGCCCTCCTGCCTGGCTTTGTGTGAACGCTCAACTTTTTGGCAATCAGTTTTTCCGTTTATTTTTCTCATGTTTTGCTTCATTTTTCCACGGATTTTCTGCATCATCTGCGGAATTGTCGCCCTGGGCACTGCTCGCGTTTGTTTGGTAGATCAGCCGCAATTTGTTTGTAAACATGACCCAGTCGGAAGTTCACGACGACACGCCGGAAACTAGGGGGGCTCTGCGCCTGTGCCGCTCCACCGCCGCTGATACGAAAGCGAGCGCCCGACGACACAACTGTCAATCGCTGTCATGCCCTGGCGTGATTCGGCTCCGGGGCCCGGGGCTCCGCTTGGCGCTGCAGCGGGCGACGGCTACCACCAGCTGCTGATGCCAGTGACGTTCGGCCGGCGGGCTCCGCGGCTTTTTCCTCCTCGTGCCGCTGCGTAGGAAGCAATTTGAAATTGAATGCTTGTCGGGAGATTAGCGGCCGCGGGCGCTTAGAATAAAACCCGAAATTACTTGGCACTTCACGCTCGTGTCGCTAGGATTAGCACTCCTTCCGGGCGGGGTCGTTGACCTGCTCTTGGTCACTTTTGATAGTTGGGTCTACCCTTGCACGGCGAGGAATTGTCGCCTGTAGGGTGTTTCTTAAGAGGGTGGAGTTGGGATAGACGGGGGCGATCCCTCCCTAACTTAAAAAGGGGCTCACACATATAGTTTGTTCGGAGTGGTCACAACATCCAGAAAGATAAAATCTAGAATTCTGTTTATTTTTCGATTCCCTGCACCCTATTTTTAATTATAACTAAACAATATATAAAAGCTAATTGGATTTTGAAAATTCCTGGCCAAAAATATATCCTTGCCTTACTAATATTAAGGTTCCAGTAACCCTTTTAGGATCATTTCATTGTCTGTCTGTCCGTCAATACTCTTTTACTGGAGAAGAGCTCGGGGCATCGAGTTGAAATTAATACCAAATTTCAAAGTCTGCAGTTTCAGTTCTGTAAATTAAAGTTTCTTTTTTAACTCAATACAATATAGTGCACTTCATGTTGGCCTAGAATTTTGAAGTTTGGTACGAAAGTTAAATAGAAAGATCGTATAGTACAGGAAAGAAGGAAAAAATTCCGAAAATTATTGATTTCCAATTCAATGAATTTTCGTTTTATGTAAGTTAAAATAATAGACTTATTACCAGACGAAGTTAGTTTTCATAATTCAGATTTAATAGATAGTTATAAAGTATCTACTTACTATTAGCTACTATACAGGTACGGGACATCAAAATCCGAGCTATGTTCGCACTTACTTCACACAAGTCTGTAAATCTGTAAATTTCGAACAGTTTGTCGTTATGTTGGTTTGATATCCATAATCTGAAGGACATCCTTCACTATATAATATCCGAAGTGGCTTTAATTTCTATCACACAGTTCAACTCTTTTGATCTCTCATATTTTAATTTTGTTTCTTAATTATCTTGACTAATTCTTGGCATAATATTTGAAATTGTATTTCCATGATAATCATCTTGTACAAAAACTAACCCACGGTTGAATAAATGGCATGGTATTTGGTAATTTTATATATCAGGATTTATCAAATATTTATTATAGAGTGCTTGAGATTAAATTTTTTGAAATACCTCAATCCGATATAGCACACTGCAAGTAAAATTAAAAAAAAAAGAAAATTAAAATATCGGAAGAACTCCCCTTCGCCTCTTGTAGTTTCTTTCTGATTATCCTTTTCTTCTTGCTAAAATATCCGACAGAAGCTTCTCCATAAACTAAGTAATTTTCCAAGATATATATTTTATTGCGGCGCTGAGCCGTCTGTTCTTTCTAAGTCATAAAGAGGGTGTGTGCCTCGCTGAAGCAAGAATGAAATTTACAACGCCAATAATTTAGAAAACTGAAAGGAATAAGTTTCGTCCACCACGTGTGAATAATTGCCTACTCACACGTGCTCCACAGTTTGTGGGAAATCCTCTTCCAGAACTGAAAGGACACGTTCGCCAGAGCGCCAGGCGCCAGACGGGTGAATTGGTTGCGGTATCCCAGGACTGCTAAGGTGGTTCCGGGACCGTAGTTTATAAAAATATTTTCCTGCAGGAACATACGTGTACATTTACTTGAAAATTATGTTGGAATGCACATTTTTGGGATGGTTAATTTCACATCGCTGGGTGTAAATAGAAACGTTGTAAAAAGCACCGAAGGGTACAAAGCACGCACAAAATATCTTATGCCTCTCACCGTTGTGTACAGGTAAATGGAAGCGATGACACGGTAGTAGGTAGCCAAATTGCAAGACACTAAATGAGTCGACTTTCCGCCGCCTCCCGCAACTGGTATCCCTTATCCGCGAAAAATGAGCAAGAAGTCCTTCCGCACCAAGCAGAAGTTCACCAGCGACAAGATGTCCGAGCGGCTCTACGACGTCGTGAAGGGCGGGTCGATGACGAAGCGCGCCCAGAACAAGAAGCGCTTCACACCTGTGAACTATAAGCAGAGGTGGTTTGAGTTGACCAAGAAAACGTTGTCCTACTTCGATGTTGAGAACGTGGAGGTAAGTCCTGTACATAGATCCCGTAGCTAGCCCCGGCGGGCGCCGGACTAACAACGCTAACGCTTCTACCCCTAAGTCCACCCACTAACAAATTTGGTTTAAGGTGAGCTGGGCGGCGACTAACGAGATAAGCGGTCCTCCTAGCACCTGAGATGCGCTCGCCGCAAGCATGCGGTTGCGACTGGACCAAGGCTTTCGCTGATAATTACTAATTAGTGGCATTTTTAGCTTTAATTGACGCTGGTTGCGTCTGTGATTTACGAAATTAGAGCAATGTATCTATATTAATCACTTTTATTTTTTACGAGCGCATTTGGTGCATGAAGCAAAATCGTACCACCAAGAAATGTTATAATGTTGTCTTACGATGAACCACATATTAGATTTCTTTTTTTTATATCAACTGTATATTTGTTTAATAAATTAAAAAAAAACTGGTAAGTATGAATAAATTTAGTATTTAATGCAACTTTTCTCTACAACTACTTGACCTTCTAATCACTGATCTTACTATTAAAAAACTTATTTTAACATATTAATCTCAACGGCGAATCGTTATATATTTACATCGGCACCCAATACTCCAAATTATATTCTAAAGATTTAGCAAAAACTTTAGATCTCGTCAGAAATGCTTAAATCGTGAGTATTCACGGGCATCGCTGAATTCAAATCTCTCATATAAAGCTAAAAAATTAAAGATATAATATGTCGGAGTAAAAATCTTAAATTACATTTAAGTAAAAATTAGAATGAAGTGCTCTACTTGGAGTCAATTATTTCCTGCATTTAATTTAAAAATTGTAAATATCGGATAGCTAGTCAATAAAAGTTAAAACCGACACAAAAAATTCAAGCAAAATATGCTGTAATAAATCTTGCTAGGTAATTTTGTATTCTATTTTTTCTTTGATTTCTTTCGATGATAATCCATGGTAAATATGCTAAGTTTTTGTGTCCTACATATTGCTTTAAAAAAAAAAAAAGGATCAAATCCAAAAATAATTAAATTGTTGGAATAATTCTGGGTTTCCTACTATGTTTGGCTTAATCTAGGTCCTTTCTTGTGTCCCAAAAAGGGGTCAGTTGGGAAATTACGCCAGTATCAAGGAAGAATTATGAATGTAAATAGGGCGCCAGGATCATCCTCGTACGGTTTGGTGGACGCTTTCATTTTGATTCCTGACCTGCACTGTCAGCAACCACTTAATTTTTCAGTAGCAATCACTTTCCTGCAAGGAGCAGGGACATCGCATGGAGCATAATTGGCACGAGCCGGAACCGTCGATCCGCTTAGAAAAACACAATCGTTGGAATTGCGGAAAATCCGGGCTCGTGTCGGAGGGTAATGAGACAGGCATGTCACGTGTACCGCTTTTGTCGCTACAAAATCCGGGAATAGTGCACCTGTTCCCGCATCCCGCACGAGCAACGCCGCAGAGGTGTACGTGCTTAGGCTTACGCTCCATGAATTAGAAATTGCATCGGGATGGGGCGCAGTCCGAATCTCAGTCCCGGCAGCTATCCCTGTTTTCCACAGGAGATGGCTCTATTCTGCTCCTGATGCAGAAAGTTATGGCTTTAACTTTACCAATCTTCGACAGTATTTCTTGAATTACCTCAACTTTGGAACTGTTTTCTTGCTGCGAAGATGTAAAACATTTTCGAACAATGTTCTGGAGTACGCGAGCAAGTCATCCTCAATTTATCTCCTTATTACTATGCAAATTGCAGACCGCATGCGCCAGTTCCTGCAGGACCTGCATACCGAACGATGCACACCCTGGTCACTGTTGTTACTAATTAATTCCTCTTCGGAGTTCTTTAGACCGAAGGAGCGGCGATTTTGCTATTTCCCAGAGCCCCAAGCTAATTAATATTGAAAACGTGAATTTTAGAAATATCCTTGATCCCATAGCTTCTGGATTTGGAAGGTCTTACTGGGAGTCTAGCCAAAAATACTTGGGACTATTTCCCCTCAATGATGTCCCCTAGGCGTTGCCAGAATTCTGATATCCTGAAAGGAAGTAGATATTGGCCTATAAAATATTTTCAGCTTTATTCCAGTTGTTGTAAGAACGACTTTTAAATTAAATAAATTCCGAAAGATGTGCGGAAATTTAGGGAAATTAAGGACTTAGTTATATCCAACGCGATCGAAAATCGGTAGTTTTAATTAATACCAGAAAAAATTCCGTCCTGGGGATGCACTCAAAATTAGCAATTTTTAACAAAAATATATAAATAAAAATAAATCATATTAGAGAGTTAATAGTATTTTTTACTAGTTTAGCGCAGCATTAAATCCAGATTCCCACATTAAGTGTTTCCCGCGTTTAACTTATTTTGGCTATATAAAAGGGAATAGTAATTTCGTTAGATGGTATGTTTATTTATGCGTTTGTGTTTTCGTGGTTTTCTTGTTCCCACGTAGGACCTATCATCAATCAAGTCAATCAATTCGACTCGCTCACATGCGTATCATGGGCAGTGAGAATTTTTGAAAAATTATAATTATCAAGAATTAAAAATGATGCTCGCGCGAAAGATGAGTAACAACAATTTTAATTCCAGAAGGCAAATCGATAAACAAGTCAGATTTCAAATTCTTAAACACTATTTGGAAAAAAAATTTATCCCATTTACTTTATCCTTTCAAAAAACTCGTATTGAATTGAATTGAATTAATTCAAAGTATCACTTTTTAGTCGAATCGGAACACAAGACCAAAATACTTATTTAAATTATCCAAGCTTAAAAATGCATTGATAATTTTTAAAATCTTTGGAAAAATATCACATCTACTGATATAATAAAACACTGTTTTTTTAATCTCCCATAAACAATATCTAAAATCTGTTTTCTATTTTTATGGAGTAAAGGCACATAATCTTAAAATATTAAGATAGCGTATTTTTTAAGGGAAACCCCACTTGCATATAAATGTCAAGACGAATGTAGAAACAAATTTATTAAGTCTTTTAGTTTTATTTTCAGAAGTCTTGTATTTTGTACTAAGGTCATTAAAAATTCGTCTTACATCATCTATCGGAATTTTAATTTATTTTTTTAAACAAGAAAAATTGCATTTACTAAAAATATACAAAGTAAAAAATATGCAGTTCCGGGAAAGTTAATAATACCTACCTCCTTTTGATAATTAAACAATTATAGCATTCATTGGCTATCTGTCTGTCGTTATATGGAAGTGTACATATAATCCCCTGTAGATTGAATTTATTTTTGTAGATCTTAATGTGATTGATTATAGTTTATTTGCCTTCGTGTATTGCAAATTGTAAATTAAAGTCTGGAAAAATTAGACAAATTATATTACCTTACCTTTTGGCTTTGGCGCAGTTGAACGATACCATGATCGTGAATATTCGATTCCTAAATAAAGTGTCAGATTTATAAAATATGATCAGTTTTAATCAATAAAACTAATTAAAAAATGCTTTTTGTAATATTAAGTTATTGTAATGTAGTAGAGAAGATCTGCATATAAATAGTTTGTTTGCAAGGCATCGTCAAAAAAAGAATTCGGAAATTTAAATTCGTTTATTATACTGACTCAAGGTTTTTGAAATTTAATTTGTTGAACTCAAGTCCTGTTATGACGAAACGAAAACTTGTTCTTCATTTATACAATTTGACCCTAAAGATGATAATTTATCAATTTTAATAAGTTGTACAAAAACACTTCATTAATTTTTAGTGGTAATAATTTACCTGCAGAAAATTTATTTAAAATAAAGACAGAAATTAAAAAAACTGCTTGAGCCTTTGTTGCACCTTTTTTTGTTTAAATTTTCGTTGAGTGTTTTTTATTTAACAGATTTTTATGATACAAATAAATTTAAAATACATATTTAATATTATGTATTGTAAAGATTTTTTAAGTCCCAGGATTTTTATGATCTAAGGTTATGAATTGGAAGCCCGAATCACTTTAAATCAGTCAGCTGTAATAAAGCAGATCACATGAAAAAGGACTCATATCAGGCCCCGTAAGACATATCAGAAAGGAGCATTGATATATGATTTCTACTTAGGGCCAGATGTAAGTAGCACATTGGAGCTTGGTTTAGCTCTTTGCCTTCACAAAATTGTAGTCGAATTATTGTAGACTTCAGCATATGGATTTTTAAGAAAAATTGAGAAAAATTTGTAAGTTGTAAACTTGAATGTATCATTTTGATTTCAAAAATATTAAATCTGACTGCATATTTGCAATTAGTGATCTTAAAAGCCTTTGTGTACCAATTTTCGCAATTTATAAATTTGTGAATTCAAAAAGTAACTTAAAATTAAGCTCATTTCTTGCAAGCTCTGCACTATGTATCTTCGCTGTGTGAGTAAAGTGGGGTTCCCCTTTTTCCTTTGTATGTGGCAACGCCTCTGCGCTCCTCGGGTGATTGTTTGCCACGACTTACCCTCTTGCAGTTGACACCCCCACAAGGGTTCAGTGTCCGCCATTACAGGTTCGGTCGGTAGCTGTGAAAGTTCTGCGCTGCGGCTTCTTAAAGCGAATAAAAAGAGAAAAAGTGAACTTATCCGTTTAAGGAAAATACTGAGACTTTTGGGTGGAAATAAGAAAGTAATAAAAAAAATATATAAAGTACGAAAAGCAGCCCGAGTGTCGCGTCGTCGGGCTGCAGTCGCGGCAGTTAGTATAGAACCGGGTTTTGATCCGCTCACAGGAGTCGAGACGAAGTAGCCAAATACGTGGTTAATCCTCCGTCCTCGTAGCAACCCCGCAGTTTATAATTGTTGGTAAAGGGAAAAATTCTGCCGGAACACTGCCCAAATTTAGTGGATTTTATTTCCGGTGTCGGGGGAGTGTGATTTCGGGAACCTCCACGGAAGTGAGTCAGTTTACGTTGCGAGCTCATTTGCGTCGCAATCGGCTTCTTGTTTTTTTTGTAGTGAAGTGAGAGATTTTCTTGTTAGGGTTTATTCGGCTTTCGTGGAGGCGGAAGAAAGGGTCAATTCGGGAGAAACTAGAAACTGAAGCACATCGTTGTCCTCACCAGGCCCCACCCACTCAACCGTTCTAGCAGTGATACACCGCCGAGAAAAAGGGTGTCAACTTCTCGCCTTCTATCGTCAAAGGATAATCTGATAAGGACTCTTCCCAGGTACGTGCCTACGACGGTAATCGACTTTCAAGAAAAAAAATTTCAATTGCCACCCGCTGTCGTAGGTACTTGCGGGCGCGCTGAAAGCGAAAAACGAATAGCAACTTTGCTCTTTTCCTTTGTACGTTCCCCTTCCTCCCACGGGACGTGGGACACAGCTGAGAGGAGCCACCCCTGGCTTTGTCTGGATCAGGATGGATCGTGTGGTGTCATGGGTGGGGTTGAGTCAAATTCAACCAGCTAAAAGTTATCATCTCCTTGCCGTCCTTGGGATTCACGAAATATGATCCTGGCGAGCGAAGCACCCATCCACCCACTTCAATGTCCTTCGCTTCATTTGCCGCATTGTTATTGTTTTTGTGCATCATTTTTTCCGGACAAAGCCTTCGCCCACTCGTCTTAAGTTATCTCACTTCTTTTTATTTTATATATCTTTATTTTTTCCTTCTCGCTAAAAAGCTTTCAATTTCGACGATATTTCCTAGGGAGTGCGCATCCAGAATCCAGACGACATCCACAGTCTGTACGGGTACTCGTGGCATTCTTATGAACGCCACTTGGAGGCCCTTCGCGGAATTCAATTAAGATGATGCGGCTTGAGCGGGATTTGAGGGCCCGATCGCAATTACAGCGTGTGTCACGTAATAGCCCGGCCAATGTGTTTTCCGCAGCTTTAATTGGCATTAGGTTAAGGACCTTCGGCGCAATTTGCTTCAGAGGAAAGGGGCTCTGGAAGCGCACAAAAGGACGAAACACTAAACGGAATGGGGCTGTGGGGGGGCTCATGGCAACGTTCGTCCTAATGGCAGACACAAAAGAAGGTTATCTGCATTCCGGGGCTTTGTAAAAACAGACATGGGATTCGGGCGCTACATATTCTGTACACGTCCTGGGCGACTGTATGCAGACCCAACCCTCCCACACCCCTGGTATATTCGTTTGGGAAATAACTTTGTGTGCTAGATATTGTTGCTGGTTCATTTTTAAAATCCATTTGTTTTCCCTCTTTTTCAATTCCCATATTTTGGGTGCCTTACTCTGAACTCGTCAAACTTAATATTACTTATTTGTTTTAGATTTTTACAAATTGTTGGTCCCAGCAGGGATAGTTTGGGTGTTAGTTGACCTGTATATAAAAAGAAAATCAATACTTTTCCCTGAAAAGCCGGTGTTTTTCGGTGTGGCTTTGTTTTAGGAAGTGGATTTTGTTTTCGACACTATAAATATCCAACTTTTTGATTATTTGAATTTTCTTTGTTGAGGTACACTTTAGAGAATAAATAACAATTCTTTAACCAGTCGACTAAGTAATTGTTGTTTTTTTCATAATATCCTTTTGCTATGTTGTTAATGCCAATTGTATATGTTACTGGCAAACCCCTATTTTATAGGTCAAACTAGTTTTACGTAGACCAAAGTAGTTCGCACTAGCAATGTTTTATTAAATTATAATGTAAATGCGTGCTTGTCTGTAATTTTCTCTGCACCATCAGCTGACAAGTAATCACAATAGCATGTATTGCTGTAGAACACGCATTTGCATAAATAAAACTAGTTTAGCATAAGCAAAGCGTACTAATTTGTGTAATTCTGCTGTTTTGACTCTTTTCTGCGGATATATCCGCGATTAAAAATTGATTGTATAACAGATTCCAAATAAGCATTAAGGAAATTAGATCAAAAATTGATAGGGATGGCACAAAATCTTAGAATTACCAAAATTTATAAAATTGTGATGATGTGGATATTTGAATCCTTCGTCCTTTTCAAATTTCAATAAGGGTATGCAACTGAAAAATGCGTAACTAATTATTTATTTGGTTATTCAAGAAGTAAACAGTATAGATCGACATACAATATTCTTAGAATGGCAAGAAAATTAAATTTATTGTTATTTTTGGCGACGAGTGCAAACGATACTTACGCAAACATCTACGTTCAAAGTGTTATTTAAATAGGAAAATAGTTAGCGCATTGACAGAAGTACTGGAATTCTTAATAGCTCCCTTCGAACTCCGGGAAATTGCGAAATTAATCAGAAAGCACGCACAGAAATGTCAACTATACACTTTGAGAGTGACGATAAATTTTGAAAGAAGCATTAAATTATGTACTTGCAGAGGAAATTGCATCGAGAGCTGGTACGTCACCCAGCACAAGAGGATTGTGCGACGAGTAATTTCCGCAGCGCTGCATCTGCAACGCTGACAGTTTAAAAAAACATGTTTACAGCAGCAGCATCGATTAGCACGATTGGAATTTACAAGGACTCTCACGACGCGAAAAGATTAATGGGAGAGTTGTCTTTTCTGATGAAAAGAAAATTAATTTGGATGGTACTGTTGGATTCAATTGTTATTTCTATGATTTAAGAAAAAATGGCTTCTTTCAAGATGACTTACTGTCGAATCAGTCATGGTGTAGGATGTAATTTGTTTTCGCAGAATTTATCTTTTATAAATAAGTTATTTTGGAACGGCAGATTTCGAATATCCATGAAGTTTTTCACCTTACTTGAACTACAGCAAATAGTTTTGTGCTTCATTTATTAAACCAAAATATGGGAAGCATAAAAATGTCTACTAAAAATCATTTGTTCATTAGTGAATATGTTCCACATAATAAATAGTGAATTAATATCATTATAAGGCAAACAAAGGGTTGCGTGATAATAAAATTTTATAACAAAAACTTTGAGTACAAAACCACAATCTTCTTTAATATGAAGTCATGACGGTTTAAAGCCGTTTAGCTTTATTTAATTAAATGTTTTACTACACAGTTCTTTTTCTTTCATTTGGAATTAACAACGAAGGATTTTGATTATAAAATTCGCCTCAACCTTTCCATCGATCAGCATAAAAACGGCTATGCATTTAGTCAATACCAAGGAGAAGAATGTATATACATATATAGCATATATTTGTTATCCTGATACACAAAAATAGCTTCATATTAAATTGCTTATTGAAGAACCCTTTTTTACTGGTATATATATATATTTATTTAAATATGTATGTTTTTTCAAAGTTCTAACCATTATTACACAGTTTTTTCTGTGAACTTCTATTACTCGAATGGTTAGCTGAAATCTTGAAAAGCAGTATGTTACATTTTATTTTGGATAAGTGTTCCTGGCTATTTTGCTAGCAAGTATTATTTTTCTCTTCACTACTTGAAGTTAAAAACTGCATTGTCTCGAGGCGCTTTAAAGCCGCAAACAATGGCAATAGCCGCGCAAAACTAGCTACAATAACTCATCACTTTGGGAGCTTCCAGGACTTGTGGTGCCCTAAAGGAGCAAAAAGTACCGGGAAAAAATGAATAAAACTAAAAAACAAAAACAAGGAGCCCTAATTGGTCCCTGAGCCACCCCTAGACACTCCAGCTGCCTGAGAACATTTTGTTATTTTGCAGCTTCGTCTTTTGTTTCATTATTGGCAATTTTCCAGCGAAACTGTGCGCCAGGCAACCTTCTTACTTTCATTTGTCACTGGGAGGGACAGAAATATTTCGCGAAATTAATGTCCTTCCACTTACTGGGGCGCAGTTTTCTGCCGCTCCAATTGCGACGAGTTTTGTTGCGCCCCGGGATTCGGGACTACAAATCCACGTCAAGGGAATGGATGACACCAAAACAAGAAACATTTCGTCTTTAAAAGACCAACAGCCAGACTAGGACTTGAATTCTGGCTGTCCATGTGTCGACTCCAAGTGTATAATTAGCCTGGTGATTGGACATTTAAACGCGCGTCTGGATGAAGAATGACGCAGATGGATGTCCAAGGGTAAGGCCCTAGATGACGGTGATGTGGAAGGGCGGTGGTTTAATTGCAAACATAAAATAAAAAATAAGAGTTAAAAAGCCAGAGCTCACTGCCGAACCTTGGAAATTGCACGAAATATTAAAATTATGCCAAGAATGCGCTGGTCCCGTGAGTCGGCGCGGAGTAGGCCTATTTGGGCCTTCTGAACGATCATCTTTAATGCGTCCGGATAACAAACTCGTGACTCATCTCACTAATCCGGCGGAGCACACGGGAAAGTGAAGATTCATCGTGGCATCAGTGCCAAACTCCTAGAGCCCCAAAGGGCCACCACCGCGATGTTCGGCAGCTATAGAAATTCTTGCGAGCGATAAGTCACCCGTGCAAGATGCAATCGTCTTGGTTTTTAAGACACCTTTCTTCGCCTTCAGGAGCCCTTCGCTCGGTGGACCAATGATGATTGACTGGAATTTGATAAGGTAAAACAAGGGCTTAACGGGTTCCGATTTTCTAGCAATTTGCGAATGTTTAGCAGGTGACGTGTTTGAGGCCGGGTGGTCGCGCCGCGACGGTGTCACGCTAACGCAACTGGACTCAGCATAAGAATTATGTATGGCGGCGTGCAGTAATAAACTTTTTATTGATCCGGGGCAACCACAAGACCGAGAATGCCACTTTGTTCTGCAACTTGATCTGAGCACTAAGAGCAAAGCGACTGTTTTATTGTTTCGCTTTATTTACTTAGATCGGCTTTTGATCGTTGGAAAATTCTAGGGCAATCTTAAGTTTGATCTGAGTAACATTGTTTAAGATATGTGTCCATTAGATATCCATTGCTAACTTGTAAATTTTAGATACTTTTTATCAGTTACATGCCTACGTTTTAGGAAGTTCTTCCAACCATTCCTCATAAAGCATACCTTTATAATGTCTTTCGTATTTTTTCGCCCACAATCTCGAAGAAAACTTCTGTCTTACAAGAAAAGAGTGACGACTACACTCCAATATGGTTTTATTTCATACGGTTTCTAGAAGACGTAATAAGTAAGCTATATTTCAATCTGAGAATTCCACACCAACGGAATCAAATTTCGTCAATATTAGACAAATCAAAAATCAATATCATATAGGTAAAAGCATTTCTGGGAATACATTTTCATGTAAAGATGAGGAATATAAAATTTAGACATATTCCTGCATGTAACGTCTTTTGAATTTGAAAGAAGAAAATAAAGATAGGATTTCATTTCAAGTGTCGATAAAAATATCGGATATAAATTCAAATTTAAATACGTTTTCTTATAAAATTGTTGTAGTTGGTGTAATTTTAGGGTATTCCGTTTCAAACAGACAAATCCATCTTGGTTTGAGTTAGTAATTTTTTAAATGATAGTAAATTTTAGTGCGATTCGGTGATTTTATTATTTTCAAAATTTGTGTGTGTTCTTGTTTTTAACGACTTTACCTTTAAAGTTCCGGAATGTATCTTAAGGTATAAAGGTAAAACCGGAACTCTTATTTTCCGTTCTTATCTCTTACAATAGGTTTACAGATAGTGAACAGACAAAGACTTATTTAATCCTGAGGTCGAATATCTTAAAGGTGTTTTGGTTATGCATTCTTGAAATGGACAAGTCATGCTTTTCTCCAAATTTTCTGGCGGGTTCTCACTCCGGTCGAGGAATGGGGTACGATGTTGCAGCCGGCGAAGGGCTAATTGAAGACAGCTTAAAGCCAGTCATACATGCCCCGGGAGATAATAGGACGCAGCTATGGGGCCGGACTCATAAATCTAAAAGTGGACTAAAATCGTCCCAAAATTAATTACCTGTCCGGGGCAATTTATCCTCATTATGCAGGTATCTGATTCACATGTCGCCTGCATTATGTCAACAAAGGTGAGCGGATTCCTCAAGTGCCGGGCGATCAGTCACCCGAACGATTATGGAATTCCCTCAGAACTATTGTCCCCACGGAGTTCAGCCGGTCGGAAAGGAAGGCATAAGATGAAAAATTAAAATGAAACATGAAGGTGCACTCCACAAAGGTCGGATCTGACTAATTTATGGGACCTCTTGAGCCGTTCTCACGTGGTCAACTCCCTTCTTAGACAATTGTCCGTCAGCCGGCCGATAAGATCGTCGTCTTATTGTGCGCGATTAAAGGTCTATTTGGCGGTGGTCACTTCCCAACTGCACGGACGAGTGTTTTCATTAGTTTCGCTACGCCTAGACAGGTCCATGATGAGTCATTCAGAAAGGTTCATCCTTTCCACATTACCACGAAAATGCACCTCAGCTACGGTGGTCCTTGAAGACGACCGATATCCTTCGTAATTCCCAAAATTCGTCACACCTCGGCTCCTTGAGATCCCAATCTCTTTGTAGCCGGCTCAATCACATCGCCTCCTCAGAAGAGGATGTTTTGTAAATATTTTCCGAGCGAGCGGCGACTTTCAACTTCCACCCGGTGAGCAGACAAAGGCCGCGCTGACTCTTGTAATGAAGCTGTAATAATTCACCTGGAGCGTCTGCAAGTGCGCGTCCCGCTTCAAGACTCGGCCAAGACGAATGTCACGTCTTTTGTGAGTGCAATGGCGTCTTGAGAGCTCTGCCAAGACGGGGAATGACAAAAAGATGAATTCCTTGAAGGTGTTATGCAACTGGCTGCTTCTGCTGTCGAACGATTATGCCTTGCCCCCCAGGAAAGCATCTCTCCTCCTCTGGACCCGTGATGGTGACGGTGATGGAAGTAAAAAATGAAATTTATCATGCGACCGTCATCGAGGAAATTCCTAAGAAAATTGGGGGAGGCCGAGTATGTGGCGTGGTTCGATAGGTCACTGGAGGTTTGTACATGTTTGATTGATAGGCCATGGAAACGAATAGCCTTAAAATGTTCCGGGAAGCGGAGTGGGTTCATGCCTACGAACCTCTGCGGCTGCGCCCGATTCGGAGAGATTTTCCTTAATGCATTTGTATGATTAATGTTTTTGTTATTTTGACTCCAGCAAAGATGCTGGCAGCAATTGTTTGGAGTAATTAAAAGAGTTGAGGGGTTGACCTGGGACACGTATGTGACCTCAATGAGCGATTGCGTCATTGCTTGCATAAACACGAAAACTAAGAGATATCCACTATAGATTTTAGTGTCTACTGTGTATGTACTGGAGAAAAGGGACATTCGATCTTTCCTTTTTGGTTGTAATTTTTATTGTCTTTATTTTAGATCACATTTCAAATATTTTAGTGCTAAAATAATATAGAATTTAATTGACTATGTTTATGGAAGATAACCATTTACAATGGTTTATAAACGTGAGTCAATTTTTCGCTTTCAAAATCAATTAGGTATCCTGCACAAATCATACTTGTTTTCCGTTCATATTTTGTAAATTTTCAATAAAGATAAAATTGGGCAAGATGGTTATTGGTAAGCAATAAGCTATAGTATCTTGGAATTAAATGAAATGATATTTTTCGAGGATTTTAAAGTATCAATTATAGCCCCATATTTTTAAAGAAAATATAATTTCACTGAATTATTTGATGTGGTGCCGAAATAATCTCAAAAACCAATGAAACAGTTCCCTTAAAATTTATATTTTAATATTCCACTTCCCTTTTTTAGTTTCTGTGGATTTGTGATTTTTTCTTCGAAACACCGTATCCTTGACTTTTCTTAAATACAATGGCAAACATTTCTGAAAATATGTATTTTCTACTATTTCTACTCCATTTCAGTTACTCTAATAGGTTCCCTATAAACAATTCTAAAAAATATTCATTTTATTCTAGATGTAATATATATATGCTCCTTTAAGTAAAACAGGTATCACTATTTAAAAATAAATGAATAAAATAACATCAAAACTAAGCATACGCCTGGAATTATTAAAAATAGATGGTCGTTAATTTTTATTCGTGAATTTGTGTGGCAAAGTGAGAAAACAATAATGTATATTAAAACCTCTTGCAAACTGCAGCAACTTTAATATTCTATCGAATTTAATCCATAAAATTACTAATTTGGTTTAACAGAAGTCTATTTGTTGCAATAATTTCAAAAACAATTGTGGCAAAAAAACTATAATAAAATGTTGCTTTGCGCCATATTACTGAAAATAAATAGAAAATGCAAAACTTGTTTGGCATCGCATGGCAATATAAAAAAAAATCGATGGAATGTGCCATTTTTCTGCTCTAATATAAGACGAAATAAAAAGATAGTCTTATGTATGTAAGTACGCTTAAAATTGCGGCAGAAGTGCTGCAAAAAGGGTAAGCTTATGAGCTAGAACTAAACGCCTCCGATAGTCAGTAAACGGGGTTCGTTGAACTGCTTTCATTGGATTAGACTAAGAACTATCCAAGCGATATGCTTCCCTATTTTATTTTTATGAAATTGTAGATTGAAAAACGTTTTTTTATTTTTACCATTTAGTATAAACTGTTAATCCACACTTGGTTTATAAGAGGCAATTTAAGACCTGTATGATGCAATACCATAATAATAACTTTATTTCCAAAGTCTTACTGCTTGCCTTAAGTAAGAAATTCTCAGAAAATCTCCTATTAGAGTTAACTCAATAATTTGCAACGATGTTTTCATCGCGTTAAACCATGTTGCACTATCTCTATTTTCTTTTAAACTCATTACTCGAACACTCATTTACCCTGCAATTTCTGCTAATCCGAGTTAAATTGTTGGAGGATAGACTTGTAAAAACGGAAGAACTGAAAAAGTGCAATCTTCCATAGCAGTTCATGCACAAACTGACCCAGTTAAGGAGCTTAAGCTAATTAAATCAGATGTCAACTACCTTCCGCGACTTGGCAATACATTTCAACTGACGAAGAAAACTTGGCGTAGGAAAAGACGACAGATAAGAAGAAATTTTCCATCAGCCCCGTAAGTACTTTTTCTCGGAGCCTTGATTAGATTCAGGGTGCGGCTCCTCGCAAATCCTCTTCTGATGTAATCAACGGTTTTGCTGCCATTTTCCCTTCCCAAGATTCTAAATGGGTTGGATGAAGAATTATTTACAGAAAATATAAAAAAATCAAGCCTGTGGGAGAACTCTTGAGATAAGAGAAAAACTCAAGTGTCATGAAAAATAGCTTCTTTCCAATTCAATAGAGGCAAAGTGCAATTGGTTGGGTTGTTCATCGATTAGATCGGTCCTAGATTCTTACATTACCCACGGGATTTAACGTCTTGTGTCGATTAGCATTTTGAGAAAAGTTTGGGAGCCGTCGTCAGTCGAATAATCGTCGACTTCACTATCCATTGAAGTGATACCCACGCTCGAATCAAATTCTTGATTACTTACTTCCAGCCTGCTGGGCTTAGCCCTCCAAGTGTCGTGTCAAAATGTTTCTAAGCAGGAAATTTAACTTAAAAAGTTGCCCAAGAAGTTCGGGAATGGGGTCCAGGAGGAGGAGGAGGAGGTTGAGTTTGGAACCGTCGGAGGCCCTGAAGTGAACTCCACCACTCCCTTATCTGAAGAAAAAAACCCAGTTGCATCCAGCTGCTCTGGTGCCCGCCGCTATCGGCCGGGAATCGCTCGAACCCTTTTACTAACACCAAGCATGTCGCCACTGATTAAATGCACTCCCTTGTAATAGGAGCCTTTTATCGAAATTTAGGGCTCTATAATGCAAAGGAGCCCAAAATTGAGTATCTCTCATCTCCATGTATTCAATTATTTTTTTGCAGAGACGTCGGGAACGGGGTCGCATCTTGGTCAAAGGAGTCCGATTGGTCGAAAACGCCGTACTCAATGGTGACGGAGGTGATCCATTCGCGCCAGATGTAAGTTCACCTTTTGCTCATATAACCTTTTTTAGCGTCTAGAAGATTTGGCCCTTGATACGGCCGGCTGGATGCTGTTTTTTCTTATTGTAAAGTACTAAAGCGCGATGTATTCCTCCTCTCACCCTGCAGGGATTTCCATTTCAAATAGGTTACTGTGAGACTGATGATCAATTACCGGGAAGGTCAGTGCCCCAGTATACACTGTACCTGGTTGCCAGCAGTGAGAAGGAGCGTTCTGAATGGATAAGGGTCATACGACAAGGTAAGACATGTCGATTTTCTGGATGATTTGCTTTCTATAAAGATTTCTGGAGGCGATTCAGTACTCCAGGCGATTTGGTATAGTGCTAAGTACTCACCCCTGAAGATGCAATCCATTGCAGGTGCATTCAGTCGTAACTTGCGTAAGTGTGTCTTTTATACGCTAATAGACGCATTAAGGCGAGAAGCATCCTGATCGGATGTGGCTTTTCAAATAATTAGCTAGAAGAGAGAATCCTTGACTAGTTTAATTGCAAACTATTGTTTGTCGTAACTCTCGTTTCTCCACGAGAAATTTGATTTAGGGTCAATTTCAATTTACTGACGGAGCAGTTCACCAGCAATTTTAAACGTTTCCGTATAATTTGAAATGAAAATGGTTTTTCAATTAGGTGCATAAATCACAATTTTCACAAACACATTTAGTACCATAGGTGATGGATGACCTGAATAACATGTGTATTTCTAGCACATTTATTACGCTATTCCTTTAATTAAATTAAAATGTTTAATGCATTTGTGTGGAATTTTATGCTTCACAAATGTGATAATATAATTATTTTGAGTGTTGGATAATTAAATTAGTATGATGCCATGCCAGACTATACTTGTACAAATTTGCGACGCTGCTTGAGCTTTAATTTGAACATTGCAAGAAACTAATTTTCTGCATAAAAAGAGCTATAGTTAAGTAATAGGTAATCAACAAATTGGATGTTTATAATTTCACCTTTCTTTTTTGAAAGTTTGAATATGATTGCGATTTTATAGTTAAAACAAAAGATTTCGGCATTATAATTTTGGCTCTAGATAATGACTAATTCTTTCTACTTGACGTGTTTTTTCCGGAAAAAAGTTAAATTTTTCAGTCTGTTTTACGTTTTAACTTTCAGCTCTACAAATAATAATTTTTATTTCAATTTTGTATAAAGATAGCGATATTATTTTTCATCCAAAATATCAAATAAATTTATAATAACCTATGCTTATCTAGAATTTCTACTTGATTCTACGACATTAACTAATTTAGCGTATAGTATTCCTTAAAAATGCAATCGACTTTTTTTGGGTCGATATTATTATAATGGTTTTCTTTGAGTTCTCCTTCTAGATATTTAAAGCCTATTTGAAATATCGTAAATGCAGATCAAAGTACTGTCCGTCATCCGAAATTTTTAAATTTATGATCGCAAATATAAAAACAATGATTTTGAAAATTCCTATGTTTTCATAATAAGTTTTTTTTTTGTAGTCATCAATACTAATATAGTAATTATTGTCTTTTTCAGTTTGTGAGGAAACAAACACACCAAAATCCTATCGGTTTCATCCAGGTCTGTGGTCTGGAAAGAAATGGTCCTGCTGTAAGAGTATCAACCGTACAACGTTCGGGTGCCAAGCTGCTACCCACTGGCGGGAAACCAATAATAATCCAAGTAAGTACTATTTTCCACTCCTCCGTAAGTAAACAACGTTAGAAAGCATTCGTTCATAACTCCCGATCGTCTGTCAGACCTGCAGCTTACAAGTGGTCCTATAAACCCCTATCAAGTGATAGTTGCTACTGTGCGAACGAATGGGTTGAGGCAAGAGCAGCTCTCGCGGACTCGTCGAGTGAAAAGTGCTCCTCCTTGGATGCTGCGGCCCATTTCACCGCCAGATAAGCTATTTATAGTTTTTGATGGTAATAAGCCATAAATTCCGCGGGAACTATTTCCTATATCTGGAGCACTCCTCCGTTCAATTCGAACTAGCTGGCGGGAGATTTGAATTGGTTTTCAAGTGGGGCTCCTCGTTGAAATTCTGCCGTAGCACTTTCCTCCTTTGTTTCGGGTGTTGATTAAAGCCGATAATGCAGCGTATCTGCCGGAATGGGTTGTACTTCACTATTTCCCAGATTTATTGCTCCGAGGAAAGAAGGCGCGGTAATTGAGAGGTGCGAAAAAATTCCCACTGCTGCCACCAACGTCGTTACACCTCTGCGGCGGGATGAGGGCTAGTAATTAGGAGAGTAACCGACGGGGTCTTCGCGTGGTTGCTGGGTTATGTAATGGTCCATTTACAAGCATATCAACTGTCGATTGATGTGCTTTTTCTACTGCGATTGAGAAGTGCTTGTACTGGACGCCCAGGTAAGGAGTTCGATTC
The DNA here is from genome assembly GCA_959613345.1 of Tolmerus cingulatus. Classification (NCBI taxonomy): domain Eukaryota; kingdom Metazoa; phylum Arthropoda; class Insecta; order Diptera; family Asilidae; genus Tolmerus; species Tolmerus cingulatus. The sequence continues at coordinate 11,867,202 of OY390707.1, read as the reverse complement.
GCGACGGATAATGGCGAAGGTCAGTTTGTGGCTGTTAAAGATTCAGAACACGTGCTCGCTGCGGCTTAAGTCGAGAACAAATGACCGCAGAGGTGGTTTCGAATATCTTTTCGTATTGTTTGCAGAATAACTTAAGTATTTCCTTTGAGGTGCAAAAAGTTTGGACCATGATAAAAACTACTGGGAAACATTGCTTGAAATTTTCTACTAGTCGATGAGCTGTTCATCAAAAGTTAGATGGTTGGACCGTGGGAACAAGGCTTAAAGGAAGTTCTTTTGCGTTGAATTCCAACGCTATGAATTGTTGTTGAGATTAATTTTGTTTTGATTGCCTTGTTCGCATATTGTTTATTTTGAACGCACCGTCAAAGACTGGCATTTTATTTCGCTTTTTGCCTCATGTAGAATTTCACTTTTTTGCGATATATCGATGCTTATTGCCTCTAGGGGTGTAGAAAAATGACTCATTTGATTTAAAACTTTACTACAAAAGAAATCTAAATAAGATGTTTAAAAGGAACTCCAAGTTGATGGTGGTTTACCTAGAACTAGTATATTAATTTTTTATATACCAACATCTTTCCTGTATCGTACTGGATTTATAAAACATAAATTTTCTGACAAAATTACAGACTTAATATAAGAATGAATAAATGAATGTTAAAGAAAAACTAAAAGTCGTTAAAAAGGATATAACTTGTGGATATAATTTGCTTTTATATTATTTAACAACCTATAACCGGCATATTTTAAAATTCCAAAATTAGCAAAATGAAAGGTAAACACCCAACTCTTTTAAAATACCTAATTTGTTTACCTGACTTACAAACTACCGTCTTCTTAAACACTTTAATCCGAAACATGTTTTGAGAAGCTATGCAAAATGTTGGAGCATTGAACGTTTATCCAAAATGTGTTTTTTATTTGTTTTACTCCGTCAATGTTGCTACATTTGTTGCTTGTTAATTAAATGACATATAGGTTGCCAAATATTTGCAGAACTAAAATATGAATCACTATATCGAGCTTTTATGAGTAATCAATCAAGATCACTAATCGGCTATGGCAGTTGCGTTGACCTTTCAAGGTAAGAAATGAAATTCTAACGCTTGCGTGAGATAAGATCTTGAAAGACGCCGCTCAATTCATCTGAGTAGGATATAATATTTTGAAAACACTTTAATTTGTATCCGTGTATGTATTACAAAGAATGACAGAATTAAGTCATGAAAATACAATCTTTTTTTTAACTTATGTTAAACTTTATAGGTATTATAGCTTCTATTCACATTTCACGTTGTTATTTTTTGATCCGTAAAATCTTACACGTAGAATTTACATTTGGGGGATTCAAATTAATATATGTGCATACATAGGAACACACTTGATATCATAAGAGTTTATTGCACAATATGTTTAATCAAAATAAATTATTCAAAATTAAAGGTGTGACATTATCGCAAGAGGCAAACAGACAGCAATGAGCTAAAACTTCATTTACAATTATTTACGAGTTACAGAAGGTCTATGCAGCTGCCTATAGTAATTAATTTATGATGGTACCTATCCTTGGGCGATCATTTTCACGAATCTTGTGGCGATGTGATATATTAGCTGCCATCAAAACGCACTGGATAAAAACACTGTTTTACCTCAGTCCAATGATTAATCAATAAGTCACAGATTTGATGAATACGGTAGCTTCAATCGAACACAAAGGCACCTAATTATAGCTGCCAATTTATCTGGTAAAAGATTGGCAGGTTTAATACTGGACTACTACGAAAAATGCCACCAAATAAATTATTATACAATTTCGCTTGATTGCAGATATAAAAATACTTATAAAGATATCTTCATCTGATGAACATGTTCCTACGGAGAATGGCCAGTAACCTTAGCGAATACACGAAAGGAAAAGTAATTTTTTTTTACAATGTCGACAGAAATCAGAAGAAAAATGACCCAAAAAACACCTTCCAAAAATGTTTGCATTGCTGAGGATACCTTTTAGGTGTTAGGTGTTGTGAGTGGGACATCAAGCAAAAATGGCTTTTTATTATTTTCCATTTTTACCTTTGTCACTGTTCCCACAAAAACGTATTGTAAAAAGAGAAGAATTGTGAAAGTGTGCAGGTAAAAACGATCAGGAAGATCTTTAAGATAGTGAAGAGTTGAATTCGATGTACTGGTCATGCAATTCTTAATTTAATTGTTGCAAGTGCATTCACTGCTGAGACAAATGCAAGTTTTCTTAACTTCTCAGGTGTCTTTTCCGTATAGACCTACATATTACGCAATATCAGCTCGTGTTCAACTGATGATGTGCAAAAATTATTACCCCGACAACACTCTTGTCGGAAAAAAATTCAAAACTTTTGCGTTGCAATCGCAGCGATAAATGAACTAAAGGTCAATATATGACTCTAACGAGCTCTGCGGAGGAGGTTTGGAGAAAATTAAGCAATTGCCCGAAAATCTGAAACATTGATAGGGTGATTATTTCGCACTGAAGGACATGGACAGTTCCGATTCAATGAAAAAATCATGATGGTGAATTTCTTCACTATCTCCGTAACCTTTGTTGCTATGCAAATAAGTACGATGAATGTGGCATTGGACGGGTCCAAGAAAGCAATAAGTGTAATTGTTACGATTTGCAGTAACGAGGCACATGCCATAATCCAAACTGAAATTTGCAACAGATCAGTAAATTGCCAGAAATATCCAACGTCAAGACTCAAACTTTTTTTGATGTAGCCTATCAAAGTAAAAAAAATGACTGAGTTTGAGTCGGTTGGGCCCAGTATTTACATTTTAATTTAATCGTGTTTTAATATCTAGATCAGATCGGAGTTCAATATCTAGATCAGTTTATCTATAAAATACATTTTTCGGTTTCGGTAATTAACTTTTCCTATTTTTTGAGAAAGTCGTAGAGGAGACAGAAATATTGCAATCATGACGGAAAACTGATTATTTTCAAATTCCATAGAATTCGAATTATTAAATCAAAAATCAGGAATTAATCTGGAGGGGTGATTAAAAAGACTAACTGATTCTAAATTGAATAAAATTTTGATTACAACAAAACATTTTTTCTTAAACATAAATATTATCTAAGAGCATAATTTTACGTAAAACCAGTTAAGTAGGTAGTGTTATTTATTTTCTAGTACTATATAATTATAATCTTATAGACAACAACAAAATGTAAAAATCAGAATTCTCAATTACCTAAATTAAAAATTGAGTTTTATCTGGGTAGAGCCTACAAGACAAATTTACAAAATGTTGCTTCATGAAGATATTTTGTGGATTCTGTCTCCGAAATCTGAGAACAACTAAGAACGGAAGAATTATTTCGAATTGGATGAAAGTAGTAATGAACTGCAGATTCAAGAGTAACAACCTCATATTTAGCAAAGGTCCATAAATTCACTTCAATATTATCTGAGATCAGTTTCGTTCACTTTTATACTTTCTGGTCATAATCTGAAGATCATTTAGTGAGTGGTTCGAGAAGTGCTCATAATTGAATTGGCACTCGTTCAAAATTTTCGAAAAATGGTATATGTTCCTGGGAAGTCGTAAATTTCGAAGGCTTCTGGCTATGTTCGAGCACTTTGTTTCGGCAGTAACAATTTCCATTATTTAAATTCATCATAAAAATGTTTATGGAGTAAAAAAAGAAAACGAACAGAGTTCGCTGAGACATCATAATAACCGGAGTTCCGGACGATCTTCCGCACAGTCCAAGATCACCGTAGCTGGTCAAGAGTGGCAACTTTGTCGTTATTAAAAAATGTTCTCCCTTAACGCGATCGCGAGCTTCGACGGCCAATCTGGCAACAGTAATTACGCGAGCCACCTCTGGAAACTTGCGATATTCTTAACTTGCAAGATATGTACCTATGTATTTTTTATGTTTTTGTCTTTTGCGCGGGGCTATTGGTTAAGTCCCTTTCTGTCCACTAATTTTCTTGAAGACGTTCGATATTTTTTCTTCCTACTTGGTTTCTTTGTTGAACTCGTGCTGCGTTTCTTTGGTGGGTTTTCTTTTTTGGGATTTATTTTGCCTAAAGCTGGCCTTCTCGCGGTGTATTGCTCCGCTCATTCTTGGACTGTTCGCGAGTGTTCTCGCTGGGTTGCCGCTGGATTCATGGCGTTTATGAGGTGAGTGGTATGCACCTATGTAAACCTGAGGTGTACTCTACTCACCGGTCTAGGCTAAACAAAAACAATGCGCACAGGTATTTCGCGGCTGTGAGCGTTTCGGACGGGTTGGTGCTGGTGCCGGAGGCATAGACCTGGTGCCGTCTCTCCTTGGCTGGTTTGCTGGGTCTCTGGATATGGGCGATCGACAGGAACTATAGTATATACCTTCGTCGATCCACTATCCCTGCTTGCCTGTTCCCGTCCATATCTTGAAGTTGTAGTACCGACGTCTTAAGATGCCTGCTATATCGTTTTCTTGGTCTTAGTTTTTTTTCGGGTTTTTGGCTTCTCTCTGGGCTGGTTCTGTTTTCGGCCCAAGCAGCGATTGCTTGCTTGATCGTTTTGGAGACTCGCTCGACGCTCACTTCGTTTTTTGGTTGAACAGAGTTCCAAACTTCGAAACTTGTCGTTAGTCGGTATCTGACTTTCTTAACGGCTGCTGAGCGGGTCATAAAGCTGCTGTTAGTTATTTATTTGGTGCTGTAATCTTTAACCGATTTTGTTTCTTTAAAAAGAGTTCGCCCAACTAGTGATCGTGCTTGCGCGACTGAAGTGCAGTTCTAGGTGTGCACGGAATTTTGTTTATAATTTTCGATAGTGCTGTTGCTGGTGTTGCTAATACTGCGGCTGGTATAGTGTTTTCATTGGCGGAATGGTATTGGCTGATCCACCGATAGTGCTGCAAGATGTGGAAAGCCCCAGCCTTAATTTACCTGGACTCAATTCCGCTTAAAACGTGTCGAAGTTGTCAACAAATAAAGGAAACTCGTTTATCGTAGCAAACATTTGCCAACTAGAACAGACGTGGAAAATTTCACTTCACTTTTAATGTCGAGGTCAGGTTGTGTTTTCGTCTGTCGAAAATTCCATGAAACCGCTCCCCGCAACCGAGAGACTTTCTTTAGGTTTTTGTTGTTTGGGTCGATCGGGTTCGTTTGTTGTTTTTACCTGGACGTCTTCAGCACGCTTTTAACACTTTTGCGGTCGCTTTCTTTCCTCTTTTTGAACTTCTTCATTTTCATGCCGAACCCTTTTAAATTCAATGAGTTTTTGTACAATCAGAGTACACCCACCCGTCTCCGCAAGATCTTTTGATCATATTCGGCTAATGTTGTGTAACTTCATCTTCTTGTTATCGTCACCGTGGTCTTTTTGAAGACACCAGAAAGAAGAAGTACGAGCACGTCTAACCTGTTTCCTTCCCTGATTTTTATCATCATCGTCGCCGTAGTCTTTTCGCCACACAAAGAACATTAAGAGGCGCTTCAGAAGATGCTCTTTTAATATCAGAGGATTACTCCAACGGGTCGCGATCGTCTTTGTTTCTATCCCCAAATATAAGACCGAGACCTTTGTCATTAGAATACTGCGCTTACCTACCTTCCATAAATAGGTGAATAGAACTCTCTTCAGATGGGAAGAACCCGTTGGTATTATGGTAAAAAGGCGAGACAGTAATAAAAAGATATAATCTGAATTATGAGATGCAGTAGCGTTCAAAATTCTAGCTATAATCACACTGCATAAGTTTTCTTTGTCTTTAGTTATCAGCGAAATTCTTGCTCTGCAAGAGTTGCGTAAGATTGCGATAAATGCCATTTTCTGGACATTTATCGTGCTTCCAGCACGGAAGAAGTTTTTTCGTGAAATGTTGAATGCGCTTAATTTGCATCTTTGGGAAAGATAACGAAGATTTTTACATATTTTCGCTGTATATTAATGCAAAGCCAGCTAAATGCCATTTCGATTGAAAATAATTGAACTTGTAGCATCTAAATCGGATTTCCTCTTCCAAATATGGAAAGGCTTAATGAATAATATGTCAGTATTAATTTATTACTATTTATGAGGTCAGTGTACCTTTAAGGCGATTTCACAACTTACTTTTTGATTACAAGAAACTAACTTCAAAAATTGAGGAATATAACTACTATATATACTATACTAAAATGTGATTATGCACAAATCTTAAGCTTTGCTTTTCAACAATTCTTAAAACTATAATATATTCACCTAGTTAAGGCACTATAAAGCAAAACTTCGGTAAAGTTAAACTGAGTAGAGGACAAAAATGAAATATTTATTTTCTTTAAAAAGGCCCTCCTACATACTCGGGACAAGTTGATCATATGAACTCTATTAAACTATTGCTCGTAAATTCACTAATAAAAGCCTGTTAATTGTGTTTATGGTTAAGTTGCTTAATTTATTTAGTTCATTGTTGTTTAAGTCTTTGCACGCCCACCATAAGCCTTCCAGAGAAAGAACTTAATTACAATTAAGTCTTTGAATTTGTTCAATCTTTTTATTTCCTTTATATAAAGTGAATGTAAAAAAAATTGCACTGCTGGGAATTGCTGAAAGCACTTATCTCCCATAGTCGTGCAAACTTGACCAATCGCTTTATCCCAAAAGGTTGACCTCATAATAAATGTTTAAGAAAGCCTTAAATATAATTAGAGTGAATTCATTTCCAAAAAAATTTCGACTTCCGCAATTTTGCGTCAAAATGATTTTTTGTTTCTATTTCCTAAATACTTTTTAATTGCTTTTAAATTGTTCTTAAAGTGGTGTTAAATTTAGTTCTGCAAAGAAATTTAATGTTTGTAATTACGTTCCATTTTGGCATATCACTATTGATACAATTTCTTATAGTTGCAATGAGTTAGATAAAAAAACTTAAAGATTTATATTGTTACGTCTTCTTTTAAGTTGATTTTAAAATTGAAAACTCCCGGTATTATTTCAATTACGATCGAATTTCGACCAGGAAACATGAAGATTTTAGACAAAAATATTTACTTTTAATTCGCTTAAAAAGGTGAACAAACCTTAAACTTGAAATATTTACACCATTTGCAACGACTGCTGCTGACCAAATTTGTCGCAATGGTTATTTTTGACCTCAAGCGAATGTTTCTAAAATTGTTCATCAAAATCCGCAAGGAAACTTTAGACTCAATCTGTTTCAATTAATTTAACTTAATTGACGTAATTTCGAGAATTTCGAACGTCATTTCCTATTGCGCAAATGGATTTAACAATCAGAAGAATAAATTTTCCTACCGCAACAATTAACGTCTTCCACATTTGTACAAAATTTATTTTATTTCCATTATGCCCGCTTAATTTTTGGTTATTTAATTTCTACGCAATTTCGTTAGTTTAAACAGCGTAGTCTTCATTCAAAATTTAAAATATGAGTAACCGGAAATCTATATCAAGTTTAGAGATATATATTGATTAAAAAAATTATATACAGTGACCTGTATAGCAAACTCCAGATCGATTAAAGTGAAAATGTACTCAATGTTTTCTGTTAGCTCTTGTGGTTATAAATCTTTTTAAAACCCCTTCATTTGCAAAATAAAAGTGGTAAAAAGTTCTCAATACCTACTTCTGGCTTTATTAAAATTGGAGTGTTGTTAAAATTCGAGAGCGAAAAATCCAATTCGAAACTGAATTGCGTGAAATAAAAAAATAAATTCTCAATTAACAGGGCCAGCAGAGCATTGCCATAAATTGTCGACTGTAGTCAGTCAATTAACTTAAGCAGTTTGGAGGTTCATATACCTATAAAAGCGGGAAACCGGGAAACCGGGAAACCGGGATGATCAGAAAAGGTAGAAAAGGTCAATAGAAGACAACAAAGCGTATCCCGCTTTCAATTTAATTTTTCAGGGATCCGCTCAAGTCTGACTTCGAAGAGTTTTGCCATCAGGTATAAAATTGGAGAATATGCTCGTCAAGGTAAAATTCCAGCGTTGGGCCTGAACCTCTGTCTTATGAAAAGGTAATAAATCTAAAGACCTTTCGTACCTTATACCTGCGGTACCGTTATTATGGTCCAATCATATTGAGAAAGTAAACGTGCAAGAGGAGTCGCTTAAAATGGGACATTCGTCGGCGGTTAAACAGTCAACCTTTTTTGGGTTTGTCGCTTTGAAAAAATCAGTAAAATGCATTCAAGTCAGTACCAGTAAAACTCAGTTGTAAGCTCTAAAAGTTAAATCTCAGAACGAGTTGCAGAGCAGAAAAAGCGAAAAGGTTTTGTAGCGAGTGCATAAAACACGAGAAAATTTCATCAATCAGAGAATTAGGCCTCCTGTGACGGGGTCCATTTGTATCCCGGCGACAGCAAAACTTCTGCAGAAGGTTGCGCGGATTTGGGTCAAAGGTAGCATCGGGTGTTAGACGTGCTGCGTGCACCTTGCTGAAGACTCCCTCAGGACCAATGCTGCGGCAACAGGGGGCAATTTGCTCAATTGAAAATTGCGGAAGATATTTCACCGCGCAAATCCATTTATCTGCGGCCATCATCAATCATCGCGGACACCTCGCAGGAGCCCGGCGGAGCGCTCTGGAGTTCGAGGAATACGCGAACTTTTCCTAAGATTTCTTACGTTTTCTTCGGTCTACCACTGTCGATGTCTTGATTTCGCGAAGGAGCTCACGAAGTGGGAAGTGCTTGTCTAGGGTTCCGGAGCCGCAGCTACATCTCAAAATGCACTCAATTTGTTTTCTGATGTAAAACAACTACAAATTATGTGGTGCTGGGGATTAATTTGGCTAATCAATCCGAAGCCAGGTGATTTTTGCTGCGATACAAGAAATTAACTCATGTTTGCTTAGGCCTTTGCTGGAGAACAGCGGAAAAGATGCAGGTGATGGAGAAGTGGCTTTTGTGGCTTCTTCGGAATTTCGAGGGAGAAAGACTCACAAGAAATTGTGGGCGCCACTATGACGACCAGGAAATTGATAAAGATTGTAATTTACGCCTCGAGGTGAAGACAAATAGCACATCAGTAGGCAACTGTTAAGCGGTTTTTGATTTCTTTAGTATGAGGAAAATGGGCGTTGTTCGAATGATCACGCGGAAGTCAGGGTTAGAGAAAAAATAATTTGCAGTATAGATATTTTTTTTTACTTAATAATTCTTTGTTTAAAAATTATGGCTTATTTAGAAAATAACAGGTCTGTGATCAACGAATTTAGGTATATAGTACTCATCGAGGTTTTTCCTCTGAATTCTGATTCGAAAATTGTATAGAAAATCCGTATTTATATCCAATAAAAAAATAAAAAAAGCATCATGCGAAGTTACGAAAAGCTAATTAACGCGCATCCCTACTTAAAATTTTGAAGGTAGAAGTTCTTAAGCTTTTCGTGTTTTTATGTAAAAGCTGAAATTGCGAATTTTTATAATACATACGAATGTTAAATTCCCTTATAATGACGTTCCGATATTTTTCTAAAAAAACTTTTTGGTGCAAGACAATACAAATTAAAAAATCAAATGCCATATAAAAGTTAAAATGAAATATGTAGATATATCTAAATATGAAACAAAGAAGGGCATTCTTTAAAGAATTTTAATTTTATTACGTTTTTAGGAACGAAAGCTTTGTAAGAATTAAGAAAATTTAATATTTTTTTCTACAAACCCAAAAATCTAAATATAATTTTCGAAAAATCGGAAAAGTAATAAGTATAAACAACGGAAGAGTATCACATTAGAATAATTGGTCTATTTCGCTAGGGATTACGTATAATAATTTATATGAATTATAGCCCACGACAAAAACTCCCTTCTGTGTTTTCAATTAGATAGATAGGTTTTTCGTTAACCTTTAATCTTTAGCTATTTTTGTTTTGCAGAGTAGATAATTTTGAAGGAAAATGTTTGCAATTCTACTTCACTTCAACTTTTTTTAAAGCAAACTTTATCAACATAGTTTTTAATACGCCGAATATGCTAAATGTACTATCTTTTTTTTTACTGCAAAAAGTGAATTTTCCAAATAATAAAAATGATGGCCACTCTACACTTTACCAAATATTCCATGATAAAAGTGTGAATTTCGCCCATATAGGCTGTCCCCATTTGCATATCTCGTCCAAAAAATGTATTCAAATTTCATTTTGGAATCTTTTATTTTCGACCGGAAAAGATTCTCCCCGGGTCGGTTGGGTAAAACCAAACGTGATTATTTGCACAATTGTTCCAAGTCAAGCAACCTGCAGCACCTCACCAAGGTTCCGGGCTTTCTTTAAAGCCTAGCGAAGTACCTTAATCTTTTAGTTGTTTCGTAAGTAGGTGGGTGCGTAGTCAGCGAAGAAGTGAGGCCTCGCACCGCATTCAGCGTTGAAGATTTCTGCGTATGAATCAGAGCTCAGTCCAAAAAATGTGAAAGTTTCACTCGTTAACAAGGAAAACAAGCGAATCCGCGAAGTTTTTCTGTGGGGCCAATTTAACAAAATTTTCAAACTTTTTCTGTGGGTGCAACCGTCGTTCCTCTCAGTTGTTTTTAAATCAGTGGAAAACTTTCAATTGGGTTGTGTTAAAAATTGTATACGGTTTCGGGCAATTCCACCGCTTTTAATCGAATTTCTGTTTTGGTTTTTAATTCAAACCTCATTAGCTGAATCTATACAATTTGCATGGGCTCTACCTAGTAATTATAGAGTGGTGCATAATTTTTCATAAATCTACAAATGTCGAAAATAGAAAATACAGCAGATACAGTGGCAGCAGCAGCAGCAGCACACCTCGAGCTGATCATACACGATCATATGCGATTAGTCGCGCCTATATATGTGATCATTAAATAATCAGTCAGTTTAATTTAAATGCTTTTCCAGTTGAAGAATTCCAGTGAAGTGAAAGAAGTGGATAGGAATGAAATAAAATAAAAAATTGGCAAAATCGCAGTTTCATAAGTTGTATAAAGCGATCGCTGCCCGGTGGTGAGGTGCAGCACTACGAACTGATCGTGTGGATCAATGCGCGAGTGGAGTGCAATTTAATAAAGTCGGACAAACGTATCTCGAGTTGGTCATTAAAGGCAGCGTGCAGGTGCGGTAATTTCTTGTCTTGTCTTACCTTTCCTCCTTGAGATTGTTTGTTTTTGATCTTGGCTCGCTAAGAAGAGGAGCACGCGTCGTGCCATCGATCGCCATCCATCCATCCATCCGGTGATAAAAAATAAATAAGTAAATAAATTGTGCATACCCAAGAAGAAGTGACGAACATTGCTTTTTGCGTGTGTCTCCGCAATGACGCAATTCCTTTAATTTGAAGGGACTCGTGATCATGCTGATCGAGACTAAGAGGTTTCATTGCTCTACCAGGTAAAGGAGGATCATTAGTAATTTTCCTTGATTATTTCATTTTTTCGTTCGTTTACCTGTCGCAATCACTAGTCTGCTTGTGGTCTCTGGCTGGATATTTAATTTCATTTTTATCGGATTAAAATTTTTATCGAGTGCGTGTTGTTTTTAAAAACGTCGCCTTTATCCGCCTTTTGGTGATCGTGTGTCGTTTTACGTGCCTTTAATTGCTTTACTTCCCTGGTGACGATCGTATCGGGGTGATTACATTTATTAGGCACCTCTTAACTTCAGAGGGGGCAAAAAAGAAACGATAATTTGAGAAAAATTGTGAGATTGGCTCTGTTTAAATGATTCCGTGCGTCAGTCTCGCCGAAACCAGTGTCCTCGGCAGCATGAAGGAACGCGTAAAAGAAATGAAAGTTTTCGGGTGCCGGCTTAATTTTTGGAATAGCATTGGACCCAGTTTAACTGGTTCAAAAGGTAATTGTTTAATTTATTTTTTGTTCTATGTATGCATCTTACTATATACCATTATTACAAACATAAATTCTTAGTGATCCACAAAAAAAAAGTGATTTGTTAATCTTGCCTTCGTAATTGCAAACTGCAAAGACCTGCCAATATTGTTAGACCATCGATAATATGTGTGAAGAAAATGGTACGGATGGTTTGCTTCATTAATACCTTCCTTCATTTTCATTGTACATATCTTTTCATGTTTCGATATCTCTTATGCAATCTTGTGCTGTTTGATGCTTGTTTTTACTCAGGATAAACAAATTAACAAGCTCAAATTGTATTTTGAAATACTGTTTGGGTAGTTCCAATAGGGTTTAGGCGTAAACACTTTTTTATCTTTCGCTATGTCGTTGAGATTGAATTGCAAGAACGTTATGAAAATCCAAGGGAATTACGTGTCAAGTAAAAAGTAGAAGACAACAAGACATGTATGTATTTTTTACTTCAACTTATATCAAGGCCCTAATTAGAAAAATGTGTTCCATCCAATGTTGCAATAATTATATTTGTTGGTTAATGTACTCCCAATCAACGTTTGTATTTTAAACACTTAATTCTCGAAATGCTCTATTAAATAAAATAGTACATATTTATGTATGTGCTTTGAGTTTAAAACTTATTAACAGTAATAAAGGATTAAAAATTATCAGTTCCTCGACAGCTTAAAAGAATGCAACATCAAATTTACTGTCTTTATAAGAATCTCTCATTAAAAAAGAGAAGTTTTTAAATTGGAAATCAAAAGAAAATAATTGTTTGAACGAACGTAAAGTGATTTTGTAAAATCTATTACATCTAATTAATAACCAGTTGAACTATAAACATTTGGATAATATTAATTAGGTATATTATAAAATTATTGACTGTAATAGCTATGTAGAAGAGGTAAGGATTATTGAATTAAGGTGACAGAGAAATAATTAAAATGCAATGTTGTAGTACCTATACATAAATACATACGATTGATTTGCTAACGAACGCAACATTTAAATTGATAGAATAGTTTGAGTAATTGCTTACTTGGTCTGTTCAAAAATATATATAAGCAAAATTAGTAATGCTAGACAAATGCAAGTGACAAAAAAAAAATCTGACAATTAACTTTCTCCTAAAAAACTGCACATTGCATGCCATGCTCTTTTTCATCAGTCAATTAACACATTAATCTCAAAAAGGGATCGGTGTTAAGTAATTGGCAGAAAAATTACTCACAAATATTTTAGTGACCCGCTTAACGACGATGACACAACAACGCCGAATGCGCTAGACAGAGCGCGCATGCATCGCTAAGTGGATTGTGGCGACTTCCTCGAGTGACAAAAAATTCCCTCATAAACGTTCTCATGAATTTTAACCATTCATCGTGTGCCATCAGCTTACTTCGACTGCTTTTGAATTTTAATCAAGCAGAAATAAAAAGACAAGGCAGAAAAAATAAATAATACAATAACAACAAAAGGAAAACCCGCCGATGGTAACGAAAGAAAACGCTTTTTAAATGTTTGTAAGAAAACGTTTTATAAATGTTTTTATTGTGGCCAAAGGAGAGGCACTTAATCCTCATAAAAATTGTATCACGGCTGATGCTTCTTCATTTTTGTAGAGTTTTTACTATAACCTCAAATGTGGAGTTATGGATGTTACGTAGCAAGGCTTTCGGCGTTCAAGTTGAGCAAGCAATTAGGAGGGAAAAAAGTGTAGAGATTTTTCAGTAATTCATACAAAAATATACTGAATTTTTTGGCATAAAACAGTGCTAATTTGTTATCGATTGCTTCCGTCTGCACATCCAAATAAAAAAGTGGAGCAATTTGGTAACATCTGTCATGTTTAAAAAACACGAAAAAAATTTAATAATCTTGTCAAAATGATGACACCAACAAAATTCAACTCAATGAAGAAATTATCGAGGTTTTAAATTATGAATTATTTAGATATGAAGTTGAAAAAACGAACTACATTTTAGGTATTTTTAGTCATTACCCATTTTAGTTACAAAATTCTGTGGTATAGTCTAAAAATAGTAGTAGTTTGCATGCAATATAATTCATTTCTTCTAAAGTAATAATCACTCTACGGTAGTTAAATTAATGTGCCTGGTTCTCTAAAGACATAATTAAGCCATTTATTTTACGAGTTTTTACTAGGGGCTGTAATAGAACTCAAACCCATTAACTCTAGTTTTAATTGACCTATTAAATTAATCTAACTTTGATTAAAATAAGTTATTAAAAGTCATAGATGTAAACTATGCAATATCATAAAATTATTACATAAATAAAATGAGATAATTCTATGATTTTACAAATGTAATTCTTTCTGTATGGAAAGTTAGTTTTTTAAATTATTTCTTTAATTTAAATAAGCCAGGTACAATCAAACTTTTAAGGCTATTAAATATACTCTACAGTACCGTTATTTTTCTTTTGAAATTAACTAAAATAGTTGAAAAATATTTTTACTATAATAAAAGTTGGTTTGCAAGAAAAAAAATAAACTTAACAACTTATGAGTAGACCAAACTTCTGGTGAGCAGATTTTATAATTGACTACTTAAAGAAACACAAATCTGGGAAATTAAATACTTTAATGCAATCGCCATTAAGTTGGGTTGGTAATAATAGTAATAAACCGGCAAAAGGCGCCAAATGCTTGCAAGTCTTTATTACCCCCAGGAACGTAAGGCACTGGCGGAAATGCACCTGAAGACGACGCGATGGATCTAGCTGCAACGCGCAAAACGAGTGAAGTTTAAGCATGAATAATAAATGTCAGTCACAGAAGCATCGTAACAAAATTTATGTGTTTATTGATTTGTGTCCGTAAAAACAATTTGAAAACGAAGTAGGAACGCATAAGTTTCATGATTTCAATCGTAATACGATGAGCAATAAATCAATGTAATCAATGCGATTTTCACAGAATCGTAATTTGATAAGCAGATTAATTAGTTTTCTTTACTTTTTCAAGGAAACGGAATAAAAATTCTTTTATTTCATTACATAATGTAAGTAATTGGATGTTGCTGTTAATTTATAAGCATTAGTATGTGCTTTACAAGTTTCTTAAATAAAGGTTAGAAAATGAATAGGGATAATGTAAGAGAAAATATAAAGAACTAGATTAGAGATTTACAGAACCCTTCAACCCGTCACGGGTTTCATATTTCGTGATGAAAATTTCAGTAGTTAAAAATAATAACTTTTTAATAAAGTATGTTATTTTTAATTGATGTTTTAACAAGACGGAGAAATAGCTGGGTATTTTTTACGTTTTATTTCGATTATATTGTATGCATGTTTTAAATTTGCCTTTTCAAAACCTCCCCCAATAAATATCCATAAATATAGTAAATCGATAAAGTTAATTATCTCAAAGAAATTATTAAACATATTAGTTTAATAAATGTGTATAACTAGAAATTTAATAAATATTTACAAATTAGTAACAAATGCGGGAGTGACTTCATAAGTATTTTATTATTGAAATTATAGTATGGGGCACTAAAAATACGGTTTTGAAATTATTACTAGATTTACGTTACAATTCAAACGTGTATATTTTAAAATATCTGCTTAAATTCATTTATATAGAGAGTAGACATAATAGAAATATTAGGATCTTATTTTGTTGTTTTTTTATTTGTAACTGATCTTTCTACGGAGCTTCATTAAAAGTACCTATGTATATCCATTGGGAAAATGATCCAAGTATAATTAACTTGTTTTATACTAGTTCATAGTGAGGCTCATATTCACGAGTTATGACGCTATTGGGAATTTAGTAATACAAGTTTACCCCCAGATATTGGATTTTTAATTTCTCAGACCAGAATGACCCCTTAAAGCGATATTTAAAAGAAAAGTTGTTTAGTTTCCATAATTTGCTCAATTTAAAGAATTGATACCAATTTCTTGAATATAAGAACTTGATACCACCAAAAAAGGAGGAGCTATTGCCCCTGAAGAAAAGACGCTGCCCAACGAAGGCGATAATTCATCGCCGGCGGAGAGCCGTCACGTCTCCGTATCCACTTCAATTAAAGAACGGCGGCGTGTGCTTCGTTAGGCCCATTTTTCACGGTGTCATTAAAAAATTGCATTTGACCAAATTGGCCACTGTCGAGGAATGGCAGCGCCCCGCGGTATTTTGGGCGGTAATAAAACGCATGGCCATCAGTGACCAAAATTGTGTAAACTTTTTGGCATTGCTGCCACCTCCTCGCAACATGAGACGGCCAGAAACAAAGGCTCGGCCTTACGTAAGTGAGTCTCCTACGGCCGTAAACCCAGATAAGATGGGCTGGAGGTGGCTGTCGGAATTTCTTGTCTTCCCGCGAGCGTCTCAAGAACAGCGAGAGCTCCAGTGGATGCTGTGCGCTTGACGCAATTCTTCCATTTCTCCTCTGCGTCAGAGCCAGTCATTGTCATTCGCGAACCACGCCGCTTCTATGCAGATAAGATGGACCGTGTACCGCGGAGACGTAGGTGCCGCGATATTACCGTTAGAGACAAGCTCAGGTGAGTGGCCACTTGTCGCGCGATGTGACCTTAATTAAAAGGAACGACAGCTCTGAGGTCCGGATTAATAAGAGTATTAAAAAAAAATTTAAAAAAACCCGCGAAACGGCTCCGTGGCCGATGTCATTCCAGATCGGATTTGTGATTGATAAATGGCTTGAACGGCTCAATTAGGACAGGCTTGCGAATTGGGTAAAGGAAAAATTCCAGCTGTTGGAAGAAAAAAATCTTAGTTTATTTAAAAGTAGTTAGCAAATCTAGCCAGGAGCTCCCCACGACCCACGCGAAAAAGTGAAATTTTCTGTCCAATCGGATCTGGTTGGCTGTCGAAGGCTTGCCGCCTTCTAAAGTGGGTCATGTCACGGTATATACGATCGCGAGTGGCCAAATGTTTGGGCTGCGACTGTATATTTTTTGGAGGAACCCCAAGACCCGATCGTAGAACAATTAATGTCTATTACACGGTCAAGATGTTTGATCGTCGGTCGCCTGGTCATACCGCGAGAAATCAACCTCCGTTTAGCGGTTTAGGTTAGGCTGTAATTAAGTCAAGGCCGCGACAATTATGAGCTGATGCAACCAAACAAAAGGCCGTTAAAATCCGTGCAAGGTATGTTGCGGACATTCATATATCTTTTGGGGGAAAGCATATTTTAAAATATATTTATAGTAAATTACTGAGCTGCTTGTATTAACTGCAATCAGAAAAATACGTACCATTGAAATGATTCTCAAATCAAAAAAAATGTTACCTACTTATTTTTACTAAGCAAATTTTGGCTTCCTATTTTTGAACAATAATTATACGTTACGAAATTGTTTAAATTTGTGAAAAGTTGCATGATATATAGTACATTAGTTCTTTTAAATGTTGATTTGAATTTTTAAGAAATTGTTTACTTCATATGGTAGTTTTTGTTTCTTGGAATGAAGTACTTTTATTTAAATTATAATTTCAATAGGCCTTTTAAGCAATATTAAAGACTCATGTACCACTTTTAACCTCGGTAATACCCATTTAGTTATTTTTTGATCTCACAAATCGTCATTTTTTGATATATTAATCAGTCACTTTTAGTGTTAGACTATCAATTTAAAACTATACTTTGAAAATAGTATTTGGTGTTTATTTCTACTAAAAATCTCCAGCCGTTCCTGTGAAAAAGACTTCTCGGACGGGGGAGCAACAAATTAAACCTATACGCGAGTCCAAAAAAATGGGTCCGAAATAATTTCTCCAATTGCTAAATTGTTTTGAAATTGCAATAACAATTCTCAATATTGCTAACAAAATTCGACGGGAACTAAAACAATTAAAGTGTTATGAAATTGTACTACCCGCATATCCATTTTCCACTGTATATCATTTTCGTAAAATCCGTTGAAGCTAATCACCAGATATTCTTTTGATATCTCTGGACGTCATTCAAGAAACATTTAAATAAATATTTTTATTGCGAAATTAATTCCTTCAAAAGAACGAAACCAAACCAAGTTTTAGTGGAATTTGACTTTGATTGGATTGGAAATAAATTCCATTTCATCAGAAGTTATCTAATCGCCACCTATATGTTCAAGCACAGTCATGATCGTAGTTTCGATCGAGGTTTTTGGGGGGTCTGAATTCACCGGTTATTCGTCGGGATCATGTTCAATAAGTCACGCACGCAAAACGGGTTCCACTTGTTTCTTCTTGAGAAATTGACAACAAACATCACACACGACCCAGCACGACGCGGCGGCACTGGTTTTGCCCTGGCGCGTTCAAATTTTTGTTCAGTTGTTAACACTTGACCTCACCGCGGCGACATGCAAATTCAAAGGTAAGACCCTTGTTTGTGACTGATCTTCGTTTACTGACTTTTAACGAACATTCTGGGAAATGCTACTTCCTGTTTGAGAAAATTAGTATGCATTGTTTTCCCAAGAAAGATAATGGGTTTTTCAGGGATCAAAAAAGTCAATGATGAATGCGGCAATCCTATTAACATTTAAAGTTCCAGATCAAAAATCTTAGAAAATAGCATTGCAGTTTCAAAAGAATGAGACTTTGTGCACAAGTTTGCATGACTTAAATATGTTAGGAGGTCATCACAAAAAAAAAGATGTCCACTAGTTGTTATTGGGTTCATAATGGTAGTAAAACTGCATTAATGTCTGCATAAAAGTCCATGTTTCTTGTGTAAAACTATTACACATGTGGGGAAATATTACACATAAAAAGTGCGAAGTTTGTGTAACAAATGTGTGATATTCATTTCTTTATAGTAGCTAAATTTACATATCGTAAAAGTTATAAATTCTTACACATGCATAGTAAATATTTATATATTGCCTACATTTATTGAAGGCTATTATATCTGGGAAGACGTTTATATGCATAATTTATTTACTTTTTATCTTTTAAAAATTTGAACACTGCAAAATATTTATAAAAATTAATTTAAATCATGTACAAATCTTCAAAAATAAGTGCATTGAAATTCTCAAAAATTGGAGTGAACGTTGCATTTTTAATATGAAACAAGCGCTTTATTCAATAGGTACTATAATATTTCCCACAGAAAATAATGTAAAATTAAATTACTTAAATTTTCATTATTATTTGATACTTAGTTTTTAGTGTGTATTTAAAAAAAAAATTATTGAGGTTAAGGTTGATTTTTTGAAATTGCGATTTTTTATTCACACTAGTTAATAAAATTAGTATATTCATAAAAACATATTATTCTCTTCTTTTAGAGACCGGCATGTATTCAAATGTATTTAGAATTCGAAATAAAATGTGAAGGCATTCTAAATCACCTGCATATCGAATGATAATATAATGTTTTTCAAAACCTTAACTTAATCTGCGCCCTTTTAAATTTCGTTTGTTTAATTTATGTAAGATCTAATATTTCTCTTAGGGATATTTTATAAATTTTTAAGTATACTTGCGGATATGAAAAGAAACCCTATATGTGCATGTAACTGGCAAATATAAACAGAGTGTATACAAGCAATTTAGTTGTCTAGATAAAAGTGCATGTTGTTAGTAATAAAGGCTGCTCTAAAACTTTCATCTCATTACCTAAAGATGGTTCTAAAACTAGCATCAAGGAGGAAGGTAACTATTTTATTTTATGATTATCGTCGTTGTGCACTATTAATGCAAAACATCGTGTGCATCGCTCATCCAGCTTTAATAATTTATGTTATGTTGGTACCACGCTCCACCTAATTTTACCTGAGCGCCTTCATAATACATAAAGTGATGCATTTGCGAAATTCGTAGCCATTTATAGCAGCACCTCAAAAATATTTAGGTAGACCTTCTGCTCGAAGCAGTAAAATCCATCAACATTTTATATCATTTTTGCCGTATTCGCATTGAGTATTTTTGGGTCTGTGTCACCGACGGCTTATTAATTTTCACTTATTCGAAAAAGTGTCACTGTACCCACGTAGAGAGCGCATCGCAGCATCGCTAAATTATTTTGGCCATCAATATATTATCAGAAAATATGTCGTGTTTTGCAGGCAGTTTTTCGACAATTTGATACGAACGAGTTGGAATATTAAAAAAGTAAGAAAAAATCGCTTGATGGATGAAGACAGTTTAGCTCTGCATTCGGCGGAAAATAAAATCTGCTACAAAAGAAGGTTAAGTGCCAGTTAGTTACCTGCAGATTGAAATGTACAGCTAAAACTGGATGGAAATTAAAAATGAGTTTTTTGAGAGCTTTTTGTAAGACTAAATAAACGAGTTTTTGAGGATTTATCACTTGCATCTTGAGAATAAAAGGAATTACAAAGAGGCGGAAAAGATTTTATATGCGTCTGTGAAAGACTCTGCATGATTTCCGGAAATTTATGAACTTTATAAATGCTGGGTTGCTTTCTTTGGTGATTTGAAACAAAGTGGCTGAAAAATTAGCTAGTGAAATGTAACAGAGAAACTAACCAAAATTTCTTCATTTAGGGCAGACTCGTAACTTTGCCTACATATAAGAAATTGGTTGTGAGGAAGGACTATTTTTCAGTACTTAGAATTTTGTTTTTTGTGTTGGGGTAATAGTTAATTAATAAAATTGCTGCTATAACCCATAGTAAATTCATACTTTTAAAATAACCACCTACCATACAAACACTATCACATTGTAGTATTATCGTAGTTAAACATAAATGCAAAGTTTCATAACTTTTGAAAAGATAGAAGCACAAAAATTGTGTGTTGCAAGATTTAACTTAAATAAACCAAGTTAAATAAAAGCGTTTAATAAAAACCAATATTACTTTGCAACACTAATTGAAAAAAAAGCTGGAAAATCATCAATTTCAATCATGTGTTTCAAATTTTATAGAGTTGATCGGAGAATTATAAATTAGAATAACTTTTATATTGCTTGCTATGTTATCTTATACCTAAACGAATAGTGTTATTTATTTAGTCACCACCCTATGTACTTACTTATATCTAATGAAAAAAAATGTGAAATTTACTTACCATTTTATAAACTCTTTCCTAAATAATATCAAAAATCAAAAAATTTTTATTGGATAACTTCTATACAAAGCAACCGATATGTAAAACTATGAAAATGAAAGATTACTGATTTATCGAAATTCAAAAATGTAGTATGGTGTTACGTAATATGTACCTAGATACGTAGATATGCCATAAAGAAAGAGTTTTAAAATTAAAATAAAAGCAAACTGAATTTCGTCGCTTTTGAGACCGTTTTTCTTCATTTATCGATAGCCTTCCTTTTATTTGGCAATAAATGTGACATTTTGGGATTTTTTTAGCTTATAACCACTTCTTTAAGACAACGACGGCATTTCGAATCAGTATCGATTATATTGCACCTAATGGAATTTGCATATTTTTTAAAGCTCGGAATAAATCAATCAAATGTCGAGCCCAAAAAGCATCCCCTTTTTTTCGAAATCTCCATCCCAGCGTCCAATTTCTTCATTTGTGCGATTCGCTTTATTCGGAGTGGCTTTTGGGTCTCTGGAGGTTGCGACATGCCCCTGCAAATAAATTTGCATGCTTAAGCGAAATTTAATTAGCGTAATGCTCCATGGCGCGCGGCAGCATACCAACCCATCGCTGGAGCAAATGGGCCGCGCATCTCGCGGGTGCCATTTAATTCAAATTCAGATCCGGCGATCGCGGAGCCTTGGGAGTAATCGAAGCCAATCGAATGCACTTCGCCCAGCTCGACGTCTTCCCGATGAGTGCTTCTTTAAGAATCCCACAAGTGTCGTGCCAAGTCGCCTCCCCAAAATTGGCCGCGTCGCGAACCTTTATTGCAGCGGGCGACCTTCGCGTTTTTAACTCCGCGGAGAAAAGGAAAATAACTTCGATTACGTGAACGTCTGGAATCGGTAATTACTGCACATTCGCGGGCCGCCGCCGGGTGGCTTTGTTGGTACAGCTGGAAGCTGTGCTGCGATGCCAAGCGCTTTTTTTTCCGGTAATTTTTTAAATCAGTCGAAATTATTTTATCCGTAATTAGTTATGACCAGGAGCTTTTTTTTTTGCCCAGGAGGGCATTTCATAATTTTGCAATTGCATGCAGGTGCTGTCATTATATGCTGGTTTTTTTATACGCCACAGAAACCCGGCGAATTTCCTTGCTCAAATTTTCAATTAAGCCTTTTTCAGTGGAAACAAAGTCGGTAATTTATTTTGTTTCCTGTGGCTTTTGGAAATATTTAATTTTCTTATATATAAGCGGTTTTAGTAAATTCATTTTGGGCAGGTAATATGCAATAAATTAGGAGTTGTCGATTTTCGGTTAAGCTCATCAGCTTTCAGTCAGAATCTATTAACAATGTGCTTTCACCTTATTACAGTTTTTCACATCAAATTAAGTGTAAAGGGGAGTGGTGTAATTACAAAACATGCTGTGAAAATTGCCATTTGAACGTTTTTGGAGATGCTGATTGCGAATCTATTTTCGAAATTTAAAAATTAAAATGGCAGACCCAATAAAGTCACTAATTTCGAGTCAATATAATTAATCAACTATAGTTGAAACTATTTCAGTGAAAATATTTACTTATAGGGTATTTAGCGGGAACTACATATTAACGAATTTGTTTTGGAAGCTCGAGATTACACGAAGTAAAGTAAAGTAGAATTTAAGTAAAAAGACTTGACGAGTGAAACCGAATTATTCAGCCATAGTTTCAAATCTTCGGTAATGACTCAATTAAATTTTAGTTATTTGTTAAAGGCAAGTAATCATCATTTATAGCACGGGTACCTCAAACAAAATTCTCTGACAATGATACTATTTTATATACGTACATAAATATGTATTTAAAACTTGGAAACATAATTCACAATTAAGTCTCCATTAGGTGGACTTGATTATTCTTAGAATAGAAAATCCGAAATATTGGTTTTTTTCTAAGTGCTATGTTTAATTTAATTACCCTAAAAATTTGTATACATTATTCTAACCCATCAAAGTTGCTATGTTCGTGATTACCCACCGATTGAATTTTCGGTTTACGATCAAGAAGTTAATTCTACGAAATAATGAGGAAATAGAGTTTAGAATTTTGTTATCATTAAATCGATTGATTTTTAAAGAATTTTCGAAAATGGTCAAAATAAGGTCTTTTTGAACTTTCCTGTAAAAATGTAGGGTTTTATAAAAATAATTTTAATTATCAAGGGAATATTTTTTAACTTTATTATATCTCCTCAATAAACATTGATTGCAGGATTTTTTAAAAACTACATAAAAACATGAAGTTAACATATTGGAAATTCCGTATTAAAATTAGCATGATATCTATATTAATTTTTAATTTCTGCTTCGATTCTAACATCTCCTTTATAGATCAACGAAAAGCAGTTCAGTCTTTTTCACAGTTAATACATTTTTAATTCATTTCGAAACTTTGTCTGAGTCCTAGCGAAAAAAAATTCTAGACCTGCAAATTGCATTCTGACTTGATCGATGACCTCTTTACTGAAAAGTAAACCTCGAAAAAGTTATCCGTTCTTTCGGCGCCCATGGAAAATCCATTATTTTTGAATTACTTCAGCCGCAGTAAGCCACTGCGGGTAGTCAGCGTTTACTTGTAATTTGGCTGAATTGCCCGAAATCAGATAGAGAAGTTGCCCTAGAATTTAAAAAAAGCAAACACACCGTACTAAGACTAATTTCGATTTCTTACTAATCAAATCTTTTTACAATTGCTGCAGATAGAACATGGCAGGGTTCTGAAAATTAGATAACTTTGCTGAGTCAGGTCCACAAGTCGTTACGAATTTGGTACGATTCTTGAAGCGTAAACTGCTTATTAAACTCTTGATTCAAGAAATGACTTACTCTTATTAGCGTAATTCAAGAAAATATCTAAAAATAATTCTGACATGTATTCGGTATGTAATAATGTTAAGCAAAATAACGTCTTTGATTAAGGGTACTTCTTACTGTTTGGGGCATTATATAACTAATTTTTGAGATAAGAAAAATCTCATCTTCTTGTATTCTTCATAATCTAAAACTCCATCACACACTGAGTTGTAATTCATGCTGGCAAATTGAAAAACAATTTTTAATATTGCACAACGCTTCAATTCTTCATGATTTGCGAATAAGAAATTCAATTTCAGAAGGAAAAAAAGTTTCGACTTCAAGAAAATGTTTGCAGGCGTTGCTGTTGTTATTCGTGAAGTTTTTATCTTCACAGTTTCCTTTGTATTTCTCTTTTCTTATGTTCCCAGTTTGAAGTCTTAAGACTTGTCTAAGGCACTTCTCTAGATCAAGACAATGCGGTGACTTACCGGTTTCGATCAAATTAAAACTACAAAGCCAAGTGTAAAAGTCGATATAGCGTAATGGTCTTATATAAAGATTGAGTTGAAAAGGTAAAATAAAATAATTTTACGGAAACATGTCTAGTAAGCTATATTGTCTGAATAAAAATTCAAATTTGGAAAAGTGACATAAACAAATAATACTTTCTTAAAATGCTTTCGAAGTTTTTAAATATTGGTTTTTCTGATTCCCTGCAGCTTTTTATAGAACAATTTTGCGGCTTGTAGTAAAATGTTACATAATGTTACCCTAAATTTTAATTCCAGACAAACATTATTTTAGTTTAAGATCAACATACCATTATAAAAA
Source organism: Tolmerus cingulatus (assembly GCA_959613345.1). NCBI lineage: Eukaryota > Metazoa > Arthropoda > Insecta > Diptera > Asilidae > Tolmerus > Tolmerus cingulatus. The sequence continues at coordinate 11,842,691 of OY390707.1, read as the reverse complement.
TTTTCTAATAAAGCGTCGTGAAACAATAATTATTATTTATTAGTTCCCTGTTTTATAAAATACTTGCCAACAAATATACCATCCATTAGGTTTTGCAATTTTGATGTTGGGTTTTTCTACAGGTGTCAATCTACGGATTTCTTATTTTCTTTTAATAATTGAATCGGCGGTATGGATAGCACTTATTTAATTACAGAAGATTTGATATGGGCTGCTTAATAATTTGTCAAGGTGCTTGTAATATTGAAACTTTATAAGGAATTTAAGAGTTTCATAAGCTGCCATTTAACCTTTTTAATGAATTTATGAGAAATTTCCTAGTATGGTTTATTACTGACATCTGAACTTTTGTCCATATTGAACTGGTGCCTTTTCTCTGAGTTAGGGAAAGTTATCTACTTTAATTATTGATGGAAAATTACAAATGAAAGTAGCTCTTTTCTTACTTAAGGCAAGGGATGAAGTAACATCTTTCAATTTCGTTATAACTTTGGTTCACTTTCCGATTTAAGCGCTTCCCTGAGACGAATTGTTCCTATTATTTTTGTTTTGCCGTAACTTATTAAATTTTTTATCATTTGAAAAGAAGCGTCGAAGACTTCATATTTCATTAAAAGAAGATTGATCCTCAAAAAGGTTTATATAATTGAAGTCTATTTTATCCGACTTAACTATAATAAAGACACTTCAAGAAAACTGAATATTACATGATTGTAAGTTGCTGTTTAATTCTAATGTGTATACCATTAACCAAACTAATTTTAAATGACAATGTGACAGTCTGTATATATTTTTGAAATTTAGAAAAATCCAACTATTTTAGGCCTCGTTGAATAGTTGCCAAAAATAAAAATTAGGACGGACATAAAACAGAACTTTCGTAATTAATTGAGGAATTACTTGTAAGGGGACTGACATTTTGACTGGCGTGCGGGTAGTTGTATATGATGTTTGTTCAATTTTTTGTCCTATCCTGGTACATTTTTAGACAATTATGCTTTAATTGGTTCACAAACCATAATTTCGATTCCGAAACGAAAAATATTTGGCTGGATTTTTTTATTAAATAATTAAAGTGTTACAATCATATAGTAAAATAACGAATTAGAGAATAAAATGTATATTTACTTAATATAATGTAAATCTTTGAAGGTAATACAGTTTTGGAAAGGTCTTTCATACCAGGGGAATGACATATTTTAGCATTTATTGTGATTTTGTCCAAACTATCGTAATAAAAATTGTATATAAATGAACATAACATTTGCTTGATTTATAACTTGGCAGTCTCAAGTTATTTAATTTTCGCGGTGCTGGCCATATTGTATAAAATGATTGATGTACAAAAACCGTCTTTTTAAATGGACATAAATCACTTAACATTCGGTCGTCGTTCGTGTGGTGTATATTGGAGCAATTAAAAATATCCCACATATGTGCCCTTTTATTCTCAGAGACCCTTCAGTATGAAGATGAACTTACCATAAATTAAAAGTGATCCTGTCTTTTTATTCGCATACCGCGGATACTTTCATTCGAAGCCTATACTCAGAAAAACAGATATTAATGTCACAACCAGAAAGGAAAGTTGTGCAGCATAACATCTCCATGTTGTCCTAACTATCGCATAAAAATTGCAATAAATTCTTGCGATCTCCGACCGCAGTGTGTAACTTCAGCACTTTTACCTTCATCTCTGATCCCCGACGACGACGACGACGACGGCGACGGCGATGCGGCGCGGCGGCACAAATTGCGAAGTATCGCGTTGCCGGTGATCGGACGCATCACTTTACCCAGTTTCTCCGGTTGCAAGATGCTGCATGTGTCTTTAAGATGGTATAGGTGTATCTAAGTTGCCATCTAAGTATCGTGAAAAACAAGGCGATTTTCCTCCTCTTTTCCTCCCCGACAGTCCCCCCAGGGTCCGTCGAAACGCGAACGCCAACTTCGCGGATGTCTTACAGTCGCTCTCATCACAGTTCAGTCACTCGAAAGCATTTGCAATATCAACGCGACCTGCAATTTGTTTCTTAACCGGGCCACCGACGGGACGTCTTAAAAGTTAAATAAAAGGAAAAAATCCAGTACAAGACAATTAAAGTCGAATAATTTCCTTGTACCCAAAAGGCAGAAAATCGTTTTTGCTATTGCGACCCAACGTCTTTAGCTCTGGGGTCTCAGCTTTTCATCAGTTTTCGGCTAATCGCGAGCACGGCAGCACGCACTGGGGTCCAGTGACTAGACAGTCTGGCCAGTCTGCCATTTGTGGAAGGAAAGTGTTAAGTCCACGATAATTAACAAAACTCGGACAACATATTTTTTTTGTGGCTGCTCGTTATTTTTTTTATTATTTTCTTACGTCTTTAAGACCTGAGACGGAGCTCGTTGATGTGGTTTTTGAGTTCGTGGTCTAAAAAGTGAGAGTGGCGCCCGATTGAGTCACTCCGGTCAATGTAGGTTTTTGGCCAACTTCTTAAGACGTTCTGCGGAGACTGCCTCAGGCGAAAAGTGGAAGTGTCCCGGCGGTTTTCGTGTGGTGTTTTGAAAGTTTAATAATCATAAAATCGTACCTTTAAGGTCAAAGTACACGATATTTTGCGTAAAAGTGCTCCGAAGGTTCAGTGCGGTTAGTACGCGAAGAATTTACACCTGTAGCCATCAAAAGAGCGACTCTAACCCCAATCTAGGGAAAGTGAGATTTCAGCAGCAGCGACACGGCCCCCAAACACTGATTATGATGCTTTTGTCCGCCTTGAAGCTGGGTATTGGCTAAGTACTTTTTGCACATTCGATTTTCATTTTCCCTTGCCTTTGTGCATTTTAACGAGTTTTCCACTACTCTTAGTATCAATCATTTTCACCTGGCCACCTTCTCGTGTCGTGGCCGTCTGCTAATTCATGTGAGTCGCGTACCTGTTTACAGACACACGTTGGAAACGACCGCAATAATAAAAAATTGCTTTAATGTCACTGGAAGTCGACAATTCCGCTACAAGAAATCCTTGAGTTATCGTCTTATAAGCGACTAAGAAAAGAAAAAGAAAAATTAAATTCAATAAAAAATGCTAACTGCTGTACAGTGACTTCTCAAATTAAATAGGACATTTATTGGATGTAACCGAAACCCCGATGATCATCTTCACGAGAAAGTTGTTGCACGGGCCAATTACTCGAATTTTAAGTTTTTTATTTTCAAGGTATACAACTTGGGGGAAGACTGGTTTTCGTGCTGTTGGAGGTTGTCCTAGTTGGACGGGTATTGCACTTTCCAGTTCGGAGAAGTGAAACCATTTATCTTCGAATAACGATACAAAATTAATATAAACTGGATTTTTAGCACTATTTACAAGAGTGTTGCGGATCAGATGATCCCATGCCTCTTCCGCTCGATCAGTTTTATGCTTGGTGTTGCAAAAGATCTTGAACAGTTGCAAATCAACTTTTTTTTACCTTGTTTCGCTCGAACAGCCATACATCACACATTCATCTGTTTTATGCATAGAATACTAATTATACTATGTGTTCCCAATTCTTCTTCTTAGACGGTGGAAAACTAAAATATCAAATAGTCGAATTACGATTCGGAACGTGTTTTATTTTATTGCTTTTTATCGATTTTGTACCTCAGTTCGGTATCTTTAATTAAATGGTTACACATGCATTTCTTGCATTTATTTATACATATGTATATACGCGCTTATCTACGCAATGGCAATTAAATCAAAATATACGATCTTTTTTTTCAGAAAAAAATCGTTTATTTGCAATATTGAAAAAAATTAATACAAGTTATTAATGTGTATTAAAATAGCTGCTGCTTATCATTGAAAAACGATAGACAAGTTCTATAATTTCTACAAACTTTTAGCGTGCTTGTCAATATTCAGATGTTTTCATTTTGACCAGTTCATTAGGTACCAATTTATAAGAAAACTGTTGTAGGGTTACTTAATTTAGCAGTAGCACTGCGATTTTTTGTAATATTAATAATTAGATTACTTCCGCAATCCACACCAACAAAATATATATGTAGAAGAAATAGAATACAATAAAAATTCTTTAATCGTCTATCTACATATATTTATGTATGAAAATAGACGTACAAATTATGTTTTCTTTCCTTAAAAAACTTCTGTGATAGTTCGCGTTTTTCACGTTTTATCTTTTCAACGATTAATTGAATATAGATTGACATTTGTACATCCTAAAAATATGTTTCAGAAATTCCAAGTAAATGGTAATAAACTTTTTAATATACATATGTATTTTGTTACTCTAACTATAAACTGAATTGATTCATCGCAGCTCTTTAAATTAAATTAAATTTAAACTAAAGTCCTATAAAACTGAACTGAATTATTAATGTCATATATTTTCACGATTTTTTTTAGCTTATTGTTATTTTATGTATAATGTACTATAGTTGAGCTAAGTACAAAATTAGTTTTTTCCTTCTTGCTTAATAAATTGAATAATTCGGATGTCACTTTTAAATGACAAAAATAGACATGTAAAGGCTTTAAAATATAGTGGATTCACTTTTATTAAATTGCCAGTAGTTCGTTACTACGAGAGTAATGTTCCATTTATTCAATAAAAGTACAGATAGTAAGTAAAAGTAAAAAGTTCAATTATTTTTGTGTATGAAAACGTAAATTAATTGTTAATTTTACTATTTGGAATATTTTATATTTTATATCAATTCATTTTACTCATAACAAATATTCCACTAATTGTTCCACATAACAAAAGGAGGAACCCTTATATCACAAATTTAAATAAAAAATTTAAGCCTAAATCCCTTGCATGATATCTCGGGTTGAAAATGTTATTTACACCATCGAGTGGGGCATCGTTGAAAAGGGAATTTAAAATCATTTATGTATGTTGTTTTATGAGGTTTATATAGACATGCATATGTATGGACATATGTATATTTGAAATTCGATTTTATCGAGATTATTACTTCATACTTTTTTACGACTATCGAGGTTTTAAAATTTGACTGTAAATTATAGTATGTATTTAATTTTCAGTAATTCTGTAAACAGTTCAGTATCGAATTTTATAGAAAAATGCATAAAGTTATCTGTAGCACTGTCATTACCATTCGAACGATGTGTCCATGGCCTATCAAGTTCGCACTATTTTATGCTTACTTCCTTTCCAGGGAAATGCCTTAAATTAATGAGAACAATGGCAGTTGCTCAAGGCTCTTCAGTGGCATTTAAAGACCGTCAAACTATAATTTTTAAGCATTCCTCTAAAAAACCATAAAACATTTCGCGCTCATTAAACCGCATGCCGCAGCCTGGGGAGTCTTAAGCAGTTCCGCTGGTGGTTCTCTGGCCGCGCCTGAATTACAATTCAGAAAGCGACGCTAGAAAAATGGCCCAGCTTCTACATATCTATTTCCAGAAATCATAATCCCATAAGCAGCTCCGGACAACTATCGATCCGAGTCGAGCATAATCGAAGCATAATTTGTTCCCTCGAAACAAGCCCGACACCTCGTCGAGTGGGCCGTCGGTTTTGGGCGGAAACGTTTGATGGACACGGACCTACGTGGGGAGCGTCTTAAGCGGCTGCATTCCCTCAAACAATGAAGACGTCCAGGGAATCTTCAATTAGCCGGAGGAGGCGAAGGAAAAGTTGAAGCACCTCGACTTCACCTGGCGCGGTTCGCCTCGTCGCTAATGAGATCAAGAAATCCCGATAGCGCTCAGAGCTGCCGGAGTCGACTTCCTCTTGTTTATCCTCGCACTTTTCGCGCATCTTAGATTCTAAGATGACCTCGCAGCGGCCGCTGATGTGCGAGCTTGTGGAATTTAGATTTTCTCCATGTTTTTCGCGCTTTCCGCGTGAAGTCGACCTACCTGGGAGGCGGCTAACTCGCGACACTTTCCCTTTCGCCGTAGCCCAGTTTTCCCGGAACGCAGCTCTGGTCGCGGTTCGTCACGTGAAAGTATTCCGTGGATATGGAATTTATGGTTTCTTCTGGGAAGAGGAATTCTGAGCCGCTGTGGGGATTAAATTTATTTGCTTCCTTTGCGCTTTCGAGAGTGCTCTGGTGCGCTGAGGTTCCCGGGAATTCTTTCCTGCGGGAGGTTAATGTACGTTTGCGCCAGGATTTCTTGAAATTGTCGTAAATTCTGGAAATTGTAAAAAACGACTAATACCTCTGTCAGATGAGTTTTACGACCGTGGAGCCGGTTTTATGGCAAATAATACACCAACACCACTTGGCGGAATTGCTTGACACGAGACTGCATCTAAACCGCGGCAGGAATGTGGTCTGAAATTTCGACAAATGTTTGTTAATTGTTGTTTTAGAAAAGTTTTCTACGTCGTATTTTTAGGAGATTTAAATTTAGTCTACATTTTTCGAAAATGAAAATACACACTTAAGTTAAAAAAATTGGGAGAACCTAAATTCCCGAAAATTTGGCTTCCCATAAAAATTTAGACAAACTATCAATTTGTTAAAGATTGATTACAAGTTATCTTCTTAACACTAGTACTAGCAAGACCAGTCAAATTGGTACTCAATTTCTTCCTTGAGTAACATGTAATTTTTAAAGTTATAGGTTCAGATTTATTCCAACATTTATTAAGATACATGATTACAACATATTCAGAAGTCGTTTTCAATTTATGATTATTAATCTAAATTTGAATGTACATTACATTAAAGATGCAGAAAATGAGTGAAATGACACGTTTCAATGCTGGTAAATCTAGTGTCAATCACTTTGAGCTGCATACATATATTTTGATAGATGCTTCATGTGTATACAACACCTTAGAAAAAAACAGTAGATGAGAAGTCAGTCAAAAAAGTAATCGGATTCTTGACTCATTCCCCAACATTTTTTGCAGATTGATGATGCTATCTACTGGCATGTGTCTTCAACTTAATTTTTAAAGAGTTTACCGATGCTTAGCAACTCTGAGGTTCATTAAAACCCACTTAGAAAGAACATAAAAGCTGTTCCCACCATCTTAGCCGTAAGGCAAGGAGCATTACTCTTTTGAAATATAAAATCGCAGGTGTCTCCAAAAACAGTTAAAACAGATGGCTTTAAACCATTTTTCATAATGTCATGTATGTAGACATCTGCTGTTACTTTGGAACGTCTTCCTTTTTCGATCTCAATTTGTCGCCAAGATGCAATTTGAACCGAAAATATGGCCTGGTTCCACGTGCCCTCTGTGCATGAAATTTGTTCTCCAGCCCAAAAAAGACTTCACAGGTGCCAACACAAATTCAAATCTACCTGAAAGCCCAAAATCGAAAATCCTCCTGTGTACTACATATAAACTTCGCTTTAAATTTTTGACCTTTTTACTTGAAATAATGTGCCTAATAAATTATTTGTCAGTGAATGGATTGCTTCATAGCTTTTTTCAAATGTATAATTTGCAGCCTGAAAATAACCAAACTAGATCACACTACACTGAGAAAAAAACACTGGTGAATAGTACTAAAAACCAAGTTTACGCTAACCAAAAACTCGGCAGATTCTCAGCCTACGGTGTTTTTGGTTGTTACAAACAAATGAATTCTGTTGATTTTTGCTTAACAAATTGCACTAGCAAAATTAACCAAGTTTTGTTCAAGCTTTATAATAACCAAAACATTTGGTTGAATTTACATAGTTTCAACAAATCTTTTTGTCATTTCTCCAACCGAGTTTTAAGTTAATTTGACGAAGCTTTGGTTAACATGTTAACCAAGCCCGCTGTTAACTTGATGAAGTTTCAGGTCATTTTCAACCAAAATTATAGTTATTAGCTTAACCAAACCACTGTTAATTCTACCTAGTTTTAAATTCATATTGAACCGAGCTTTGGTTAACATGTTAACTAAGAGCTTGGTCAGCGCAATCAATATAAGGTATATTATAACCATAATTTTCTTTATTTTCTACCCAAAATTTCAGTTATTTCAATATTATATTAGTTAATATTTCAATCGATATGCAGCCACATTTTTAAAAGAAATCTTACTCATTTTTTGTATTTTTGTTCAAGAATAATCTGGGTGTTAGTACTGAAGTGAAAATGCTGAAAAAAATTATTGAGCTTCATAGAAAAAACTACAATTAGGATGAAAAATACATAAAGACATATATTTCTTTGATAAAAATATTCTTTATTACAACGTCCATGTTTACATAAAGCTTCTTAACAAATCAGATAAAAATTAGATAGATCTATTCAATTGATCATTGTAAAAATATGACAATAAAGTATAATATAGTTCAATGTATATAAATTCAATATATTAGAATTAGACAAAAAGTACGGATTCGTATTCGTATTCGGAAATATATTAGAAAATGTATTTTATAAAACAAAACTTGTTCGATTTTAAATGTTGGTTATTTTTATAAAAATTCCAATGGGACATGAAACACACACATAAGTGGGTACTGACCATTCATAATATACATAATCGCAATGTTTTTGCCTTTATACATACACACAGAAAAAGAATATTTTGAACCAAGAGAAACCATTATCCCAGGAGTATTGAATTTTAAAGCAAAACGATATTATCTTGAATTGAAAATTTTATCAGGAATCAAGTGAAATATTATCTTGGACTGAGATAATCTGGGTTTCCGTTATATATGAAACCCCGATTATCTTGAGTAACGGAAATTTTTCTTGAATCGAGATATTCTTTTTCTGTGTGTATACAAGCCAATTTGAAAGCACTCTAGATACATGTAGTTTAGGGTAGTTCTTATTTTTATTATTTTTTAATTTAATTTTACGTACCATCTAGTAACATCCGAAATAATGAAAAGAATTCCAGCAAGCTTGAGTCTTTCATTTTAATACCACACCCAGAATTTCGAAATTTTAAAATAAAATGGAATGAATGGAATTTTTTCCATTAGATATTTATTTCTTTAACCCACATAAAAAGTGCGTAAAGGAAGAACAGTTTATACGATAATTTAAGAATATTCAACAAAAGCAAACCAAGAATGCCAAGTTTTAATCGTTTATCTACATTTTTATGAATGTCAGAAATAAGTAACTGATGGAAAAAAATACAACGCAGCTAATATTTAGGTAACTGATAGAAAACAATTAATTAATATTCAATTAAAGTCAGTTACGACTACTCGATTTGATGGAATTATTTAAATCGGAAAGAAGAGTGGTAATCAAAGGACTATCATCATCATATTTCGTTTTAATTTCATAAAAAAACTTTTGAATAAAATTCCACACTAGAATGCTTTCCTTTGGATATGTTATATTGAGAACGTGAAAAAGCTTAAAACAAGTATCTAAAGCACTTAGAAACGTTTGAAATTTAAATTTGATGTTGTCAACAACTACAAAATACTCCTTATAACATGAGTCCTCTCCGAGAACGCCAATTATAAATGGTTGCAATTTGGTCTTATTAGATAAGCAAACGTTTGTTTTTTCTTGAAGTTTTGTTATAACCTCATTGGTCTCTTCTACAGTAATCATCATACTTTCCTGAGAATCCTTGATACTGTATTTTATTCTTGTCTTTGAAGATGAGGCTCTTTGTGACGGTTTAAGCAAAGCATGAAGTAAAAGGATGTATTTTACATTTGCAAGATCTATAATAGTATAATATATTGTAGATTTAATCAATTAATTTTATTTAATTAAGTACATACATATGTATAATAAATTGCCATTCAGAAAGCAAACACTCTTGAATTTAAAACAAATGAAAAACAAAAACAACTACTAAAGGCTCCAAATTTTGCAAACCATTAAACGATTCGTAGAATACATTATCCAGGTATTTTCTTATTTAAGACTACAAAGTGCAATCCTTTCTCTAAGATTTAATATATTAGTGGGATTGATAAATTTCTCACCAGTATTTTGTAAAGAATCCTTGCTTATAACTTCCTCCAATAACAATTTAGTCCGGGTATCCTTTATATTTTTCTTGAAAATAGGAAGGATAAACAGTGCAAATAATTCCCAGTTTTTGTATAAAGATCTTTCCGGGTATACATATTCAAAGTCCATTTCAATCTGAAAAATTAATTAAGATATACAAAGATTGCTTTAATGTAGGCATATTCGCATACCAGTTCGGGGGCTTTTGAATGTGTAAATAATGGCCAGAATTTAAGGATGTCGTGTATTGTCATGTCGTTATTTGATAGTATATTCTTAGTCCTATATGATCTTGTCAATAACCATTTTTCTTTTACCAAATCCCATGGCTCTCTTATGTGTTTAAGTACATTACAGACTTCTTGGATGTCATAGTCTAAAAGAAATAGGCTTTATTAAAGTACTTTAAAATGTGGGGACATAGTTTACCATTTGTTTGCTCAGAACTGTCAGAAGAATCGGTTTTCTCAGATTGGTGGCTCATGCTTGGATTAGTAGAAACACGCATTTTTTTCATCAACTTTTTCCTGTTTTGAAACCGATCATATAATTTTCCTTTCGGTGGTAGTTTACCCCGTCCAATAAAATAAGTACTCTGAAATTATTATTATTATTATTATTATTATTATATATTCGCTCAGTTTTTGTAATTCTAGGAATACTATACCTCAACTTCAGAAGGAAACATTTCGATGATCTCCTTCGCTATCTCTTTAAATTTGAAAACACTTAGATGCAGTCCGCTTTCAATAAATTTTTGTACTATTGCGTGTGTTAAAAAAGTCCTTTGATGTGGTTCTAATACCTTGTTGGTGATGTAGAATTTAACAATATTTCTTCCCTCCGCCGTACTTTGAAGAATATTAGATACTTTCTGCAATAATGGCATATTATAAAATTTAATTTTTTTTTATGTTATTGCATATTGGGTACCAGTGATAGAGATTTTTTAATACTGCTTGAAACACTTGTTATTGTTGAATTACATTCTGCTAATGTAGTAGTGCTTTCAGGACCCGCCTCATTATCCGCAATAGTTGATTGTAGTTTGCAACAACAAGTAGAAAACTCATAAGTACCCTGAAAGTACAAACGTAATTTGACGAAATTTTACATATGTGAAGCATTTTACATTCTCTTTTTGCCAATTAAAAAGATAATGCTCAAATTTTATTTTTAGTCCGACCAAGTTCTTTGGGAAAAATTCATCAATATGCCTCAATCTCATAAATTTTAATGATTCTATATCAATACCCAATGCTACGGAAATAATAAAACAGTTTAAATTTTTCTTTAGGAGTACAAAATACTTACAAATAAACACTGTTATTATTTCATCTGTCATTTTCCAACTTTTAAGAAGGTTTGTTACTTCCAAATTATTGTTATTATCCTGATCGTATAAAATATGATTTTCCGATGGAATTATAACAATGTTTCTAGATTCTGATTGACTTAAGTAATTGTTCAAACAATCCATTGTAATGTCCAAATCTGATGATAAAGGTGCCTCGTAATTAATTTGAGAATCCATTGCGGTATGTTGTGAAGCAGCTTATTTTATAGATTTTAATTCTAAATATTTAGAGTTATATGCCTATACATATAACAATAGAAATAAAATAAGATAGTTCTAAGCAAAAACTGAAGATAAATAGCCGAATTTTAATAAATAAAGGATTGATATGATATTGAAATGTTTTTCATATGCATATATGTATAATAGTATATGTATAAGAAATATGTATATATGAAGTGTATTTTATATACTTATATGTAAAAAGTAAGTAAGACTAGAAATATCGCTTTAATCTGATCATGGTTTTTCCATTTCCAATTTTATATGTATGTATAGGTGGCCCATCAAAGACTAAAATACTTTTTATTTCAGGAAAAGCACTATCTTTTCCGGTTACCTCGTACGCTACAAAATGGTCATTATATTTTAAAGAATGTTTAGCACAAACAATACAAATTCTTGTTGGATTATTTTTTAATGTAACTAATTCCATAATTTCAAACAATTCTATTAACTCCTCAGAAGATTGGGTCAAAAAAAATCCTTTTTCATAATTAGTACCTTTGTATTCTATTTTTGAGTAAGAATTTGTTTCATGCTGAGAAACATTTTCTTTACAGCAAATATGTTCGAGATAGGCGCTTTCTATTTTATGGCAATCCTGAACTTTTAATGAGTATTGTGGAGGAAAAGTTATTAACGCGGTAAATTTAAGCTGAGCCTTTAGCGCAAGAGTGTAGGCTATACTGTGGCGACTGGTAATTGCCCGAGCATATGTTTTAAATTCTTGATGTTTTGATTCAAATCTGAAGGACCAAAAACATTTTGGTGGTCCAGAATATCGGATTATGCGAGGATAATGAATGAGAAGGTGATACTTAGGCTTGAGTGTTGTATCAAATAACTGCACAAACTGATCATTGTGAAATTTTATGCAATTTTCTAATTCGTTTAGAATTTCATCAGTAAAACTTGCTAGAAGTAGTAAGTCAATTAATTTAATAAAGTTTTTAAAATACTTCCACACTTCATCTGCTTTGGGAACTAAATGTCCTATCATTAAGGAGAAAAAATGTACAAATGTCCACATTTCTCTCGCAGACATATTGAACTTCAAACTTTTCAAATTGTTAGTCGTTATGGGCTTCGAAAAATTTCCTATTTCTGTTTTTCCGTAAGAAAAGTTTTGTTTATAGCAATTTAATATTTCTAAGCTAAAATATTTCTTTGTTTCTATAAAATATGTCAAAATATGTGCCATATTATATCGGCAGACTCCCTCAAAGACATCGTGCATTAAATCAACAGCAAAATTAGTTGTAACATGAAATGATGGAATTTCATTCAAAATAGAAGCTTTATACACACCTTTTCCAGACTTAATGTCACTGTCATAGTTTTCAACAGTCCGTAATAAAGAACTGTTTTCAACAGATAGGTATTTAGTTGAAGTTTTGTCTTCGGTGCAAAATCGACAAAAATGAAAAGCCGAAAATGATTTACTAAACTCGAGTAGTTTATTCAGTCCAAGATTATCGCCCAGGAAAAGACCTAAAATGAAGAAAACTCTTGTGGAACCCTCAGGTAAGTTTAATACAATACCATCAACTTCTAAACTTTTTATCTTTTCAACCAGCAATTTAATACATGAATCATTTCCGAATTCTGAAAAGTCGTGAGCCTTAATAAGTGCTGCTAAAAATATTTCATTTAATTTAGATGTATTTTGTAACATCGGAAAGGTGTAATAAATAGCTGTCATACTCTGACTACCCGTGTGAGATCCTAATGGATTGTTTATTTCAAAATCGTCTGCGTACATAAAAAATGGAATTAAAATTTTGTTTGGGTATAGTTTCCGTTTGTCCTTCCACAACTGTCCTTGTAAAAAATTTCTAATTATGTGATTTTCTGATTCATATTTTTCAGAGTTTTGTAAAAAAATTTTCAAAGTGCCACTTTTTTCAAATATTTTCTTAAATTGAAAATCGAGTGCTACCAATGTTCCCTTGCTTAATTTTTCATCCAGTGCAAATGAACCATTTACATGAGTTTCTAATATTTTGTTATTAATTATAAATTGATTTGGTTCCTTAAAAACATCTTTTTCAGACAAATATTTCAGAAACTTATATTCTGTATTTATTTTTTGAAAAGGGTTTTTAATGCCATCCAGAAAATATTTTAGGTCTTCTTCAACGTTCTTCGAATTGAACACAATATGCTTCAAGGCAACAACCAAAGGTTCCATTATGAATTTAGTTACATTATATTGAACTAATAAAACATTTTTTCTGTTGAAATTATTATGTGAATGCAAGTCTATTGTAAAAGTAGCAGCATTTTCATAAATGTTATCAAATAAAGATTTGCTTTCTTTATATTCCAAATTCACATCCTTATGCAAAGAGGAACAAGCATTAATGATATTAGATTGAGAATTCTCACTAGCTGTAGTTTTACTATCATAATTTTCTTTTATGGGAATAGTCACATTTTTTGATATTTTGCTGCTAATATTTCCCTCAATTTTGTTCAAATCATCAGATAATTTATGCTTCCTGAGTAAATGTCTTTTATAAGAAGAAATATTTTCAAACTTTTGCGAGCACGAGGTAACACAACAAATAAATGTACTATTTGTACGATAGCCATGACAAATTTTCAAATGACCGATCAAGATTTCAACTTTTCTAAAATGTTTTCTACAAACAAAACACTTTAACATTTCGTATTGTTTACAATATTAATTCTTACATTCTAATTTTTTTAAGAGTTTCTGCGACCCTAAATTAAAAAGTTTTAAATATATAGCACGAATGCAGTAAACAAAATTTCATAAATACTTACAAAAGCCTCTTGGAACTTTGAAATGTGATGCTCGAATTTTATACGAAGCCCAATATGATGCTCATCAAATAAGCTCTTTATTTCTTCTTTTGAAATATATTTTAGTTTTTCCAAGTTTAAATTATGTTCTAAAGATGTTAAAAGAAAGATATTAGTCATAGTGTTATTTTCTATAATTTATTTAACACGTTCAACGCGGAAAGAAATTTGATAATAATAATAGCAATTTTCAACTAGTAAGTCCGATATAGTACATACATTAAATAGCTGGTGTCAATCCATTCCATCTGCGGTCAAAGGTTTTTATATTGACCTTGGGTCGAAGTCTTGTGCAGTAAGAATATCTTAAATATAGCAAATTAAATGGAAAATGAATAAACTAACATAAAACTGCAGGTATGTATTTCCTAAACGAACGATTTAAAGGCTACTGGTGTCGAACGAAATGAGTTTACCTTAATATAATATTCGAAGCGCTTTGAACGTGTTGAAGATGTGAACATGAACAATTTGCTACATATTTATAAAACTTACCAAATAATTTCTCCAGCAAATAATTGCAAAGTAGATTTCTCGAACATAAGAAAAATGTTAAACTTTGCAACTGTTTTCTTTCTTTCTTACTCTGAATTTTAATCTTTTTTTTAACCATGGATGAACAAGAAACAACACAACACTTTTCCTGGACACAACACTCTCTGCTCACGAATTGAAGTGAAATGCTTCATTTCATTAAGCGTCACGTCAGTTAAACAATCTATAGCCTTGTTTATTTTTTACAAGTTACTAGGTTAAAACAACCAAGTCTTTGTTTGTTTAGTAAGGAGTACTTATTTATTAGGTTAAAATAACCCAGAATTTGTTTCTTTTGCAAGGTTTACTAGGTTAAGACAAACAAGTTTTAGTTTATTAGGAGTAGATACAGTTGATTAATATGTATGACCTAGTAACTAGGTTAATGCAACCAATGTATTGTTTATACCGTATTAAAAAGAGACATTTGTTATTACCCAGGTTTTGTTTATTTATACAAGTGGCTTGGTTAATTTCTAAACCATGTCTTTGTTTATTATGTATTGGTTCAGATTTATTCAACCATTCAGTTAGGTTATTTCGCTATAAATATTAATAACAAAATTTTTGTTCATTCTATATTTATTCCTAAGTAAAAACAACTTATACTTTTGTCACTTTATATGAGTTATTATTATGCAGAATTATGTTAAGGTAACAAAATTGTAATATACAATATTATCTTTAATCAAACGATGTGTTAAATTACATTTTATGAATTTTTATGAATTTCTTCATCGATACTTTTAACTAAGTTTAATGGTTCTATTAACCAAGCTTACTCGTTTGAGACTACACAGATCGGTTTTAAACAAATACCTTGTTATATTGCTTAAAAATGAACTATATTAACAAATAGTTTGGTTATAAGTAACTTAAAAGACAAAGTCAAAATCAACCAATTTGTTTTTGTTCAAGCAACATAGCCGAGAAAACGGCTTTGTTGAAATACCTTGTCATTTTGGTTAACTGAACCTAATTCTGGTTGGATCAAACTGCTTTTTTGGTTAAAAAATTAACTAAATCAGTTTTGTTGTATCTACCTGTATTATTTTTCTCAGTGTATGTTCTTACACGAATGTCCACAAGTGACGAAAGATTAGAGCTACTATTTTTGAGCCACATTATAGTTTAAATCTTCAAAGAAAATTACATTTTATTCCAGCTAAACATTTTAAATGTTAGTAGGAGGTCACTTGCAGTTTTCTTATATCGCCTTTTTATCAGCTAAATATCGAAATGAAACATTTTATGGTAGGTACATACAACATTATTCCTTTAACTCTAAAATTGATTTAAAAACATTGATGAATTCAAGAAAACGTTTTACCTGTTATCGAACCCTAGCCCTCTGTATAAAATCATAAAATTGGAGATATTAAAAAAATTTCATATTTAGATAGACTTGCTGGAAACTTGTTTTGTAGTATAGGTACAGGCCAATATGTGTGAATGCTGTGGTTTACATATGAATAAAAAATTTGAATAAATATGAGATAATTTCGGGGTTAAATGAAAGCATGATTCTAAGCGTAGTAAGAGTTTGAAAGTCGTTAAATATTCTTTCCATGTACTTTATTACTTTAATATGTAAGTTTTTATTATATTGTATTTTTAGTTGCCTGTAATTTTCAAATGACAGTTCCCAACGTCGTATTCCTTTTCTGCAAATAGATCTGTGGGAGTTCGAGTCCATATCCATCATTAGAAGCCAAATGAAAGTCGTGCTTGTGGCTTTCAATTAATCTAATAACATATCAGTTGTTACTCGTTTGGAAACGTCGCTTTGTCTTCTTTAATTAAAATTTGTATTTGTTCTGAATCGTCGCCAATTGGTAGAAAATAGTAGAAAATGTTCGTTTCCTTCACGTTCCGGTTCTTTAACAAGTGAGGAAAAGTGCAAAGTCCGGAAAATGCATGGAGCTGTGAACGCCCTTCTTGGCGCAACTTCCTCAACTCCAACTGAGGAGGGAGCCTGAAGTGCCTCGTCGCGCAAAAAGAGACAAATTCCCTGTAACCCACCCTCCCGGAGAGTGTTGGGAAATTGCGTGGAAAACGGGTGCTCCTCCCCCGCAGACACCTTGCATAAGTTTAAGTTGCAGCTACTTGCGGCTGAAGCAACGAGTAAATTTCCACTGGCTCCGTGCAAAAGGCGCAGGTGAGGCCCGTCGCCGCCGACGTCGATGTCGAGGAAACTTTCTATTCGCCGTGTGGCTGTGCGTCGACTTGAAACAATAAGGCGCGCAAATAAAAAGAAATTTTCACCGGTGAGTGGAAAACCCAACACGCGAAACTTGTTCTTGTTGCGAGGGCGCCCCCACCGCGACGGCGCCCACCCGGCCATCCGCAGCTCCGTTTTTATGCAACGCACCGCCGCGGCCGCAGGGCCTCCCTGCGTCGCGCGTATGCGTTGCCCGCCGGGGCGTCGCGGCGGTGAAGTGGGAATTTTCGCAATTTCCCATACCGCCGCAGCCGCGAGTTTCGCGTTACCTGAAATATCGCTCGGGCCCGCCCGCCTTGCCCAACTACACCTGGAGGCACGCACAGGTGACCGATTGCTTGATTTTTCAAATTGCAGGTGATTGACATTGCGCCGGATCGAGTGGCCGCGCTGATTAGGCCTCGGGGCTTTTTCACCTCGCGGAAGGCTCAAATCGCTGAGTCGTTTCAGAATCGAAACTGCATTTTATAGCAATTGCTCAAAAGTCGCATTCAGCGCGTGACACTTTAACTGCCTTATGCGACTCAACTCTACTGAAATTCAAACTCAAACTCAAACAGCCTTGCATTGCATTCGTCAAATCTTTTATCCCGATGCAATCAAAGATAAATCCGCGGTTTTGTATATTTAAATCCAAAACAAACACATTTATCACTCGACTCGCCTTCAAATCAAAAACAAAAATAATTAGGAAAGATAAATAAATAACAACTCCCCCTCAAGGAAGTGAAATGTCGGAACGATTAAAATTTTTCAACAGTTTTATTCGTCACGTACGATATTAGCATAATTCAGCGGAATCTACTGCCTTCCCAAATATCAGCTCCGTTTATAACTAAAAGCGATTAAGCCGCTTGTTGGACATTGTAGTTCTAAGAATTGATGTTAAAAATAAAAGAAAAGATTAAGATGCTCCGAAAGAACAATTGATCAAACGAAGACGTGTGTGGCATTTCAGTCCTGCGTGAGTCATGACAACTAAGGTCTATAGGTAGTCGATTTAATTAATAGTTTTTATTAAATCATGAATAGTCA
This sequence comes from Tolmerus cingulatus, assembly GCA_959613345.1. Taxonomy (NCBI): domain Eukaryota; kingdom Metazoa; phylum Arthropoda; class Insecta; order Diptera; family Asilidae; genus Tolmerus; species Tolmerus cingulatus. The sequence goes on along the minus strand of OY390707.1, from coordinate 11,824,581 downwards.
ATTTGAATTCTTTAATCGACATTTTACCTTTCACCTTTGCTTTGTATAATAAAAGAAGTTACACATAAGAAGAGTATTTCAAAAAATAATAGTCTCTAATTATACGATATCGATTGTTTTCACATTATTTGTATATGGATGTGTAATAGGATCATTTATAAAGGCGATACTTAGTTTTAAAGCAAATTTTTCTTTTCAGTTTTTTTTATTTACAAACAATATAATTAATAATCAAAAATGGAAATAGAACTCTTTTGATAAATTGAATAATAGCTGAAACATACAAAAACTTAAAAATCAATCCTTCTTCTCCCATACAAAGTTTTTCAATTATCTCCCATAGAAATTATGGACTTTTGATCAGACTGAAATAAAATTGTGGGAGCTCTAACAAAAGAAAGTTTTCTATTCAATGCAACCCTCTGTTTTATTTTATTCTGATCAAAGCCTGAAAATGATGACCCATTTATTATTTTTTAACTTCTAGTACAATAAGGATAGTCCAATAATGGTTTATATTTAATAATTTTATTTATATTAACTTATACTGCTACAAAACCTCAACCGCTGAGGTGTAACTATCTAATTTATGTTTTCATCAAAAGAAAATAAGAGGGGTGGTGTATAGCTGCTACCAAATATTTATAAAACGCAACTTTATAATTAATATGTTATAATCGTGATTATAATCAAATATTATGTACCTATATTAATACCTCTTACGTATGTAGATATCTTAATGAACATGGGTTATTATGCAAATTCTTTAAATGACATTCCCAGCCTATTATACAAGAAAAGTCAGTTATTTCTGCATTAATGCGAGACCGTGGCGGTTATTTAGAATAAATTACCTTTAGTTCTTCAAGTAATAAATTTCATAATAATCACAACAGCGTGGAAGCTAATTGGTAAAAACAAGGCAATAAACCGATCAAAGCCCACAGCACGACGCATAATCCGACGCAATTTCATGCGTCTATGCTTGCACTGTGCGTCAGAAAATTATGGTCACTGGCTAAAAACTGACCATGACAGCAGGCTACGCATCTCCCGGCCGCCGCGCGGGAATCGTTTCAATGAAGCCCTCCATTAGGGTCAACAAGCAATTCAGTTCCGCGCGGAGCAATTGTCGCCGCCGCTCCCAGGAGTGATTAGGTCGCTCCGGAGCCTTGTTAATCATATGTTTTATGCTGCAAAAAGCTAGACAGAAGCTGTCGAGGGATTTTATGAATTGCACTTTGATGACATTATGCTCGCAACAAGTGGACTGCGGTGTCGCAAGAGACACTATTCCATTCCACTATAAATATGGAAATCACACCTTTCTGCAAAGGCGATCGCTGTAACGCCTCAAGGTTAGCCGGTGACAGTTACAAGAACTCTCGGAAATTCTTTAAGAGGTTTTTGTACAGCAGAAGAAAATGCTGCAGCTGTGTGAACCGGAAGCTGACGATTGTAAAGAATTAGTTTTTTGTCTTTTGACTACTTTTTAAGCGTTGTGATGACATAAGGGTGTTATATCCAACTATTTCTGTCCATAACAATTTACAATTCTATTATCTTTACAAAGTAAGTACAATAGAACGGTCTTTATGCTGAGACCTTAAATACAGAAAACTACAATCTCGGTTTAAAGAACAATTCAGCGCTCTATACAAAAGCCGTTTTACTATAGTTTATCTTTTCAACTATTTTTTAAACATATGCATAGTTTAATGTTATAACTATCCATTTATCGAAAAATATATTCAAGAAACTTAAAATTTATAGCTGAATTGAGGATTTCTGAAAAATCAAAAGTATATTAAAAAAAAAAATTGTGTGCGCAAAATACCCATACTGAACTAATTCTAAGTTAAATTAGAATTTTCCTTAAATAGTCATAGTTCCACATAATAAAGAACTCACCATTTCTAATACTTGATCATTTTAAGTAATATACATTTATCGAAAGAGAACCAACTCTAGAAAATATCAATACTTTGTGTTCAGGGCACTCTCAAAAGAATTATTTTACTACTAATAGTAACTAATTTTAAATTAACGGTTTTCTTACCAAATTTTATCTCTACCATATTTGTCACTAACAAAAATATTTTTAAATTAGTTAACCTCTTTAACTATAAGAATGCTATAAAGAAACTATACCGAATTTAAAATTCCATGAATTAGTTCTGGAAATGGGATGTTATTTAGTCAGGTAATAAAATAAGTACTAACATTTGACTTGAAATCTCTTTCTTTGTAATAATGTTTTTTAATTTTTATAATATATCCAAGTCTAAACAAATTCATACAAACAAATCAAATCAATCAAAGTTTGAAGATTAGAATACCATTTAATGCACTCATTCGAATTCGGAATTCGGTCATATAATTTGTAATGCCAGTGACCATGGCCTATAAAAACCATCAAAAATGTGCTTGCAAAATCGGACAATGAGACTAACGTCTTTTATTGCAGGCTCTTTAAGAGTATTAACCTTTTTAATTTGCGCTTTAATGTAAGCTCGTAAAACCGGTTCGAATTCTTCCGACCTCTAATGGTGATAAAAAATTTGTACTTGGTATTTATAAGGGCAATCTTTTCAAAAAAAACTTGTCACACAAATAATAGCAGAAGCCATCTAGTTTTGGTTTATGAAAGGCTTAATAAAATTCAGTCATCAATTATAATATGAGAATAAAATAGAAATATCATACAAGTTTCGTTTTTTTAATGTGGTGTGATATTTATTTTCTGGTTTCTGTCTTTGAAACTACGTAATTTTAATAGAATTTTTGAAATAAGAGTACAAAAAATATGTGCGTGCAAAAACATATATATTGATTAACTCCACTAGCAAAAAGTTGAGAGCATTAATTTAATTACACACGTGTAATTTAAAAACTCGTTTTAAAATGAAATTTATATAAATGTTACTAAACGTATATTAGTTTTAAAATTATTAAGTTATCAATTAATTTTCAAAATTACACGTTTGAATAGGTGTAAACGTTTTAAAAAATTGAGGTAAATGTCAATATAATACAAAATTAATTTAATTCAGATAATAACTAGAAGATTTCTATCAAAATAAAAAAATCAAAATGCACCCTAATAAAAATACATAATTTGGAATATGAACAATATAACTGCGTAATTGCATCGCTCTTGCATTTAAATTTTATACTATTAATAGGAAATTTTAAAACTTATTGGAAATATTATTCAAATAAATTGTCTAACACAATAATCTAACATATTTTAATCAATGCATGTAAAATATGTTGTACATATGTATATTGCAACATTAATTACAATTTTGCCTTTTAAACGAATGTATTTTTCCGACAAATTGTAAATCTACTAAATACGTATGGTATGTAAATTGTAGAATATAACTCATACATATACATATTTTAAAACGTACGATCAAATAAATTCAAAACAGTCTGAAAAAATAAATACCAAAATGCTTTATGTCTATATCAGTTTCATTCATATTAAGATAATTTCTCGTAGATAAAATCGTTTAAATTTTTATTTTCTTCACAACTTAAACGTTTTACTTTTGCATAAAATTGTGGTCGGGTTTATTGTGAAGACTTCTCCCCTTGTGTCCTCACCTCTTAATATAGTCGACTTAACTCAATTCGTTCGTAGCTTAATTGAATATTTTTCGTCGTATAAATTATCGCTGTCAAAAAGGGACGTCCCCCGAATGGATTCCGCGGCTGATTCTCACACAGCCATCCATTCTTATTCTGATATTTGCCGCGACTAAGTCTACCTCGGAGTATTCTTCATGTCAAATTTTATTACTGGAAGACAATTTGGTCGGAATTTTTATGAATTTTAGTTTGACTTTTTTCATACACCTTCTGGATAAAATGGTTAACTTCCTTTATCTTCTGCTACGTACCCATGGGAACATGCAAAAAATTCCTAAGATAAAAAATCCAAGAAAACGCCTTTGACTTAAAACATTTTTATCCCTCGACCAATCTAAATTCCCATGGAAACTTTTATCTATTTTTAAGCGAAAGAATTTTCTGCTGAAAGACGCTAATTTAATGTCGTACCCGTTTCTTTTGTCCATCTTTCCAGGCACAGGAAGTTCCCCCGCCCAGAATTCGACACGGAGCATAAGTCCTAATTCGAATTCCAACAGCCAATTTAGTTTGCATCATAATAGTTCGGGCAGTTTAGGGAGTTCGACGCCCACCTCGTCCCATCCGCAGGTAAGGAATCGACTTATAGTCTTTTTTTAATGGGACCTTGCACTGGATCTTGACCGCTTTCTTTAATCCTTTTTGCGTTTAGCAGTCTTCCGTTTCGACATTCAAGACGACGACCATTGCGAACGGCAGCACCACGACTCATTGTGATAACAACATGCCTGGAGGGATCCCCACTCCCGGCACTCCCAACTCTAAAGCAAAGGTTTGTATGTGATCTTTTTTTACATACATTTACATACATCCGTTTGTCCGGGAATTTTGGGAGTTATGTTTTCTGTTTTGAACAAGCAATTAACTTAATTTTCCCAAAACAAAAGTTAAAATTTGAGAATGGGTGTGGAGTATGCACTTTGCAAGATTTAACAAAATTCCCAGCAGTTAAAAATGTTATAGAGTTAAATTAATTGAATACTATACTATAATTTTATTCTCTAAAAATTTCTCATCTAGGAAACTTCTGAATTTTTTTTCCTTCACTTTTCAATTCATTTAACAAGGTTAAGGATAACATAAATTTAAAAAAAAAGCTTCATAAAGATTTATAGGAAAATATCCATTTTGAAAAGTCCTGAACAGTCAAATATCTGAATATGTACATATCGAATGGGAAAAAATACTTGTTCAGCATTTCTAAAAAAGTTATTTAATAATATCAATCTCGTTTGCTTCCTCTCATCCCGTGGGAACCACAATGCAAAATACGTAGGTTTGACTGAAATTTCACGAAATGCATTTGCAATGGAAAAATATAAGTTAAATTTTTAAAATACTTCTTTTCAAAATAATTTCTGCTGCACAACAATATTTTTTTTAAATTTTTGTTGTTGTCGAATATCATTTCTATTAGGCTTTTATCGTACAAATAAAAATGTTGGTATTTTTTTCTAAAAAAAAAATAGCGTTAAAGAGAAAAGACCGTATTTTAACCAGTTTTAAGTAAGAACAAAATAATAAAATGTTAGTACCCTTAATTTCTTTTAAATCTTTTTTTAAGCAACGCATTTATTTTGCTCGAAAATGGAACCTGTTCCAGCAGTTTCATTTAAAAATTAATAATGAAAAACCCAATAGAAATGATATTTGACTTGTTCGGCACCAAATTACCTGTGTTATTAATGGATAATCAAAAGAATCAAGCATTTGTAAACACTTGAACATTTATAATAATAAATGCGATCCTAATTAGCGGCTCAGGTAAATCCAGTAATGTTAAACAATAGATTGCTTGTCATTGTTAATTTTAAGAGCACTAAATAAACCATCTGCATTGACATAGAATTACAGCTGCAAGTACAAATTAATTTGATTAATTTGTATTGTCAATTGAAACATTATATAACATGCAATTAACTACTTCTAGATGAACTTGTTATTTCTCTGAGTTATTACATAAATCGCATGTCTAATTAAATTTGTTTTAAGTATGTATGTATTTAATTTACATACGACATTGTTATTTACATGGTTTCAGTTTGAAAACAATGAAAAGCTCTGATAATCCTTGTGGGAAAGTGAGGGATGACGATGTATTGAATAATATTTGTTTTCAATTATTCAAGTTTACATATTTAATATGAGCTCTCATAGATTGGAACGACTTAAATTTTTGATTAACTTAATAAAGGAATTCAAAGTGCCTGGTGATATTTCGTGCTGCATTTATTCTAAAAGCTATTTTGGTTATAACTTATTTTTCTGGGTTACAAAACATACCTGCATTGTACGTTGAATTTAATTGTTCATATTAAACATATAGCAGCTCTATTAACTTTGCGTGCCTATACTATTTTTTAAAGAAATGAAAGATAGTGATATCGTGAATTAAGATCATTTTTGGGATTTTTTACTTTGTTTATCTTTGTTTGTGCACATATCACGTACAAAGTAACGACCTAATTCAGATGGAATTTTTAAGAAAAAATATAACACAAGCTTATTTAGTATTTAACATTTAGTTTTTATGTGATCGTAATCGAATCAAAATTGTGCATGTTTAATTTTTCAATGCGTAGTAGTTATCCAAAAATATACTGTACCGTAAAATAAAAATGTGCACTTTAAAAATATGATTACATTCGGTGTTTAATTTCTGTGAATATATTTCTAATTTAATAGCATTCATTTTTCTGTCAGTTCATAGAGTTATTTTATAAAATTTTGCCTGATTGATAGATTGATTTTGTGAAGGTTAGGAAGTGTTTCTGTATCAATTTGTTCAGTTTAACCATGGTTCCCACTTCAGTATAGTCATGGTCTAAATATTATTTACATATGAATAATTCTAATTACTATATTTTATTGTGGAAGTTTCATTACCTTCACATCGCTTATCCATATAAATATAAATCTTAGTGGCATGCATATTTAACATAATGTTTTAACAGAAAACTAAAATATCTTAATTTACATGAGTTTTTTCATTCTACTATATTTTTCATGAATTTAAAGTTTCCGTTTTCAGTCTTGATACAACCTATAAGAAACTTAATTTAACGCTGCCCACTTGTTTAATCATAATTAACTTCAGAAATTTCTTTAGCGAACTTTGAAATATTGCTATAGTGATTTACTAAGAAAATCGTTGCTATTTGCTGCATTTTCGTAAAATATTTGAAAACTTAAAAATAATCCAGGAAAAGCCCTGAAAGTCCGGCCAATCAAGATTGATATTTGTGAGAAGAAGAGCTGACAAAAAGAAGAAAGAGTCTGCGGCGTATGATATTTAAAAGGCAGCTCTAATGAACTCATAATGATGGCAATTTATATACCAACGTCCATCAATTATAAAGGTTCATTAAAATAACAAATTTTTTCTCCCATCAATGTTACACCACTCCAGCCCACGCACTCCGAGCGCCGGTTTCATTCCCTGAAAGACCTTTCAATTCCCGAAGATTAAGAGGCGATTACGTCTCATCAGCCTTGTGTCGCATTTCTGGAGGACGGGGATCATATCAATTTTATCAGCGAATCGAGATTTCCCCAAGGTTTCGCAGATGTGCAACTCCCCAAGTTCATTTGTTCCTAATTGTTGAATTTGACACGGGCTTTAATTAATTTTATATTTTATGAACTAGTAGTTGATAAAGCCAGTTTTACTAATTAACTTATTTTTTCCCCAACTTTCAGGACAACTCACATTTTGTGAAGATCGTCGTTGCGCTGTATCCGTTCAAAGCCATCGAGGGAGGTGATTTATCATTAGAAAAGGTAACTACGAAAAATTAGCTACGTAATTCGTTTTCTGGATGATTGACGTGCATTTAAATGAATTTCACTGCCGGTAATAAGTTTTTAATTGAGTTTCGGACGCTTATTTGCATCTTCAGTCAAGATCGAGCGATCATGCAACGATGCTAACCTTAATTTCATTTATTGAGTAATTTTGAATTAAATTTTTTTTTTTTCGCAGAAAATTCCTAGATTTATGTATAAAAATCATTTGTAAACATGATATTCGCCCTGAATTAAGAAATCCGAAACAATGAAAACTCGTATCAAAACGTATCGTGAGAATAAAAATTTCGTTCTGGTAAAGTTGCTAGTAAAAAGCGTTAAATAAGGTACTACTACCGTAAACTTTCAGATTTCCCTCAGTCATTGTTCTAAGTAAATATTTTTTTCGAGCTCCTTTAAGAGCAGTTCAGTTGTTTCGTTTTAATTTCCCATGACAAAATAATTCCCAATTATAAGGGGAGCTTAAGCTTTTCCTCATTGCGGTAATTGCAAAGCACCACAAATGTATTTAACAATAGACAATGACCAGAACAAATAGTTCTTGCGGTTGCTCGCCTTCTCTTAAACCTGTTTGATAGTACCCTTCCCAGTTGGGCTATAAATCAAATTTTACGAGAAAGAAGTGTGATTTAAGATAACGTCTATTGGATCCTCTTTCCATAATTTTGCAGTAAATCAGGAGTTACGCGTGTGGCAGGCGTAAATAATTAAGAGAGAATAATTAGTTAATGCTTTTAACATGCTGATATTATTGGTCTTGGACTCAATTAAGCATCTACTGTATATTAAATGCATAAACAGCTCCATATTTAAAAATCTGCATATGTCTGTTGATCGGATTTTTGTTGACTTTCTATTACCTATTATTATGTTCTACTGAGTCACAAGACCAACACCTCCCACACTAATGGCTGTGTGATGTTAAATTCATTGACACTACGACGTAAAAAAATTGAAAACACCAGATTTGGAATTGGTATTGTTGTTGTTTGTGTTTTTTTCAATAACATCTATCTACGTGTAAACAATTTGTTAAAAATAATAACAAAACAGATATTTCCCCAAGTAGGTCATTCTACTGTACGATGACACATTTGACCATAACATTTATAAATGATAAACCATTTTAACTAAACTATTAGTTTGATAAAGCTACAACAGAAAACAGCGTAAAGTTATGGATGTTCATTCTTTGTTTTTTGTATTATGTTTATTCAAATTATTAATATGATTAATGTTAAATAAATTTGCACTTATAAATTATCTTGCAGATGTTCGTTTAAACAGTTGAAAGGAATTATGTTTGCGATTTAAAAACAATTTACTCTTTTAAGTTATAAAAAACTTAGTAGATAAGAGAACAAAGTCACAGAGGAAGCATATAATCTGTATCTCATATATGGTTTCAGAATTTAGTAGAATTCAATTTTATGCACACCACTTGTGTAATTTGGGGAAACTGGTCGCATATTGTAGTTATCTTTAGCATTGTTTTTCTGTGAAATTTGATGATCATGTGTGGCAGTTATAAACAATTTCATTTCACTTTTAATTCTAAGCAGTAAATTTAACTTAAGCATATTTTTGAATATCCACGGATTCGTATTATCTCACTTATCTTTGTTACTGATTTTTGTGGATACCAAAGGCATTATTTTCTTAATTTAAGGAGATTTTTTATTAATACATCATAGAAACACAAGCATAAAGAAGTCTCATGCTGATTAAAAATTTGAAACACTCTTCGCTTTCAAACATGTGTATTTCAATTTACGTTTCCTTTTTTGTCTTAAAGAATATCTTCATTTGGATATTTTTATTGTCTTTTCCGTCCCTTTTCAGATTTATTTTTTCATTGGGGTAAAACATTATAAAAATAAAATTCGTCAATGTAGGATCCTATTACATGTATTTTTATAACTAATTCAACTAAAAATCGATTTATAAGGATTGCAATGAAAAACAAAGTATTCAGAGACAGACATTTATTCAAACTCTGCAATTAATTATATTATAACAAAAAAGGATTACTTGACTTATTAGTGTTGTTCATTTTCTTCCAACTGCATCTATGTATTTCTACTTTTTTCTCCATTAAATTTTAGAATGCTGAATATGAAGTAATTGATGACTCCCAGGAACACTGGTGGAAAGTAAAAGACCAACATGGAAACATTGGTTATATTCCTAGCAACTATGTTAAACCAAAAGCGTTACTTGGCCTGGAACGATACGAGTAAGTCGAATTAAAAAAATTTAAATCCCAAAGGATTAAAGCAACTAAAACCAATTTTCTTGTTCAGTTGGTACGTGGGGGACATGTCCCGTCAGCGTGCCGAGTCCTTACTTAAACAAGGTGATAAAGAAGGCTGTTTTGTAGTTAGAAAATCGTCAACAAAAGGATTATATACTCTCTCACTCCATACCAAAGTGTAAGTAAGCTCCCAGAAAAATAGAAAAGTAGAGAGGATGCGAAAAGTAATTTCGGATTATCCTTGCAGTCCGCAATCTCATGTTAAGCACTATCACATTAAGCAAAACGCTCGTGGTGAATACTATTTGTCGGAGAAGCACTGCTGTGAAACCATTCCCGATTTGATAAACTACCACCGACACAATTCCGGAGGCCTGGCCTGTCGTCTGAAGTCATCTCCCTGTGATAGACCCGTTCCCCCGACTGCTGGATTGTCGCATGGTGAGTGGGTGATTCCCTTATTTATTTATTTTTATATTTTCCTTTATCCTTTTGTCGAGTTTTATTCATGTTGCCAAAAAATATTATTAGATAAATGGGAAATTCACCCGATGGAACTGATGCTGCTGGAGGAACTCGGATCCGGCCAATTCGGAGTTGTGAGAAGAGGCAAGTGGCGGGGTTCCATAGACACAGCAGTCAAAATGATGAAGGAAGGAACAATGTCTGAAGACGATTTTATCGAGGAAGCAAAAGTCATGACGTAAGCGTCTTTCTCCGGAATACATTTCTTTGAACTTGAATTGAATTGTGTTTTAACATTGTTCGTGCAGAAAACTTCAGCATCAAAATTTAGTTCAGCTGTACGGTGTCTGCTCCAAGCATAGGCCAATCTACATCGTCACTGAGTACATGAAGCACGGATCCCTGTTGAACTACTTGCGACGGCACGAACAATCCTTGATCGGCAACATGGGCCTCCTCCTAGACATGTGTATTCAAGTAAAGCAGTCAACCAAATTTTATCCAGATTCAATTTTTCAACCCTCTTGTTGCTCTTCCAGGTAAGCAAAGGTATGGCATATTTGGAACGACACAATTACATTCACCGTGACCTTGCTGCGCGCAACTGCCTTGTCGGATCTGAAAACGTAGTGAAAGTGGCTGACTTTGGGCTGGCCCGGTACGTCCTTGATGATCAGTACACGAGTTCTGGCGGCACCAAATTCCCCATTAAATGGGCCCCACCCGAAGTCTTGAACTACACCCGGTTCTCGTCTAAGAGTGATGTTTGGGCATATGGTAAATGTTGCAATAACTGCTCGAATGAAATATGTTTATTGTTAAAATAATTTATATTTTGATCGGTAGGAGTTTTAATGTGGGAAGTATTTACTTGCGGAAAGATGCCATATGGTCGCCTAAAGAACACCGAAGTCGTTGAGCGCGTTCAACGTGGAATTATTCTAGAAAAACCAAAGTCCTGTGCCAAGGAAATTTATGATGTAAGCTCAGTACTTCTCGTATTTTAGTTTTACGAGTACGATTTAAAAAATAACTTGGCAACTCTTAATATTACAAATTTGTAAATCGGTCAACTACTTTTTAGTTCAGTTTTTTGATAGTGCTGCAAACAATTTTAAAAAAAATTGTTTTTACATCGAATATCAATATATCTTTAATAGGATCGACATTTAGTTTTTGTCTCAACCGAATTTTATGAATATATTTGATTGATGAAAATGCATATTTTAAACCCATTAATTTGCATTTTAATAGGAATTCAATGCACTTCCGAATCTATTGAGAAATAATCGTGGTGACGCAAAAGTGTGTTACTCTTTACATCACACGCGTTTTTGTTGTGGCTGTTAGACTATATAATGCGTTGTCAATTACAAAGACTTAGATTTTTGAAAAAAATTAATTGAGTAATATAAGATGTATGCGAAATTGTTATTTCATTGAAAAATCGAAATGCGTCTTAGCAATTTGTTTTTCTTTCATAAATAAGAAATTAACGCATTCATGTAGTTATAGCAATTCTTTGTCTGCAAATTTAGCTGCAATTTTTGTGCATAGTTGATTTTCAATTTTCATTTATTTCAATATCATTATGGAATTTATGTTCTCGCTAAAATATGGAATGGCTCAAGTTAAATTTGGTCTTCCCATTTAAAATAGTATCCCTTGATTTAACAATATTTCTTTTTTCTAATTTGAGTTTTAAAAGAGTAAAAACAAATGTAGAAACGATTAACGACTAAAACGTATGCTAGTCATAAAGTTATTTGTAGCTGCGTTAAAAATTTGTCTATGTTCGGTAAAAAAAGAACCATTTTGTGTTAATGGACCCAATAAAACTTTATTTATTATAGTATACAAACGTTATTCCTTAATATGAGTAGAATGGCAGAACTTAAAATAAGTAATAAATGATTGTTTCTCTAAAATTTAGATAAGAGAAAGAATAGCCAATCTGTTAATTAAAAACGTTGGCTTCAGATCATGATTACTTTAAAGGTTTGAGTTAGCTTAAACTTTAAAATTAGACTTAACTGTGTTATAAAATCAAAAACAAAGTTTTTGAAATGTTGTTATTGATTTGTTGACAGTCAAAATTAATATTTTATTTAAATTTGCAGGTAATGAAGAAGTGCTGGTGTCACAACCCAGAAGATAGGCCATCATTCCGAGTCCTGAAAGAGCAATTAGCACTGATAGCGCAAACGCTCACGGATTAAGGGGAGTAGCGGCCGTCATCGCTGGATGGGCAGAACGTCATCATTTGATCTACGGTTATCAAAAGACCTTCTTTCTAGGCGTAAAAATTTTGTAACGTGGCCACCTCTAGCGCCACGCTGTGGCTAGACAACCCGAAATTCTTTTCCATTTCGTGCTTCTTTTATAAGATAAACAAATTTGGACCCTAAGACGATAATTAAAGATTGCGATTAAAGGTAAAATGTCTAACAGAGTAAACCTAGGTAGTAACACGCGAGAAAGGAGCGAGTTTCGCCTCCCCGGCATAGTGCTATAAAAAGCTAGTTTAGTTACGATCTACCCCTATGAAGTTTTTCATTATTATTACTATTCATTGTATCTGTAATTATTTTGTGATGTATGAGTGAATGTCCCGGTGGAGAGTGTCCAGTAGCTGTTTAGGAGTAAGTCAGCAAAGGAATTTTTCTTTTGCAACGCGAACAGCGATACTTTTTTAAGCTCAGACTCACGTGCTCTAAACTTTTTCATTATTTCGTTTACTCCCTGCTCATTTTTGCTTTTATGTTTTTTTACCATTTTTATCGTTTTTAACTCGTTTTGTAATATATTCGAATTTTAGTGTGTTTGTGATCGGTGACTCAATTACCGACGACTTTTATTGACTGCAACTGATTTGGCAATATTTGCGGTTAGCTCGATTTTACTTTTATTTGTAATTAATGTAAGTCATGAAATATTACTTTATGTATTAAAGTAAATGTAATTTAATAGCTTTTGTGTTTTTCTTTAGTACCTTAATATTTATTTCTAAACTCATTTCACTATTTGTTTTTCTGAATACATAATGCGAAATTGAAGATAACTTAGGCTTACTCAGCGTACCTGGAATAAAAGTAAAAATTATATGACTATAACTAGAATATTCAAAATTGCTTTACTAAATAGTAAAAAGCTGTTAACTTAGTGCTTCCAGTTTATTCTATAAATCACTTAGATAATTTCAAGTTATTTCATATTCATCATTATTCACAACAATATTTCCGAACACACAGGATTTCCGTTTTCACCGGCAGATAATATACTTATTTCGAAGAATGGCAACATAACTCTGAGGTTTTGTTTAACAATTTATTCTTTATAAGTTTTAAAATCTAGATGAAAGTAGAATTGCAAACTTCACAAAATAATTTATCGTGAGAAACAATACTTTTAAAAGAAAAAGGTACATCCAAGGCAAATATTGGAAATTAAAAATATTATGGAAATTGTTTAACATTTTAATAGATTCTTTCTTATAAAATTTTAGATAAAAATTATTCAAAATCTACACGTAGATATCTAAATAAATTTAAAAAAAATTAATTACCTTCTCAATAAAAACCTCAGTTTTTTGCACTTCGCTGCAAGTTTTTTTAGAACAGGACAAACATGAAAGTAGAAAAATACAAGTGATTAACTCATTTTATGAGCAATTCAAAGTAAATTTGCTCGCGCTTTATCAAAGTCTCATGCCGCCCATAATTCTTCAAGTAGAGTTATTCTCTTTTTATTTGGAAGAGATTCAAGATTTTGATGATCCAAGTTTTTTTTATCGTAGCGCAATATATACTAACTTTCTCATATGGTAGGACGAATCTTCGAATAGCCTTGAATGCCTCGATATCGCTAAATAGAATTTCTAAATTTTTCTCCCAATTTTTATTTTTGTTGTATATAACACACATGGGTAATTTTAATTAATAAAGTTTAGAGCACTGCAAAAATCATAAAATTTAAGGATTGAACCTCAATATAGAACAGCAAATCAAAATATGAATCAGGATTAAGAACAGAAACTGAATATAGCCCTCCTATAAACATCGCCATTTTTTACGAAGAAATACAGAAATGCATTATCACATACACTAATTAGTTACTATTACTATTACTACCGCAACTATTTGTACTAATCCCTAGACTTGAGGAGATCTGCTTTGAAAAGTAAACGAAACACTTTCAGATCTAGCTGCAAACGAAAGCCAAATATTTTAGTGTTTTTTATTTCGGAAATTTTTAGGATTCGAAAAAGAAAAGAAGAAGAGACAAAAACAATATTCGCATTGTTGCTTGGCGGTGCAGATTTAAAAATATGTTAAGTGTGCAGAGCGAATCAGCTCTTACGTTTTTGATTCCATAAAAATGAAACAAAATGGGCTTCTTGTACTCAATTTTATACGAATGTTCGAATAAGTTTGTGTATATTGCATTTTTACCAAAATTTTGCTTTTGAAGCAGAACGTTTTTAACAGAGGAGACAAGAGATGATCGTCAGTAAGAATATTATGAAATCATTGTCTTGCACGTTTATACACATTTACATGAAATAAATGTATTTCAATATATCAGAGTACTTTTTTCATCTTTCCTACTGTGCATAACTTTCATCCTGAATTTAAATCCACTTTTTCTTTTAAACGACTACATACAAAATTTTTCTAAATTTTAAAAATATGTACTCTTAACTACTAAAATATTTATAAAACAATTTGTTTGCGTTAAATTGATATTTCTTTTCAGAAGGTGGTTTACTAAATGTTATCGCTCATCATGCGGTAAGTGATGCAGCGACATCAATTTAACACTCAAACCAAGTTTCATAATTAAATCATTTTGAATAGATCCAGAGGAAGAAGATTTCAAAAATGTTCAGAAAGCAGCATTAGCGAAAGGGTTCGAAAAGATCAAAAGTGTGTAATTTTAATTTTCTTAAATAAATCCTGTTTGTTTGAGTTAAAGAAAAGTAAACGTTTTTTCGAGCCAAGTAACGACGTAAAAACTGTAGGCAAAATTTAATTTAATATACGCAGTTCAAACAGACATGTAATCGACTTTAAATAGAAACTAGAAAAAATTCATCTCAATCCTTAATATTTTTGGAATAAAACAAATGGAGCGTAATTTTTGGAATTTGTGAAATTTTATCTATTGTGAATACTATATTATGTACATACTTTTTTTTTTATTATATTAGTTTTTAATAGTACTTTAATTTATCATTTTTGGTGCAATATAAAAACTGTTGGTAAAAATATCGCTAGGTAAATGTTGGGTACCCTCGTGCGCAATTTTTAGTCTATTGTCGAATAATTATAATACTTCCGAAGCTACGTCCGTGTTTTGTTGTGCTCAAAATTATAAGGTCAAAATAAATTTTATAATCAGTCACATTGCAATAAATAAAATTACTAATAGCTTTCAAAGAAGATATTACTTTCATTCCTTAATTAAAGCAAACGAATTTTAATTACATATTATAGCGAATAGGTCTATTGACTTGTCTAATTTTTGTTTGCTGTTTCAGTTCTGAAACCGGAGCATAAATATTATGTAGATATTCGGCCCTGGATCGAATTAAAATTAGTGGCTATTAGTTGTTTGAACCGGAATTGAATATATTTATCTCCAATACCGGCGACACCGGACGTTAAACAACTCCGATTGCAACGAAAAGATTAACGCCTCGATTTTTTAAATAGGCGTAGCAGTTTAGACTTACTGAGGAATCAATGGCATCCAGTTTGGTTTTGTTCCTCTTTTACCAGTTACGTTTACTTTTAATTTAAGAAAACGAAGAATATCGTTTATAAAATAGTTATTAAGCAATAATCTCTAATAAGTAATATGCACTTCAGGTGCTTCGAATGTCAAGCCAGACAGGCATGTGCTTGTTCAGCAGATGACCCGACAAACGCGTCTTTCGTGTTCGTCGCAATTGAATAGGAAATTGGGTCATTTTTTCCAGAAGCGGGTAAGATCACAGTAAGATCATGGCGCCAGGTCTCTTAAATGCCTTTTGAATTAAAACCGAAGCGGGGTTCCAACAGCCCATTAGTAAGTCCGCCGACATTAAGCCATCAACATAAAAATCGTTAAAGGGTAATTAAGAATCGCATTTTCAGATGAAAACTAAAACGCAGTGGACTTAAACTGAGCCGTGAGACATGTGAAAGCCAATCGAGTTGCAGTTTCTGATCTCAAGAGATCAGACGATGTGGTAAGTAATAAATAACTTTCTTGAGTTATAAGTGGGTAAGCGGTGGGAAATCGCAAAAATCAGACATAGTAATTATGCAAAGCCGATCCGAGGACAGATCCTCGAGAGATCGCGCTCGTGTAGCAAAAGTCACAAAATCACGGGTGATCACTGATCAGCCGTCGTTTGGCGAGAATTTCACTTAAGCAAAACTCACCCAAACGAGGCGTTAAACGCGACGGCCTACGGGTCCGTGTCACCGTGCGCGGCTGACTCACGGCACCGATCTCGTCTTTCCTTAAAAGACGTCTTGACCTCTAACCGACTGGAGGCTGGAGGAAAACCGGCACGAGAAATGCGCGCTTTTCTTCAAAATTATTAAGATTTAACTGGCCGGCGGAACTTTCGATTGAGATTTTTCGAAATATCAGTAGCAACCGGCAATTGTTAGCTCGATTGTTAAGTTCGAGAGTACGTCGAATTGATTTTTGAATTTTTCTTGTATCTTTACTTGGACGAATTTCGTCGAGTTAATTTGGCCTTGCTGCCGCCTTACTTGGAGTTTGTCTTGAAGTTTTGGTCGGAAACGAGAGGCCCAATTGAATCGATTGGTCAGTTCTTTCAATTTTCTTAATATGGGCAAACGTTTTTCTTCGATGGCCGATCAGAAAGGAATTGTCCCACTTTTTAAACGATCGCTGCAAGCATTTTACAAGAACGCAGAAACGGACAGTTGCAAAGGTTAAATGCTACCACATATTAAATAGATTTTAAATATCAATTTAATTTAACGATAATCGACCATAGAATGCATAATTTTACGTTTACTAGTTTATCTTAATTCTAAATGGAACTATTATTTATTTATTTATATATTTTAGGAAATACAACACTGTTTTATTGTATTTTTAATTAAAATCATGGTTACAATTTCGGGCCATATATGGTATGTAAATATGTAAATGTTAGGCAATAATTGATTTCTGATAAAAAAAATATTATAGTTTATCGAATTTATTTCTATGGAAAGCGGTTAGAAAATTGTTTAACGTCGAAGGAACTTAAAACGAAATTTTTAACCTTAGCTTACCTTTTCTTCTAATTTTTAACATATTTGTTCTCAAATCGTGATGTGATTTTTGATTTCATATTTAAATTATTAAAACGTCCTTATCCAAATTTCACAAGCGTATATAATTCAGCAGCATACAAATTAAAGTGCAAAATCTAAAATATCTAATAGTATAGTTATGATTTGATGAAAGTTCACTTTAAAATCATCCCACATTATCAAAAATTGGATACTTGGGTCTTGTTACATTAGTCCCTGAAAAGGTCTGATATTGCTTGAGTTTAAAAACAGTTGAATCAAATAAAATTGCTTTCGGAAGATACATCGAAGTTCTTCTAGACCTAGATTGTGCATATCCACAGGTATTTTTGAATCAACGGAGTTGTTAACCACCCCCTCATCCTGCGTCGAGTCAGTCCCACATCCGATTAGAGTTGAGGTGCGTCATCGAGCACAACTCCCCCAAGTCTCAAGTGAGTCTATTAAAAAATCCGCCCGAATTTGAGCAGTCGAGGAAGCCGCGGGTCGTAGGAGTAGACAAAAAGTCGCATTACCTCATTTGGACTCGCCGCGCCGACCGGTGCAAAAACACCCCGGAAAGCTCGGGCAGCTTTAACTCGCCCCTCTCACGCAATGACGCTGCTAACCGAAGGAAAAAGCCCGTGAAAAATCGTAGTTACTTTTTACGACTTGCATACGTGAAGCGGGGGTGAGGGGGTGAAAACGCGTTAACACGGCTGCTAAAATCGCCGTGAAGAAGCCCCCAGTGGGACTTCGTTAGAGCGGTTTGTTTGCTTTTCTTCGTTCTGAACGGGCCCCATTCCAACGTATGCTCCTACGGCACCTTCTACCTGACTTTTTCCGCCGTAGGTGCCGTTGTGACAACTTTGGGGCTTTTCTACTTGGAGCTTTTGCCCGGTTCCGTGGGGGGCTCCGGCGACAAGTGGCTCTAGAAACCGCTTCGGCAGTTCCACAGTTGCCGCAGTTCGACTTGTTCCGACGAGTGTTGTCGCAAAATCGCACTTAAAATCGCCGTGCCGACTTTAGTCGACTTTCTCAGCTCATTCCGCTTAGTTTCGCGCTCTCTACGACTTTTCCTGATTCTTCCGACGTTAACCGAATTTAACGAATTTCGAACAAGGACTGCAATTGTTTAAACAAAATAAGATCACCTAATTAAAAGTTACAAATTTGGACTGATCGTTCCGAACATTCAGTGTTGTGATTCTATCAAAGTTGCTACCTGGCTGTGATTAAATTATCGTTTACTTAGTTAACGTAAAAACGAATTCATCGTTTTTAACAGATTTAAAGGAATATTTACCCAAGGATTATTCTTGCGGGTAAGTTCCCTAATACAAAAATTATTATGAAAGTGAAGCGCTCTCAATGCGAAATGTAAATATTTTGAAAGACAAGACGCACTCAAACAGGAAATTTGAATAATAAAGGTGCGGTTTGTGAGCATCTCGGATTACATTTTTTGTTTTTAAGGTCATTAGTCACTTAATCAGTTTTTTTGTATTTCCATTTTGTGACCTTTTTTAGATAATTTTTTAATGTTTCTGGTGGTTGTAGGAAATGATTGGCCATTTATATCTAGTTTTATTAGAAGTTTAAAATTTGAATATATTAATGTAATTTGCTGGTATTATAGGCAGCAGTGTTGCCTTTGGTGAATAATAAAGTAGTTATTATTTTTAAATTTCTTCTAAATAAACTGAGACTTTTACGCAATATATGGAATCAATATAGGCATGCAATATGTGCTGGTATAATTATTAAAATTTAAGTGCAAAAATGCACTTCACGCATTGTGCACTATCACGCAACAAACTCAAAACTTTATGTTTCCACTTGAAAGAAAAACGCACATGCTGCCTTATGTTGGAAGCCTTTAGTTTTGGAAATAAAAAAGTTGAACAAAAATCAGCAATTTTAAGCAAATAAACAAATATTAATATTTTGTCGATGTGCGATAATGACTGAAAACATGATTATAAAATAATTTTAAAAATACATTAATTTTAACAACTATCTACTTTTGATTGAGATGCTGGATACGACTATTAAACCGAAATCATGATGATTATTGTTTTTGAAAGAAATTGTGAAAAAGAATAAATTATGCCATGAAATGTTTAAAAACAAAAACTGGCTGTTTTTTATAGAAGTTTATTACTTTGTTAGTTCTTCAAATTAAAACAATTTTTCACCGCGCTTATTTAGCAGACCTGTGTTATTATAGTGGATTAATTGCATATATGTACTGTACATGCATATGAATGTATGTATATATCGAATAAAAGTTATTCCAATCATTTATTGTTCTTTACCAATTTTGTTACGCATTCTGATTACGGCAGTTGCCTTTTAAATATCTAATGCGGAAATTCACAC
The DNA here is from genome assembly GCA_959613345.1 of Tolmerus cingulatus. NCBI lineage: Eukaryota > Metazoa > Arthropoda > Insecta > Diptera > Asilidae > Tolmerus > Tolmerus cingulatus. The sequence goes on along the minus strand of OY390707.1, from coordinate 11,804,715 downwards.
AAAATCAAGCCACTTAGACAATAACATTAAAAAAATATTCACAAAGATTTAGCAAGGAGAAAAGGCAAAATTAGCAGGCTTGATAAATTGCTAAATGAAAATGTAATTGATTTATGCTCGATTTCTTCACAGTTCTGGCTAACTGGTCATTAACTAAACTAGACATACCTAAGAGTTTGCCAGAAGTAGAAATCCCTTCACAATTATTCGGTGCTAGCTTAACTAGAGTTAGAAATTAGAAAGCTAACTAGAAAATATGGCAAAGTTGTTAAATTGAAGTAAACTGAAGTATAAAATTCAATTTGTTTCAGGTAAAGCCAAAATAATGGTATCGATGCATAATAAGCATACAAAGTTTTTCTGCATTGCTAACTAAAGTAGTTGGCCGGAAATAGTTTACTAAAGAGAATTTCTGTTTTTAAGTTTTTGGAAGCTATTTTTATAAAATCGTTTGGGATAATTCATTATTATTTTGAAAGTCGTTAATTTGAAATTTACTATTATTTTTCGGGAACGTGGAATCACATTTCAACATCATTTACTCTCTCAAGTGCGCTTGCTATAATGCAAAACAAATGTTGGTACAGATATTCAAGAGGTGTTTGAACTATGAACAGAATGTGCCAAATTCAATTAAACTTTCTACGATTAAGTCATAATAAAACTGTTTTTACCTAAAGCGGGCCAGCAAAGACGTGCCGAAAATTCCAAACAACTCTGTAAGAAGTGTTTCTTACTGCTATCTCAATGGCTGTGATTTTAACCAGCATTTTATGTGGCAAACTGGTTAGAAATCAAGTTTCCTTGGAGACAAATATGCTGGACGGCGTACAATTCAATTAGATCTTTAGTTATTTCCTTATCTGTGAAATGTTGCGCATTAGTGCAGCATTTAATTCTTTATCTACACTTTGGATATTTTTCGTAATAGTAATATTTTAAGAATTACCTATCATTAACACATACTTCTTAAAAAAACAGACGGAGTTTGCATATAAAAAAGGCATAATTTCTAAAATACAATTCTACTATCAATTGATCAATTTTGAAAACATAATTTGTTAGATATTTAACAACAACAAGACCAAAAATGAAGTCATGAGGAGTTTCCGATTCATCAAAACTCCACAAATAATTAAATTAATAACAGATATCAGAATGAGGTAACCATAGAACTTAATACACTTTTTGCTGTGTTTTTGTGTCGCGGATTAATTTGCGCTCTAAATATAGAGCACTATCTATTGCAAAATTAATTCCTATTAATTAGAAATAAGACAAGCAATTACTTGCGGGTGTACCGCTGAGCTTAACTACTTTAAATTTTCTGGAATCGGTGTAGGCAGCAGTTGTATCAATTCCGCCCCATTCGATAATTGCAATAAATCAGCAACAATTATTTTAAGCAATAAATCAACAAAAATGGTCGCTTGAAGTCATTACTTCCTTATGACTATTAAAACCATTTTTTCAATTAAGTGAACATTTAAGCACCAAAAAATGATTAACCTTGTTTCACACCTAAGCACACCTTACAACTCAGAAAGGAAAGATCTTAAAAAATTATTTCCTCCCCAACACAATGGACATCCATTTAGAGATGCTTCCCACAGGAATACTTTTTATTTTATTCTTTTGTGTACTTTTATTTAAAAACTTCTAAAACTGATAAATCGGATTAGTCAAGAGGAGCTTGCACCACTCACTCCCGCCCACTTCGATAGAAAAATGCACCTTTTCTTGGCGAAATCTTATTCTAAAACCGGAATATGCGTCGTCGGAGGCATCAGAAACACCAAAATAAAGCATATGATGTCACCGGCATTACGTAATATGGTTTATATTATTCTACTTGGATGGGCATAAAATTTTAACAGATTTTATTGACACCGGAGCAGTACTAACAAAAACATTTAACGAAGATTAATTAATTCAGCGAGGAACGCGATTACCATCCAATAAAAGTTAGTCTAGAAAACGGGGATGCATATCATCAATAACACTTACTTTCGGAGTCGCGTTTGTCGTCTATGCTTCTCTCTATGTCTCTATGTCTCTATGCTTCTATGCCGTAGGAAGCATACCTGAAGACGCTCGACCAGACCACGATCGCTGCTGAAGGACGCGACCGGAGCAGCATATGGGTTAATTTAATCAAATCAAATCAAAGTCAAAGCCGCGATAAATTAGAGGCAGAACTAAATGTTTCTCAAATGTTATCGCGCGTGGCGTAACGTGAGCGCGGCTTTTTGCCTTTTTTGACTACATTTTGTTATTTTGAAGCCGAAAATAAATTATTTTGCAACGCATGGAAAATTGGTAGATATACATCAAAACAAATTTTTGGCTAATAGAGCAGTTGAAGCGTGCAAAGCCCATTAGTTTGGGTTGCCATGAGATGATGTAGCCGAAATAATTCTATGACTATGACCAATTTTAATTCAAAGTGACACAGTCGTATTATTATATCTCGTGTGATAAACAAATTTGAATATTTTTAGATCAGAATAGATTCTAACAATCGTTTCATTTAAACAAATTGGTTTATGTACTTTATTAAATATATAGGACAAAGTCCCATAATTCTTTATGTTCGAGATTTAAGAAAGTTTCAATAAATGATTCAAAATTTAGTTTTGTATATTAGAACTTCATAAAAATTGCTCTTGCTTTTTAATTTGTTTTGAGTATGATAAAGAAAAAGCTTGATGTGACTATAAAAATAAGGCTTTTAAGCTGAATAGTTTCGGATATCTAGATAGCATTGATAAATTTCACATTCAAATTCTGTAATAATAACTCAATTAAAAAGATATGTAGCTTCCGCTGAAAATCGAATATTAAATATTACTAATCTCCAAGATAATACACCGTGGATTTCTGAAATAGATTTCCATGTTTAAGTATTTCGTAAAATTATGGCTTTGTTACAAGATTGCATAAAGTCACTTTCTTGAATAAGTTTCAAATTTTAAGCCATAAAAATATGTTTAAAATATAAGAACTGACTTCGTTTTCCAAGACAAAAAGCTTAAGAATCTCATTTGACAACAACTCTTTAAAATTATTCATTGCATAATACCGTAGAAGGTTACAATTATCGAATTTAAGATGTAGAGATAAATCTGCCATAGTTTATGTAGAGGACAATTAATTCCAATATTGTGGGCGTTATTTCAACAATAAGAAATATTAATTACTTTTGAAATTGATGTTACGCCATCGTCTATTAATCAATATTCACACAATTAACAAAACGTGGTCGGATCATTCTCAATTTGAAATTTTCTTCGAATTTTCTGAGAATTTCAACTTTAAAATATTCCATGTTTCAGAGGAATTTAAATTACATTTATAATGCCCAATCAGTATTTAAATGAAATTCTGTTCTTCAATTTGCTTTTATAAAATGATATTGACAATGCTAAATTAACTTTTATTAGCTTTTTAAATGAATTAAAAACGTAAAGCGAGAAACCCTGACAAATAATAATTATGTACATAATAAATAAAATAAACAAATTAATGAATTACTGACAACTTAATTTTTCAGAAGTTCGTTGAAATCAATTGAACTCTTTTTAAGCTATTATATTCAGATAGTTAGGTTTAAAATAAAAATTGTTAACTATATTGGAAAGTTTATTCGGGGAGGCTCAATATAAATAGTAGAGAACGATTCGATGGTACCTGATAATCATTATAGACTAAAAATTAAAAATTCAGAAGTAAATTAATCGAAAAACAAGTAGTTTTCTAATTGTCATCACGCACCATAAAATAATAATTAATAGGAAATCGTTACAGTCCTTGAACGAAAATAGTAAGTTATATTTAGTTGAATTTAGTAGATATTTATATTTCGGATCATAGTAGGAATATTTCAAAAATTAAATTTTCGCGTATCCACCCACAATTTGTTATATCTAACATAAATTTTGTCTATTTTGCAAAATTTCGAGGTATTTGGATTATAAAAATGAACAAATAATAAATCGTAGCATTACGATTCTAAATAAATCCGCTTTTTATTAAAATCTGTTTCTTGAAAAGAATAAACACTTTTAATTAAATTGCTATAGCGTGCTGCTAATGATTCACCTGCAATCTGCATTTAAGATATTCAAGACTTATACCTTAAGCCGCGACAAGCGCAGGAGTTGCACAAAGGGCAAATTAACATTAATTATAAAACGACTCGAAAAGTATTAAGCAAATGAGAGTAGCACTTTTGCAGTATTTTCTTCCTCCTCGACTTGCATACCAGAAACTTGCGTGAGCGATGACCTTTTGTGGTATCGATCAAAACCCATCAAAGTTATATTGTGGCTATATTTATTATAGGTAGGATGTCCGTGTTTATCTTTTTAAAATGGAATTTATGAAGACGGAAGTCAAGGATATATATTTATGCTTTCACCGGTGGCGCGTTTACCGTCTCGCAAATGGATTAAGACGCAAGAAACGCTAAGTTATGATTAATGCTGCAATTGCTTTCGAAAGTTATTGCAAGCAGTTTCTTTTTTAAGAAATCCTCGTGGGAGCGTGGGAGGCAAATCATAGCGTATCACGCCAACATTTCATTTCTTTAGAAGAGAAAATCGTCAAGGCCTCTCGAGATCGAATCGTACTTTGCATTCCCAGACAATGTCTGTTCAATGGAAGCAGACTTTTCTACTTGAACGAAACACGACAAGTCGATATTTTGGGGAAATGTGGATAAAATTCCATGACATCCGTGTCACGAGCCTTATCCTTTTCCGGTTGGGTGAAGTGAAGAATCCTTCGATCGGGTGGGACAGAAAAACTACCCCTGGCACGGAATGGTACCCCCTGACACATAGAAAGAATCTTACTGTGTCTAGCCGAAGTCGACAATTCTACAATAGATTAAAAGTGAGACTCAGGACTGATTTTTTGGGGGAAAAATTGATTTTCTTGAACTGTCTTCGGTGGGCGCAATGTAGGTCAAGTTACAATTTATGTGTTAATTATTACCTGGATATTTGGGTTGGGCCCCGGGATCTGTGTCAATGCTAGCGCAACCAGCTCCGTGGAGGTGTCGCACTTTGTGGGTCTGAAGCTGAACTCGTTGCGACTTGCAGGTCTGTAAAAGAAATTGAATTTTAATATGGAAAACAGGGCTGGCACAGCCGAGATTTAGTGAGCCTCTGTAGAAAAGTTATTACCTCCGGTATGCCGCAAATATTTTTATCGATCTGTTTATGTCGTGGAAAATATTTATGCAAACGAAATTGTTTTCTTCAAGTTGAATCAATTTCAATTCTCGCATGCAGATTCTTAGGTTTCCTTCTGTTTTCTTGAAGAATTTTTTAGCTGCAGTTTTGAAGTTGAGTGACAATTAATTTGAGTTCATGCGGCTTTTAAAGAGATGACTTAATGTGATTATAATTGGAACAACAAAGTCATTCAGTATTGTGCTTGTTCAGCTGTAGATCAATTTTTATTTTTAATTTTTTATTTTGCTGTTTCGACGCAAATTGTGAGAACAAATTTTGCGATATTTGTCTTAAAAATCATTTAGAGTAATTGTTTATAAATAATCCGTATTTAAAGCAATTAAAAAGTTTCTTACTTTATATCCGATTATGATGGAAGATAATATAAATTTTTATGTTTACGAACAAAGATTTCAGTCATAATAGTCATTAGAGATAATCTAAATATGAATCTATATTACATGTTATTCTAATGAGTTCAATTCTGTCTGGTATGAATGATAAATTTAAAATTCTTCCCACATTTTACCAGCATATTAAAATTTATTTATTAAAAATACATTATTTTGTTAAAGATATTTGCTTCCAAAAACTCCTATAAGTTCGCTAATATTATTTATTGCAACTGAATTAAAAGTCTTTATATTTTTTTTTGACTTTGATTAGGTATCTAATTTGCAAGTGAATGCTAGATAACCTTGTCTTTCCTTTGTACCCTTCAAGTAAGAAGTGGACTTGACAGCATAAATACATTTATCCGCGTTGTTAATCATTTTCGCTAAATATTTATAAACATAATTCGGACAAGCAGAAATAATTATCTTGTCTTCAGCTGTACTCATATTCGTTATAATGGACACAAGTCAAAACTTCGGCCTTTCACACGCGATAAAATTTTCTGACTATGTTAGCGATCATGTTAGCGATCATGTTAATTAATTTGAAGTCGATCTCAACTTAACTCGGGAATAAAAATCTTCAAGTTTTATAAAGATTAATAATAAATTTAATAAAACTCTAATACTGATAGAATACGCACAGTTTAAACCAGTGGGTATAGAAGCATGAAATTTTGCAATTGGAAATTTGGAAATTTGTCATTTGTTACTTCAAAGAAATATGGAATATATAGTGTTCGGGATTCTGTGTATAAATAAAAATTAGTTTTATTAGCGTTTTGGAAATTTATTAGTCCTACGGCTAGTTACTATTAAACTATTTCCATATAATCGTATAATATAATGATAAATTAAGCAAGATTGATCAGTATTGATTGGGGATTAGCTTTTCTTAAAACCCATATGATGAGTTGTTTGAATCCTAATTTTTGATAGAACTTGTCACTCAAATTTTATTCTAAAGTAACCCTCTACTTTTAATGCCAAAAATAGTTTGTAAATTTATAGTTGTTTGCGCGAAAGGTTTGTCATATATGCCCATTCTATCCTCCACCGTATTTAAAATGAAGTCAGCCAAGATGAAGGGGTCAAATGTGTGTTAATTAATTTGCAATATCCATAAGGAGTAGCATCTTTAAGTAAAATAATTATTTTCTTTTCAGTTTTTGGATTTTTTTGCACGACCGAAGGTGCAATTCTGCCCGCCGCTGCCATCTTCGAAGCGCCGTCTGATCAGCATGGGAGCAGGGTTCGAGCAGCGCCCGTGGACGCCAACCGTCCGACGCGGGAAGATCGCCGCGGAGGCTGCGAGCCCTGGACCGGCGTGCGTGCAACTGCCCTCGCTTTTAGGTAAGCGCTTCGCGGCCGCGACTAATCGAAGGTAATCGGAGGAAATAGGTGGAGACGCGGAATTTGTAACCGGCAAGTGGGCAACTCCCGTTGATGGGAATTAGCTGGCTTTTAAATGGATTAATCGGGAGTTTACTCCAATGCGTGGGAGGGAGTGGAAAGCAGATAGAAATTGCTGGACCATGCCCCAATGAGCTTTTCTAGTATCTCAGCACAAGCTCGAGTTGAAAACAAAAAGGAAATCTTCAGTCACAAGCAACTATCTAACAACTGCGGAAATTAGATGATAGTCGATATGAAATATCAAATTATCAAGAAGGTCTATCTGCAAAATTTGGCTTGCAAAATACTAAAGATATTTACATATTTGTCTATAATATTAATCTTTCGGCGATGCAGACAAGCTTGCACACGACATCATCACAGATTGTATAGCTTTTGCTTCTCATCCAGCAATTTTCACAAACATGGAAACATTTTCGGAAAATAATTTTTGGAAATTTGGCAATTCTTCAATACTTTCGTACTGTCCACTACTGCTTGAAATTACATTTTCAAATAATTCTATATTTGATAAAAACGAAAATTGCTGCGCAATGTAAGGCAATTTGAAAATTAAAATTCTACGTTGAATTTTCTTTATTTCTACCTTATATGTAGGCTAAAGTCAATATTTTAAATTATGAATTCAATCATATGTAATAATAGATTAATTTTTCAAAATTTGTTTTGTCTTTCAAATTTGATTGTAAAATTGTAATTTCTTTATTTATTAACAAACAGTACCATACTAATTTGAGAAATTAAATTTGAATTTTTTTAGAGGAAATGAGATAAACGTCTAAAAATGTTATGTAGAAAACTTGTAGATTATAAAATAGTATTATTAATGTATATAGAAACTATACATATGTACATATGTATATAGTACATATAGAGAAATCAAGATGGTTTAGTTTTGAGTTTATGAGAAATGTTATTTTAATTAATTTCTTATCTTTCAGGTACCAAAGTAACTGATTCTAAAAAGCGGGCATCCCCTGCATTTAGTTTTGGACAACGACACAAAAGCGGAGATGATTCAATTGGACCGGGTCCCGCTCAATACAACGTCACAGGTCTTGGAACCAAGGGCCGTGACAATCCCCCGGCAGCATCCCTACAAAGTCGACCAAGGGACCGGTCCAAGTTCACCACCCCCGCCCCTGGAGAGTACGACATAAACAAAGCCGCCAAAATGGTTGTCGACGCCGCGCCAAAATTCACATTCGGACTCAAGGCCTCGACGGACAAGCCCAGCCAAACCCCAGGTAAACCCTTCCGAAGACCCTTCCAGACCAGATTCAGAGGCATTTTAGGGTTGACTTGCGCATTCATTGGTGGTTATGAAGACTTTTTGGTGGTTATGAAATGAGAGACTGTCTGATTTGGTTGAAAAGAACTCCTTCTCTATGGAAAGGTACTCAGCATGCAAATGTTTCTTTGCCTGTTTCTCGGTTGCTTTGTTCAGTTTAGTTTGAATTTAGTTGAGTTTAAGTTCTATATTCTTTTTACTACGTTTATTTGCTCGTTTGTTATTGGTTTCTTGCATTTAAAAAGAAGTTGGTTGATTAAAAACAAATTGTATATTTTCAATAATCAAACAGGAAACTTTTTGTTTGCATATTTGGGTATGTAAGAATTTTTTCTAAAATTAAGTACATTTATACTGAAATAGGTACGCTTTAAGTTAAGTGCAACTACTTTGGAATTTAAATTTAATTATTATTATTATATTTAACATTTCTTTGTTCTAGATAAAATTACCTTTCCCAGTTTTCCAGAAAGTAACCACCCTGAACATAAAACCACAGTTCACAGAACCTTGATTAAAAATAAAAGATTTTTGAAAATGGCACAAATTTTGAGATTTTCGAATTTTACGCAGACCTTTCCATAACTAACTTTAACTTTATTGTTATATTTTTTCATAAAATCTCACTTGTGTTGAATGAAATTCCAAAAGCAAAGCCAGTAGAAAAGTATGTTATTTTAATTTAAAGAACAGATGTATCCAGATTTTAACTTAAAATCAATTATGTATTTATGATTGAGCTTACCTTGTTAATTAAGCTGCACTGAAGATTGACTTGAGTTGGCCGTAAAATTTTTGTATAAAACTTTAAGGAGGAATTCTCAGTACTTGTATTAATTTTGAAATAGTCCTAACTAAAAAATAATTTAATTTAGTTCTTATATTTTGAAATGACGAAACACTATCTACTATCAATGTAAATACTATAAAAAATTTAATTCCAAAGTAATTGAACTCGACCGTTATTTGTTGCTTTTAGTTTTTAAGTTTAGTTATTAAACATTCCACACCTCATAGTACTCGTGCAATATGTTCTTTTCAGTTTTTATTTTCATTTTTTTATTTATAATGTACAATGTATGTTTCACATTTTATTTTAAATTCATAAACGCACATTGGTGCTTTCGTAAATTAAGTACCTTCGAATTTCTAAACGCATCACTTTGAAGTTCTTCATTCAAAAAGGTTATTAGTCCTCAAAATTTCCTAGAGCATTGGCTTCATTCTTCAAAGGCAATTTGCCCACAAATCCTTTTGTACAGCTCCGAGCACGTCCCATCGCTTGTGTAGCTCCATCAAATTCATTGGCCCTTCAATTAGATTAGAATAAAAACGAGTTAGACAATGATTTCGATTAACTTTTGTAGCACCGAACAGATATTACCCCGAACGAGTAGATCAAAGTAGTTCACCGAAATATTCGTTTGGTATCCGAACGAAAATCGTATTCGATAGGGAAACGCCAGGTAATTAGCCCACATACCACCGCTCCTAGTAAAGTCGTTAAAAAGGTTTGAATCCCAACACTTTAATTAGTTTTGCATTTTAGCATGAATTTGCCCTTTGCCCTTGCCTTTGCTGAAACTATGATCAATGTGATAAATTGATTTTTTAGCGCCTGGCGACTACTGCCCCGAAAAGGCGAAACTTGATAAAACGCCAGAATATTCGTTCGGTCTGAGAACCATTCACGAAAAACGTGATGAGATACCAGGTAGGTGCCTTCATTCTTTTGTTTTCCTTCAATATTTATTTATTAATAATTTCTGCACAAAGCACCTGGCGCTTACATGACTGAAAAGGTAAATTTGGATCATACTCCAGCTTATTCATTTGGGGTTAAGGTGAATCATGAAAAGCCAAGTGAGACACCAGGTAGAGTGGTTTTGAGTTAATTTTAAGGAAATTTTGCACAGTTTTTGTTTTTGCAAAGCTCCTGGTGCATACAGACCAGAAAAGGTGAGATTAGACAACACCCCCAAATATAGTTTTGGTCTAAAAACGATTTATGAAATCAAAAGTGAAAGCCCTGGTAAGTATCCTTATATTTTATTGGTGATTTTGGTGGAAAAGATACTATTAGATTACTATTCATAATTTAGCTCCTGGAGCATATCAGCCTGAAAAGGTAAAACTGGATCACACTCCAGCGTACAGTTTCGGCGTAAAAGTGAATCATGAGAAACCAAGCGACACACCAGGTTTGTAGTCCATCGTCATTTTTCTAATGCTGAAAAGATTAGTTATCAGCGTGTTAACTTTCAAAGAACAATTTATTTAATTAATTTTGCTTTAGCTCCTGGAGCTTATAAACCAGAACAAGCAAAGCTTGACCACACTCCCGCCTACAGTTTTGGTGTTAAAATTGATCATCAAATAACAAGTGATGCTCCAGCACCAGGTACATACAAACCTGAAAATTGTCACTTGGACAAAACACCTGCTTACAGTTTTGGTCATAGAGTAAACCATGAGAAACCGAGCGATACACCAGCACCTGGGGCATATCAAACAGAAAAGGTCCATCTAGACCATACACCAGCCTACAGTTTTGGTGTTAAAGTAAATCATGAAAAACCAAATGATACACCAGCGCCAGGAGCTTATCAAACCGAAAAGGTAAAACTTGACCATACTCCTGCTTATTCATTTGGGTCTAGAACAAATGTTGAAAAGCCCAGTGACGTGCCTGCACCAGGGACTTATAAACCAGAAAATTGTAATTTGGATCACAATCCTGCTTACACTTTTGGAACTAAAGTTAATCATGATAAACCCAGCGATACTCCAGCTCCTGGTGCATATCAGCCAGAAAAAGCAAATCTGGATCATACTCCAGCTTATACTTTTGGTGTTAAAACAAACTTAGATAAACCAAATAATGTTCCAGCACCAGGAGCTTATGAGCCAGAAAAGCACAATCTAGATCATACACCCGCATACACCTTTGGTGTTAAAACAAATTTGGAAAAACCAAGTGACACTCCTGGTCCAAGTGCATATAGAACTGAACAGGTAAATTTGGATCATACACCTTCTTACACTTTTGGAACAAAAGTAAACCATGAAAAGCCTAGTAATACGCCAGCACCTGGTGCTTACCAACCAGAAAAGTGTCAATTAGACCACCATCCTGCGTACACTTTTGGTGTTAAAAGTAATTTGGACAAACCAAATAATGTTCCAGCACCAGGAGCTTATGAGCCAGAAAAACACAATCTAGATCATACACCCGCATACACCTTTGGTGTTAAAACAAATTTGGAAAAACCAAGTGACACTCCTGGTCCTAGTGCATATAGAACAGAACAGGTTAATTTGGATCATACACCTTCTTACACTTTTGGAACAAAAGTAAACCATGAAAAGCCTAGTAATACGCCAGCACCTGGTGCTTACCAACCAGAAAAGTGTCAATTAGACCACCATCCTGCGTACACTTTTGGTGTTAAAAGTAATTTGGACAAACCAAATAATGTTCCAGCACCAGGAGCTTATGAGCCAGAAAAGCACAATCTAGATCATACACCCGCATACACCTTTGGTGTTAAAACAAATTTGGAAAAACCAAGTGACACTCCTGGTCCAAGTGCATATAGAACAGAACAGGTTAATTTGGATCATACACCTTCTTACACTTTTGGAACAAAAGTAAACCATGAAAAGCCTAGTAATACGCCAGCACCTGGTGCTTACCAACCAGAAAAGTGTCAATTAGACCACCATCCTGCGTACACTTTTGGTGTTAAAAGTAATTTGGACAAACCAAATAATGTTCCAGCACCAGGAGCTTATGAGCCAGAAAAACACAATCTAGATCATACACCCGCATACACCTTTGGTGTTAAAACTAATTTGGAAAAACCAAGTGACACTCCTGGTCCAAGTGCATATAGAACTGAACAGGTAAATTTGGATCATACACCTTCTTACACTTTTGGAACAAAAGTAAACCATGAAAAGCCTAGTAATACGCCAGCACCTGGTGCTTACCAACCAGAAAAGTGTCAATTAGACCACCATCCTGCGTACACTTTTGGTGTTAAAAGTAATTTGGACAAACCAAATAATGTTCCAGCACCAGGAGCTTATGAGCCAGAAAAGCACAATCTAGATCATACACCCGCATACACCTTTGGTGTTAAAACAAATTTGGAAAAACCAAGTGACACTCCTGGTCCAAGTGCATATAGAACAGAACAGGTTAATTTGGATCATACACCTTCTTACACTTTTGGAACAAAAGTAAACCATGAAAAGCCTAGTAATACGCCAGCACCTGGGGCTTACCAACCAGAAAAGTGTCAATTAGACCACCATCCTGCGTACACTTTTGGTGTTAGAACGAATATTGAGAAACCAAGCCAGACACCAGCTCCAGGAGCATACCAAACTGAAAAAGTTCACTTAGATCATACCCCTGCTTATACTTTTGGTTCTAAAGTAAACCATGAAAAGCCAAATGATACTCCTGCTCCAGGAGCGTACAAACCCGAAAAATGTCCTTTGGATCATCCACCGGCATACACCTTCGGAGTTAAGGTGAACCATGAAAAACCAAGTGGAACACCTGCTCCTGGCGCCTACCAGCCGGAAAAGGTTCAACTCGATCACACACCCGCCTATACCTTTGGAGTAAAGGTTAATAATGAAAAACCCAGCAGTGTGCCAGGTAATGTCTTTAAATTAAAAATTTAATACGCTACTTCGCTCGTGCATCCCTACACTTTTCTCATGCCCAACATTTATGTAAATAAAAATCCTAAAGCTTCGATTCTTTGATATTTTAATCAAAACAGTAAATAAGTACTTAAATAAATAAATTACATCCCTCGTTTGGTTTGCCTATTTTCGTCAAAAATTAGTAATATCTAAATATTAATTAAAAGCTGTATAATTAAAGTTATAAAAAAAGTTCTTTCAAAAAGTAACTAATATGGTACAAATTGTTCAACAAACGCCCTAAACACGGCGACTATCTTTCTATATTTTATAAACACAGGAAAATGGGTATTGTTATTTCATTACTATTATTTAAAAGGGTATTGTTGTTGGGTATAATAATTTCATTACTATTATTTAAAATCCGTGAACACTCTCAAACTTTATTTTCTAAAATGCAATGATTTCTCAAAATAATTGTGTGTAAAGTAACTTTCGAATTATTGATACTATTTTCATGCAAAATTCAGAGTCGTAGTCTTTTCGATATAATCGATTATTTTATTTTTTTAATATTTTTATATGAGCCTCATAACGCTGTAAATATTCGCCGCATTAAATTCATTTTGGTACCATTTTTCGACATACGTAAAAAGTCAAACCGTTCTTGAGTGACGAGGTAAGAAGCTTTAAGACAGGCAAAAAAATCTATTTCTTAGTTTGAAAGCAATCGTTGGGCAAACCTTGTTAAACTTTTATATATGTATGATCACTGTGCCTTCAAAATTCTACTTATATTTTTAAAATTTGAAGGAGTAGTGATGATATGCAAATATGTATGAATATATATTTGACAGAACCTTCTTTTAGCCCCTAATACATATCAAACTGAAAAGGTTAAACTGGATCATCCTCCTGCATACACCTTCGGTGTGAAAGTTATCAAAGAAGTTCGAAGTGAGGCACCAGGTTATAAACTTAAAATATAAAATTGAATTAAAATTACAAAATACTCCTTATTTTGTTAGCTCCAGGAACATACCAGCCAGAAAAAGTGAAGCTGGATCATACTCCAGCCTATACTTTTGGTGCTAAAACAAATTTGGAGAAGCCAAGTGATGTTCCAGCCCCAGGAGCATATCAGCCAGAAAAATGCAAATTAGACCACACCCCAGCATACACTTTTGGTGTAAAAGTTGAAAAGGAAATTCGAAGTGATGCACCAGCCCCAGGAACTTATAAGCCAGAGAATGTAAAATTGGATCACACTCCAGCGTACACCTTTGGGGTTAAAACCAATGTCGAAAAACGAAGCCACATTCCTGCCCCCGGTGCTTATGAGACTGAAAAGGTTAAATTGGACCATACCCCAGCATACACTTTTGGCATTAAGGTGAACCATCAGAAATACAGTGATACTCCAGGTATTTTATTTTATTAGTATAAATATGTATGTATTTCACTTCTTGAATTTCATATTCGATTTTTTGTCTGTTATCACGAATAGCACCAGGCACTTATGAAGCTGAGAAAGTAATGCTCGACCATCCACCTGCATACACATTCGGTGTTAAAACAATTCAAAAAATTTGTGTAGATACACCAGGTATCATAGAACTTGAATCATTTACGTTTACGCCTTTTACTGGTTTATGGTTGATAACTTAGAGCCCAATACTATGGTATTAAATGTTCTTACTTGGACAATCCTTTTAAACTAGTCTTGCTCTCCAAATTTCAAGTTGAATAATACATTACCTAATAATAGTTGGTCGTAGTTCTATAATATTATGAAATTGCTCACAACATATTTATGTACTTGGAAATGAAACTACATTATGGCTTCGGATAATTATTAATAATATTATAATATAATATATACCTACTAATTTAATGGAATTACCGGCTTAGTAAAAGCTAATACTTATTTTACCATTTTACTCTAAATAGAATTTAAAAGATATGGTATATCTGCAAACATAAGTAAAACCCTTAGTACCCTTCCTCAAAGCAATTCTAATGTAAATCTTTAGTATTCTATTTGATTACAAAATACATATAAATTGCTAATATTTCAAAATTTTTAACCGTCATAGCAGACGTTTCTAGATACAAAAATTATGATATATTTTTAAACCAGAGAGTAGTAAAACAAAAGTCTTTCTATTATGTTGCTTGCATCGTTCACCACAACCCACATCTTTCGCCTAAATTTCGGCTTTTCTATTTCAAATTCTACTCTAAAATAAAAATTTTGTAAATACATTGAATCTCTAAATTTTAATATACGTTAGTTATGTTCAAAATGAGTCATATGAAACTTTATCACAATTTATTTCCATTTTAGCTCCATCAGCATACAGACCGGAGGATGTTAAATTGGATCACACCCCATCTTATACATTTGGTGTTAAAACTAGTCGACATGTAGTCCAAAATGGTAACACACCAGGTAATTTTAACTATTTTCAACAATAGTAAACTTTTCATGCGAATGCGTCATAAAATTTCGTTCGGCGCATACATATAATAATTTATATACATAGCTATGTCCATTATATAATAATTTAGTAAGCTTTCTTTTAAATTTTTGTTTTGAACTGCATGGGTTGGATTTATGAATTCAATTTCAATTTTAATTCCAATTAGTAGTAAATATTTATAAACTAAAATGTAAAATACATAGATATTAGCAGTTTGCATGTAGAAAATTATTATTAAATTTTATCTTATAGTTATTGTCGATCGTATTTAGTGAAATGTTATGATGATGACTGAGCACGTACTTAAAATATCGTTAGTTTTTATAAAAGCGTGACACTACTTAAATAATCTACCCCTTTTATCTCCTAAATTTATTTTTAATTGCAAATTAAGAATAAGTATTTTTAAAGCATCCGAGGAAACATTCATATCCATACAACGGTACAGCATTTCTATGTATTTAATTATTTTAATTAAAATTATACTACAAAATTTACAGTTTTATTACTAACTTAGGAAAATTTATTTAAACTTAGATAATTTTAACTTGAAGTTTCCTATAAACAATAATTCAATTACGCCAACTTGTTTAACTTGTAATTGTAGTTTGTTTAATTTTTATTTAATGTTTTTGATTATTATTGATTTTGCTTTTTAGATTCGATTTGAGAAAGTATAAGTTAAATAATCCCCGATGTTGTTGAATTTTTTAATTTACATAAATTAAAACATAATCTTTATACCCTTTCCATTTTATAATAGAAAAAATATCATTTTTAGAAACACCATAGAATAGTTCGTTTTTAAAAGGTTTATATAACAGAAATTAGCGTAGCTGAGTTAAAAGAATGCAAACATAACAATCCATTTATAGTATCATAAATAGTTAAAATTAACACTAATTTTCATTCTCCAGCTCACGGCACATACAAAGTAGAAAGAATAGTTGTTGAGCGTGCACCCGCAAACACTTTTGGCGCTAAATTAAAGCACGAGAAACAAAATGGCACAATTGGTAAGATTGTAAATAAATTCGAGTGGAATCAGAAATTTGTAAAAATCTTGTAGCTCATTGCGATTACAAAACTGAAAAAGTTTCAACAGATAATGCAAAATCCTATACTTTTGGGGTAAAAACAACCACCAGCAGCCATCATCAGAGGGTGGTTAGGTAAGCATACACCAAGCGAAAATTCAGCGCTTTTGTTTCACGTTCACTTAACTCATCCTAACAACAATTAAATCGAAGGTAAGTAACTAATTCAGGCAGCCTCTCGTGTCATAACCCGCAAAAGAACCCATTTCATCATCATGGTAAACCCAGTCCTCATAAACGCTTTTGATGTTTTTCAAACTAAGATAAAAGATTTATTTTGGGTTCCCCGAATAGCTCCAAACGTATATAAGATTCCATCAGTTTTGGGCACTAGCAAGGAAGGACCAATTCGATCAGCGCCCGCCTTCACGATATCCGGGAAGCATAAAGATGCTCCTCTACCCACAGTGGCTGTACCTGGACCTGGAACCTACGACGGAGAATTTCGCGTAGTTAAAAAGCGACCTCCCATGTACTCGATAGGAGCGAGAACAAAAATTCCCGGGGATGACTTCAAACCAGGTCCAGGGGCTCACTGTCCAGAAAAAGTAAGTTACTTTCTGATTAAATCGATGAATCTTTAAAATTCAAGCGCATATCTTTTGCTAAGGCTTACATTGCATTCAAATCTGCACGAGCCCCGACCTTTTCGATTCTTCATAGTCCTTATCTTGGAATTAGAAAGCCTTACTTGCTACCGAAGAGTCTTGATAAGACTGAACCGCTTCTTATGAGTGCATGTCCAGAACAGGACTATTAAGAACAAAAACTGCATTGCAAATTTACAAGATTTGATTTTCTTGAAGACACTTTATCCTCGAAACAAACGAAATCAGTAAATAAGTGTCTGAAAATGTTTGGATTCCACTATACGATAGATATTTTAAGAGATTTATAAATAAATATTTAATAAAAATATTTCTATGATGTATTCTCTTTTTTTTTAGATAAATCTAGGCCATGTACCATCTTACAGCTTTGGTATCAAACATTCCCCGTACCTTGGACAATTCCACGAGCTGCACGCTCAATGAAACGTTGATCGCGTATAGTTCAAAGGATCGGTTAAGGAGCTCCACCAATTTTTATTTAGGAAAGCGGCCAGTTGATCACCCTGCTAAGTGCCTGCAACAATGAAAGGATCATCAACACCCCAAAAAACATTATTTTTATGTTTAATAAAGCAAATACTCAGCACGACAACGACGCGGTCCTTGCTCGTTTTTGATCTTGCCAACTGTTAACATAATTAACACACAACGATGCTCGCAGAAAGTGAAACATTTTTTTATTTATTCGCATCTCGAATTCTTCCACATAAACGAAAGTTGTATTAATTTTGCTCATAAAGTGCAATTTGTTAATTTATTAATAATATATTTGTAACGCAAAGTATGTTGTATTTTTTCTGTTAAAATAAAATGAATTGATTCAGCAACCTGAAAACAGATAAGAAGATATAATGATGTAGAGCTCGATTTCATATTTTAAAAAACCCTACTTTTAATAAAAAACGAATATCCAGGAATGAACATTTATTTACCTTGACGAATTATTTTATTCAAATTTTTTAAGACTGCTTCCTATATATTTATGTATATCTAGTCAAAAGATAAATTCAACGTTCGCCCAGCTACCTTAAAATAAGTGCAAGAACTGGGAATTAAAAATTGCGATTACTAAAATTTAAATAAAACAAGTAAGACTTTGTTTCTAAAACTTGGTTTTAGAGTTTGTGGTTTTACTTAACAAGGGAAAATTTCACCGTATATTACACCCATTCTGATTTTAAGTTTACATTTTTTCAATAACAGTGACGAATCCTAATAATTGTTTCTTCAGTAGAAGAGAATAAGCGACAAATTCTACTTGATTAAATTCTTTAAGTTCATTTCTCCGAATATTCCATTAGTTCTACCAACTTTCTATTGCTAAATATTCTCTTTTTGCATTCAGAAATGTCTTTCTCTGCAATTTGCATTTTCACTGTAAAAAAGCTTACATGGTATTTCGATGAAAAATAAATCGACGGTTATAATACTGGCCAAAATAAATAACTATTTTTTAATAAGAAAAGCGTTCGAATTCCTCTTAATATATTGTTTTAAAAATTTCGATTTGATTCATGAATTTAATGAGATTCAGAACAATTAATGAAAGAAGCTTAAATGCAAAAGAGGATTTGCAAATGTACTCTAACTTCAACCAGACTTCAAGATTAATTCCACTCGTATATTCTTCACCGCCAGAAGACTGACAACAATTTATGGTTTTAGACAAGACCATAAAATTAAAATCATAATTTACGATTATAGAACTACAATTTTGCAATTCAATAACTTAACGTTTTTAGTAACACACACATTTCAACATAGTGATTTCAAAGGCATTCAATTTGAAAAGTATAACTATGTTCGTAAACGTCGTTATAGGTTACTTTTGACTTCCGCTCTTAGGTCACTTTTCACAGTTTTGTGTTTCCGAATTCATACCCTAAAAAAAATTATCTAGCTAACGCGATATATCTACCTTCATAACACCTGTCGTAGATAGATTAAAAAAACAAAATATGCAATCTACGCAGTCTCTAAAATGTTCTTAAAGATTTATATAAAATATAATACGGTACAAATACAAGGTTTTTAAAAAACGATCCCAGTTTTCCTTTACTTTTAAAATTAGCATTTAGTAGTAAGTTACTAACTATTGTTAATTACAAATTGATACAGAATCAACAATTTGATATACTTGAGGTATCACTGCCCACATTTTGATTTTCAAAGTTCATATCAAAAATACATAATTACTATCGTCTATGATTTAGTGCCTTGATAACCTTCACAGGTTGGTCAGGTTCAAAGGTAATTGCCTAGTAAACGAAAAATAATTTACGGATCTATTTCGCTTAACCAGATTTGAACAGATTACAATTATTTCGGGTAATGTTCTTGTTCATCTAAGCGGAGATGATAAATTGATAGTGAGGTATAAAAGGAAGCATTTTTAGCACTTTGTCATCAGTTGTTTGATTCTAAAATATCAGAAACGATGAATTATAAAGTTCTTCTCTTATCGTTTGCGTTCCTGATTCACATCGGTTTAGCATGCGTAAGTTGTTTTACTCTGCTGTGAAAAGTATATTTAAAAAAAATAACTAAAGGATTACGCGTGTAAACTTGCTAAGAAATTTTCGTGTGCACCGTCAACAAAAATTAAATTTTCGAAATCATTACCACTTCCGGTAAAATAATAGATTTAATAACAAAAATTGATTTTTGGCCTCATAAAAAACCATCAAATAATTTTTTAAAATAACAATATCTACCACTTAGATTAAATTAAAAAAGTTATTATATAGAGTATTCTAAAAGTAAAGGATTCAAATGAAGTGTAGCGCGATATAACCTTGAACTGAAATGTGATATATGCAGATGCATAATTACATAATTTTTCAAAATTGTTTTACATTTTATGTTTTTCAATTAAAAAATTATTAAATAATTATAAAAGGTAGTTCTAGATACACCTAACCGAATAATAATTGCTTTAATCTTTGGTAGAATGGCTACAAAGCAAAGTTGGTATCAGTGAACCATTGTGGCGGTGATAAACAAATAATAGAAATTGAGGATGGCTTCACAGTAAAAATGACAAAAGAATGCGAATTAATTCCTAAAGGATGTATAGTTCACAAGGCCTTTGGAAAAGCAATGGTAAGATATTAAATATTAAGCATTTTTAGTGTGCGCTTAAATACCATTTACAATTTCATCCATATTTTACAGTCCTCATACTCCATTTCGAAAAATGGAATACCCCTCAGGGAAGGGAAAGTTGACTTATGCGCAGCCGCTGACGTGGCTGACGCCGATGGAAAGAACCTCTTAAAATTATTTTCCTTACCTGAGCACTGTCCAATACCAGAAGTAGTACAATTCACAAAATAAGTAACAAATTCTAACTTAATTTTTCTTAGGGTAAGGTTTGTTCCGATGGAAATATAAAGGTAGATATGTCGAAATTTAAAGCCCTAATGAGTATGATGAAAGGAAAGCTTGATGTTAACAACACAATTACCCATGATACTGTAAATATCTAATTATTAATTTAGTTCTAACAAAATATTAATATTAGTATCATTTTTAACTGTTTCTTAACAGGGTATATCTTGCATCCACATGCAGCTGGAAATCGAGAAGAAATAATAGTATCATTCTAATTCTATTGGCAGTTTTTTGATTTAAAAATAAATTTATCGAATGTACATTAAATAATTTAAAATTTTAAATAAAGACAAATTGCATATTATTTCAGAACTTGCGTTGAAAAAAGCGTGTGATTTTAAAGAATATATTTTCAATCGTCAAAGTCATCAAGTTGTTAAAATGAAATAGCAAATAGCTTTTATTGTTAATTTAAAAACGATGTCAAAAAGCTATATGATCATTAACTTAATACTTTGACGACGTAGTTTGAGAGGAAATGTTATAACCAACTAGAAAACTGGTCTATCAGAAGCATTTTCAAAATCAAATAAGAAATTTCGTACCTCCAGAATGTTATTAATTTTAGGCAATTGGCATCTCCAGATCAAAAAAATCTGTACATTTTTATCCACTATCGTTTATTATTGTTATTCGATATATTTTATTATGTAGTGGGTTTATTAAATATAATGTGTTTTATCTTTGCCACAAAAGGAGTTTTGTAAAAGTCTTAGAAAAGAAAGTAGAAATGATAATTAAATTCTGAAAAGAAAGAAATTCTAGCGTCACATTACACAGTATGTGTTTTGGAATAAAGGAAAAGGAATTTTAAATTCGATTACGATAGTCTTGAGAACTAAACTAAGTATATGTAAAAACATAAAATTGTACAGTTTATATTTATCGCAATAATTACGCTTATCTCGGAGTATTCTCCTCATTGTTGGGTACGGTCTTATCAATTATGCTTTTTTCCAATTCTCATGCATAGTGGAACGCTAAAACTAAATTAAAATTATACTGAACCCTCTCATTCCAGACAAGTCTGTAGCTGTGAAGGTACGACATAAACTTTTACTTTCAAACCAAACTCGAAATCCATTCCTTTTCCTTTCCCGATAAAACTCCTGTGACATTAACCCTGGTCCCGGGAGTTATCTCCCTCTTGGCGGTTTTTGCTCTTAACATTTCAATGTTTCAGTCGGTCCAACCGAAGGCGGCTACTGTTTTTATGGATCCAGGAGCCGCCAAAGGGCACTTGAAGCTGGTAATTGAATCGTTTTTTAGGGTTCGACGTTATCTCAGTTGACAGGAGTTATGTGAAATTTTTAACGAGTAGTTAATCTCGCTCAATTGAAATATTGTCCGAGATCACGGGTTGCGTTTTATTTACATATTTATGACGCGTTTTACAGTGACATAATCTTAATAAGATCATAAAGTATTTGGAGTCTGGCGCCAGGGAAATGATTTTCATTGCTTTTGATTATGTCGCCTCGGCCTTAGTTAAGAAGACGTTAAAATATATTGCTTATAATTATGGGCATGTTTAAACTGGAGCATTTTTCGGTTTTCACTCTACTTTTAAACATTTATACAATGCATAAACCATTTTCAATCTTAAATATGTATATTATACTCTTAACGCTTTCGGACTTCATAAAGGAATTAAAAAATATATGATATATAGATTTTTAGTCAATCATGTTATTTTATTTCATTCGTACCGAAGCACTTCTGTTTTTATGTATTTATAATATATTACAAAATACTGTAAGATTTACGATTAACAATATCTATATATCCATGCAAAAGTCCTGTCATGGTTTACAGACCATATAATTAACTCTACATCGATTCAGGATATTCCATCCCATACTATTACTTTTCTACCGTCATATTGCTGTTAATTTTTGAAATTTAAAAAAAAAAACCAAATGCATATGGTATACATATAAAAATCGAAACACTGGGTCCTTAAAATTTGCTAAAATAAAAGTTCGGACTTTCAGGTAATACATAAAAATATGAAAAGCTAGAAAACTCCAACGACAATTTATTTAAATTAACTTTTTTGATACAAAGAGTAGTGAATGAATATCAGTGCAGAAATAAGTTGAAATGAAAATAGGGTGGTTTAGTTTTTCAAAAATGTATCCCTCTACTTTCACCCCTAAATCTAGAATGTAAGGCTATCCAAGAAAAAGAATACAATGATTTTAAATATGCTGTGAATTTTGCTGTTAGCGAAAAGACACCCTCAACTTTCACCCGTAGATTTGTACAACCGGTAAGTAAAAGATATTCCCAGCATCGGACTCAGTACTATCGAAAACATTATAATCAAGCTTATTTACAAACTATCTTATATTTCCATTGTACCAGCTTGTATATTCGTAAAAACATTAATCAGCCTAAAAATTATGAAAATGAAACGGAAGTCCGAAATACAACTTAGCACAGCCCTGACCATAAGCTCAACATTTCCAAGTTTTCTTTCGCTAAGCTAAAACTTGCCCCAGAAAAGCCCACAAATTTCCTCCAATGAGTGAAAACGAGTTTATTGAGTGAAACTCAAAAATAGTCCCCTACCACTCAATTCCACAATTCGTTTTTGTATCGGAAAGATACTCAAAAGTATCTGAATGCTCTTTCAAAAGCAGCCCACTCATGAAGAACAAGTTTAGTTGAGTGGCTGCCTTCGCACAACAAGTTCGTCAGTGGATAGTGCGGTCAAGTCTGTTGTCATTTTTCGGTTTGACCACTCTTGGTCAGTTGTTGCGACTCACCTGATCAATTACCTGTTGGCGGAACAGAAATCATCGTGACCATCGACCACCGCCTAAATAAAAACAAACGTAAACGTAAAAAATAAGTCAGGTTCGAAAGAAGAAAACGTCGTCTAAACCGCAGTGCGTGATTCAGGTTGTGACTTGTTGTCGTGGTGTTTTGTGTCTTTATAGTGAAGATCGCCAATTTTTCTGCAGTGAACAAGCCAATTATTCAAAGTGATCTCAGGTAGAGTTAAAAAGATCAACAAGTGTACGGTGGTATCTTGGTGCAGTAAAAGTTAAATTTTTCCATATTCGTGGATTTTTACTTTACACATCAGCGAGAACAGGAAGATCAACTTCGACAAGATCATCAAGACTCCATCTGGATGATTCATCAGACCGCTACAGTCGCCGCAAATTGTGTAAGTTGAGTATTGAACTACCTTTTGCGATTTTTGCATCCAGGTGAATGGAGGTGATCCCACACATGGAAAACTAAATAGAAGAAATCGCGATCACTCTACAAAGTGTAGGTACTACATATAATTATGCAGACCTTCTACAATCAACACGCAAATAAGCTTTGGGCGCGAACAGCATCTCAATCTCACCCCGCGCTGATACAGCTTTGTGCGAACGCTTTTCTGTTGTTTACCAATGAAAATATCTCATATGTGATAAGACAAATTGAAGAAACTTTTTATGCTCCGGCTTGGCTTTTGTGTCGTATCATAATCATAAATTGTGTCGTATTGCTCAACTTTAGCCCTGCTCGCGCACTATCGCGCGTGCAGCTGGTCCGGTCCCACACTATGAAGAAGTTGCAGACACTTAGTGAAGATATCTGCAGGAATTTATTATTCTTGGAAATCGCGTCATAGTTTGGCTTTGGTTTCTATCGGTTCATTGGAATTCGCAATTCTTGCTAAGATGTTGACACTGGTTTCGAAATTCCGAAAATTTCTAAGGAACTACTCTTATAAATCTTGTTGGAAATAAGATTTTTAGAAAGCATTGACTGTTATAACGATGTTTATATTTGCATATAATTATGAGCAGTATTCTTACTATAACTACTTGAATAATTCATATCGTTGTTTGCCACCTACAAGCACTTTTGGTATTTTTAAGTTTCCACAATTTACTCCATTCCTCCCAGCAAAGTGCTCATAGTAAGTCAATTATGTGGTTTAAGCAATACTAATAACTGACTCAGCCAAACTTAACTACAACTGGTATTAAGTCTGTTGACTGGAATTAGTCAGCGTATTTTTCATTGACTGAGATATGTATTTAGTAAATATAATCCCGCATTCATGTGGCGTATTTCAACAAGTAATGAAATAACCCAAATAAGCTATTGACGAGGAACCGGTGACTTGCAGCTATACTTGGAATTTTATGCTTTATAAATTAGGTATACAAACTTCAAAATTCATTTAGTTTTTTTCCAAAAGTAGCTTTGGTGCCAAGATGGTTTTTTTAAAAATTGAATGTTTTCTTGGACTTTGTGCTCTGTCGTCAATTTTTTATCAAAATGGCATGGCACCCATGTCTAGTTTTTAATAGAAGATCCCAAAAAGCAAGCATTTAGTAAAAATGATGACCATGCTTTGGATTTGTTGAATTCAACCAATAATGCTTTTGTCCGAACAAATTTGCGATGCCGGTATAATAAAAATAATTTGAACTTACTTATGTAGTACCTCAAAATTTGAAAACTTAATCGAACTCGAGACCAGGTCAAAACAACGACTTATTGAAATTGTAAATACGATATTTGCGAAACCACATTTTTCGAACTAATGTAAACTATAACATTTGAATGAAATAAATGTTGGCTTTATTCGAAAAAATACTTAATTTCAAATAATGATTGTTGTCATTATATTTATTTCTTATATAGCTATTTTTAAAGCAAAATAATGAGGAAAACCCGTGACGCAAATTTCATAATATACTTGTCGTCCATTTGGTTAATTTTTTACTTACTTATTGTTATAACCTACAGTAACAACATTTGAAGAACTATAAAATAAATTCGTATGAATTCTAATGCAATACACAAAAAAAGCTAAAACCGTGATATGTACCTTTATTTTGAAAAGGTGGTGAACGCTCCAAAACTACTTCAGCGTAGTCACAATAGAACTTAACATTTTTGTTAATAGCCTACGAGCCTTATAATTCCAGTGGACTCTTTATTGTTGTAGCATTGAATGCAACAATTGCATGCTAATGAGCTCTTTAACACCTGGCGGACTTATGGCTCATTTACCAACAATATTTGATAATTCTGTCAATTACTACTACTAAGAGCATAAGTAAAATCTGTCACATATGGCTTATTTTAATAAAGAATTCTGTATACGAAACACAAGTAAAAAGACAAGAAATTTAACTAGAAACCAATGCAGAGTGGTTCAAATGACTAATGCAACTTGAGCTGAATAAAATAAAAAAGATTTAAGTACTAAAACTTGTGCGAACAAGGGTTGTTAATTAATGAATAAACCAAAATAAGGAGTTCGAAGAATTGTTAGTTATTGATTGAGTAATTTTTAGCCACAATTAGGAAGAACATTTTTTTACTATAAGAGGAACTTAGTGTTCCAATTTTTTAAATAAGGCCTGTAGCAAAGTCTTATACGATGTTTTTAGAAATGTTAAAATAAACGAGTTTTCATACTAAAAAGGATAGAAACCCATTTTTGAATAAATCAAATAAACAGCAAATATTTGTTAATATACCGACCGTAAATGTATTTCAGGTTTTTGAGTTCATAACGAAGTAGTATTACGAATTACTTTTGCATGTTACATATGTACATATATACAAAATGTAGTTAAAAATTTCAAAATTTATTATACATATTATTATGATCTCTTTTTGAGTATGACTCGTTTTTTTAAGTATTTGTTAACGTTAAAGTGGTTAAAGTATTGATACAAAGTTTAATAAGTTTAAGTATTTTGAATGTTATCTTACCATAATATTTTTGCCCGGAATAAATTAAAGGAAAAACGGAAAAATTTACGTTTTAAGTCTGATTCCCAAAAAAATGTTTTGAAAACTTATATCGCATCTATTCGTAGTCGTAGATTGAATTGATGCACAAACATCATTAAATCTTCTCCTGGACGCTTCAAGTGTTCCGAATTCCAAATTTGGCAATTTTCCAACTCAAATAGACAGATAAATCATTTTAGAGCGGATGTTATGGAATTAACTATTTACGTTCCGGCAGTTCACCTTATAGGCCCTCATGGGGAAATAGAAAGGATGGGAAATGATTTATTGTCTTTATCACATCCTGAACTTCCACAATTTTAATGGGATTTATCCCTGTGACAAAAGCATGCATACGTTTTATGACATTCGTAAAAGTATGTATGGTTTATTAATTTCTGGATTTTGTGTGTTTCAAATTATTGGGATTCGTTGTCTTAAGACGGCTTAAAAATGTGGTTAAAAATTAATTTTGTGTTAAATCTTAGCATTACGCAAATAATTTCTATCAGTGATTATTCAGACAATTGTGGGGCTATTCCCCAAATAGATTGTATCAAAACTAACGAAAGAATTAAGCATTCAACAGAATAATTGAGAAGCTCAGTTTAAATTTGGCGCGTAATGCCTCAAGGAAACAATTTCAGCCGTGGCTACAAGATCGTAAATTAAAATTACTTCCAGAAGCAAGTCACTTCGAACGTGCTTCTGGAGGCCGCCACTATTTCGCGCCTCGTAATTAAGCAAATCGCCCCAGACACTTACACCGCCCCCGCGGACAGCGCGTCATTAATTGAAATAGCCACATGGCACCGGCACCACTAAAAAACGAAAGATGCGAAAAAGTCCATCAGCGGAGCTCCAGATCAGCCGCAGCTTCCGCTCTGCGCGGTGAAGCGTAGAAGATCTCCTCAGATGTTCTTAGCTTAAGTAAAGGAAATTGCCTGACCCATTTTCCTCCGGGAAAACTACCCACATCCAGACTTCGGTAGTTTAGCTGCTGAGCAGAAACATTTCGCGAAATTCCTCCAGCCGTCGACGCGGTGGTCCATCCTCGACGATTGCTTCTATCGGCGAACAGCAAGTGGTCAATAAATTCAGAGATGAAAAGCAATTTTTTGACGCCACTAAAAGAAATAACTCCGGCGCCCGCTCTGCTGAGGAGCTCAAGTGGTTCCGTCGAAGTATGCTTCCAAATTATGCAGGCCTCCTTCACCTTGACTTGACCTTTTCACCGTATTCCGAGTTACCATGAAATTCCACAGAACTCACTAACTACGCTAACTTGAGGGGGTGGGCCGAAGCTTCCCCCAGACCCGGTGAACTTGGCAGTGATATTCTTATAAAGCCTTTTACTCGACGTGGGGGTGGATTATTGTTTAATTGGAAACGATTTTGGGGCCAGACAGAGGGTCAAAGTGGCTGCTTCGCTGAAAAGGATAATGCGATTCCAGTTTGATGGGTTCATTAAGGAGCTCCTTTAGAGGTTTTATCATGAATTGCTAAAATAAGATTACCTGGAAATGACGAAACGAGCTTATTCTCTGAAATCCGCTAAATTGTACAATACCTTTAGCAAATTACAAATTTGGAAATAAAATATTAACATTTTCAATATTAAAAATTTTATGAAACATATACTCGCTCAGAAAGAATTGATTTATTCTTAGAGTCATATTTCAGGTTTTTGTGGAAAAATTCGGATAGAGTGGGCAAAACTTATGCAAACACAACATTCTTAACACCATAACCAAACCATCCATAATTTATTGTTTAATTTTCTAAAGTGTTGTGCGAGCAAAACAAACTTCATATGGACAAAAGGAAAAATTTAAATTTTTATTTATGTTGTCGAGGATGATAAACAATATAACGAGGTATTAGAAACTAATTCCAACCAACAAATTTATACAAACATTTTTAAATTAAAAAAAATCAGACTTGGCTCAATTTGGGTTCGTTAAAACTATCCTAAATGTTTGTAAGACTAAGTGTTACTGTAAATAAAAAATCTTTCAAAAAATATCAAACCAACATGCGACAGATTTAACTCCTAACTTATTCATCTGGTTTGAAATAACCAATATTGAACGAAAAACCTCCACTTAATGGTTCTCTTTATCTGTTGTTCAGGCAGCCTTGGGCTTACATACATATGTACATATATAGATGCGTATATGGATATGTTAGGAACCTACGTATACTAAAAAAGGTATGTAAAATTCAAGTCCTTGCCATGACATGAAATTTCTAGCTTTTGCTCAATTGCTTGCAATTTTCTAGACCGACAAAATTTTCACAGAGATTTTCTAAAGAATCTTCCTCGTAAATTCATTTTAAATAGGAAAAACACAATAGTGGGTGGAGGGCGGAAACTTTTGTTGTCGTCTGTTCCATCTGCACGCTTCCACGCTATATTTTATGCTAGAAAGGACATTTTCTGGGAATTGTTCCTTTTTTGGAGCCATTTAGTAGCAACAGCCGTTTTTTAAGAGAAATTTGCTAAATTTGTTATTTTAATTATGTAGTCTTTATTGTGAAAGAATTCAAAGAAAGTGTTTGTTTTTTGTAGCTAAATATTTGTTGCATAAATATTAATAAAATTAGATGGCCGAAATAAAAAGGGTCAAGACAAAGATTTATTTACAATTTGCATACTAGTATCGTTAGATATGTACTTGGTGGAATAATAATCAACTTATTTTATTGAAAAACGTTTAAATTGCGTAGGTAAGTTTTACCAGTTTTTGATATGAAACATTATTTCATAAGGGATATAATTTTAAAATTCTCACAGAAATCAATATACGTTTTTATACACATTTTTAATATCTAACATTTACTGATAGATTTACTGAGCGATAATGTTTGATAAATGATACTTTTCTTTACTAGGCCTGTTTGTCCCTAATAATCTCGAGAACGGCTGAACCAACTTTCACTAGAAATTTTTGTCAGGCATGGTTCAATCCACAAATTATCCAATTTTTTTTTTTTTTTTCCGTCCCTTTGCTTGTTAATATTTTCAATGTTAAGCGATTTCCATGACAGTCAACATAAGACCCACAATAAACCCATATTTAATGCGCGTTGATTCTAAATCTATTATAAATATGGCGATCATAAATGTTCAAATCGAAGCATTTTGCATAGGGATTTTAATACAAACAAAGCTGGGTATGTTCAGTGAATGACTAAAAATTCAGTATAAAAATTACCAATCCAAGGTCGAAAATTTAATTTTATTTTCATCTCAAAGGGACATCGAAGAGAAAAGAATCTGTTTATATATTGAACCCCAATTTGATCCCCAAGACCGTAGAACCGCTCCCTTTAAAAGGTTTAAAAGGGTTCGGGAGCAAATCAATATTTGTAAACACTATTTACATAAGTTCTAAAAATAAAATAATAATAAAATTTAAACCTGAGAAGCAAAGTAAATTTTTACTATATGAATAAGTAAAAATTAATTCATAATACTTTATACTTCGACTTAATTTCTTTTATTGTCAGACTGTTGAATGAATGTCTGTAATAATAATGACAATTTACTTAATTTTCTTATTTGCCGTATAGTGTAGTTTTCCAACATAGAGATAAAAAGAAAATAGCATAAAATTGCCCTTGATTTTCATTCCATAAACTCTTTCCTATTTTGCAATTTCCACACCACTTCCCATAGGAATTCGCTCAGATATTTAATTCATGACGACTGAAGCGATTTTTATCAAAATCTAACCGGCGTCCACTCTTCCAGAAACCAGGTAGTGCTTCAACCGGAGAGGGTTTCACAATCCGAATCAAATCCCACCTGCTCACCTCCACACAATTGAGCTTCGATCAGGTTTCGCTGCACACCTTCGCGGGTGCAGCGAAAACCCGAGGCTGGGGCCACTCCGGCGGACACGTGAGACCCGGGCTCAAGAAGTCCACTCAGCCGTGTGGTGGCATGAATAATGAAATTCCTCGGACAGCGGTCAGTCCGTGCCTCATGCGGGCCCACGGAATTTTCAAATTTATAGTCCCGCTTTTGTGGTGTGCACTGTAAAGAGGAAAACTCATTGATTTTCTGCGAAATAGTGTTCGTGACGCTGAAAATGGCCTAAGCGGCGTGATTTACGTCACAGATGGAAAATGTACTTAAAATTGGTCAACATACGAAGAGCGTTAACCCATTAACTAAGGTGTGAGCGATTCATGGAAAGCAACATGTATGAACTGAACATACTTATGCTTATGCTTATGTTGACTGTGCTGACTAGCCCGACGTTTTCGGACTGTTTTAATTTCATAACCCGCTTTCGTCGGTCGGTAAACGCACCTTTATGAGGGTTCAGGGTTAAGCGGATTTAATGAGTCATTATGACAAAAAATAATTCTGTTTTATGGCTCTTTTCATCCGTCTTGGCGGGAAGGTTTCTTTCCGGTCTTTGAGACAATCTCAGTTACTTTTAAAATTTTATAAACCGTCTGAAGAAAGTGCACACTGTCTTCATGCAACAGATCATATACACACGTATAAAGAAAAACTACGAACTGAAAAACTCCATTGTGAAACGCTTTGGGTGAAAGAAAATATAATTTTACGCTATTTCTGTAACGAGTTTCACCGGACTACGTATGTATTTACAGCGGGTTTTTCCCACTTACTAAACTGACGAAAGACTTTTACACTTGATGTTGTTAGGTTTGGTGCCAAAATTGGACTACGCTACTTATTGGCATTTTTTTAAGGCGTTCGCTTACGCATAGCGACAATTAAGTGCGATACGATAAAATGCCATCAGGGGTTTTTCGTAAGTAACTAAATTTTTTAGCAAAAAGTTCGCGAAGAAGTTAGAGCACGCACTCATGAATACAAACAAAAAATTTTTAAATGTTTACACGAAGTCGATTTATCCTCTGCAACTATGCCTGGGGCTATTTCCACCTTGTGATCAATAAATGCCAACTTTGATTAAATTTATCTTTTATTTACCCACATACATATTTAATCGTAATTGGGATAAATACTGAAAGAACACTATTTGCAAAATATCTGAAGAGAAATTCCAGTTGTTATTATTAATTATTTTGTTTGTTAATAAAAATACTGAAAATTATTTTCCTATAAAAATAAATTTTACTTTCAGAAATAATTTTATTGGAAAAAAACACCTTCGCATACAAATAGAATTAAAGGTTTTAATCGTAAGGTGAAAAAACGTTGCTATTAATTTTTCATATTTTTTTACAGTAGTTTAATTTATTTTAATTAACTAAATGTTTTCCAAATAAATTGATTTGAGATTAGAATTTATTTACAAGCGTCTAAAATTTGAACAGTGGAATATTTTCTTTATATTATTGATATTTCTTAATATTGTTGTTGTTAATTTACGTATTTTCCTATTAACTTTTTTTTAAATTTATAGATTTATCGCAGTAGTTGTGGTTAGCCCAATGCAACATCCACTTCAAATTGCTCATTTGAAAATTAATTCCATTTGCGTTAAAATGTCTCCCTTGTAATAAATTTGCTACTGCCATCAGTAATCACTAAGTAATGTGTTTAATTTAACCATAGCAGAAAAACAATTAACGACGTCACAGTCGACATTTAGAGTGCAGTCACAAAAAGATATTAAAGCATACATAGGCGGGGTAATGGATACCGCCTAATTGCGCCATGCATCACAAAATGTGTCGTATTACAATTCAAAGCGCGTGCGGAATACAAAGAAGGTAAAATCAAGGTAGAAAAAGGTTAAAGGTTAATTTTCCAATATCAGTTCGGTGGACACTGATAAACAATTGCATGCGAAAAGGGAATTCAGGGAAACTAAATGCGGGCACGTCCCTTTCCACGGGCAAATGTGCATCACAATGAGTGGGTCTTAAGGCAAAATCCACCGTCATGATTTTAGCTTACGGCGTTAACTCTTTTCACCTACTCTCTAAGCCAAGACGACGTGAAAGTTGCTCGAAATGCCTCAAGGCAATTCGCGAAATAGCAGCAAGGAATGAAAAGGTGGAGTTTTGAACTAGTTTCCCGTGGACTAGCCGCGGTTTTCATGTGCTTCTCGCAGAATTTATGATAGTTTTATAGTGATAAGTAATAAGATAAAACTCGTAGAGTAGATACGCTTTTTTCAGAAAGGTAAGATAGACTATATGGAGTCTCTTACCCTATGAATTATGGGTAATCTTTTGGAAAACATGTTCTTTCCGCTTTTACTATAATTTTGTTATGCAAAGTTGGTTCTAAAGTAATTTGTGGATCGATCCGCTCTGGATATCAATTGGTATTTTATATTTATTGAAAGTATTTTTCCATGTAGGAAGTATATACATTACTTTTAATACTTACACGTTAACATTGGCAAATTTGTCATCAAACGAGTAAAAGTGCACAGCATATTGATTTCATCTCCAAATCGATTTTAAAAAAGCTTCTACCATTGAGTTGCCAAAACCGTTTAAATATTAATAAATTTTCGTAAGGGGAAAAGTAATGATAACTTTATATGAGATGAGCAATGCTAAATTAATTGTTATTTAATTCTAATTTGACAACATTGTTTTAGTAAATTTCGTTGGATTTCGTTTTCTAAAAAGTATCTTCGTGTGATATATGTATTAATTATGTTATATTAATAAAACGACAACAATTACACTCCAAAGAAACACTAATTTAATTTAGTATTTATTTTTGAATACACATACATATGTACATTAATTTTTTTGATAATTTCTTCGAATTGGAAAATGTTTGGCCAGTAGATACGATTAATTTATGCAAATTTGAAATAGAATTAAAGATTTGGGTACCAATTTTAGTAAAATAGTGAAGGAAAATTGAAATTACAATAGTTTGCGTGATTAATAACTATAGGCAACCTCAAGACTAAGTTATCTAATTTTTGTTCAACGACCCGTACAACTCCTTAATTTCTATTCTGATTGAAAAGAGCTTTAAAACTGAATCTCATGTCTAAATGTTCGAATATTATCACGTTTTTTGTTTTGAAAGAAAAGAGAATTAAAATGCAAATTCTGATGAGCTGGTCATCAAAATTTTTCGCTAAAGTTTACTGACTCCTCGAAATCTAATTTTAATTTCTATTTCTCGGATAGTGTAAGAAGCATAGTCACAGAGTATTTATATTTGTTTAAAGCTTAACACCCATATTGTAACTCTGTGAAAAATTCAGTAGGTAGCAACAAATTTAAATCATGTTATAGATGTATTCAATAATAAATAATTATGTATGTACTTAATCATTAGCAGAACACTTAATGGTTTAAGGCTCTCCTTTTTATTAGAAACAATAAATGAAATGAGTTTCACGAAAATCCATTCACTACCGAGCTCTTCTAGTAAACATTTTATTGCTTTGAACTAACATAAAGCTGCGTAATTTTAATTTCAGTCGTTCATGTCGGTCAAACCTACGAAACAAGGCTAAACAATATTTGTTTGACTGCAGCACGGCCAAGGGTAATAAACATTATGCGAATGTTCGTGTTTAAAACAAGCAGTGTGGGATGAGACCAGGTGCAATGGTGGATTCATTTAATGGCCTTTAACTCTTAAACTTTTGGAAAACAAATCAAAAATTAATGTTCGGTCCCAAATATCCCAAAGTACTTAAAATCAAATAACTTTCGGCAATTTGTGAATTAATCAAGCTGCAACTTGGCAAGCAATTTATTCTGATCCTTTTGGGAAAACATTGCTTGCTAATTAATTAGGACCTTGGGGAGCGCTACTCAGTATCGCTTGATGGCACGTAAATTCAACCATATCGTGCAGACAGTAGAAAATTCTTAGTCGTTAGAGCGTCAAGAGCCTTCTGAGAAAAATCCCAAGTAATAGAAAACGTTATGCTCGAGATCCATTACGAATTAGATCCAAAATAACGAGGACACCCAGGACATTCCCGCCTTCGCGCACCGTGCGTCGTCCCTTTTAATTACAGCGTTATGCTTCCTTTGGACTCGTATGACTCTGGAATTACTAAGACCGGTCGCGAGCGACAACTTGCAGGGGATAAGCTGACACGCTACGACAGGGTGGGTGTTTATGGGCCACCCGTTCGCTCGTGTGACGCTTATTTATTACTAGACAGGGTGTGGTAAAATAACCCCTGTTTACCTTACTAATAAGCATGACGTCAAGTCCTTTGTCTCTTAATACCTCGTTAAATTTGATTATGCCTCAAGTGGGACTGAAAAGAAGCAGTCGTGCTGCAAAGATACAGAAATTGGTCCAAGAAGCTGTAGACCTTCCAAAGACCACAACTTCTACAGACTCCCGACGAGATGCATATGGTTTCTATTTGCTCGCTACTATTTTTAGAAAACTTGAGCATTACAAACTCGGCTGGGCGCGATATCTGTTTCTTGTTGCAGCGTCTCAATAAACAACACTTCGCTCATATAAATAGCCAAATTCAGGGCAAAAGTGGAACTGCTGAATGGAACCGATAAAATGTAAAATTGCGTTAGGCTTCCAAATTATGCGCATGTGAATCACGTTTGCATACTCGCGAATCAAGGTAGACGATTCGATCCAGCGATTAAGTGAATCACAATGTTGAGAAGAATGCGCGTTCTCAATTCAAGGCTACTATCACGATTGCATTTTCATATATGTTTACATAATTGGTATAGATTAGCTGAAAGGTTTTTCTTGTAAAATTACAAACCTGAGAAATTTGCGGGTACTGAACTATTTACTTAAAGAAACGTTTCCGTTTCACAAATCCTTCTGTAAATATGTCAAGATAAGTAAAGCGTAATTACAAACAACATTCTACTTATTCAGTTACAAGAAGTTTTGAACTTTCCAATATATGCGACTAGAGTAAACATAAAATTTTACCTTAATGCTAATTAATTTACTGTGTACTTTAACGGTAAAAATATATACAGTAGTAGCTCGAAATTTTAAGTCCTTATTGGAATAAATAAACTTGGCTTATAATACAAACGATAAAGTTTATAAACAAATAACTCACTGAGTTTGATTTCATATTTTAAAAATAATATTTTTACTTAAAACAAATAAAAATTATTATTATTATTATTATTAAATTACAGTTTCATATAACCAAATTTAAAGACGAATTATTTTCATGATTTTTGCACCGAAAATATGCATGTTAGTATTTTTTTTCAGATACATATGTAATTGCAAATTTAATCTTAACGTTTAATACTTGAGATGATTTCAACTACTAAAGTTCAGTTTGATAAATTATTTTGGTGAAATTGTCCACAAAAAGTTTTAATACAGCATTCACTCTATTCAGATGGGTGAATAAACTTTAACATGGTTCTATGGATATAAAATTTATGTAAATTATTTAAGGATTTCAGATCGGTCAGTTTATAATGACCATTATAAGTTCAATATAATTTAGTTGACGAAGCATCATTGGCGAATACAAATCAAAATGCCAATAAAACCTATTTTTAGCTATAAACGAAACTATACTTGTATACTAACTAAAGCTAAAGAAACTCAAAGAACTTACTACAAACAGAAGCAAAAAATAAGTTATACAAGATGATTTATAATTTTGCAAAAATTCACCGCACCACAATATACTATCAAAAAAGACGAGCATTTTTCGATGCTACTTAAAATCTTCACAAAGTTATGTTCCACAAAAATTTACGTAAGGGGATTTTTTGCCAATTTCATAATATTCAATTGAGCGAACTCATGTACTAAATGTGACGCATTTCTCACAAGAATTTGCATATGGGTCCATTTCTGACAAGAATTTGCATATGGGTCTTTTTGGAAGCTATAATCAGCCAATTTTATTAAGCAAAGTTTCCATTTTATGACCAACCCGGCGTTATTCGGAAATTCGAAAATAATGTTCAAAATTTAGGCATGTAAATTCGTGCTTTAAAAAGAGGCCTAAGAAGTTTTATATAATTTAAACTAAAAAATTCCTTTCCTAAAATATATTCAAATGATCTTCGTATTATTTCATTTATAAAATGAAGCATACTTTTATAAATTTTTTTTTTGTATTCAAGTTTGAAGTAAACTTTATCAAAAAATACAACCTTATCAGTAAGCGTTAGAGACTGAACGTTATGAACATCGAGTGTTAGTTTTTCTAATAACATTATTGTTTTACCATATGAAAATATAAAGAAAATTAAATATAAATAAAAGCAATGGATAACACAACAGACGCCATATCTTAATACCTCGACTTTCCTCGAACAAACAAAAGCAAGTGACCGCAAAACATAAATAACCGCGATATCTGGTGGCGGGTCGCATTATGTATGATGTTGGAGGAATTCGCATTAATCTAATCATTAAAAGACCGAACTTGAAATACAATCTAGTAAATATGTTTTTTCTTTTCTTTCAGATTTCGAAGCTTTTGATAACAAGTGTGCCGGCTAGTGTGTGAATTTTTTGGACCATTCGAGGACTTTGTCGCGGACGCAAACGACGTTTTCGCAGTAATCTTCAGACGTATGAATGGGATCGCTTTCGCGCTTATTTCTGCGAGTATTACTCATACCGAAAACAACCCCAAGTTTCCTTTACCAAACATGTAAACAAGTGATGTAATGAATCAATGCCTTAAATGAGAACTGCGAATCACTGGAGCGACTATCCGAAAATAGCAGAATGGAATATAAATGTGATCGACGGAGTGATTTATGAATAAAATAATTTTAGAAGTCTATTTATGTGATACACAAGTGAGCTTATGTTTCATTTTGCCGAGTGAAAACAAACAAAATGCATTTTAAACGCTTAAGAACAACATTGACCGAAGCAGCATTGCTTACAGTCTTTGCGCTGATCGGGGTAAACCTCATCTCACCTGCAGAAGGATGTAAGTTAATTTGAATATTAAGTTGTTTGATGACAAAAGTCAATGCATACATCACCAATAATTAAGTCAGTTCCATGAATAAATCTTCTTGGGATAAACAGAAATTAATTAGAGTAAGTCTATTACTCTCTAAAAGCTGCATCAATAATTAAAAATTATTGCAATTTGCACTACTGCGTTGTATTTCATTGCGTTATATCCCCTGGTTTATTTCAAAAACATTCAGATAATCTAAGAAAAAATGATTAAGTTATTTCAATGAAATGTAATTAATAAAGTGATTTATATTTATTTAACTGGAATAATTAATATTCGTAGAATTGTGAAAGTCGTACCTACTGTAGTAGCCACGAATTTAGCACACTTTTCAGAGGAAAGTGGGTCCACATTAAATTCATTCAAACGAACCTTTTTTATATTTTAATTAATTTTATGAATAATTTAGAGTACACTATAAGAACATTTTTAAAACAGGTATAATAATTTATTAATTTGTTTAATAACTTAGTTGATTAAAAACTCGATAAAATTGCAGCGCTTTTGATATTTTTGTTAAATTCTTAGGTTTTAATTTATTGAACCAACATCATTTGAGATTTTTGCAAATTTTAAATTTATACTGCTCAACAAATGGAAATAAAATAAAAATCATTTAAAAAAAATTGAATAAAACCTGACTATACATAAAATAAGGAAATTTATCTAAAGTATTGTTGTCTTAATTATCCGAAGCATAAGTTTTCAGTATTCAATTGATTGATAATTTGGTTAACTTAAATTTGAAATATTTTTATTTTTTCAGTAGAAAATTTCCATGAACTTTGTCAGATTCAAGCTTTAAAAAAGTATCAAGACCAAGTAAAATTATCATCGAAAGCGTAAAAAATTAAACTTTCAAAAACATTTAAAGTGCTGTTAAATCTTGTAATGAGATCAACATATATACATACATATGTACATATATCGACAATTCAAAAATATGCGGAAATTAACAAACTGATTATTTTTACCATGAAAAATTCATATATCAACCGAACCGAGTTACTCGCAGTTACAATAAAAGACAGACTTGTTACGACAGTAATTTCATTTTGCAATACATATAAGTTAAATAACTTTAAAAATACTGCGTAGGAACGACAGAAAATGAGGGTTGTTATCAATGGTTAGCATGAATAATGTACCTGCAAACAACGCAAGTATACTTTCATTTTGCATACTCTTCATCGAAGACATGTCTATACCTCGAAGTTTGTGGTTTTTGGGTGAAACGTACAATTTTCTAGTGGGAAAGGTAAAGTGGAATTGGTTTTTTTTAAATTCAGGTAGGTACTCCTCAGCAACAGATTACCTAGAAAGCGGATAGCGACAACGGCAGGAGTCCTACTGATAGATGAACCTAATTTATACCCTTAAAAAGGTGTTTCCTTGATAGATGGTTTCCTAAATAAATTCGTCGACATGGGGCCATTAAATCGAAACTCTAGTAGGGTTTGCCTTTTTCAAAATTTTTACCTACTGCTGATGAGCATAATAGCTACCACTACCTTGTCTCTTGAGCAGCACTTTCATGATTTGCTGTCGCACAAAGTGCACACCGCTGGACAGACAGTCTCAAGATGATGGTAGTCAGAAACGATAATGGGCATTTAACATTCTTGACAATAGCAAAAAAGAAGGAAAATTGAAGGCTTTGTCCGACCGTTGCGAGGTTACGATAACGAACCTAAGGAACGCTTCACTGCTTTCTTTCTTCAACTACGCGCTGTAGCTTCGCGTCCACGGCCATTGTGGCCGGATGCAGCCAGCGATTAAAATTGTTTCTAAAAATTGTTCGCTCTGACACTCGTGTCCACCACTCGAGATACGCCACTCCCAAATTGGACAGTGAAGAAATGAGCGTTATCGAGGCGATTTATGATTTTCACAAGAGTAAAAATAGTTTGGTCTAAGGAGAGTATGTTGCATGCCAATGACATTGTTGTCCTCGACTTCGAGCAGATTAAAACCTCTGAAACATCACCTAAAAAACATCTGCCACACTTCCTTTGGCGTGGTTTTAACCAGACTGTCTTTTGATAAATTTATCAATTTTCTGGTTTTCTCCCTTTTATCGGTTACGGAGAAACATTGTCCCAGTCGAAATAAATCAATCGCATTTCGGTAGCATTTTTAAGGGGTTGAAGTAGATTAATCGAGTGCCACTTGTTTCTGCGGGTCTGCACCAAATCCATGCTGATTACCTTAGGACTTTTCCGAAGAAGTCTGGTTACGGAAAACTCTTGATAAATGTCTAGTCATTTCTTGTTTCGTTTCGGATTACACAATGTCGGGGACCTTGTCAGTCCGCTTTCCAAAACCTGATGAAGAAAAATTGCTGTTGGCATTTAGCATTTTGGTCATTCTCGAATTTCTGAGCTATGTCTTGAGGTTTATTTTATGCTATAAAAATATTTAAAGATATCTGATTAAGTGCATGCTAAATACTCTTTCATCCCAACATAAAATGAAGTTTATGTATAAATCTTCAAAAGTTAGACAAAAATTGAATCGGTATGATTTTCGAGATATTTATTGTAGTATAATAGAAAAAACAAAACAAGTAAGCGTACTCGGCGTCTCGACGATAAATGTTGCTATTTTTTAAAAGAAATAATTACAAAAGGACCTTTCTATCAAACGTTAAAAGTGTACTCTCTTTATAGCACAATTTATAAATCTTTTCGAAATTCAATAGTATCAAATTAATTTCTTTCAAGTATTATTGTTTATGCTGCACCAAATATGTATATTGTTTAATCAACGAGCTTAAGCAAATAGGGTCAGTTACTGCGATTGTATAGTTACTGCCTGATCTTAAGGAATTTTTAAAATTTCTTAATAATGGTTTTCACCTTTTTTAAATACTAAATTGAATAAATAAATGTTAATTAGTAATTTTATCAAATTTACATTTCTTTTAGCCCTTAAAAAAATTATTTTCCTAAAATATATGATGATTCTTTTATGGATTTTTATTGTTTATACCATTTACAAATTGTATGCCCTTGTTAAGAAAAACATCTTCCTCCTCTTTCAATCTTAACACCAAGAGAGTTCTTAATTTAAAGTCGTTAAATCTAAAGTTAGAACTCACTTCTCTGAGGAGCATACTCATCTTCCAGAAAAACATCAGGTGCTTGTTTTCGAAACCAAAACTTCAGGTAGTGATAAACAGCTCTTTAGGGAAACAGTGAGAGTTTTCTTCTCAAGAACCTCGTTGATTAAATTTTTCAGCATACATATAGCTTTTGTTGTGGTGAGGTTTCGTGTTGCTGACTTATAAAAATTTATTTATTATACAATTCATATTAATTTGGAAAACTTGTTCAATAACAATTTTTTAATTAAGGTTCGGACTGCTACGAATGTATTACTTCAAAAACAATATTTTTCCAATTTATAGCTGACAATAAGCACCAAAAGTTTTTCTCCCACAAGAATTTAAAACTATGCAAGAATAACCATTTCATTATTTACCGATTTAAAACTGAGGAACCATGAGAAAACTACAATTATCGTATATATATGTAAAGGTAATTTAATTGCAAAATAGTGGCAAGGGAAGAATATATGTATCGAATGCCATCTTAAAATTCATGTTGCAAATATTAAACTGCATTACAAATAATCAATAGGTTTTGAAAACCACTGATTATTTCACATTTGTAAATAATAATTTATTATATTTATTATATTTCAGGGTTTCAAGAAAATGAATACATTAACAATTTTGCAATGGACGCATTTGGAGCACCTTTAATTTTTCCCACCAAATCGGATGTAACACTTGAAGTGAATTCGAATTTCACATTTCGTTGCGAATCTCGGAAACCAATAACATGGAGAACTGCAGATTTATATACCCAATTAGATGAAAGTGATGTTAAAAATTCTTACAGCGATACAAACTTTGAGCGGCCATATGTGAGTATTTTAAGTCTGTACAACGTAAATTCCGAACATGTCCAGTACTACTATTGTGTGGAGGAATCGGAAAAAATGGTCGAAGACTTGGATGAAGTTGTTGAACAATTCAAAGCATCGAAAATATATGTTTTTGTCAACGGTGAGTTAAAATGAATGACACAATTAACTTGACTATAATCATAAATGATGTATTCAGATTTGGATAACCTGCTGGCGCCACATGGAAATCCCATCATACCTGGTTACCAGTATTCTGATGTTGTGATACCATGCAAACCCACTTCAAAAGAAGTTGACGTAGAGCTGTTAGCCCCAAATGGCGAGGTGAGATATAAATTATTACTAGTTTCTGTTTTTTATTATTTACAACCATATTTTTCCTTCTATCGATTCTCTTTAACTCATTAACAATTTTTCAACGCAGATAGTTATTGACTACGATCGCTTCGATCCGAAGTTAGGTTTCACCTTTCTCAATGTATCTCACACAAAGTACATCAAATGTAAACTCAGTCAGACATCAGCCGGTAATTTGACTGAAGATCATCTTTTTGCTATTGTTATTCAACGTATGTGAATTAATTCTATTAAACATCTCTTTTGTACAAATTAAAATAAAATATATATCTATTTATAAACAGGCACAAATTCATTTAAAAGAAGACGGTTGCGTAGAATGCCGTTAAAAATCATAAGCGGGGAAATTTGAATCAACCAATTTTTTTCTATATTTATAAATCACCCGATACATTGATCGATTAGTTGGCATTACTTAAGCGAGCTTAGCTGATAAAAGTAATATCATACTATCTACGCACTTTTGCAATAAAGATTATCCCCATTTATCTATTTTGTATCTCTAACCTATGTATACAAAGTATTTGAGTTTATCTACGACGAAGAACCCCCATATACTGAACCATTAATCATGAAATAGCAAAACTTACAAGATTAATAGCGCAATTCAGGCCATTCCATTAGTAAAACATGCCTATAATTCGGCTCACAGTGAACTGTCGAGATTTTTGTTCGCCCTTTCAGAAGCGACTACATAGACTCATAAATGTTATACATATATTACATCACAAATAATTTGATAAACCTACGTTCTGGCAGTAAATTCAGGAAATTTGTTCAACTCCATTTAACTTTCACCGGAAAACATGAAAAACGACGTGATGGTCTCCGGCTAAATGGTAATGAGAATAATTCTCACTAACTTCTTCATGAACTATTTAGCAGCAAAATAAATGAATGCAATTTTAGTGCTGCCGTTGCTAAGTTAAGAAGAATATAAGATAAGGAATTCTTAATGTTTCTACTATTCATTTTTCAAATTATGGAGATAACCTCGTAAGCCCTATTTAAGACATCACTCTTTTCGACTGGCATTTCAAAAACAAGACGCATAAAATATATCTTTATTTATGGCTCTTTCATTACAATTTATGCCTCCTTTTTTCATTACTACTATCATTGGAATAACTTAACAAAATATTTTTACCAATCCGAAAAATTTAGAGCAACATTACTTTTTCAAACAAAATGCCTAGAATTTTCAATTTGTCTATTCAGTAATTTTCACTCAATCTTAAAATTGTTTATTTTATGTAACAAAAAAAAAAAAAAACAAATCCCCTTCATAACTTCTGAATATGTAAATCTTATTATGTGGAACAGCAGATTAAAGTCAATAAACTCAAGTTTCAAATACCAAAATTCAGAATGTGCGTCCTAGAAAAGTTCCGAAAACAGACAGAATTCTTAATATTTCCACTTTTGAGTATAATTTAAATAAATAACATTTAATGCCATTCCTTTCCCACAAAATGGTGATTATAAAATACTAGAAAAAAATGGTTGATTGTTTTCTCTGTTAAATTGTAAATATTTTTTAACGCATTACACTCATCATTTATTGACTAACCTTTACAGTAAAATAATAGTGGAAAATACAAGTGACTAGAAAAAACTACAACTATAAAATTAACATCTTTTGAATTTAGGTACGTAACCATGTATCTTAATTAAGTTCAAAACTGTTGAATTTCTGAGGTTTATCAAAAATGTGTTAGGACTCTAAAATTGATTAGTATATTTCTGTAGTGCTGAACGAGTGATAAGTGTTTCTTATAAATATGGTTTTCTTGGAAAAATATGCCTTCTGTAATTTGTAAATCCGATCTCTAATGGAACGCAAAATCTAAAATATTGTTCTATAGACTTTTGAAATACAATTTATTACTTATTGTAACCCTTACTAACATATGCTGAAAAATAAAAATAAATCTTTCATATTCCATTTCAATATTAGTTAATAATACTGAAGTTTTAAAAATGTAGCTTAAATTTTGTTTATATTTCTTCAAGTATAGTAGAAAATATTATTATACCTCTGAGAAATATTAAACTTACATTTTCTGATCCGTTTCTAAGTATACGCCTTAATTGATTCAATAAAAGTTCATTGTTTTCAATAAAATAGCTCGAACATATTTTATTGATGGTGTATGCACTTTTTGGACTTGTAGCATAGAATTAAAGAAATCAAGAGCCTACACATGAAACTAACGAATCTATTTTGTGCAACCCATCGGCTTGTAAATGTCTGAATAGCCGCCATAAAAGTGCCATATCAGGCCGTAAATTTCGTAGGCGGGTCAACGTGCATGTGCGGTCCAAACCCACAAACATACCGAAGCAGTCACGCAAGAGGTTAAATACCCTCGTATCTATTTATTTAAATATCCTCATCCATCCAGTGATGAAATTTCCCATGCAACTTTAGCCGGCTTGTGATACTTTTTTATTTCAACATTCCATTTCAGTAAATTAGAATATGAAGATTGTTTGGATTGCGCAATTATTCCCGTCCTTGAGCTGATACCCAATGAAATTTTGCGTCAATCGTAAAGTCGCAGTTTATTGTTGTTTTAAACTTCTATACATATTTTAAAATTTTTATTTTTTTCAAATGCACGGAAGGAAAACTATTTGCGCAACAATATTTGCCCACAAATTTAAAATATTTGAAACACTCCCATTTTGATTCACAATTCGTAACTTTACTTATATTTACACAAAGAATGTAGTTTAATGTCCAACCTTAAGATAAATATAAACATTTATCGGTTAATTATTTAGCCTTAATGAAAACCTAAGACTGAAATCAGAAATCGTAAATTGCTTTACACAAATTATTTGTTTTGCAATCTGACTAAAAGTTAAAAATCCAAACAGTATCATGTAACAAAAGACAAATATGTATGCATAAATGATTTCAAATTAATACAATTATTTGTGTTCTCGGAGAACAAATTGTTATCCCTTGATTGAATAAGATCATATTTTTCCTATTTATAGAGTTCTGTTTAAAAAAATAGAACCCTTCCGTTTGTTTTTTCCTTCATTTAGGAAAACGAAAAATCTCACTTTTTATAGTTCCCTCATAATTTTTGCAAACGTTTAAAATAAATATTCTTTACACTTAATATGCTAAATTTTTATAGAATTTCCCAACCAACGCTCCAATATAATAAAATAAAACATTTGAATGAAAACTCATAAAAGACAGAAATGGATTCTCTGGATTACTTCACCATGTGAATTGCATAACATAAATCACATTACTTGTCATCATTTTAGCACTTAAGTAAATATGATCACCAGTAATTCAATAGTGCTTAGTTATTTCTGTAGCACTGCCATTTGCCTCTGATT
Source organism: Tolmerus cingulatus (assembly GCA_959613345.1). NCBI lineage: Eukaryota > Metazoa > Arthropoda > Insecta > Diptera > Asilidae > Tolmerus > Tolmerus cingulatus. Next base: position 11,759,810 of record OY390707.1, on the reverse strand, counting down.
AAATTAAAGTGTGATGTCAGTTTTAATTCTGCCATCTCCAAGGGCACGTAGCGATTCAGATACTCCTGTATTATGCCGCAGGAACACTAATCAATTTTCAATTTACGATAGAAGTAATTGTATCATTTATCATCCTGCTGGACCGTTGCAAATGCTAGATCAGAAATTAATTAATATTTCCCAGCATCTTTTCCTGTTCGCTGCAGTGTTTAAACGAGGATATAAAATAAGTACCTACTGCGCCACATATTTAATTTTAAGTGGTCTTTTCCTCTTATAGCGTTTGCAATTACGAGCATTTTGGGAAATATTATAATAAATTAGGGTCTTTTGTTACAATTCCCAGAATGGCAGTGTGCCCTTATAGGATTACAAAGCGTGTTTTAAGTGGATATGAAATAATGAGAATAAGTTAATAATGAAAAGTTTTTAATTTTAATTGTCCGATTATTTAGCATTATTCTAGTACAACACCGTTTTATATCGTCCTTTGCAGTATATGAATAATCGTAGCGAAAAGCAATTACTAAGAAGACATTTTTATATGAAACTAGAAAAATCCTATTAACCCACTAAACAAAGCCCACATAGACGAAACTGACTTTAAAACAAAATTTTGTACATCTCGCAAAATTCGAAGAATCGCTTCATCAAATAATTAGTAAAACTAGAAGAAAAATATATTTTCGCAAATTTTTATTCGAATCCACTGACCATTTTACTCTTGATATATTATTTTTTTTAAAAATATAACCCAATTGAAATTGACCAGCATTTTGGTACTTTTAGTAGTAAATTAATTAAATCCTTGTCAAATTTTTTTGTATTGTATATTTTTTCAGACAGTACCTCGAATAGAAACTTGTAGTATTGTTATTATTTATTATATTCTCATTTGAATAAAAGCTTTATATTGTTACAAAATGTTGTATTAAAATCAATCAAGAAAAATTATTGAAAACTCGGATCCCGATTGTTTAAACAATTCTTTGATATTTTGTTCTCCTCATTTTTCGCTTATTTTGTTAAGGAGTCAGACGAAGAATTCAGAATAAAATAATTGTAACCGTTCTAACAATATTAACCTCTCTCTGGCCATTAAACTTAACGATCTGATGACGATTAAATTCTATGATTTTCCGTTTCTTCATTGAACTCTCTACACTCATTCATTTGGCTTTCTTTACCCTTTATGTTTTTAATTAACTTTAACATTGTAAAACTAAATTAAATTGTAATAAAATTCCTTGTTACCTGTTTAGACCTATTCAAGCATAACTGGTGGAAAATTCGACCCAAAAATTGGTTTCATAGTGAAACTTCTGAGTTTAACTGACGGTGGTGATTATGCTTGTAAGCCAGCGAGACCTGCAGTAACGAATATAGATGAAGCGATGCATTTTTCAGTCAATATGCTAATGGACTGTGAGTCAAATAATAATAGTAATTGCAATGGTACTGATAACAATGATTACGGGGTGATGGTTAACAACAACAACAACAACATGTCTAAAGTGTCTACTCCAAAATCTAACCCTCTTCAAATTCATTTTTCTGCAAATGCTAACAAAGATCATAACAAACGTAGATCGTCAAAGGTAAAGCGTGGTGAAGAGGAGGCTTATAAAAAGGAGCATCGTTTAATGAACGCTCAAGATTACATCAAAACCCTTGCCAGCCCTTCACCTGCTAGTAAGTTGCTTATTGGGACCGGTTAATTGGTGCTTAACTTTATCGGTTTTCTTCTACTTTTAACTAAGATGCAATAAATTTGGCCTTTAGCACAGCTTTCTTACCTTCTTTAGTCCCGAAATTATCACGAAATTTCTTGCTTTCTACACTTTATCGCCTCAAAGGCCAATCGGCTCCTGTAATAATTTGCCTGTTGATTGTTTCGTATCTGCTGAGTGTTTTAGTGTCTTTGGAAGTGTTAAGTGTTTTCTTTGGCTCTATGGATTCTCTTAATTTTAGCACGTCTTAGATTTTTTATGATTTTTTAAGATTTCCTTGGATTTGTGTTGCACAGTTCTAATTCCCCTTATTCTGTATATGGGAACATTATATGTTATGTACAAATATTAAATGAGCATGTCCTGCATGAATCGTTGCATGAAATATATTTATATGTTTTAATAATTTAAAATTGTTCACACAAAACTGCATGAAATATACACTTCTTGTAATTCAACTGAATATGTTTTACTAATTTACATAAAATCAATTTACATACAAAACGAAATAGTCGGTAATTGCTCTAAAATTGACCTTTATTACGTGACCATTCGAAGCTTTGACAGAAAATCCTTATTCACACAATTTTGTTTAAGGTCAAAGTTCATGGTAAAAAGTCAGTTGGATGTTATTACTTTACGTAAACGTTGAGTTCACGGAAGGTGATGGATATTTCAGGTTTAAGAGAGGAACAAAGGGGATAAAGCTGGAATGTAACGGAGAAAAAGCATTCTAATGTTTTCGATTACGACTGGGTACTTTAAAATTTATAGCTACAACATGAAAATACCGAACATTGTTACATGAATTCTATGGCAAATTGTATTCAGGTAGATTGCTGATAATAAAATTTGTTAAACACATTAAAGATAATATAAACTTGCATTTTCTAAATGTTTCTTGGTGATTTTGAATACAATTTCACATTTTTTCCTATATAAAAAGAATTAATTATTTGCACACAGTTCGAATTTTTCTAAACATCATCTGGCTAAAAATTTTGTAATCGTGAAATTAAATTTTTATTTCTAAATATTTTAACATCTTAAAGTTTTAAATTAATATTACATTGAAAGCCTTCAGTTTTAAAAATTAAATAATACGAGGTCGCAAAAAAAATTTATAAATAATGACAAAGACATATTCAGTTAACTTATGTTTTTAGATGGTTCATATAAGCACATTTATAAAATAGAATGCGCATGATAAAAAAATCATTTTACGAGTCTATTTGTAATATTATTACAAAAATCTTTAGCTATGACCAGATTTGTGAACAAGCCAACAATAACTTCAGGAAGTAGTGGCCATGCTTTAGAAGGTGATACCTTTAATTTAACGTGTTCCGTGGAAATAACTACTGGAGTATTGTTTACAATAAACTGGGAAACTCCCAAAGATAGTTTAGCAAAAAAGGTGAGCAATGTGTGATAATTGATTAATTAGGTTTAAATTAATTTCGTGATTTTTTAATTATATTTCAGGAAGGTCGTGCATTTATAAGTGACCCGATCAAAGAAACCGTGGCTAATTCTCAAGAAATTGGCAAAAGTATTCTTACTATTCATAATGCATCAAAACATAAGGACACTGGATATTACAAATGCGAAGTGGAAGATCATTCCAGCAATAAAAACTCCAATAGTCACCTCATTACTGTTTTAGGTATAGCTTTTTAATTATTGTTTTTAATAAAATATATCCAGATATGAAAAATCTTGCTTATATGTATGTATTAGCTACATGTCAAATTTCTTACGTGTGTATATGTATACTTATTAAATTAAAGTATTTCTGGTCTAGAGATTAAAATATAACAGAGAAAGAATAATTAAAACTTTAAAACACGGAATGATTATTTCAACCCAAATTAAATCTTCAATGTTAAACATTTAATGTTATTTTGACAAATATTTAGACGAATAACTAAATTTTTAAAAAATTTTAAATTACTTATACATATATGTATTATATATAAACTTTGGGTATACATATTATAGAATTAACTTACTTGGAATGAAAAATATTCAAAAACTTTTGATTGCAACAACACAGCACTTCTTAAATTCTTAAATAAACTACAATAAAATCAGTTCATCACTGAAAGACGGCTTAGCTTATTCTATTTTATAATACTATAAATTTAATTTAGACAGCGCAACGTAAAACAAAAAGGACGAAAAATTTTAGGTTACCTCCATATAATCAATATCTTTGTTTGTTACATCATACTGAGTTATATCAGCACAAGTAGTTAAACTTTCAAAATTTACAAACGTACATATGTAATAATCAGTAGACAATTTTTCCAAATAATCAATCCAATTGATTTAAAACTGACTAATCTACCTCCTAACAGAAAACCCAAAGGATAAAAAAATTCTAAAATCCACCTCATGGATATGTAAATTCCACCTGCTTATATCGCGATTACAAAATGATTATAGCACAGAACCGAACAGTAAGTCTGGTTCTTTTCGTGCATGAAATTATGCATTTTTATATTTCTTACCACTGTCAGGTATATCCCCTACAAAGCCAAATTCATGAAAAAAAGTAAGTCACTTTTGAACGCATGAAGCATATTTTAGTGATAATATATACATAAAATACTCATTTCATTTCCACAAAAGAAGTTAGAGTATAATAAGAGTTAGTTACATACGCACTTGTACATGTAAAAATTCATGTATCCTTTAATTGAACTGTATGGCATGTAATAATCAAGTAAAAGTTAATTCGAAAATGAGAAAGAAATAAAGCAAAAACGAATGAACATAATTTTCTGCTTTTTAAGGACCTCACGAGAGTTATATTAACCTGAGTGAACCATCGAACCACTATAAAATAACAGTCAAAGCAGGAAGACCAGCCCAAATGTTGAGTTTCTACCGAGGATACCCACGACCATCATTAACTTGGTTCAACAATCGCAACATGTCAATATCGGAAACTTCGGCACATAACAAATATATCATAAATCAAACCGACAGCACAATTACTTTGAAGATAACCGATACTACGCTAAAAGACAGTGGAGAGTACTATCTTCGAGGTGCTAATGGAATTCTTGAGGTCCACAGCGAACCGTACAAACTATTGGTAAAAGGTATGGTTATTTAAAATTATTACTTATTGCAATATAAGACAATTATTAAGCTTCTTGCAAACATTTTCAGATAAGCCACAAATAACCATGGAGAACATGTATATTCAGAAGGGCGGTGAAGCCAGGATTGAAGTCAGGGTTGACGCATTTCCGAAGCCTACTGTAGAGTGCTCTTTTAAGCCTTGTAAAATTGAACCAAAATGGCCATCATGCGATGACTCCAGGAAAATTACTTTCGGGGTAAATATACATATTAAAATATTTTATTTCTACATTTTAAGAGAACCTTATAAACTTTAATTTTATAAACTTAATTAAACTATAATTACTGATTCGTCCACTACAAAAATTTATATGTAACTTGATTTGATGATGATTTTTTAAAAACTTAAATTTGAATACATGAATTTGAATTGAATTTCGTGTTCTGTTCCGTAGAATCGGAATCTGCAATAAAAACTAGGGGCTCCCATTTAATATCAAAAATATACATATAATATTTTTAAGTCAATTTTTCTGTTGATCATTATTAAGTTTCCCGGGTTGGAATTTGTAAGATTTTGTGATTACATTATACGTGGGCATAAACTTTTGATTTGTTCATATTTTTAGAACCTGCGAAGTTGGATAACCTATCGAGATCGCCGCGTTACTTACCTAACAAAATAAATAACTATTGTAATTATCTACTAAAATTACATATTTAGCTTTTATAATTGAAGTTCAAAATAAGCTTCCATTTTTGTTACTACGTATAATCTTATTGCATTTCAAGATATGTAGAAAAGGCCAATAGAATTATGAAATTATTTCCGAAGATAAATTAAGACTTTGAATAAAAAAGTAAATTTCGGCTCTCCAGTATGTTTTTTAATTATTTCAAACCCTTGCAGAAAGACAGAATTTACATGAAGGAAGAGGAAGAAATCTACCAAATGTTTGAGGTTCGTTTTGAGCCTGATGAACCAGGCGAAATAACTTGCGTTGGCACAAATGCACTTGGAAAACAGGATAAAACTGCCGAAATTTTAATTGGCGACTTAATCGAACCTTTTGCGGTCTATGGAATCGATGATAATAAAAAAATTGCTGTTGGCGACGAGGTATCTATTACTTGTGCTGCCCTGGCCTATAACTATTCAGCAGAATTATATTGGTACTTAAACGACGCACCAGTACAAAGTGGGCCTGGTAAGCTCGTAAAGTAGTTTTCATTAAGGAACACTTCTAACGATTTTATATTATAATTTTAAGACTTAGAAGTGGCTACGTCTTACACAGACTACTCATACAGAACAATTTTGAAATTCAAACATATTCAACACAAGGACAAAGGACTGTACGAATGCCGAGCTCGTCCTGTTGAATACGGCAGGGGAAATGAACAATTTGAAACTAAATTCATCGATGTTCTAGTATATGGTAGGCAGTTCATTAATCTAATTTTTGGATTCCAAATATAACAAAATTAAAACCAATTACAGATCCTTCTGCACCTGTAATGGAATCATCGAATTTAGACAGTGAAAGTCTAAATAAAAGTCTTGGAGATTCTCTATGGCTTGAATGCAAGGCTTCAGGCATTCCAAAACCAATTGTAACTTGGTTCAAGGACTACAATCAACTGTCTATGAACATGAACAATAGCAAGATATTCCTTCAAGAGGACGGGACTGTTCTAAGGATACCTTTTATAAAACCCGAACATGAGGGAGAGTATAAATGCGTTGCGTCTAATAAATTGGGCTCTATTGAGAAGAGCACAAGATTAAGAATTTCAGGTATGTTACTAACATGGATATTAAATTAATTTAGGACGAGACTTACCATTCAATTTAAGATATGCCCGGATTAAAAATGGGATGGATTATAGGAATTGCTGTGATGTTTTTAGTTTTAATAATTTTCATCGTGTATCTTTGTATAAGAATTTGTAGGGAGCGAGAGGTATTTTAATGCTAATTCTACAAAATAATTTTTTACAAGTATAATTCATTAGTTGAGAAGACAGCTCAAAGCGGCTGGCTTGGCGAATTTTGAAGAAGGAGCCGTGGAATGCATCAACCCAGCACTATCTCTAGATGAGCAAGCCGACTTGCTGCCATATGATAGACGGTTTGAATTTCCAAAAGAAAAATTGAAACTTGGTAAGCAATATTGGTAATTGAGTCTTTCTGATCTTAAAGTTATTTGAACTCAATAGGAAAACAACTCGGCGCTGGAGCCTTTGGTGTCGTACTTAAAGCGACTGCAGACGGTATTATCAAAGAAGAGCAGGAAACTATTGTCGCTGTTAAAATGGTAAAAAAGACTGCAGATTACGAGGTCATTAGGGCTTTGGTGTCAGAATTGAAAATTATGGTCCATCTGGGACAACATCTGAATGTAGTAAATCTACTGGGAGCTGTTACGAAAGACATTGCTAAACGTAAGTGTATAATTTTAAATTTCCTTTGCAATAAATTTATCCAAAAATCAATGCACATATAGGAGAAATTATGGTTATTGTCGAGTACTGTCGCTATGGAAATGTTCAAAACTTCTTGCTAAAAAATAGAAAGCGATTTATCAATCAAATCAACCCAGTCACTGATGAAATTGATCCGACTATTATCACTCAGCAGAGGCTTTCTAGTGATTATGAATACAACAGGTAATTTTTTAAGATCTATTTATTTGTAAGTTAAGCACATATCATTGCTTTCAAATTCACATTTGAACATGTACCACCAAATTTTTGTTAACATTTGTATGTTAATAGATATTTCGTAGATTTTCCATTCTATCAATTTTCAATCTAACCTAGCTTTCTTTAAATAACAACAAATTAACGTAAAGCGTTAAATGTAAATATAATCAGTCATTTAAAATGCTTACTTAGTATTTTTATAGTAAATTACAAAATTTAAAAAGAAGAATTAAGTAGTAAAGGATTATTTTCTTAAATATAAATCGAATTTAAAGGCATGGATACAAAAACTCCAATCCTACCTAAACTAAAATGCTGTCTCCTCTTTTGTGCTCAACAAAACTTATGCAGGTTTTTAGCGAAGCCTGATTTTAAATATAGTTTTCAATTTAAAGGAAATTCAATATGGTTGCTTTTAATCACTGGAATTCACTTAGTTTTACTAGGCAAATTTAAAGAATTGAAGACTTTTAGCCATTGGTATAGTTTTTCAAAATAATACCTATAGAAATCTAAATGGAGTTATTAAACAAAATATTATTGTTTCTAAAGACTAATGGAATAAATAACACCAAAGTCTCATATCATGCTACTAAAATACAATTTAATATTAATCTGTGTTAGTTTTCGCACCTGGCTTTGCTAATAGAATGCATGCATTGCAGCACATATTATTCGTGAATTGAAAAATATATAAGAAAACTTTTATCTGAATTTAACAACCTGCATGTGAAGGTTATGTCTATATTGTTTTGGCATTCATCTCACATATCGCATTCCATTTATTTAATCTATGTATCACAAATATAACATTCTCATAAATTCACTTGTCCTCTGCATAACACAATTATTAAGAAAAATATTTACATTCTGAGAGGTTTTTTAAATTTTATTACTAATAAGGATAATTTTAAACTTTCCTATGTCTGTCTCTGATGCATTTGTTTGCTAACAACAAACGGTGAATGTTAAATGGTAATGGTATCGTAATTGTCTTGAATGTACTTAGTCAAGGATTAAAATATGTAAAACTGTCCTTTCCAAATCATATAAATGATAGTGGCGGCTCTCGTCCGAATACCCAAGGATACGTTCGTCAATCAGAAATAGACTACATCGGAAGCCACATGGATAGCTGCAATACCGAACAAACCCTAATCAGCTCGGCTCCTGAAGGTATGTCTTCATATGTAGTGCATATGATCCTTTTTCACATTGCACAAATTATTTAGGGGAATCGGTTTTATCGAACAACTCAGTTCAACCTGCTTGGAGGTCTAACTACAAGCCGGACTGCACGACTGCAATGGACATCACAACGACGGACCTGGTCAGCTGGGCCTTCCAGGTGGCTAGGGGCATGGACTACTTAGCGTCCAGAAAGGTGCTGCACGGAGACTTAGCAGCGAGAAATATTTTACTTTGCGACCATAATATTGTTAAAATCTGCGATTTTGGACTCGCCAGGACAATGTATAAAAACGATAACTACAAAAAGCAGGGAGAAGCTCGACTGCCTATTAAGTGGCTTGCCATTGAATCCTTGGGTGACCAAGTATTTAGTACATACTCGGACGTTTGGTCTTTTGGTATTGTGCTGTGGGAGTTCTTCTCTCTAGCTAAAGTTCCTTATCCGGGGATGGAGGCTAATCAAACTCTGTACCTGAAGCTTAAAGATGGATATAGAATGGCAAAGCCGGAATTCGCCAATCAAAAATTGTAAGCTTATTTTATTCATAATCTAGCAGGAAATAACAAAATAAACCTTAGTGTTTTAGGTCCGTTGAGTTACTTTTTTTAATATAAACTCAAAAGATGAAAAATTGAAATCTAGACTTTCAATTTAAAGATCAATTTTTTTCATAAAGCACTTTATTTTAATCTCTAATTTCATACATTCACTTTCAATATTTATTTAAAAAATATACCCAATTTTTCTTTAAAATTCAAAGCACCTATTTATTTAATATTGCAAAAGTTGTCAGTAGAAGTATTCAATTTTCCTTTTCTGGATTCATTTCATCACTTTGATTTACAAATTTCTCAATCACGAATTAAGTTCATTTACTTAAAAAAATGAAGCCATTAAATTTTACGACACCAATTTCCTTAAAATTAACTACTCGAAATATTTATAAAAATTTAAAAATCGGTAGTGAAATCCGTCCATCGGAATCGAACATTTAATAAATACCCATAAATACTTATAAAATAATATATCCAAAAACTATAAATAAACCCTTCTTTTGATTTGTATTAATATTAAAATAATTTATAATTATATTTTATATACTACTTTTTAAAGGTATGATATAATGCTCGAATGTTGGAGTGCCAACCCAGAATCTAGACCACTTTTCAGTGTTTTAGAGAAAAATCTTGGAAGACTTCTTGATGACGAAATGAGCGCTGTAAGTAATCTCTCTTCAAATTATAAAATCATTACAAAATTATTCCTGTACAGCACTATATCGATCTGAATGAGCCCTATTTGAGAGTCAATTCACTTTATCAAAAAACTGGGCAAACAGACTACTTAGCTTTAATGGGATGCCCTGAGGAGCCTGCACCTAATGCACCAGACTATGTTAACGGGCATATACAAACATATACGGGAGGAAGTAAATTAATACGTGATTTATTTAAAAAATTTTAACTAATCCATTAAAACTATAGCACATGGCGAATCTGGTTCTGAATACCTGCAGATGTGTCCGTCCTCAGGCGTTGCAATATTCAGTCCAAGGCCTGCAACTGAATACACCTCCCCAGATAAATTCATATTCCCTCAGCCAGCTTCACCAACGATATCAAATAATTTGGACAGTCCAATGTCGAAGAATCGGAAGAAGCCCTCTATTCCAGAAGAGATCCCGATTCTGAAGCAAGGTCACTTTGATTCGGAAACAGAGAGTAGTCCAGATCCAACTGCAGCATCAAAGAGCTTCGCCAGGCTGCAGGACAGGCCGAACAATGACATCGAGGCGAGATTAGAAGCCAACGAAAACTACGTCAATGTCCATTCGAATGGCAACAATCATAAGAAGGCTGCAACCAAAGATGCTTTTAGCAATCCTAGTTATCTGATGCTGCAGACAATTAATGAGACGAAAAACAAGTAAACGAAGATAGAAAGGAAACGCTTTCTTTCGGTGTTACGAAATATAAGAACAAGAAGGACGCTGCTTCAAGCACGATTCCACAGCAAGGGAAATTGATTGGCGTCAGAAAGGAAATATATCTCGATTTTATTCAAAATTTCTTGAGCTATGTATTTTTGTACATAAAATGCTTTTAATGTATGTTTAAGTGTATGCGTCTGATTAGCTTTTATAACTTCCCTAGAAACGCCATCGATTTTAAACTGATCTTTTCGAATGCTATACTTAAAATCTCCCACTATATGAACTAGATGTACAAAATTTTATTATAAAAATATGTTACACAAATTCGGGTGTTTTTGTATTTGTCAGTCATCGTCTTAAATTTGAAGATATATGTAAAAATCAGAACCTGAAAAAATGGTAAGTGTGTTGTCGTGAAAATAATACTACAAGCTACTCCTTTCATACTCTTCATTTAATATCATCAATTGTTTCTTCTCTCAATTACAGAAATTTTACAACGAACAACAACAATATGATTTCCCTTAATTGTTAATACAACTTTTTTCTTACATACATCTTACATCGTCAATTAAATTTTTTTTATAAATAATGTGACATTCTTTAGAATCCCTATCTACAGAAAAATTTTAAAAATAAATCACGTAAACGAATACGGAAAACAAAACCTGTTCACATTTGATTGAAGAAAAAAGGAAGCTCTGCAAGGCAATTGCATGAGGAAGGGATTTTTGGAAGCAAATTCAAGTTTTGAGTACAGTAAAATTAATTTACTATATATTTTATTTCAATTGCTAGTAAAGCTTCGCCCATTAAACAGAAGTTACTATTAAAACTCATGAAGTGTTCCTTTTGAATTTATATTTTTAATGAGCGAAAAATATCTATTTGAAGTATATGTAATAAAAAGTAAACTGAAATATTTATATCTGCGGCCAAGGTACATAAAAAGTAACATAACTATTTTTGATGACAGAAATATTGTGGAATGACACACTTAATGTATAAAGAAGACACTTTATAAATGTTGCATGTTACTTCAATCAACATTTTAAGAAGCCACGAGCGCTTCAGAAAAAAATCGCTAACACAATCAATCAAGTAATAATAATAATATAGGACTAAGCACTTGAAGGCTTTCAGAGTGGGTTTTTATACAGTTAATACTCAAAATCGCTAAAAAAAATATAAATGTAATTGAAAATTCCCACTCTAATAAAATTTTACAAAAGCATTCCACTAAATGTGGTTAGTAATTGACTAAAATGAGCAAAAGTGTCTCACCTGATTGGTGAATAGTGCGTGGTCAATTTACCATTTCTTGTTGCCTGTTGGCCATTTATTTAAATAAGTACAACTTAATTCATTAAATCTTTCTGCCATCCAGGAATCTTTCTGGCAATTTCGTACTGATAGTAATCGACTCCAATAAAAGCAAAATATGAAGGAAGGCAAGGTACAGGATTAAATGAGCGGATAAATTAATTAATATAAATTGTAAATAAAAGAAACTAATCTGTGGGAACATTATATTTACAAAATAAATCATAAAACAAGCAAAAATATGCATTTCAGATGTAAACGGAAAGTGCTGAGCTGACAAAAAAAATATAAAAAATAGGATTTCTTACGAATTATAACACAGCAATTATTGCTTAAATATTACATAAACAAATAAAATAACACTTCAAGCGCCAGATAACAATGTGCATGATTGCAAAAATGTAAAATTTGTTATTTTATTCTATAAACAAAAGAAATTCATATTTTAAAGGACGCACGATTATGAAAGGGATTTATAGCACAACCGAAAACATAGAGAAATTATCAGTTCGATTTGCAGAGTTCTTAATAAGGGATAGAAAAGAATATTTTTATTAACTGAAAATTGAAATGGAGGACATTCCGATCAAGCAAAAATTTATGAGAGGTTCAAGTTTATTAGAAACATTTAGAAACTGATAAATATTTAAAGTTTTGGGCAATCATAGACTTAAATACTTTTGAAAATTAATGCAGAAAATCATTTGAGGAGAAAATCGTCAGGAGTTCCAATTGATAAAGCGCAGTTTTAAAAGCGAAATCTATATAAAAGACTTTTACGCCTATGTATAGAATTTTTGAGAATTTAAATCTTCAAATATTATTTCATTTTTACGCCACTTAGTTTGCTCACACCTTAGACTTTTCCATCCTTAGAAATTTAGTGATGTGTATCAGGAGAATTATTTAAGACATCTGACTTTACTTCAAATTTCATTTCCATATGTAAATCTTACTTTAGAGCTTAACTACGTTCCTCTGCATCACTTAAATTCACTGATAATTTCCTTATGATCATAAATTCTCTTTAAAGACAAATACATTGAATGGCGTTTTGAATTTCCATAAATTCTATTAAAGCTTTTCACATCCATTTTTTTCCATCAAAGCGAAAAAATATATGAATCAGTCATATTTCCCTTGAAGCCTTTCATAAATAAAGGAATTTCTCATAGGCTCAAAAGAATATGCCGAAAGTAACGCTTAGCTAAATATTTCTCTTCACAAGTCATTTAAAATGGCCAATTCACCCGATATTTAATGCATCATTTGAGGGCTCTGGTCAGCCCGTCGCTTTTACTCGCTGCGATGTTTGTTGTTTCTTTCGTCGTCTTCGATCCACCACACCATCATCTTTCTCATTTTACCTTTAAATATCTACAGTTTTAAGTTGTTTCAACTATTCTGTTTTAGTCTGAAATATAATTGTATTCTGACTTAAACCTAGTTTAAGCATTGTTGTTCTCCCCACAACACTGAATACAGTCCATGCAGTTATGCTATCTATTGCCCTCATTTTTCTTATTTAATTCCACCGCTGTTAATTGTTGCTGCAGATTGAAGAAGAAGTTTGGGTAATATTTGTTTAAAACATATTACAAATTTGTCCGCGGACTCACCTGCAACGATCTGACTGTGTCCAGCAAAGCTTTTTTCTCAACAAGAAGACCGGCGAAATCATCCTGTACGGCTTTTAAATACGTTCGCAAAACTTCATTTTCTTGCTTCGCTTTTTGCCTTAACAAGAAAAACATAATATTAGGAAATATTGTTGCAGTTTTACACAACAAATTTCGTTACCTCGCAGTCTCAGATGTCTCCTTAGCGGCTGTTAACTGTTTTCTTAAATTTTCATTATCTAATTTTAACTGCTGTAGGACAAGTTGAAGGGATAAAAGTTCTCTGTCCCGTTCCTTATCTCTTTGGGTACTTCTCGGTATATTAACTTCTAAAAAAATGTTAAATCATGTAATAACTACAAAATTTAGAGTTGACTTCTATCAATACTTACACATGTGATGCCTCCGCTCAAGATTAGTTTAAAAAAATATCATACTAAATAACTGAATTTAAAGGTTTGTAGCGCTATCTGGTTAGTTATAGGGTAGTAAAAAATGTGAAACCAAATTAATAAACATCCTGTATCTTAAAAACTAAGCAAAATAGACTTCCCTTCCATAGTATTGTATTTTGAGCTAAGGCATCACTTCCGTAAATATTAACAGGAGCCAAATAAACACCCTTTATAAAATAATAAAATAAAAAGTTTGTTGACCAGTACCAATTCGTTGTACATCCTCAGTTTTCTCTGGCTGAATGTACAAAATTCCGTTTTCATCACGTTTAACTATCATTTTTCCTATTTCTAAATTAATGGGAACGGGTCCTGGAGAGGTTATATTTACAGGAGGTCGATCCTCTATTAGATTAATTTTAAGATTTTCAAGTAAAATCTAAATAAGAAGAAAAGTTAAATTGTTATTGCGCTCTCTTCAACGTAACTTTAACTTACATTTAAAGGCAAGGGTTTTGTTATAATTTCATCTTCTGCCAAATCACCCAACCCGGTGATAGTACTCATCGAGAGATCAAGATTTAAGTCCTTGACACGAATGTCTATGTTGTGAGTAAACCAGCTAACAATTACAATTATAATTATTATTCTAAAACGAAATTCTTACTTAAAATTCAATCTCACCTTTGAATACTTTTCTTATCCTTAATTTCTTGAATATTTTCCGGTGGATTAAGGGTTTCCTCCATTCTTAATTGAATGCACGGCGGTGCTTCTGGATTATAAGATGCTATATTCCACGCTCTGCATCTAGCTCCGAATTTCGTCTGAAAATTATCATCCGAAAACAAATTGTTAAATTCATTAAAACTAAAGACAAAATAACTAAACACTACGATCTGCCTAAGGTCATGCAAGAACAAGCGATAGAAAGTAAACTCTAAACAGAAAGCTTTCTAAAGTACCACCAATATTCAAATACAAGGCGGAACTACAAAAATTTATGATTTTGAATCTGAACTGCTATAACAACATTCAAAGTGGAAAAAAGCGACAGGTGTGACAACCAAAACATAATCCTCAAAATAGTGTAAGTTTAAGTTTTTTTTTTACAGGCGGAAAAATCTCGTTTTGGTTGGGAGCACTTTACTGTTGAAATATCCACATATTATGCGTCGACATCGTCCAGGCTCAACTGACGGATTCGAACCAACTATTGTAATATTTTGAAGTTTGTAAAATAGTTAAATCAGGTATTTAACAATTTTGTTTGCTTTCTTGATTTAATATTATTCAGATACAATACATTTCCGATACATGATAATAGATTTTAATACGCAGAAGTACTTAACAAATTCAAACTAATACAAAAGTTGGTGCGAATTCCTCGAAAGAACCTCAGATTATTTTTGAATAAATTACAGTCCTGAAGATTTTCTTAAATTGAATACCAATTTTTTAAAAAAAATTGTTTGTTGGGTTGTGTGATTGAAATGAACCTGTACACGCTTGATAAAAAATTTTGTGAAAATACACGTAAATAAAAAAACTAAAAACGAACAGAATAAATCACCAATTGAAAAGAATAAATTAATAAAAGCTAAAATAGAATGTAAAATTAATTTGAAAACTCAACCTATTAGCCGCGTTAGCCGCTAAAAAACTTTTCCAGTACTTACTGATATAGTTAACTTATAATATATTGAATTTATTTCATTTTTATTTTTAAAAATGTTAACTTTATTACACTATTGTGCAATTTTGCATTTTTTATTAAAAAATCGCATTTATATGTACATAAGTAGTAAGAATCAAATATCCTTTTAGTAATTAAGTATCGAAAAGCGGTGCTTCTGTATTTTTTTAATACCCATTTTTAAATATGTATAAACTTGTTAGACATTTTTTTATTTGAAAATAAAATAAACAAATGTAGAAAAAGGAAATATTGGAATAATTTTTAATAAATTTCAAACTGACTTGTACACTGTTTAGTAACCCAATTTTTCTAAACAATGGTATGAGATGTACAAATTTCGTTTCCACATTCAAAAGCGCGTAAAATAATTTTGAAAAATCTTTTGTTACCCAATTTGTGTAAAATTGAAGAGAAATTTAAACTCGATTTGTCTGTATGTTTTGGAAAATTGACATTATAAAAAAAAAAACTCTTGAATGCTTCAAAGAATTTCCTTATATTTTATACAGGAGTTGGAATATTTCAGCAGTTGGTTTTAGTTACGAGTTAAGGAAAACAATTACCAATTGCGTGGTTTTATAAGTTAATTCATATTATATGAATTATAGCTTTTATATGTAGATCGTAGAGAAAGAGGTAAAGAACACTTCTTAAATATTCACCTTACATAAATACAAAAAGCATAACATTAATAGTAAACACATTTAAAGCTTTCTTAAAACTCCTTTATAAAAATGTTTATCAACCAATAAAAGAATATAAGTCTCTCCGGTATTTGGAGATGGATGGAGAATAACATATTAAAAAGAAAACAAAATTGGATGGTAACACCCCATGGTTTTAAATTTCAGATTAAATAATTTAAAAATTTAAATTTTTAACAGATAATTGGAGAAGTCTAGCATTACTGGACGAGATTTGTAAAGAAGTATTATAGAAAAATTTCCATTGTATTGATGAATTGTTTATTACCTTTCATTTTAAACATACGAAAACCAAGTGCATCATTGTACAATCTTAACATAAATAAAACATCTGTTTTGCTTTGATATTAATAATAATAATGAACGCAATAATGAATAACAACAAAAGAAAACTATAAGCTCCTAGTCCTTACAAAGACCAGGAGGCTTTCCGTTTACATTGCGTTGCACTACTTTTTATGTGAAAATTATAAATTTAAGCAAATGATGGGAAAAAATTATCTACATGGATAGGCGCAAGGTAGAGTTCACGAGCTAAATTGAGTTGAGGCGAAAAATTAAAATAACCTTACTGGTTTGACTTATGGCCTACATTGCTGCAAAGAATACATGTCTCCATCTCAAAGGGATCATTTAACATGCAAACACAAAGTCATTAATTTCACTTTCAAGGTAACGAGGATGTTTTGCTTGTATGTTTTCTGTTTAGTAATTTCATTTAGCAACACAACTAAACTCCTAAAAAAGCAGCGAAACAGCAGTTAATAGGTTTCCATAGAACAAATCAGGAAATGAAACCATAATAATAACAAATTGAAAACAAGTCAACAAACGAAATAAATATTTTAGTAACTACAACGTTCGGTCCTTACGAACTAAATAAATAAAAATCATGTAGAACTAATACAATATGTACCTTTGTTGGTTGGTGAGCAGTCTTTAGTGTTTCATTATTAAAAATTTTGTCAGTTTCATATTCGCAACGGTTAAACATTTTAATTTTTTTATATATATAATATTTTAAGACACGAAGGAACGGACCACGGATGTTTTGCATCATTCAGTACAATTTTGGTTTCATTTTCCAGTCAATTATATTGTTTAAACAATTTGTCAATTTTTTGTCATAGAAGAGAGGAGAAAGCATGCAAAAAATATAGCGACACATTAACATATTATTCAAATAAGTAAAAGTTGATATATTTTTATGACTGGTTAAAATTTTGGTTATATATGTGTAATTATGGAACGATCAATGAACGTATTATAAAGATAACTGAAGGGAAACAAGATAATGTTTAGCAAAAGTTAAGAGATGAAATAAATAACTTTAGTCAAGTTAAAGATTTAGAGAACAGAAAGTATGAAAGTTATTTACACCAAATACTTATTGTTTCATTTTAGAATAATTTTAAGCTTCGATTTTTGGTTAAAGACAATTAAATGCAACTTGCCCTTTGCTCTATGTATTACTTAAAAGAAAACTTCACTTCGTTTATTCCAAACCCAACAGAATTAAATAATTTAATAAAAGCTGCATTCAAATGTATTGTCAGCTGAACCAAAGATTTAACTTAATGACTAGTTGATCCCCATGAACACCAATTATAGAAAAAACTGAATTCGAAATGTTCGACATTTCCATTATCATTGTTATTAAGTTCCTATCTTTTAGAGTATAAACTTTTCAGATATGTTTCTAGCGACTTTTTTACATGATAAAGAAAACTACATGTAATTAATACATTATTAAAATATTAATACACAATCTTTCCTCAAATATTTATGAAGTTTAATTGACCCTTGGATATGGTTGGATTTTTTAAGAAAGTAGTAAGCTTATTGTATAATTAAATGAAGCTATGTTCAACAATTAATTGATCGATTATAATACGGGAAATAAGCTGGAAAACTTCAGGTCAAGACCATACGAGAAAATTTTTCATAATGTAGTTAAGAATCAGTGGTCATAGACCATAACGAGCTAGTTGTTATTTATATTCAAATAGAAAAATATTTAAATTTGCATTAACATTTAAAAAAACTATACTTTACATTACAATGAAGCGTATCCAGAAAACATTTGAAAACGAACATTCTTAATATTTCTGCCTTTTAACCATTCCGCGTCAAATAATACTCATTAAATTTAAGAAATTTGAAGCAAAGCATGAACCATTTTTAAGAAAAACAAGTAACAAAAATGAACTCGGATAAATGTATCCACAAGGAGTCCTTCAGAACTCAAACAAAGTATTTTTTATAAGTAATTAACCCACCGAAAAGAGTTGCATTTTATTGTCCTCTAAAATCATTTCCTTTTTAATTTTTATTTTTGCCTCTTTTTCAATTAAAGCAAAGCCACACGAGATAAATATAGAGATCAACGAAATATTCATGGGAGAAACAATTTTTAAGAATAAAGAATTTCAACATTGAAAACTGAAGCCGAGATATTGTGAGTATAAAGTATTATGAGAAAATAAACGAAAAGGGAAAATTAATAAATACAATATCAAAATTCGTGTAATCTAAATTACCTGCAGTTCATCCCAAGGAATTGCCCCACATTCGTCACATGAAACCGCTGAAACTTGAAGACGCAGAGACGAGGAGTATCCTTGATTTTGCCGAATTAATTCAACCGTTGTAAGTCTAAAGTATAAAAATTTGATAAAGTGTTAGATGAATTAAAACAATGAAGCATAATTTTATATTATTGGAATTTATACTAACCGGAAAGTTGCCATAGATACTAAATCTCGTCGACGCCAACTACTGGCCTCCGACGGTTCAGATGGCGAAGACATGTTAGTTTTGTAATTCGGCTCTTCACAAACCTCGCTAGCTACTTCTACAGGTGATGCTTTAATTGTAGTATCACTAACAAAAGGGTTTAGCCTAAGAGAGGTCAGATTAATAAGAGTTTCAATTTAGTTATTAAATAAGTTACCTGAACATTACATCCATACAGTCAGCAGTCTTATCATCCGCAATTACAATTGCATAGTTTTCAGAGTCCGAACTAACATCGCTGTAAATTGAAAATGTATCACTAGCGTCGTCCGATGTACTCGTTTTTAGAGCTGAGTCTATTGATGTCATAAAACTTGTGAGGCCTTTTCTCATGGACATTAAACCTACACGAAGACAATTTTTTACTAACATCTGAACTTTTGTTGAAAACCAATTGTTCCCCACCTGAATTAATTTCTTTTGAAAAACTGGAATCTGTGATGGAGTTTCTATTTTTTCCGCCCCTTCCTGAGGATGACGAAGAGGCGCCACAATCAACTCTTGATCCCTGACCAATTGTTGATGCTATATGAGGAACGCTTTGAATCTGAACGTTGTGTCTTTTGCATACAATAAGAATAAAGAAAATAAAAAAATATTTCGATGGCTAAAAAAGGATAAAATAATACCCATGTGTGTTTGGATTCGACGTATAATTGCCGCCATCGAGAGGCGGTTCTATAGTAATTGGTGATGGTGTTTCTACACTTCCGAATGGGTTTGTGCTCCTAATATGATCTAAAGGCGGAGGGGTGGGCCATGTCATATTTGTACCTATATTTTAAAAATAATATTTTACTACTGGAATTTGAATTTGTACACATCACCACAAAATTGTTTGCGTAGTGCAATTTTAAAAACCATTCACGCTCAATCCTTTAATTATTTCATTTTATTTTATATGATATTTTAAGGAGACAGCTTACTTTGAACTATCTGAAGATTACGATTTTTTTCAATATTGCAAAGGAGGATATCAAAAGGAAGTGCCGATTAAAGAGTGAACTTCTCAATTTTATGATAGTCAAATTGTAGAAAACTGTGTTAAATTGGCGCATATTCTCATTGTTGGAATTAACAAGATAAAGATTTAATAACAATACGAATTTTTCAATATCATTTGCCCGTATATGCAGAATATTTGGTAAATATTTAGTATAAAATACACAAATTAACTCTATGGAGATTTTTGAGTTAACTTTTATCCCCGTATTTAAACCCATGCTTTGATTTAAGATTCGTGCATTTTTAGGAGCTAGTAATTTTATTTTATATCCCTTTTCTTAATTTTAATAAGAAACACTTTCCCAGTTTTCTTCTGGTTTAATACAATTTAATTTTATCAATTTACAGATACTATAAAATAGTCTAAAGTATGCTGCTGCCTCAAAATATCTAAAATTTTAATTGAAGCCCTTACTGAATAAAGAAAAAACCAAATGATACCTTTTCTATTCTGAGTTAAAAGTAAAAATGAGCAAAATCATTTTAACTTTTTCAATGTTTAACTACTTGCGATGGAATTCGCAAAATACGGTGATTAATTCGTCGTAAAAAGAGCTTGATAACTTATCTATCCAAAGCTTCTTGAAGATTTAAAATACATATATTTTTATTTGTCTGAACAATTTAGTACGTATTTATCAACCTAGCTCAACCTACCTACCTCAACAAACCTAAAGAAAATCCTATAATTGTACAGAAAACAGGAAGAAAAAATTAAAAATTATCGCTTACCCACAAGTAAGATAAAACTGGTTTAATTGTCCCTTATTAAATATTTTCAAGATATAAAATTTAAAATTTAATATTCCTTACGAGTGCTCCGTATGTAAGAATGCAAAATGTTTGTATTATTATAAGTAGAATAAAACATATTATCTAACCTAAGATATTATTTTTGTCTCAAAAATTCGCCTACCAACAATAAAAAGCCAATAACTAAAGCAGAACAATTTTGAAAAATAACTAACCAAGCAATTAAGTATTCACTCAAAAAAGTGCAAAAATTGTAAATAATATAAAATTAAAAAAAATATATAGCTACCCAAACTCTTACTATTCATGTGTAAATCATCACCCAAACTAGCGGAGTCAGGTAAAACACTTTCAGCATCACCACCGCTTGATTCCTTACCGGGTGTGGGGGACGGCATCACAAGAGTAACTTCGACTTGTGGTACAACACAGCCGAAAATCAGAGATTTTGTTGTGTTTTGCTAAAATATTAATGTAAATCTAATTGTAAAAATATTAAAAATAAGTTTTACCTTTTGCAAAATTCTCTCTGCGTCCAAAGACAAAAAGGTTGTCAATTCCGTCATGTCTTCTGACAACCGCAACAAAAATAGATATTGATAGTGATCTATTTGAACGCTAACTAAATTTGAAACATGTGCTATCGCATGTATGTCTGCTGTAATTTCTTTGTCGTCTTCACATTTTTGGGTTTTATCTTCAGAATAATTCGGTGGCTGATTTGATCGCAAGTTATTGCTATTAGCATAATCAAAAGATTTCATGCTTGTCTGTGACTGTTTTCTTGAGTCTTTAGAACTTTCGCCAAAATCGGTGAACGTTTTTTGAATCTGCAAATGAAAATTTATTTCAAAAACGCCTCTTTATAAAAAATTATTAAGGGTTAATAACCTGTTGCTCCAAATCAATAGTCTCAGAACCATGAATCCAAATAGTGATAGGAACTGCATCTACAAAAGGTATTGACTTATTTAAACCAAGTGAACGGGCTCCCAAAAAATCTATCCACACTGGGTCGAGTTTTATACACCACACATCCCGCGGCTCCGCCCACATCGCGTATCTTGTTAAACTATAGTTTGAAGCATCAGTCGATGGAAGAGTCGGTACATCGCTGGCTGCAACATGAGATAGTATTCTGTCTGTCACGATGCACATGTCCCCACCCACCGACGGGAACCCACTCCCAAAAACCAAACTGCCTTCTTGCAATGAATGCAACGCTTGTGCTAAGTCCGCCCTAGAAGACCCCATCTCGCGAATGTTCGTCATTGCGAACCGCGATATTTGAATTTGCATAAGTTTCGGACGATCCCTCTGCGAGGTTTCTACTGAAGATTCAATCACTATCCGAGGCATTATTGCTTCCATCTTAACATCCATATACATAAAACTGGGCTCAGATGTAGGCGAAGATGTTTTCGACTCGTTTGCAACGTTGGTCCGCAACAGACTTTCATGTAAATTCAACGCAAACGAATTAAACCACAGAATACTGCATAAATCAAAGTGGATCTGCACAGGATTAAAATGTACAAATATTTTGGACGGAGGTACTGTAAACGAGAAATATATCATACAATTCGTGTTGTCAGCGTAAAAAAAATAATAGTTACATGGGAAAATAAAGTCGCCCGGGTAGTAGAAGTACGTAAATTCTGCATGAACTATAGGCATTTCTGGAGGAAAGGAATACCGATCTTTGTCACCTGCAAAAAAAATTTTCATACTTTAGTTATTTCCGATTTTTTTAACGATAACAGGAACATTAACAGCATGCAATCTAATAAAAACGCTTTAAACAAAAATTTAAAACATATTATTATTACACGAAGAATTTTTATAGCGAAACTTCACGTTCTTTCTATACCTTAGTAAATACTTCTTGGAATGCTATTGAATATATCATGATTTTAATAATACTATAACTAAGGTAACATAAAACTGTTGTGTTACGCAAAGGTCTGAACGGCTAAAATACTACTCGATTCTACTGCATGAAACATGGTCGCCTGATCTGAGTTCACCTTTGCCATGAGATAAGACATTTCTAACTGAGAATTTGAAAGTGCAAGACCAATTTTTTTGGGGTAGGGATCTTCGAACATACATTCATCAGATTATAATCGATTGGTATATAGCAGTTCAGTACTCAGCGCCACACCCTGTATATGTTCTCAACCCGTTGATAATAAAATCAAGAAAATACTTAAACATTTTAGAACTAATTTTTCTCAAAACTACTCAATATATGTGGTTTAATTGTAGTATTAAGGTGCTGTGGTGATAATATAATATATATTTGAATATGGTGAGAGTTCAATAACATTTCAATAACATTGTGGTTTATAGGCTAAAAATATACAGCTTTGTTGCAGAAAGCGATATAGATGCATTCTATTTTTTCATTTAAAAGTGAATTTTAATATTATAAATCTTTATAGTAGAAAAAGTTTTAAACAATTCTATATTTTTCGGAAAATACTATGTTTCATACCCTATTTAAAGACATGATCAATAAATTCAAAATAATAAGAAACCGCTAAAATGACGCATACTAGAGTTTCTAAGCAATACCTCAAAAAAATACAAAACGATAAGTGCTACCACGAGCTTAACTCCAACCCTATTAAACCTTCTCACAATAAATCACAAACTACCCGCAACCATAATGTTGCACCCTTAAACATTTTTCCAAGTGTATTCCCTCAAAACGCTAAACATACAAAAATCACCTGTAGATTTAGCCTTCCTCTTTTGTTGCGCTAAATGTTAATACCGTAAAATAATTATTAAAAATTCACTCCTATTATAATGCTAATTCGAATATAGAAAACTCACCAGCAATAAACTCCTTCGGGATAGATTTTTTCCCTGAGGTGTTCACCCGATATAAGGTGAAATCTTCTATACGTAAAACGACGCAAGCGCTCATCAATTTTGAAAGATTTGCAAGGACAGCTTTATGGCCAGCACTTTGCTGACCGCCACTAGGAGTGGATTGTCCTGAATTTGGTTGACTTTGCTGCATCTGTGGGGTTCCTCCTGGAGTTGTCCTCTCCAAAGGAGCATGAGTTGATGGACGATTTGGATTACTCAAATTAAGTACAGCCTCTCGAAAAACGCTAAGTGATTGTTCCAACCAGAGAGCTGGTGAAGATGATGACTCTTTATACCTATAAATTTGTAAACATTTTAAAAAGGGAAATTAATAATAACAAAAAAGGTAATACTTGGCCCAATGAGATCTATCAGATTTAGCTAAGTGGTAGGGATAATAATCAATTTGAAACCCTTGAACACATATTTGCAGAGCACCGCCATCCTTCAATTCCGGATGGCTTGATCGTCCATCTAAAAATTGTCAAATATTTACAATATCGTCTTCAACCAAATATCAATTTTGGCCTCACCATCCTCATCGTCGCACAAATGTAGATCAATTCTCTGGCTACAAAAATGATAAGATGTTTCTCGCACATCGACAGCATTAAAAATTTTTTGTGTTGATGTTGTATGGCTTAACTCAGTCTGCCTGACCTGCTGCTGAGCCATTTGTGCTTGATATTCAGGGAGCGTTTCAAGTTTTCTTTGTGCTTTCGTCTTTTGTGTCGCAGCCGTTGATTCTTTAATAAGGCCCGACAAAGAATCGACAAAATGCAATGCAGCTTTTAGCTGCGAATCAGTGAGCACCCAAAGTAAATCATCTAAAATTAACACTAACCGAGAAGCTAAAACACTGCAATCTAAAAATATTTATGTGTAAAAACAAAAACGAAATATTATTTTAATTTAGTTATTCGAACCAGAAAGCCTCTTTTTTAAAGTGATTCGACAGCGAGCATGGTTTGTTAAAAGTCTCAGTGGAGTTAAAGATTTATCCTGCGTTGAACTTGCCTCAATTCGAACAGTTTGCCAGGAGAGCTCCTTAAAAATAAGTATAATGCCTTTTTGAGGATCTTTTAGTCGCGTTACACGAAGATCACCATTCAACCACTTTGGAGTTTTGGACTCTAGTCTTATTCGCGACATCTATAGAAAATCATTTTCAAAATTCTTAAAATTTGTAACTAGGAGTAAACTTACTTGAACTGTTGCCGTGAACGCTGCACTAATGAATTCAACGTTCACAGTATTAACTACTATCGTTATTCCATCAATAATTTTATGTATAAAACTATACTTCCCCTGCGGCACCGTCAGTGCTTGCAGATTCGGCGTCGACGCCCCTGTTCTAGCGTTTTCACATGTTTCTACAGTTATTTTGACGTTGTCAAGCGTCTAAATGATAAAAAAAAATAAAAATATTACTAATATTTTATTTTAATGTTTATAAAACTCACCAGAGTTATAGGAACGCTTTTTAGTTTTGTCCAACTTATCCGGAATGAGACGTGATCACACCAAGCTGATGTTAAACGAAGCCATGAAGGAAGATCCAATAAATCTGTGAGAACATTTTCATCTAATTGAAGATTAGAAAGTTCACCCTCTCCCCGGAATGTGCTCAAATTAATTTTGTCAGAAGAGAGATTTTTTGTAAATCTAAAAATCGAAAGCAAAATATTAGTTAAAATACCATTGACCTCAAGAAAAAAAATTGTTCAATTCCAAAGACATCTAAACCTAATTGAAGGGCAGAAAACAGATTTCTGACTTTCTAATGGAGTATATGCCTACATCACCACAACATTTTCTATAAAGCATCAAATTTTTCTTCGCTTCTTTCAAATATTCTTGATTAGTTTTAAAATTATTAATTATAAACGGCAAAGGATCCGACATTAAATTAAATCGTATAATAACATTGTGTGAATGCTTTATTTAAATAACACCATTTATTTTAAAAGTATAATTTAAAGTGTAATAAATCATAATTTTAATACTAAAAAATGCTTAAAATTATAGGACCGTTCGATCAAGTAACATACGTACATATATATATATGTATTTCTCATAATTACATGAATTATATGCCCATTCCTTTATTTATTCACCCGAAAAATTTCTTCCACCTACATTATTAGGAGAGGACATTTTATCAGAACTTTATTCAAACAAAAATAAGCCTGTCGATACACATATTAATCTTACGTCTACTAAAGGCGAAATTCGAATCATGTACCTTATTAAGAAGATAACGCACAAAAGACCTCCGGCACTATTCGATTAATTCAACTAACTTAGAAGATAGTTGATAGTCCGGGGAATAGCGCGGGCATCGAGAGGGAAACAGATTTAATTGTGTTTTGGCTCGGCTCCATGCGAACCCTTGCCTTGTAACATTGAAGGCTTAAAGGGTACATTTTCAATAAACCCTTCTTCATTGTCCTCTGACGGCCTTGACAATGTTAAAAATCGTTTTGATATCATTGTTCAAGGCAAAGAAATTTCATAGGAGAAAAGAAATGTGAAGGAGTAATTTGGGGAAGCTTTCTGTACAAGCTCTGATGAAGGCACTCACGGAAATATTCCTCCGGGATATAAAAAAATATTAGAATTACAACTAAAAGAAATTCTTGGAATCATAAAGTGTTAAGATTTATTTAATCTTTTGAATAAATTGATTTATGTTTATATAGTTATTTATATTTGAAACTTGGAAAGAGGTAAAAAGAGCTCCGCGAATTCGATTCAAATTGCATCGTTCTCTTATCTCTGAATTGTTTGTAAACATTTTGTAAGAAAACTTATATGCAATTCAGCAAGAAAAGCAAAAACAAATCCATCGGAATTTGTCGAAGAGGCCAAAGTATCGCGTTTCTCTTGTAACAGGAATAGTAATTTGATTCGCAGAAACAAAAGGAATAGTAAGGACTTTAATTATGTCTCACAAGAAGAACTGTGTCTTATACTTTTACGAACTACAAGTAGTGTCTCTTCTTACTGACAAATACATCGTTGGTTGACTGGCAAAAAATGAGCAAATGAAAGTAACTGATATTTTAAAGATGACTTGAAAAGTTCAGTAATTACTATTAAGGGTGACTATAATTCTGCTATATAATACAAAGTCAAAAGTTCTGGCCAAGATAGTTGTAGGACAAAGCTTTTGAAAATTAATTTTGTAAAGTTACTGAGCTAAAAATAACCACACTAGGTCAGTTTTACCAGCCAATTAACGTCTATATAATTGATTATTCAATAAATATTTAAGAGGTTTTTTTCTCTGAAAAATGATACTTTTATTCACATACATATACTCATAGTGTACACTTTTAAGGAAATGTTTCTAAGTTTACCAATATATTGTGTAATTCAAACAGATATAATTAAGCGGTTGGAAAGAAAGAAGTAGATTATATTACGAATTACTTTCCTTGTACATATGTTTCAGTTTTATTATTAACAATTATAATAAAATAAAAATGAATACTAGATTTCGCAAGTTTGAATGAGAAAGTCCTAAACAATCGTTGCGGACCTCTCAGCTCCTGCCCAAATTAGTGCTATTGCTTAGCGCAATAGAGGAGACTTATCAAAATTCCACTATTGACCTTTAACGCCTTATCATCTGTAGAGACTGGCGCTTCTTTAGGCATGTTTAATTGAATTTTGAGACTTAACACGAGCATGTTCTTCCATATGTATCCCACGGGACAGAAGCACCAGTCTCTCAGGTGTACCCTCTTCTGCTGCGGGGAAGTCCCCATTCCCACTATGCACTGGAAACCAATTTTCCGCTTCATTATCAGCCGTTAATTGAAGAATCTGCTTCACTTCCTGTTAATTTGCGGGAAAACAAGGTAATCGCAAAGGTGTGGCTGCAGCAGCAGCTCCCAGGGATAAATTGCACCACCAGATTCCTACCTGGATCACATATACTTTATGCAAATTACTCCAGCATTACTAATCATTTCTAACTAAAAACACCCGCTGTCCTCGGTGGCATGCAACAAATGGAAAATTGCCCTGTGATCTGCTGCACAAAATGGAAAAATCAATCACCACAGACGAAGGATTCAGGGGGTTTGTTTGATCGAAACAACAAATTCTGGGGGCACTATACCGTGACAAATGCTTCAGCAGCTGATTCTTGATAATCGACACCATTTTCCCGTAATTTTCACGCCGATTGCTCGCCGATTTCGCTGCTTTCGTCTACTATTCCCTGACAAAACATTTGCTCACTGCCACCTTCACTGACATTTCGCTCCACTTCTGCTCTGTGTGTTGCCGTTTCATTGCAATCAACAAAAGTGCTCCCCTTAAAAACTTGTCAACATTTTAATCCAATGGCGGAGTAAATTTGGTGGGGGGTCACAATAATTTCCATAGACTATCTTGGACAACCCTTCTTACTATTTTACAAATTTATAGATATCAATTATTTTATATTTATAAAATATCTTAATTATCATTTTAAAAGTATCATAATTTAAATTTTTAGTTTTATTAATAATTTCAAAAGTGAATTCTTTTAAAAAACGAAAAATATACGAACCGGTTTTTTTCACCACGTCACATATGACGGAAAGTGACGTTTGTTCCAGTGTTAACCGCGTCGCACAGTCCAAAGATTGTGCCCCCCGGCAAATTTCATTTCGTCTTGATTAACGCGCTTATTCAATAATATAAGAAATAATGGCAGAATTGGCGAAATCCGCCTTGCTTTATCTAGTCAGTGAAGAGTGCTTCGACAAGTACTTTTACGAATTTGATTTTTTTGACGGTAAGGGCTATAAAGGCCTCGGATTTATTTTATAAATTTTATTAATTTTCCCTTACAGTGGACTGCTTCAAGGCGTCACTGAGCAAAGGATTAGGCCTGGGCATCATCGCTGGATCTCTGCTAGTTAAAGTGCCCCAAATCCTCAAAATATGGACGAACAAAAGCGCCGAGGGCATAAACATCTTCAGTGTCCTTTTGGATTTGTTCGCAATCACATGCCACATGTCCTACAGCTTCGTCAGCGGGTTCCCGTTCAGCGCCTGGGGGGACAACACATTCCTGGCCCTGCAGACGGCTATCATAGCCGCGTTCATCCTGTTCTTTGGCGGGAAACCTGCCTTTGCGGGTATTTTCTGCGCAATCTACGGGATCCTCTGCTACGTGCTCATGGGCGGCATTACTCCCATTGACTACCTCTGGTCCATGCAGGGATTCAATATTCCAATTCTAGTGCTCGGAAAGGTAAGATCTCTATAAGATTTGTCGTGGAATTCTCAAGACCCGAAACATCCCCCACTTAAAGGAAAAACTTTGGTTCCATCTCACCCAACATCCGCATTTAATCC
Organism: Tolmerus cingulatus; assembly: GCA_959613345.1. Lineage (NCBI taxonomy): Eukaryota > Metazoa > Arthropoda > Insecta > Diptera > Asilidae > Tolmerus > Tolmerus cingulatus. The sequence goes on along the minus strand of OY390707.1, from coordinate 11,730,624 downwards.
TATTTGAAACATTAATGGTTCATTAAAATTTTTATTGTGGTGGCTCTGACCTAACGCTTAAGTAGTGAGCCAAGTGTGATTTTGATTACAAAATTACAAGACAAAATAGTGTAGACGTCTCGACAAGCCCCAATGTTTTCTGGAAATGCAATAATCAAATTTATTAATTTTTAACCATGGCTAAAGCGAATATTTGGTTTTCTTATTATGTCATTTTATTTCCTTTCCATGCAAATATTTGAGAGTTATTATTTGTTATCTTAACTCTCAACTACCAAACCGAGGCCATAATCTGTCTGGATCAAAAGTCCATTAATAAAAAGGAATACTCATAACGCTATTCTTTATCTTTTTTCAACCCTGGAGTTGTTAAAAAACGCATTTACTGATTTTGTAAGATGAAGATAGTAATAAAGAAATAATGATTAATTTATTATGGTTGCTCATACTTGAAAAAGCGAACTAAATTTTAATAATTATTTTTGTGGTCAAAACTGTACATTCTTATTTAAGAAATTATTTGTTGAATTTTAAAATTTCTCGAACCGAAAGAAACCTTAGCATATATCAAATACATAAATTTCACGAATTGCGCGGAAATTGTTATATTTATTATCTCATTCAATTTTGAAGTCGATCATATTAATACGTCCCGTCTGGCAAAAATATCGTATTTGTTGTCAACTAATCCCCATTAAATTCTTCTCAACAGTCTTCCCAGTTCTACACAAACTACAAAAACAAGAGCACAGGACAACTATCTGCAGCGACATGCTTCTTGCTTTTTGCAGGATCTCTAGCGAGAATCTTCACCTCAATTCAAGAGACGGGCGACCTCATGATGATCCTGACCTACACGGCGTCATCCGCCCTCAATGGGGCCATCGTGGCGCAGCTCCTCTACTATTGGAACAAGCCAGCCCCCAAGAAAAAGCAAAACGGCAAGCAAAATAAGGCAAACAACAAGGCGAAGGCGAGGAGCAAAAAAGTCGACTAGTCAATCGATAAAGTCTTGTTGTGATTTTAGCTAAGAATTTTGCAGTATTTGGACGAGTCGTTCAATCACAATAAAGCTGGGTCTCATTTTTTTTATTGAGGTTTAATCTTTACCCAGTGCCAGATGAATGAAATGCGATTAAAAACTGGATGACATTCATCATTAAACATAAACTGTAATTTCAAGTAAAATAGTACAAACAAATGTTTCCTTGTCTGATGCAAATACAGATAAAATATTAATTACTTTTGGTCGAAATGAAAACAAAATTTAATCCCTGTTCTATTTAAACGATTTCAGCGATTCATTCTGATTTATCTCCCTTTTCTCTTATCAAGTGCAAAGAACCTCGATAAAAATAACCCTTGTTTTATCATATTCCCTTAAGAAAAATCAAGCAAATAAATTAAAAACTTTTTCACTTACTTTATTTATGTATAGAATACAATTAATATTGGGATTCCTTAGAAGTTTATGTAAACTTTTTCTTTAAGAATTCTTCGTAGTTCATGTTCTTGCCGAATATAACTCTCAATGTCTGTGCTTGATTGCACTTCTGTAGAGATGCTGTTGGCTTTTCTCCTTCTTCTAGTTTCCATTGATTCATCATCGCTTTCCTTATCTTCATAATTTGCGACAGATTTCCTTTGTAACGAATTCGATGGCTTCTCTTCGACTTCAACTTTAATCAAAGATTTCATAAAATTGTTGCATAAAAGACTAACAGGTGCCATAGCATGTGTAGACATTTCTGTTAACTGTAAAAGTGAAAATATTAGATAGTTGAACAAAAATTGCTTTTAAACTAGTCAACATTTAAAAAAATAGAACTTTCTATTACATTACAGCTTTAAAAGAGTTAAATTTTTCCTACGACCAGTTAATCTACTCACCCTTTTAGCAGCACTCTTTCCAGGAACTCCTAATGTAAAAGCACTGGTACTACTACTACTACTTTGCTTTGCCGCAGCATTTATTTGTTTTATGGCGAAGGCCCCAAATGTAGAATATTTTGTAGTCTCTTTCGCCTCATTCATGAAACTTGGTGCGACCGACAGTTCAACATCGTCCTTTGCTGCCAAAAACATAAGTTCTTGATTTTCCGTTAAAAAATAAAGTGTAGACATTGATTGCCAGTCAATATTTATAGATTGGGATTTAGGATTCTTCCTTGGAACCCAACATGCACTATGAATTGGTGGTAGTTTTGTTCGTCGATAAATAACCATTGGCGCATTCGGGAGAAATACATACACTGGAATATATTTAAATTCATTAAAAAGTTAGATAAAATAGAATATTTTCCTTACATTCATTATTTTTAGTGAATGCAGCAAAGAGGCTTGTCAGTGGATCGACTACCACTTTATGCACAGACAATTTGAGAACACATTGTAGTTTCAGCGTCAACAAATTCCAAATTAGGATTCTACGTTCCATACAAACAACAACCTGATAAGAACCAAAAAAAAAAATTAGATCTGAATAAAGGACATAAAAATAGTGCAAATACTTACAAAATGCGCAAATTCTCCCGTGCCGAAATGCACACTTTTTATTGTGGGCACTATTTGAAGAGGAGGTAAAATATTTCCTCCTTCTGACTTATGCTTGTCCTGGCTATCTACTTCCATCTTGCCTCCTCGCAAGTCCCCATTATAACTTAAGTAATCATTACTGGGCGTTTTTTCTCTACTTTTGTTATCGTTGCTTTTATTCAGATTTAGTAAATCGAGTAGAGGAACTAATTTATTATTAATTTGACTGCTATAATGCATTTTGCGAGCAATATATTTATGCAGCTTATATTTAGCTTTAAACCTATGCCTGCAACAAATATCTCTAATCGATTGAGACAAATTGCTTTCAGCGTTTTTTGCTGCATTTAAGGTACAATTTATATAACGTAACATTTTCCCTTTTGATTCCTCTGGAACGGAACAAAATATTTCAAGTTTCTGATAGAGAGTTAGTTTCTGAAACAGATTTAATTCATTCATTGATTGAATCTTGCGAAAAAGCATCTCTTCCTGCTTAGCATTCAGACTTGGTAAACAATCAATTTTCTTTTTCTTAATTTTCGTTTTGGACTTCGTTATTTGTCGCACTAATTCACCATCACTGTTTTCAATCATTTCCTTGAAAAGTTGCAAAATCTTTTTCCTTTTTTCATTGAAATCACCTTTATTAGGAATCTTACTCTGCTGGATATTTTCAGGTAGACAAATTTGAACTTTTTGCACAGCTCCATCGTATCCTGAAGGCGCAGTTAGTACAGTTTTTAATTTAAATGATTCCGGCTTAAAAACACATAAGTTATTTCCGAAGCCAGCGGCAAGAAGGGAGCCGTCTTGGGAGAATTTTATTGATTTTATCGGCATATTTTTGTAGGTGGTCGCTCCGTTGCAGTACCAAACTTTTCCCTTTTCTAAATAAATTCATATAAAATCTGATAAAACCATTAATTATTATACTTACTATAGATATCGTCTGAATCCTCCAATGCCCAGATTTTAATAACGTTATCTTTGCCCAGTGTAGCACATAAAATATTATCTGTCTCATATTGGCTTGAAAATTCAATTGCTTGAAAGCCGTCCTCGTGAGCTAACTCAACGTTGGTATTCAAGCTATAGCTACAAAGTTAAAGATATAAAACTACAATTTTCTCAGTAAAACCAAAAACACGTACCTTTTTTTATCTTTTTGAAATTGCCAAAATTTAAGCCTGACTTCAGGCGAATGCTCTTGATCGTCCCAAACTTCACCGGTTACCATCCAGCCAATATTAAAGGCAGCGCAAGTAACGCGAATATCATATAATATTTGTTTCATTTCCGGTGAAAGTCTATTTTGCATTACGATATCCATCTGAATTATTTATAATTATTAAAGACATGCTGTTCTCAAAATTAACAAGTTTACTCACATTATACAAAAACCTTTTTGTATATGTCGAAAAGAACTGAAGATATCCTACACGTCCATTTAAAACTAAACAATTTTTCTGTGGATCAAGTTGCAAACCAGCAGGAAATTTATCAAGACCGGTTTTGTCATCGTTAAAGTTAGTAAAATTTTGAATTACACAGACGGGTTTATCCTGAGGGCCCAAAATATGAATACCTTAAAAATTTTCAAACATAAAACATGTTATAATAAAATTTGATCTTCTTACCATTATCAGCTGTGCACACTGCGGTACTTCCTTTATCTGGACTTGTGGTTATGTGCAACAATTCAGCACTCATACGTGGAACATAGAACTTACGCTCAGGATTGTCCAAGGTCCACTTTACTAACACTGCTTCTTTTCCACCTGAGTAAAAACTAGTGCCTGCAGCAGAAAAAGCGATTGATGATACTGGCGTATGATGCCAGTGATACAGGAGCTAAAATGGGGAACATGATTTATACAACTATTAAGCAAAAAAATAAAATAATGTACTGTTTTAGGAAATTGATCACCCCAAAATTCTCGCCACACAAATATTCTCCCTTCTGCGTCTCCAGTTACAACCAATTCTTCTTTAGGATGGGTTTGGATACACGTTATAGGTATTCTATATGCATTTACACCCCTATAAAAAAAACACACTCTTGTAATACATTTTAAGTTTAAGACGTTAAAGTGTGTATTAAATTATGACAAAAATCACCCCATCTACGATCAGAAAATTAGAAGCTTACCACTTTGTTTTCCAATATTTGTAGTCAACAAACCAAATTTTGGAGCCTTGCGCAATTGTAAAAAAATGGAAATTCTTATTGTCGACTGCTACGCATATTGGCTCATTCCTGTAAGTTTTAATTAAGAAACTGATTTCAATGCAATTCAAGAGAAATTACGTTAAATTCATTCTGGCCGGACACCGGAGGCGCTGCTTCGAATAAATATCAACTATTGTACACTGCACTTCCGGAGAATCGGACCGGAAGGTGATTAGGGCGCAAACTGAAGCTGCATTCAGCAGGTGGAAGGATTCGATGCAAACGTTCCGAGGAAGGCCAGAAAGCTGCACCTCGCTATCAATAGTTCCCGTCTCCCAGGCCCATTTAATCAATTCCCCGGTTCTGCTGCACCCAAACAAGTATTTCTCATCGGTTACATCAAACTGGAGCCCCACTAAAGCGTCTTTAGCACCCTGAAGGCTTCTAAGCGGCTCCCCCGTTTTGACAGAGTAGACCAGCAGATTGTTTTTAGAAATAACGAAGATGAGACTGAGGAAAGAGTATTTTTAGTGATTTAGTTAGAGAATTTCTTCGACGGCATCTCACTCTCCCTCCGGCGAATATAAAGGCGGAAATTCCACAATGCTTCCTCCAGCCATACGAGTTAGGATCAGGTCATCATCGGTCGTACTTTCGGCCATATCGTCCATTCTTTTTATTTTAACACTTTGGGAAGATTCCTTCGATGGTTGGCTATTAAGTAAAGTTGGGACACAGCAAACCATCGCCTCGAATTAAAGGAAATAAAATTTTTTACACATCCACACCACGTCCCGGCAGCTACTTCGAGGTTAAAATGTCAATTTTGACAACAGCAGATGCACGTGTGGTGCTTTTCAAATGCGCAGTGGCGTATTTTTGTGCAGGAGCACCTTGTTTGTAGTACTAGATCATTTGTTTACGTGTTTATATTCTAATTGATTTATGAAAATATCTCGTTCTTTACGAAGCAAACAATTTATTATTATTGTATTTAATGTTAAATTGAATTTTTTTAAGTAGTAGATAATTTTAGAAGCGTGATTATTCAAATAAATGTTTAATTACTAACTAGTACCATCGAATTTCAGCCAACTTCATATGGTAACATGAGCCAGCTGATATCAATCAAAATCGATTTTCGGAGAGGGTGATAACATCCGTCAACGAAGTACAAATCCTAAAAAGCCTAAAAAAGCAAATTTTCTAAATAAAAGTGCCTCGTCGGCTAATTCACATGGCTAAGCAGAGCGCCGCTGAACCACAATGAGCCACCAGTACCAATAAAACGCGCAAACGGAGGGAATGGATTAGACCGCATCTCAGAAAAAAAAATTAGTCTTAAAACATTCGCAGGAGACGACGCAACAAAAATGACAACTTGGCAACTACTTATTAAGTTTGAAATATTAAACGTAATTTTTATAATTATAGCACAATTATTCCATGTCGCAGCGGCCTCAGGACCGCTGCAAGTTGTTTACGCCGTAAATTGCGGCGGCGACGAACATATTGACCGAAATGGGATCCGCTACGAGGCGGATCCTCTGCGGGGACTCATTGGGACTGAATCCGATTACGGGAAGCAGCTCCTGATGATCGGACGGGTGCCGCAGGTAGACGAGATCCTGTATCAAACGGAACGATATCACACCGGCACGTTCGGTTACGAACTGCCGCTCTCGGGGGACGGCGATTACGTCCTCATCCTCAAGTTCTGTGAGGTCTACTTCAATGAGCCGCGGAAAAAAGTCTTCGATATCCTGATCAACGGGGACATTACGGTCGTCGCCGAGCTGGATATATTCGCTCACGTGGGGAAGGGTGTTGCCCACGATGAGTACGTCTATTTTACGATCTCGAAGGGCCGTCTGTACTACAAGGAGGACCCCACGGAACTTAGACACGGCAGCAATAAGTTGCGAATTGAGTTCGTCCATACTGGCAGGGATAATCCGAAAATAAACGCCTTTGCCCTGCTCAAGGGCGATGTAGAACATGCACCTAAACTGGCCGCAATTGGGGGCGACGAAGCCCTACCCACCGTCGAGGTGGAAAGCACAACTGAAGAAGCAATAGAGAAACCTGCCAAACCTAGAAAAACTAGCGGCCCTAAGCAACCCGATCCTTACTCGTCGGACGACTCGTCCGTCATGCTTCCAGTATTTATTGCAATTGGCGCATTTATCCCACTTCTGTTTTGTTTGTGTAAACTGTGATCGCATTTAACTTAATTTTTGTTTTCTTCCCTAGATTGTTTGAATCTCACGTTTAGCGTTCAAATGTGCAATAGTTTTATTTATAGAATCGCCAACTTTTCCGTTTGTACAACATTTTTTAGATCAATAAATTGTACATGCGTTAAAGCAGCATCTTTTGATTTTCCCTTTTTGTTATAATAACATAAGCCTGATAAAAGTGTACTAATCAGATCCCATTTAAAACCTATCTGAATATAATGGGTACTTTTTATGTTGCTGAACAAAATTGTGGATATTCGGGTTCTACCTAATACAGAAAAAAAAACCAAAGCTTACAAACAAATTTTCAAAAATTATAAAAGCACTAATTTTTCGATCCAATTTATACCAAATACTTGATATGAGGGAACATTTTCAATTTTCGAAAAACAAAAAAAAAAAATGACTAAGAATTTAGTTCGACCTTTACAAGAAAGAAAATGTTTCGTTTTTCACTTTGCTAAGATAAAGCAAAGAACAGCGTTTTAAACGTTGAGTTCTCAGAATGAATATTTTTTTAATGCTACTTATTTTAACATATAGATCATAGTTTTAGTCTTGCGATAATTTTTCCTAAATTCTACATAAGTTTCATTGCAGGCAGAGATTTAGAAATTACGTTTAAATATCGGAACCGGTTTTGGATACAACATATTTTTTTATATGAATCTGATTTCATGTGAAAATTTCAATATATTTTTCGCTTATGTCCATAAACCTTTTAGTTGGTAGTGAAAATACACTGAACACACTGAACCAAATTAACAACGATTTTTTATTCTTGGTCTCTCGTTTAACTTTTTACAATATTCAATTTAAAGTAGTTTTAAAGTTCATATTGTTGAATAAACGATTTTTATGGATAGTAACATAAAAATATTGAAGTATTTTTGATTGATAAGGAATATAAATAAATAAATTAATTAGCTAACTCATTTTCATAATTTCACATCGGTCCTCAAATATAGAGTATAAATGTCTAATAACTGGGAGACCATTTATTTTGACTGAGTAGTCATAATTAATAATAACGACTAAACGTATTTAAAAGCAAATTATTTAAAACAAAATCTGTTTTTTAGCAGCCTTTCAATTTAGCTTAAGCCCCGAAACAACTTGAACTGCAACGGATAAAATATGAGCTTCTTTTATGACGACTTAATTAATTTGCATTTTATTTTGCTAGTCATTCTTTCAATGTCCCACTCTCAAACTAAAATAATTAACTATTATGGATGCGTATAGAATTTTAAAAATACTTCGATAAATCATGACCAAAATGACCTAGCTGCTGTGATGCAAGTGCGTGCATCTTAAAAAGTTGCAATATCTTCAAGCAATGGGATGCTTTCCGCTGTTATCAATTGATAACATTCTCTTTATCGAGCAAACTTTAAGAGACGATTATGCCGGTAGTTTTCTTGAATTTTTCAGTCCGCTTTTAGACCCCGAATACCGAAAACACCTATAAACTGGTTTTTCAAGAAAATTCACTTCGATCGGACGACACGTTCATGCATAATATCAAAACTGGTGGAGCGCGATTATAAAAGCGTTCTCAGCGATAGCAACCGAGTTGAGTCGGTCGAGATACATCCTACTTTCTGTAGTCCAAAGAAGTTCGGTTTCGGTTATCATGGATGACGATTACAAGGTAATATTATTATCAGTGGTATAACTTCGGTCTATACATGTTCAGTGAAAGTTAACTGATAACGTTCAAATTTTTAAACAGCATAAAAGTGGGAAATAGCACTTGCATTTTACTGATTTTTAATGTTGAATTGCAAGAAGTTTTCCGTTTTCAAGTTTTAATGGTGCATGTGATGAACGGCTGATATTTAAAAAAAAAAGAATACGCAAATAATGCAACAAACAAATAAATTCAGATCTTGTCGCGCAATTTATGCAAATTCTGCGCAAATAGCTATAAGAACTTATGATATCAAATGAAGTGAAAATAAAAATTGTTGTGCAGAGTTTTAATTCATATTGTTACTAAAAGGTTGATGAGCATCAATGGAAACATTATTTATTAATAAATCAGCGAATACATAATTAATAGATTTTTTTTAAAGTTTTTTATCCATTCATTGATTTTGTATGTAAATTAATCTATTACGTTATAAAAATTGTTATGCGACTTCTAATTTTTTTTCACCAAAATATGAAGTATATCAGGACAAAGTTACTAAAAGGGTGATTTTTATGATTTTGTTTAGTATTTATCAGGCTTTGGGTCGCACTTTTCAACAGAAGATCCGCGTTGTCCAAATGCCTTACCAAAAGACCAAAATTCACCGCAAAAATGTGCCTATGGGCTTTATGCTGAGCAGCTATCAGGGTCAGCATTTACAGCCCCCAGGACAGAAAACGTGAGGTCCTGGCTTTACAGAATCCGACCAAGTGTGGTGCATGAACCCTTCAAAAGGTACGATGTAGCGCCTTTTTTCAAAGCCAATTGGGATGAGCAACCCCCAAATCCAAATCAGGTAAGATTCGATTTCTTTCATTTTTAGTTTCATTATGTTAAATATTTAAAAAAATTCTTTTACTTGAAATAGATGAGATGGAATCCTTTCGATATTCCGAAGACAGGGAAGATCAACTTTGTCGAAGGGTTGCATACAGTTTGCGGGGCGGGGGATGCTCGAAGTCGGAATGGCATTGCTATTCATGTCTTCCTTTGCAATCATTCCATGGAAGATGCCGCCTTCTACAATAGTGATGGAGATTTTCTCATTGGTAAATACGTCTTCGACCTTTAGAATTATTGATAATTATGATTTAATTGGTTCCAATTTTTATTTGGCCATGCTTCTTACCGAATAATTTTGTCGATATTTTTACCAAAAAAGTAGCTAAGTTAATTTATGTTATATTGTTAATGTTGAATCAATGAAAGCAAAAAACTATCCAAAATGGTTCTTGCTTTCAATAACAAAAAACTAGAACTCAATAGGGATTTAAAAATTAATAAATTAATCAGTTTGGCGTGTTAAATTTTTTAAACATAAATGTAGTGTAAATTCGGGTCACCGATAAAAATGTACTTTTAATAGAACTACAAAACAAATTAATGGTCTGGTGCAGCTAAAACACTTTTTGTTTTCATAATTTCTTTTTGCCCTTGTGTTTAATTTTTAACTTTTTATTTCTATAGTTCCGCAGGAGGGATACTTAAACATAACCACTGAATTTGGGAAAATGAAAGTGAAGCCAAACGAAATTTGCGTTATTCAGCAAGGAATGCGTTTCTCTGTAGAAGTTAAAGGTCCAACTCGGTAAAATGTTTTAAATTTGATAATATTAAATGTGTAAATTTAGAAATACATTGCTGCTGCAATATTACATTTTATAGTAATATATTTGTTAAATTAGAAAATCAGATGATTGGTGTACTAAAGTATATGAATCACATAGAAGATGCCAATCATTATTATTATTTATACTACTTTACTTTTTTTAGTGGCTAAATTTTCCAATGGGCTGAGGATTGATATTTTCAGAGGATTAGGATTAATCACACCCGTTATTGTAATATTAATTTATAGTATAATATCGTTTTTAGTTCAAGTTTGAGAGTTTTGAGTATATAGTAATTCTTATTTGAAACTATATATGAAAAGTAAATTTCATTAATTTATTGCGAAACCCATCAAATTTTAAGTACCACACTCCAAGCATATATAATGTGTAGATATATTCCAATCATAAATATATATGTATTTAAATGTTTACTACTACATTATCTCCTAACTATAATACATACCTTATTTTTCAGAGGCTATATTCTTGAAGTATACGACAACCATTTCAAGTTGCCTGATTTAGGACCAATTGGAGCCAATGGACTTGCAAATCCAAGAGACTTTGTAACTCCTGTAGCTTGTTTTGAAGATCGGAGCGTGTCTGGTAATATAAAAGTAATTTTTGTTCAAAAGACTGTAAATGAATTTCATATTTTAACAGAATTCAAAATTATTTCAAAATTCCAAGGAGCACTTTTTGTTGCTAAACAAAAGCATTCTCCTTTTGATGTTGTCGCGTGGCATGGTAACTACGTCCCCTATAAATATGATCTCTCCAAATTTATGGTTATAAACACTGTGAGCTTTGATCATTGTGATCCCAGCATCTTCACAGTACTCACCTGTCCAAGCCATCGGTACGGGACAGCGATTGCTGATTTCGTTATCTTTCCACCACGGTGGTCCGTCCAAGAGCATACATTTAGACCACCTTACTACCACAGTAAGTTTAAAAATTTCTTTAAATTCATATTTAAATAAACAGATTTTTTAATTTAGGGAACTGCATGAGTGAGTTTATGGGACTTATTTTTGGAAAGTATGAAGCAAAAGAAAGTGGATTTAAGCCTGGCGGTGCGTCCTTACACTCAATGATGACACCTCATGGTCCTGACAAGGACTGCTTCGAAGCCGCGTCTAATGCTATATTAAAACCTGAAAGAGTTGCTGATGGGACTCAGGTAAATTTGCTAACAATTTTCGAGAATTGTAAACTTATAACAATTTTTTGTAGGCTTTTATGTTTGAATCTTCATTGAGTCTAGCTATTACTAAATGGGGAGAAGAGACGTGCCAGAAACTTGATAGTAAATATTATGAATGCTGGCAGTCCTTAAAGAATCATTTCACTATATAAAAATAATAATTACAAAGAAACTAGTTCTTACGTAAAGTTATTGTATTAACTAGTTAGCTTCTCCAATTAGAACTAATACTTTTATTATAATAAAATTAAACACATGTCAGCCCATATACAAATAAAATAATGTTCTATAAAAAAGTAAAATCTGTTTTAAATACATATATGATTTTATTATTTTATATTTAAACAGAATTAAAATTTAGAGAACTCTAAAAATTCATATTTATCAATATTTGAACAGTATTAACTGTAAAACATTTTAATATCAATATCGCAAATTTTGAAATGAAGAGGAAAAATTATACACAAATTAAACACCAGTTCTCCTTAATGAAGAAGTTTTTATTGAAATTAATAAATTTCAAAACGGCAATTAGAAATATTCTTTTAAAGAACAATTTTACTCTACTCATAAAGTAATTTTACGTTGACTATGTAAGAAATAGGAAAACAATTTTAAGTATTTTATAACGAAACAAGGCAAGGGATTAAATTTTGTTAACATATGTTACAATTGACAAAAATTCTTTTTTTTTTTCGTTTTTGTTTTTTTCATTTAACTGAGGTGTGATGTATGCTAAGAACGTGGATGTGGTTTTCGTAATTCCAAAACTTCCTCTTATTTGGTTTGAGCGCACAAAGCTACATAAATATAATAGACCAAAACTGAGAATGAGTTCTCTATTAAATTTAAATTTTTGTTTTATAATTTTATAATTTTATTTTCATGAATTAAAAAATTTATAGTTTGCATGTAACTCTTGGAGGATGTCACAGAATTTAGGAAATAGAATATTGCAGAATTGAGATATCTACACAGAACAAGAATATCGAACTTCCAATCAGTCAACATTTTTTATTTTCATCCATTAAAATTGGGTCCCTTTTACGATTAGATCTTTTATAGCTGAATTGCATGCATTTCAGCACGGAATTCAGCTATACTCGATAAATTACACATATCACTTTAAAATTTTCATAACTTTTACAAAGTCTCACCAAAGATAATGCACATATAAATACATGTGTATATGTCCACTTACAGGACGAACATTCAAAACATTAGTTTTTCTATACTCGAGTTTGGAATTCAACAAATTGTCATAGAAGGCAGTCAAAGATCTTATGACGTGCGTTAAATGAACGTTTTCACTCGAGTATAAAATTTTGAATAATTAATTTAAATGTTTTAAGTTATTTAATAAAATTCGTTCAGTATTGTTAATAGTAATTAAAAATTTATTTCCCAACTCTTTCAAATTGTGTGAAAAACGAAAAAATCTTAATACACATGCACATATATTCATTACTTTTGGTAGTGGTACCCTTTATGTTATATCACTTAAATTCAAATAATTTTGTTCTGCGACAGGATTTTCAAAACTATAATGCTCTTAGCGGTTAGATTACTCTTTTTCAAATTTACGTATTGTACAAAAAGTTAAGAAAACGAGTAAGATACCCAAAATCGTACCATGGCGATGGTTACAAAAATAGTCATAGAAATGATATTCTAAAATATTGCAAAAACAACTATTACAAAAATTAACAATATAAAGAAATGCTTGGGAAAGAACACTAACTATGATTGAGTACAACGTATTTACAATTATTGTTAACAAAATTCTTATTTCGATTATAGCAAAAGATGCAAAAATAAGTAAAACTGCACCGTCAAACAGATCGCAGATTATATCTTCGTACTATTCCGAAATTATTACATATCCATTAAACAGTTTACAAATCCACTCGAAAGACGGCACATTTCTTGAGAACTAATGGGAAATTTAGGAAAAATAATTTAATTAAAAATCTTTTTCAGAAACAATTTGGAGAACTTCTCATCGATAAAATAATTTAATCGATAGGCACTACACTTTGTTATAAGTTTTTCTTTTTTGTTCATGCGTGTTCCAGGACTATATCCTTCACCATGTTCCAATGTACAATAATTCGATAATAATAATAAGTATGCACTTTAAATGTTGCGCACGTGTAACAATTTAATTAGAATCAGTATGTGAGGATTTTTTTTTATAGCTGACAACGTGCCATGGAAATGCCTTAAATTGTTTATTCTATAATTCACTCTTTTATGTTTTTTTTTCTCTATGAAATCTCTGTCACCACAATCTTAAGAAGAATTCTTTAAGAAAATAATTATTATTGTACAATGTTAAATTTTACTTTTATTCTTCATTTTTTTTTTTTTTTAAGTTTATTACTTTTAAAAGTTCTATGGAAACTATACTCTTTTCACTTTAATTTATTGAATATGTTTTAAGTTTGTTTTTCTCGTAATGGAAAGCTGAATGCAATGGCAAGGATATAATTCGTCTGCTCTGGTTGAATTGTTCAGCAAGTAAATGGCGCAATTGGGGTATTGCTAAACATTTGTATAACATGCAAATATTATTAAAAACAAAACGTTATAAAAAATTAATATCAAACGTAATTATAAAATATGTGTATATCAAGTTTATAAAAAAAATCATTTAAAACAGAATGAATTAGTGAAATATGTAAAGTTGAAAAAAATGCATCATTAAATTGACAATTTATAAAAATTTACGATTTACTTACTCTTTTTTAAAAATGAACTAAATTTAAAGAAATTGATTCTTTATAGACGTATACTAAGTTCAGAGAAAAACTATAATAAGAAAGTAAGAAACACAAATTTTAAGTCGTAATATTTATTTTCAATGGCTATAAGAAACAGAAAAATAGAAATAATCAAGGAACCTTTAATATTGTATTAAAGGTAAGCACTGATGATTGTTATGAACATTTTAAATTTTTATCTTATGCTCGACATATTTATGTATGTGAACGCATCAAATCAATAACCTTTTATTTCCTAATTTCAACCCTAATTTAATAATATATTTTGAAGAAAAAAAGCTTTAATTACAAGTACTGATATTTGAAGTCTTCCAAATATAACTTTAAACAAAACTCAAAAGGAAGACCTTAGCCCAATTTTATGGGTAATTAAAAATCAACAATTTTTAGATATAACTTGAAGTTAAAAATAAAAATATGATTTCCCCCTATTTAACGGTGTACCTTAAAATGTTAATGCTTTATAATAAAATAAAAGAAACACAAACACTTTTCAATACAACAATAAGCATATGGAATTATTTCAGAATAACAAATAAAGTATTTACAGCAGTCAAAAGAAGTTGCAATAATTCACAAAATAAATATATTTGCTGCAAGACATATCAAAACCTTATTTTTTACAATTGAATTAGTTAAGAAAAAAATCAAAAAAATTGCGCCATTTACATATTCTAGTCGCATTGTTTAAAATGTAAGCTTATGACATAGATCTTAGTTTGTATTTTTAATTGTCTTTTGATGATTGTTTTCTATACCTCTAGTAAATAAATAGGAGGGTAGTAGCATTTTTCTTCGTATAAATTATTGATGAATTTTAACAATATAATTAAAATGGATGAATAACCAACAAATCTTACATACAATTATTATTATTATTATTTCTTTGGTGCGAAATATTTGAGGCAGTATCCCATAAAAAGTAAATTTTCAAAAAATATTTAATATTATATCACAATTACACACAACTAAGCTTGACCTAGACAATTTTTCGCTTGAATAAATATATTGATCCAAAGCAGAATGGAAGTAACTATGATCACTAACTTACAGAATGAAAAGAAAATTTGTGGTCAGGGCCTCAAATATTTCGCAGAAATTGTTAACAAATTAAAGGTACTAATAAAGTATATTCAATAAGTGCACTTAATTTATGAATGTAATAAATAAATACGCATAATACATACAAATATAAGTAACTCTACGAGGCAGCTCATAAATCATCACAAACTCAATGTCCATCAGTAATTTAAAAACGTTACAATGTACTAATAAAACTTACCGAGGATCTTATTCAAAGAGTTTCTTTTATAAATCGTATGCTTTGCTTAGCTTAGCTTGCTTGATTTGTTCATATACAACTTCGATAAATCTATTGAGTGAGAAATGTGAGCCGAGTTCATTTATACAGGAAAACAGAAAGAATTGAAATTTGCACACTATAAAATTTAAATACATTCGATTCTTGAAAAGTTCTTGCACTGCACTGGTTTCAAAATTAATACGAGCTGATTTTCTCGAACCTATTCGTTTCCCTTAATTTTAATTATAGTCAATCATTGCCTTTGAAAACTGCGATTGAAAATTAAAATTTCTCAAAAGGGATTTTTTTTAAACTGGTCACTGGCACGATAACTGAAGAACGAATCATCCAATCATGATGATTTTTTTAGTTTTTTCATCATCTAAGTATGAAATTGATAAAAATTAGTAAGTAAAAAAATTATTTCAAGTTTATGTAAAAAAACAAATGTTAAATTCTTAATCACGTTTGTTTTTAAACAGCAGGATAGCATCAAAGATTAAAGATTATTTTAAAAAGTCTTCACCATTGTTGTGATGTGCACTTCTTTAAATGAATAGCATATTTTGGAATATTCAAAATAACTATTAAAGCATTATACAACGACATTTAACAATCCCATTTCCAATATTTAATATTAAAAACACAGAAGTGGGAAACATAATCCTTTTTTATGGAAACTATTTTCTTTTTGTCGGCTGAAATTATAACACTGCATATTTTATTCCATTTGCTTTATTTCGAACCAAAATAATATTTCTAAAATTGACCTTTTGACCTGCTTTCAAAAAAGAAGCCAAATTTTTAGATAAAGCGAAAAAACATGTTTCAAATAAGCGGGCTTAAATGAACGATATGTTCAAGATTTGCTTTGCAACTTGTTAAAAACCTTTTCGGAAGGGCCTTGTCTGTTAGCAAAATTACTTTCATACACATATATAATTTACACATATTATTTTTATGATATGAAATATTACAGTATGTCAGGTACTAGATCTTATATTTGGTCAAATTAAAATTATCAGACACTGCCCTTAGCGAATAATAATCGCATATTATAAATATATTTAATTTCTTAGGCCGAGAACTTACGACAAAAATATATTTGAAGCAGAAGCAGCACAATAACAAAATTTCCACAAAGTCTCAATATACAAGAACTTCAAAATTTCAACTTCTGTTTGGTTTTTGTAATGAATGCGCTTCTGTCCTAGTTTAGTCAATTGAAAGAGTAGTAATTTGTAGATTCTTTTATCTATAGTATTGCTTTCTGTTGATATTTTTTAGGAAATATAAATGAACAATAATTAAATTATACATAACTTTAAAATTCACGGACTTTTAAAAAACGCGACGTGTGCTTCTTCTTTTACGATTTACGTCCGGAAAAGTGTTTGTCAGATATAATTATCATTATTGGGAACCACATTATTACCAACAATATGATTTAATCGAATATTACATAACAAAATATTACGTCGTCCGTTTAATATCATAGCATAAACCACTTAGAAAATAAAATATAAAACTGAATAAATGAACTCGATAACATGCTACCAAATGTTTTTTTTTCAGCAAAATTCTTCCAATGTATTTTTTGTTTGTTTGTTTTTCATTAAGAAAATTACCTGACAATTCGAACAGAACGAAAACTGATTTAACGCTACCTACAACAAAACATTTACCTTAATTTGGGAAATAAACAAAAGTTCACAGTTAAAATTGTCTAATATCTTAATTAACTTGAATACAGGTCAACGATCTGGTGGAATTCTTAAAGATCGTAAAACTTTACTCGCCTATAAAAGAACGCAAAGAAAAAAATTGGAATAAATACAAACAAGTTCTACAGCGGTATATCAACGTTGAATATATAATGTAAGTATAGGCTACTAGATACAAAAATTATATAAAATACATAAACTTACTTGATATTGCTCCTCGGTATCGATAAGCCCACGCACCGCAACTATTTGATATTGAGGAGCTCGCATGGCAGATGGTCCTCTTCGAATCAGTCTTAAAGAGTCTTGTGACGAACCTAAAGCAGCTACCTGACGTGGGCCATGGCTGGGATCTAGCACAAGCAATGTTAGACCAGATGCCCTTTGCTCGATGCCTATAATTGTTCTAGAATGTCCTGCGAAATAAAATATCCAAAATATAAATGCAATAATGGAATCGTTTTAAAAGACACACCTTGGTGTTGAAGGTAGAGTGGTGGTGTGTGAACACGGGGCTCCTCGAAGTATTGAAGAACCCAACTAAATAATTCTGGATGTCTTCCGTCAGGCGATGTTGGGCGATGAAAGTCTACCAGTTGACAATTAATTCTAAGCCATGATAGCACTGTTACTACTTCGGTTGCTCCTATCCATTTGCGTGTATTGTACAGTTTACAGCCAAGTTGCTCTGATCCCTAATTCACAACCAAATTATATTATGCAGCAGGGATTTAAGGACAAATCAATTATACCTGAACATCGAAACCTTGCGCCCAAGCAGCTTCAACCATTTTTTGCAACCGTGATATACTTGGCATGGCAGTCCGTGAGGGTCCATGAGTACCCCAAGCAGAATACAAAGCTTCGTTGTAAGTTGTATTCTATAAATACATATTTATAATTTACCACTAATATCAAATTGTACCAGAAAAAAATATAATATTTACGATTTTCATAACATTTCTTTTAAATTTTTTGAACAATCCGTATTATTTAAATTTATAAAATTAAGACATTCTACACATTTTTATATTTTAAAGACTTACTTGAAGCAGAGATGAAAGAAGCATCTGTAGATTTCGATAGCCACATCCCCAGCCTTTATCTCCGTAACTCGACGCGTAGTGGTCGACTGATGAACACACTAAAGATTTAATCACTCCTGGTGACGATGTGGACAAGGACAACACTCTGGCTGCAACCGATTTTGTACAAGACGTTCCATCGTCAATGCCATGGGACTCGGCAGCTCGAAGGCCAACCTGTCTTTCGTAATAGTCAGCAACACTCATCTCCCCAGCATAAACAGCTCTTTGCATTGCGGCCGCCGATTGTTCCCGAAAATTACCCTGATCATCCATGCCGTACTGAGCTCGAAGCATTTCAAATTCTCGCTGTTCACGCAATTTTTGGGCTTCCTTTTCTAAATCGACATCAGTATTCAGACTCCTGGGACTTTTTGTAAAGTGGCTCTCTATGTGCAACTCCATTTCCTGAGATTTCATATTATCCAATGGGATGTTGCACACCGGACAAATGCTTCCAGAGTGGCCAAGAGGAAACGCTGTTTCATTTGTGTTAGGTTTTCCAGGACTTAAAATATCTCTGAAATTTTTAAATTATATTGTTTTCAAAACTACTCTGTAGTGCTTTTAAATATTATTTAGCTAAGCATACATTTTTTCGAACACTGTTTTTATTCATAAAAATTGTTTGATTCCTATAACAATATATGTAAGTCCTTAATGTGATTATTTGTTGTCGCTAAATAATCTCAGCTTATTGGTGCTAATGCGGTCTATTTTTAGGTTCAATTTTGGCGGTAGATAAAAACTCGCCGAAAAGGACCGCAAAAGCTCAAGAAAAAATTATGGTAGACTTACCTATGCTCTATATTAACATGAAGCTCCAGATCAGACGAAGTTTCGAAAATACGCGTACAAATAGGGCACTGCATTGCACTCAAGGTATTGTTTATATGACTATTAGAACTTGAACCGTTTACTCCTGGACTGAGTGGATCAAAATGGGACCTATTTATATGCTCCTCCAAAATATTTGCATTATCTGATGTATACGGACACAATGGACACTGAATAGATTCAAAATATTACTCGTTACAGACACCTATTATAGTAAAATGGTAAAACTCACCTGTAATGGACTTTGTTTTCTTGTTGCTGGAGTATGACTTTTCAACTTTAATCCCAGTTGAGATCTCGACGGCGAGCCCTGACCAGCACTTTGAGCAGTTCCATTCGGCAGCTCGAACCCATTGACGCCGTCTTTGCTACTATTACTGCTGCTGCTACTACTTATACTACCATTCATATCACAGTTTTTGTTAGCTTCGTTAAACTTCTGCTGTTGTACACCTATATTATTCGAACACGACGGCGAATGATTAAGATCATGCATCGGTGACATTTTTGCGTTGGCGTTGTCGAGCTGCATCCTATGCAAATTTGAATTATTGTATGATATCGTAGTTACAATCGCTGGTGGTAATTGCTTGTTGTTCGGCGTTGTTGAAGAGTCATTGATTTTCAACTTTGCTATATTTTCGCTGGGAAAGGCAGCCAAGTTGCTCTTAGTTGTTCCTAAGTTTGATTTTTGTAACAAACTTTGGTTTTGGTGATATTGTGGTGATATTATCCGAGAATCTGACATTGAATCAGAATCGCCATCGACACTGTAATAAAGATAAATTATATATAAAAGTTTTAAGTTTATCCCACTTCCTCAAGTAATTTTAACATCGGTTTAATCTTAATTACTAAAAAGCTTAGCAAATATACATGTTATTAGCATATCTAACTCTAAAAAGAAATATCATCTTTTCAAACATTTTTGCTTATTTTAAATAAAAAAATAAGATAATTCAGCTTCTTTACGTGTATTCCTTAATTTAATTAATCTAAACCCGATAACTTTCCACATAATTATTAAGGGTCTAATTAAAAAAATAGCGAAGCTTCATTAGGAAAAGGTAGATTTAAATGCTTTTTATACTTACTACCTGTATAAGGCCCTACATTTACCTATTAGGGATGAACACTCAAAATTAAATGGCTATTTATTTCGAAGTTATGAGATTCCAAAATTTCACTGAGGTTTTCTTATTTCTCTTATATAATTATGATGAAAATATGAAGCTGAAATTTTTGTTCGAGATTTAGGCTCTGAGATTTGATAAACACAAATTTCTTTTATAGGAAATTATACAAAATGTTATTTTAATAGACTCTTGAGATAAGAAATCAGATCGAAGGAGCGTCTTTTGTATATGCGAAAAACTTAATGGATTTCTAAAACAAGCAATTACCTTTTGCCACCCTGCGTTAAATAATTATTTCATTTCACACGCAACCAAGGACGCACGTGAGCTGCCGTGCGGTTCATAATTGTCACGTGCTGGATTCTGTCCACCTAATCGCGAGCATTCTCTTCCTCATTCGTGAGAATGCTGTTTTTTATCGATTGCGAAGAACCAGGGCAGGGGGGCACTACAACTCATGTGAGCTTATTTTATATACTCCAAAGGTATGGCAATCCCGAATTTATCTCGCATTTCAGCACTTCAACCTAAAGAATTTAGTTCTTCAAAGTTCCTTATACCAACATTTGAACAAACGTTCTTCAAAAGCAATTTTTCAAATTTCAAAATGTTCATATTCCTGACTACTTATTAGTAGCTAAACTTTTGCTTCTTTTTTACCATCGTAACCCGGATTTTTACTGAATTTCAATCAACGGAAATTTAAAAATACTCAGCATAAAATTGCTGACCCATTCCCCGTAAACAAGAATTCTGTTTCTCAGTAAATTCAGCTTAAGAACAGCAATAGCTGAATTGACTTAAAATTAGTATATATTCAGCATGGTCTGATGTTTGCGTTTTTGCCAAATTAATTAAACAAAAGGATTTGAAACAATTATACAAGATATATATTAGTATAGAATTTAATGCTTCGACAGCAAGAAACTTCCTTTTGTAAACCATACCACGGTTTCCAATTAGATTTGTTATTTAAGAATAGATAACAGTTTCAAATTTTTTAGGGAAAAATTACTGTGGGATTTTATAAATGACTGATTCAATTACTTTTGCAGAAATACTCACAAAATTAATAAAACACCCGAATCTGAATGCTTAAATAAAAAAGAAAATGTTGGCTGAACTCACACGTCTAACGAGTGAAAATTAATAAGCAAATATGTAATTTTACTAACACTTAACGCGCGTCCTCCATAAAAGGTATTAATACCCCACCTGCCGATAATTAATGTGCTAATGAGACCAACGATATTTTACCAAAATATCTTCGAATTATTTTCATTAAAGCCCTCAAATGGAGTGACCTAAGGCTGAAGATTTATGATAGCCATAAATAAAAAAAAGTCGTTATTTTATCAGAGCCGTGAACGTTGGCCATCGGAGCAAGATAAACCAGGGTACCTAAGTAAGTTAGCAGAGTTGTTTGTGACTGCTCAATTACCTTAATTCGGCTTATGTACCCGCACTTAGCAATTATGAGTAAACTTTTTAGATAAACATGTCCCCCAAAAATGGCCCTGCGTCACTGGAACACAAACAAGGCCCAATTTGTGATTCGAAGGTCATTCACTCCCCGCGGTGGGAGTGGGGGCGAGTGAAGCCCCCAAATAGATGAAATTTCGCGAAACCCCCGAGGAGCACCTTACCTTGGGCTCTGGTCGTCTATGAAGCTCATGAGTTCGTTCTCAGGTGTTAAGTAATCGAGATGCGCCTGGTTCACGTGGAGCAGGAGCTCAGCGGGCAGGACTCCGCTGAATCCGCAGAACGGGCACTGGGCATTCCCCTCGACGTGGCAGGTGCGGGTGTGCTCCCGCATCAGCTCGTCGGAGAGGCCCGACATCCCGCAGATCTCGCAGCAGTGCTCCTGGGCCGGTATGTAGCAGGCCCCAGCATCCTCATCAGACATTTTACAGCGCGTCCGGGCTCGACCTTGCGATCTGCGGGAGAAAAAGTGAATATTTTAGTGGACCTTGGGACAGAAGGAGCTGTCGCAGTGGGAAACTAGCACACGACGAATCGCCCGTGCACCAAATTCCGGGGGCAGAAAACCTCTTTAACTGGCGTTCAGCACGTTTTTAGGTTAAATCGATAAAACACTTTCTGATTACTTATTTTTTTTCTTCGCCAAGTCTTGGCCCCCACGGATTTATCGCTGGAAAATTTTGCGGGCAACGGATGAGTCCACCTCAAACGTTTTCATTTAATCCCGATGATTTGTGGCAATCCCCTGAACATTCTACTCTTAAAAATATTCACTCAAGAACCTCCGCATACCTTCCTTACCACTTTTTCACACGGAAATCCTTCGTCTTCCTTTCCTTCCAATTATATCCTTACCCCGCACTCCTTACGCGAGCTTTTGACAGCATTATCCTGGAAATTGTCAAAAATGCGGAAGACTTTGAACGGGAGGCAGGAGTACTTCCCAGATGGACTCGTTTCGTAACTTCTTTGGTTTCTTTTTAAAAAGTCGAAGGACAACTTTATTAAATTATGGCTGCGGCGTTATTTAAGTGAAACAGCCACAAATACTTCGTTATAAACCTCCTCTGGACAAGAAAAACGTAAACGGCGTTGAAGGCGGTAAAAAGATATTTTGGGACAACCCTCTCAACATATTATGTTGCGGTGCTGCTTGTAATTATGTTGCTGGCTGCTTGTCACAGGAATAAAAGTCATCGCAGCTGATGGCAGGGTCCCCCGCAGATTCCACGAGAGAGCGGGAGATTGTTTTGTTATCAGCGCAAATTGCTGATAAGACGAGTGCCATCATAATTTTAAGTGTCAGTAAGTCGCAAGTTGGTCCCGAGCCCCAAAATGATGCTCCAGAAATTATTGAGCAAATCGGTTAAGCCCTTGGCAGCGCAGACGTGCAGGGCAGGTAAATTAAATTATGCAACTAAAGATCAATTTCTAAAATCGCACTAATTTCCCGATTATTCCACAGCCACGTTCGCTACGAAGTCCCCTGCTAAGGGTAAGTTAGTAAAAAGTTATTAGGCACACTGTGGAGCAGTTCTTTACATGGCCCAATCTAAAAAAAATTTTATTTTTCAGCACAATTCAACTGGGAGGATCCCTTCAATCTCGAATCTCAGCTGACTGACGATGAAATCGCTATCCGGGATTCCTTCAGGAACTACTGCCAGGAAACGCTCCTGCCTCGGGTTACCCTTGGCAACAGAAATGAAGGTACGTTGAAATTGATAATTTGGAATCGTTATCGCCTTAGTTATTCTTATATTATTTTTATAAACTCTTTAATGTATTTCGGAAGATCGTTTTACTGCTTCGATAGGCTGAGGAATGAACTTGCTTCAGACATTCCATTTTAAAAGTTAACTTCTTTTGAATCGAATATCTATTCAATATTTTCTAATTAGTTATACGAGTATTTTCGTCGTAAATTTAAATATCTCTTCATGATTTATCTTTAACACGAATTTTTCGATCCTTTAACAATTTGCAACGAGATAAGTGAAAAACATTCCTCAAATTTTTTTAATGTATAATTATCTCGGCAGAATATAAAGATAAGATAATACATGCAATTCGGACTTAGTATTCATTATAATCCCTTGAATGTCGAAATTTTGATAGTATGTAAATTCATAAATAATTCCTGCAAAATACCCTTTGTAATAATTTTCAATGAAATCCTTTCAATTAGAAATATTCTGTTTGTCTTATTGGTTCGCCATTTGAAATTTCCAAATTAACGGCCTCAACATATCTTTAATACTAAATTTTACTAAAATTATTTGAGGTCCCGAAAATCGGATCTGCTATCTTGAATTTATAAATTTAGAAAGTATTCTTATTAACATTATCAAAATTTCTCAAATACTAAATCTTTGATATTTTATACATACATATATTATATGGGAATATAGGGATTAAAAAGTTAAGTATATATTTTGGAGGAAAATTTTTACGAAAACTGTACCAAAAATATATAGCTTATAAAAAATTTAAAAATACATAATGTAACTACATTTTTAAATTTTTTCAACGTACTAAAAAATCCAAGTACTAAGTGTCCTGAAAATGTCTTGGTGTTTATAATACTCGACCGCACGAATTTGGTGCAGTTTTATTAAATATACGTAAAATAAATAATAAATTTTATTTTAATTTTATAGTTTTCCACAAGGAAATCATGACTGAGCTTGGTGGTCTTGGTGCCTTGGGGTGCACGTTGAAGGGGTACGGGTGCGCGGGCGTGTCCAGCGTTGCGTACGGGCTCCTGACGCGCGAAGTTGAGCGCGTGGATTCTGCGTACCGATCGGCGTTAAGCGTGCAAAGTTCTCTGGCGATGGGAGCTATTTACGACTACGGCACAGACGCCCAAAAGCAAAAGTATCTCCCAGAAATGGGTAAGTTTTAAATGGGCGATTTTATTTATTATTATTAATTTACTGATTGTGTTCCTCTTAAACAATATTCAGCCAAAGGAAGGCTGGTGGGCTGTTTTGGGTTAACTGAACCAAATCATGGGAGTGATCCCAGTGGGATGGAGACCAGGGCGAAGTACGACAGTGCCTCAAAAACTTATATTTTAAATGGTAGTAAAACTTGGATCACAAACTCCCCAATAGCCGATATTTGCATTGTCTGGGCGAAGTGCGAGGACGGGAAACTGAGGGGGTTCATCATCGACCGAAGAGAGTCCTCCAAGGGGTTGTCCACCCCCAAAATCGAGGGGAAATTCTCCCTGCGTGCATCCGAAACGGGAATGATACTCATGGACGACCTCCACGTCCCAGAGGAGAATTTACTATCAAATGTCGAAGGGTTCCGGGGTCCGTTTGGTTGTCTGAACAACGCCCGCTACGGGATCGCTTGGGGTGCCCTCGGGGCTGCTGAGGCCTGCTTTTCCATAGCCCGCCAGTACACTCTGGATCGGAAGCAGTTCAATCGCCCGCTGGCCGCGAATCAATTGATCCAAAAGAAACTCGCGGACATGTGCACGGAAATTGCTCTGGGGCTCCAAGCCTGTCTCCAGGTGGGGCGCCTCAAGGATGAGAAGCGCCTTTTGCCTGAGATGGTTTCGTTGGTCAAGCGAAACAACGCCGGAAAGGCCCTCCAAATTGCCAGGGAGGCCAGGGACATGCTCGGGGGCAATGGGATCTCGGACGAGTACCACGTCATCCGGCACGTGATGAACCTCGAGGCCGTGAACACCTACGAAGGCACTCACGACATCCACGCCCTGATCTTGGGGCGCGCTATCACCGGCATTCCCGCATTCGCCTCCTAATTTTAAGATCAAAGCTCAAAGATATTTCTTCTGTTTCGATGTTTGCATTTGAATAAAAGAGTTTTTATTTTTATAACTGTTTTGTAGTATACATATATAATAAGTGCAATAAACACTACCAATTTTTAAAACATTGCAAAATTTGTTTTTTTATTTCTTAATTCTAAATGCTATTTAAGCATTATAAAATTATAAAATGTTGTTTAGCAATTTCACTCGAGTTTAATTTAAACCTTTTTTCGTTATCAGTTAATAAAGTAAAAAGCAAGCTGTTAGCATTGATTTCTCTGTGTTAAATAACGACTTATATTATGTAGAAAGATTCAAAAAATCCAATTGTTTGATTTTGGGCTACTAAAAATCAGTAATTAACAAGTTTTGAAAAAATAATTTTTGAACAAAATGTCCCATAACTCATCGGTTACAAAATGAAAATTATTTTATTATCAGATAATGAAAAAAAGAGTTCTAACGAATTTTGAAAATTACAAGTTCACTTCCGTTTCAGGGATATGCGCCTGCTTAGGAACAGGAAGCAGGATACATTCCAAAAATATATTCCACAGAACTTGTTGCTTGAATAGTTCCGCATCATGTGTATGTGGATTTTATTATAAACCCAACATGAAACCAGCATCTTTTTAACTCCAGCAATACGCAGTTAATTGCCACTTGACAGCCAAAGCACAGACGTCAGTCGGGAGGAAATGCTTCTTAATCTGCTCGGTCAGCAATGTTAGACGATCCGGTAAATGTCCAGGCGTCCAACCAGGACGACGAAATCAAGGCGAGACGTGAGGCGCGGAAGCGCAAGATCCTCGAGAATGCGAAGAGTCGTCTAGAGAAGCTCAACGGACGCGTGGTGCAAAGTGAGTTGCCTGGCCCTCGCCTGAATCCTTTCCACAGGGCGGCTGATTTTCCTTTTTCCGTCTTTTTCAGATGGTGACGTCAAGAAGACAACCGAAATATTCCCCGATCCCGAGGAGGAGAAACTGGAGGACTTTCCCCTGCTCCAGAATCGCATCAACAGCCAGCCCAGGACCGTCAGCAGCCCCCTCGCGCAAAGCTTAAGCAGCTTTGCTGGTCGCCCGGAAAACATTTTCGAATTGCTCAACAATTTCCCTCAATTGCAGCCCGGGACGTCACCAAGGCGGTTGGACGACACTCCCACTCAGCAGCAGCCTCCCAAACTCCCGGATCGATTGAGCAGAATCCTCAGGACCAAAGTGCACATCGTGCTGATGGCCTTGGTGACGTACATTCTTTTTGCGACTGGGAACGAATTCGTAGTGTCGTATAGCGTCTTCTTCCCTCTGCTCCTCTGGGAGCTGATTGAGTTTTTCTTGCTCAAGCAGTACCGCTCCCAGGAGGCCTCGCTCTTTAGCATCGTTTTACTGATCTCAGGAATTTCTCCAGCGCATTCGACGGCACTGATTAAGACGCTGGGAACTCTCAACAAGATCTTCAAGGACGTAGGAGTGTTTGTCTTCTTCTTCGTGCTGTACCACATCCTGGCCACGTGGCTCCTGTCCGGTAGGGATCCGCATCTGGACGTTGAGGAGGCAGTCCACACACACAGCTTCGAGATGTAGCTTCGCTTCCGTTCTGACTCACACGCGTGGCCTGGAACCCTTTTGTACTTCCTTGTAAGATTGCTAGCTAGTCCTTAGAGCGCAGGTGGTTGTTTATATATTACTATTAAAGTGGGAATTTATATACACTACCTTCTAATTTTTCCTGTAGTCCTGTCCCGCGGCTGGGTATTAGCTTTTACCGCCTATCTGTACACAACACCCTGGGTTAAAATCTTTAGTTGTCAGTTTGAGGACATCATTATTTATTATTGAAGATTGTTTTAAAATTGATATGCACTTTATTTTTTAATAGAAATTTTTCCCAAATTTGAATGTGTATTTTCTTCAAATCAATAAATGTACAAGAAAATTCATAATTTCAAATTTCTTTCATAATTTTGGTTTACGAATTGATTTTAACTTTTATATCAATTAACTGGATATTTGCTTTAAATAAATTAAACTACAACTCATTATAGGAAAATTTTGTTTCATTAGAATTAAACCTCTCTTCAAAATGAAGAAACCTCATTTCATTTAGATAAACCACCAAAAATATGAAATCCGGTATATAACTCCTTGATTCATACATTTGCAATAAGTATTTTTTATTCCATTTCCATTAAGTTTAAAATTATCTTTAATGCAAATCACCTATAGAAAATGACAAAGAATGAATACTCATCGATTTTACTTAATTTTTAAATTGTGGAAGTGCACTAGAATTCTAGAATTTCAATGAATTGGTAAAGTTAATTTTTGCTTAAAAAAACCGAATAGGAAATACTGCTAAAGCATAGCTCAGGCTTAGTCCAATTCTTTGACATCGTGATTTAAAGTAGTTTAACTTTTTCAAAAAAAATAAAATTCTCTTTGATTAAAAAATATTAAAACATTTTTCATGGATCATAAAAGTGAAAGTATAGATCTGCAAAATTAATGATCATCTGCCGAACTTTTGTCATTATTTGAAAAAATCGGCTGCATAATTGTTGGCATAAAACTTCGGCTGTTTTCATCAGACCGATTTAAAATTGAAGGATCCAGGGAATTGTTTGAGATCTACATTCAGAAAATACAAAGACCAACAAATCGGTTTTTCAATTACAGACAATTCGCCATTAGGCTAAAGAACCACAAAGCAGTTTTAAGAAATTCAGTTTTCCAACTTGAATCTACAAATTTAATCAAGGTTTTTAAAGAAAAAAACAAGATTTATTGCCGTTCAATAAAAATGTGTGTAATATATTATACATTCATAAACCAAAAGTCTTGATTAATTTTTATACTATAAGGCACAACGCAGTCATTTTAATTAGTACAAGAATTCATTTTTAGGAATATAATAGGAATAGACTTCAATGTATAAGTATATAATATTACCAGCTACTTTTATTCATATCAAAATACAGGAGCAATTCACAAAAACAAAAAAATACGAGCAACATCCGCCCTAGTCCCGCTTGAAGATAGATCGAAACCTTTTAAAGATTCCTGGTTTCTTTTTCGTATTTGTTTTCTCAACTGTTTGGGCAGCCTTACTGTGGCTGCCAGTGGCACCCGTGCCCCCCTCGGAACTTACCCCCACAAGTGATTCTTGCTGATTACTCTCCAAATGCTCTTTCTCAAGACGTTGATGATGCTTATCAAATAAAAACTGTGAGTCGTTTATTGATGTAGAAGGCGAAGATGAAGATGGTGTGGAGGCTTCCGAAAAGAGGCACCCGAGTTCCTATTCAGTCTTTGAGATTTTCCTCTTCGGCTTCGCCGGAGGAGGATCAATCAAGGACTGGTTCCGCACAACGTCGATATGCCCCAAACGCACCATTTTCTCTTCCCACTTCGAAAGATCTTGCCTAGAATATGTATATTTCAGTGCTAATATTGGAAATACGAATAAAAATCCTCTACTTGTATTTTTCGAAGTCCTGTTTCGATTCCTGGACGTAGGACTCCTTTTGTTCGTCGGACATTCGGGCCCATTTCTCGGTGACTTTCGCGTTCCATTCTTTGTAACCTAAATCGGTTTTAGAGGCCGCCTTTCGCTCTTCAACCAAAAACTTTAAATATGCAGTAAGAGGACGTTTAGGGCGCCCCAACTCCTTCAGTCGCTTCTTAAGTTCTCTCTTTTCTCTGGCCTCGACTTTGTCTTGTTTTAGCTGCTTCAGTTCGTTCCACTGTTCGGGCGTAATTTTGCTGTCGTATTTCGCCCGTCTCTCGACGTAGCCCATTCGATCCTTTTTATACTCTTCCTGGAACCTACTCTTCGAAGCATCGTCGAGCTCTGACCACCTTTGGGCGACGATTTTTATAATATCCAACACTTTAGCCTCTGGATGCTGTTTCGAGATGGAGGGACGAATTTCCTTCATGAATCGGAAATACGGTGTTAAGGGCTTTTTTGGTTTCGGGGGCAGCCCGATTCTTTCCTCTAGGGTTTTAATTCCAGCAGAAGGGCTGCAGAGCGGCAAAGTCTGCCTGAAATGGAAAACGTAAACAACATAAATTTCTAACCTTTAAAATGAAGTCGACGCTCCAGATTAATTACCTGTATGAATTTAACAAACATTTGTACACGTTAACGCCCGTAGTAATTCCTAAACCGTTTTTAAACAAAAACATTTTGAGTTAAGCAGTAGCAATCTTTAAGGTTATTTTTGCCTAAAAAACTGCATGAAATAAAACTCAACTCGATTTAGAAACTGTCAACTAAAAACTCTTCTGACGTTTCCGCGTGAAAAGCGGAACGCGGGATTCATGTTTTCTCCACTTTAAGTTGAAGGTGCATTTTGGGACAAAATCTACCACATTTGTATCTAAACATTGCTGCAAATGTCAGTTCAGCGCTTGTCGTTTCAGATCGCTGGTATGGGATTGAATTTCAGTTTTCACTGATAACGAAACTGAGCTTCTGTCCTCTGATGAAGATCAAATTCATTAATAATTGAAATCTAAGCGAGTGAACTAGACAGGGCCATGGGGGAACTAAAAGGAAAGACAATTCTGGTTACTGGAGCAGGTCAAGGTAAGTGTTTAATCCCTATTTTGCGGTCGAACTAACTATCTGTAAATACCAAGTTCGAGTGACTTTAATTAGTTTTTTTTGTACTGTTAATGATAAAAGTTCTTGTCGATAGTCCAAATAAATATTATAAAAATAGATGAA
Organism: Tolmerus cingulatus; assembly: GCA_959613345.1. Taxonomy (NCBI): domain Eukaryota; kingdom Metazoa; phylum Arthropoda; class Insecta; order Diptera; family Asilidae; genus Tolmerus; species Tolmerus cingulatus. Next base: position 11,700,292 of record OY390707.1, on the reverse strand, counting down.
TAGATAATACGGCTTTATTTGAAGTCGGGAGATCCACAAACCCGGCGCACGTGAAGAATGCCGCAACACGCAAAATAATTAAGCTTGTAAGCATTTCCACCTTACAGATATTATTATCAGTAAAAGCGTCGTATTTGCCTGTATATTCATAACTATGATATTTAAAATAACGAAAAAAGTTTCTCAATTAAAACATCTAATTTTAATTTACACTGGTTACAAATTTTTCCAAACAAGTGAAAGATGATTGAGCATTTTAATTCCCGAATTCGTACTCTACGGAAAAAATGTTATTACTTAAAAACAATGCTAACCAATTGCAAAATAATAGGGTGTATTATTTTCGGTCATAACTCTAGAATAGAATTAAATATTGCAATAATAACATTTAAGCAGCCGTGTTCTTGTAAGGGCTTACGAACACAGAAAAGTTTGATATTTTATCTATGGGAGATTTTTTCATCATTACTACTTTTTTCTATTACCGGAAAAGTGATAATGAAAATGCCATCATTGATAATGCAGATTAACGAGTTCCAGTTCAATTTAATCGAATTATTTTGACATTATATGCGGATAAATGTAATTAAAAACGAAAAATTTAATATGAATTTTCGAGAAAACGAACAATTGTTTTTTGAAAATGAAATCACTGAATTATTTCGTAAAGAAAATAAAAATAATATGTTAAGCGCAAATTCGTATTAAAGTCTGATGACCGCTTTTTGGAATTGAATACTTAAAAGACAGTGTTTCTCTATAGGAATCGGAAACGCTCTCTGCAAACATCTTCATAAGCAAGAAGTTCAAGTAATTGCTGTTTCTAGGCGTCTTCAAACCTTAGAAGCACTAAAATCAGAGTGTCCTTCGATCCAAATAATCGCCACCGATCTCAACGATTGGCAAAAGACGAGAGAAGCTCTAGCAAACGTTGGTGAGTTGGACGGACTAGTCAACAACGCCGGAGTGGCTGTAATAAAACCATTTCTCGAGCTAACCGAATCGGATTTTGATGAGTAAAAATAGTTTGAGCTTAAAAAGGCAACTTACCACATTCCCAAATTTTAATTTTTGTAGTACCTTCAACGTGAATATAAAGGCCGTTTTCAACGTAACTCAAGTTTTGATTCCGAAACTGAAAAACGGGTCCAGCGTTGTGAATATCTCATCCTTGGCCTCGAGTAGATCTTTTGCTGGGCATTCAGCGTACGGAGCCACCAAGGCAGCTGTGGACTCCCTTACGAAGAGCTTGGCTCAAGAGTTTGGACCGCGCAAGATCCGTTTTAATTCGGTTAATCCAACTGTTATACTCACGAGGATGGGACGGGAAAACTGGAGTGATCCGAAAAAGTCTGAGCCTCTGCTGAATCATATTCCGCTGCATAGGTTTGTTATCGGTACTTTAATTCTCATAGAAATTCATGTTTATGTTTTATTAGGTTCGGCGAAGTCGACGAAGTTGTGGACTCTGTCGTGTATTTGTTGAGCGATAGATCAAGTTTCGTGAATGGGCATCAGTTGCTGCTGGAGGGAGGATACTCGGTGTCTTAATTCGAAATTATAACAAAAGTACAAAATTTTCAATCTTGGGTTTACTTAATTTTTGTATAACTAAAACAAATAAATAATATCAATATTATATAATTTTCTTTTAAACAATTTAATGACTTTTTCTGTGTTTACACGAAGTTTTTTAACTTACAACGTCAGTTTGCAGTTTTTTAATATATGTCTTCAAATCTTGCATCTTGCTCTTAACATACTTCCGGTTATCCAATCATGCAAATTCCATCAAACTTGGTGCTTTGGGTTTTTCGGAGATTCCAAACCGACTCTCAGACTTGCAAAAATGGCGGAATTAAATTTTGGTTTTAAGAAAAGCCAAGTTTTTAAAAATTGAGAGTTATTAAGGAGTTTAATTAAAGAAAGAGTCAGTAAAGAAAGTTAAAACGCATATTGAGTAAGAAACACGTTAAATTCAAATTTTGAATTATTTTAATTTTAATTACGTCATAGATGAATGCATTTATTCTACATATATTTAATATAAGTTATAATAATTTACAATAAATAATTGTTTTATGTGTTCATACTCTCAGAGTAGAAACAAAATCTATTCGGGTAGATTTTCACATTACCTTAAATTAATCACTAGAACTCGATTTACTCTTTCTCACTTAATTACTAAAAATATGCAATTTGTTAAACTAATCGATGGGTATTTGAAAAATTCTCGATTAGATTGATGTTACGGGTTTACGCTACTCTTTTTCGTTTTTTTTTTTATATATAAGAATTACTTTACATAATACTTTTTCGACACGCTGCTGTTTCAGCGGGAATATTACATTTCCCGATTTATCGGCTTATATTTTATGTATTTCTGGGAATAGTACAATTTTTTTTTTATCTTACACTTATTATTTATTATTCGTAATGGTAAAAATATTTATTGCATTGTTTCATTTCTTCCTAAAAATATGTACTTATGAAGCAACCTCTTGTGTACTTAATGATTTATTACTAGGTTCATTTCAGCTGATTTAATTTTTTTCTTTGAGATTGATATTGGCGTTGTTGCCTGTAAGTTGCTTGTTACAAAAGGTTTGCTGTGAAAAATTAATTTACGAAAATTTATATTGACTCTTATAGCTGAATTGGTAATGAACTTTTGAGTACGAGTTTCTACTTGTAATACAATCAGATAATTTTTCTCTTTAATTAATGAATTTTCTGTTACCATAATTCTCATCAAAATCTTGATAGACATGATCAATCTAGTTTTGATGATTTTTTTATTTATTCCCAATGCACTGGGCAAAATGGATATACCAAAATTTATGAAAATTGTTAATATTGAGTTTAGATGTGTTTAGATATCGTTTTCACGTAAAACAATTCGTTCCTGACAGAGCCCAATAAAGGGTTCTGTTCTACGCCTCATTTCGTACGAAAGTTAGAACAGGGTCCAATATTTAAATGAGGAGTACGCAATTAATATAATGCCACTTAAAAGTGTAGGAAAATATAATTGTTACCTCACAGGAATCCATGGCAACAAGGCAAAGGACAGGCAACACCGCATAAACGGGCTTATCTAGCGTTGTTGAATTTTACAAGATAATATCAACAATTGGATCTCTACTCCCAGAATAACAGCAACAACGAATGCTTGAAAAGGCACAATTAAGCTTCCTTTTGATATTAGTCCTCCACACGCCCCTCGGTTATTTACCCCGAACTTGGTGTTCGCTCTCCGCATTTCATCTTAAAGTCTTCTTTGATCGCATAAAATTGTTTTATCGTTATTGGCTTCTATGGTTTCTATTACGGGTATAAAAAGTTTTCGTTTACATGACTCGCGCTTATTTAATACCTAAATTTTTGTGTAGAAAATACTTTACAGATTTCTCCTTCTTGTTTTCACCAGATTAACATTATCTCCTTTTTATTTTAATATAATTTTCTTTATTACTCGAATAAATCAGTCATTTTCGGATTTTTATGCTTTAATTAAACTTTTAAATTTTTTTTCTTTTTCGGATTGTTTTCCTCTAAACACTTTCGTCGGTTCTAAGGTTTCTTGGTTTCGTTTTACTTATGTTATTTTTTAGTGGATGGGTGTTACGACATAATTTTGCGTGAGTAGTTTAACGTTGTTTATTTATTTATGTTTCATTTGGCAGTGAAATACGATTTTTTTTTACGTTTAAGTTACGTTACATTTCGTTTTATTTTTAAATTTTAGAATTATGCTAATGTTTACTTAAAATTATGGTGCCTCCAGTCAAAATTATGTTCTTCTTTTCACAATTTTTTTTCATTTTAATTAAAGCCATTTTCAGTGATTGATGCAGCTTCTCTTTACTTTATATTGGAAAAATAATTTAAGAATTAAAATTAGTACGAATATTAATAGTCTTAAATGCTTAAAATTATAAAAAAAATATCGATTCTATTTAGGTTTAAATTGTTTGATTTAAACAACCAGCTTTGGGAATTGCTTTTTAGAGAGCAGGGAACGTTATAAATTGTAGTTAAATATTAATTTGCGTAAATGGTCGTAGTAATTAATAATTTTTCCAAATTGTTCGTTCCTAGTGAGGAAAGCGGTGCACATTTTTAAAAGCAAAATTGTTAATTTCTTAACGTGAGTAGAAAAGAATATTATAAAACCTAATATTATTTTTAATCAAGTTAATCATTTCTAATATGAGTGAATTGAAGGTTTTTTAACTGGGGAATACTGAATACAAATATATAAATTATACTTACATATATTTTGGAAATGTTCTAATCAAGGCTAAGGCTGATATCAAACGTGACAGATTTATTTTAAATTATAAGTCATTTGCATTTAATACCAGTCATATAGGGTTTAAGAAAATGTAATTTAACCTATGACACGTACAAAGTTAAGACACATCGAACAACACCCCATTGGTTAATATCCGTTTAGAACTGTGAGAGCTATGAGGGAACAATTGAACTGCTTTAAAATAAGTAAACTGTTGAAAAATGAGAGTCAGGTATTAAAAAATTAAATGAAAATAGTACTGAAAGGACTAGAATTTTCCCAATATGTCGAATTTATGTATGTCCCATGCAACAACCACTGAAAATAATGTTGTGCGAAATTAAAGCTTTTAAGGAAGTCAACGACATAATTTAGATTGGAGGTCGTATTTTAAAATTAACGCGTTTTTCAACGGTCGGCCACTGCATTTGGTTCTCGTATTTGTTAATTACTTTATGCTATATAATAGTTCTGCCCGTTTTCGCTTTTTTTGTCTTGTTCATTTATATTCGTGTGTTAAACATTTCCCTAATTGGTGCACTCAAACATTTAGTTCGTCACGTGTCCAACGAAACCGCCTTTTCCGGTATGTACAAGTGTATCGCGGGTGCGTTGTTAAAATATACAATTATTAAATTGTTAAGCAATATTTTCATGCTTCGGCGTTAATCTCCTTTTTTTACATGTTTTTTGTTTATTTACTTTTACGTTGTCGTCTTGGGAGGATGTCTGTTAATTCCGTTTACTGAATCGAGAGATACTCTAGCTTCATTCAACACTGTCTATCTTAGGGATTTAGAAAAAATTTGTTTTTAGCAAAAAATATCATTTCCATCTCTTGTCTAAGTAGGTATCTGTAGTAAAATAAATCTTTTTTCGTCTTTATTTTTCATTTTCTGAGTAGATAGATTTGTTTACTTTCTCACTTTACTTTTTCAATTTACCTTGCTTTTTATACTTTTTACTGCACTTTAATATCTACTTACTTTTTGAATAGTAGGTATATACACGCACGCCCCTTCGCCTTTGCAAGGAGGAAAGAGAGTCAAACTATTGCCTGGAATACAAATAAAAATTTGTTTTGGAAATAATAAAACAAAATAAAACTATTAAAAAACACATAAAAAATTAAAGTATGAATTTTAATATGCCTAATTGAATAAAAATTATTTTAAGCAATTATTTTATTGGTTTTGAAAACACTTAATTTCCATTTACAAATTATTGGGGTTTATCTCGAGATCCGATTCACATGAAAAATTAATTAAATTTGAAAAATCGTGTAAAGTGGTAAAAGGAAAAAAGTAGGATTATTTTATGAAACCGAGTAAACATTTTTAATCGAATCGTTTAGAGTTAATGGAAATTTCCTTTATTTTGTTGGGGTTTATTACGAATTTGGTACTCATAAAGTTAATTGCATAGCAATGAAGAAATTCTTGAAAACAGAAAATCTGGTCTTCTCGTTTTAAGATGAGACATTTTCAAATTTTACATTAGTCTAAGCTTATTACAATACAAAATAATTCCACTTAAAAACATTGTAATTTTGCCAAAATGAAATACTTACGCCATTTGTTTTTAGAAAATTAATTCTTGAACAACTTATTCGAACTCGTAATGCTAAAAAAAAATATGTAGGCACATAATGAATCGGATAATATTTGTTTTAAATTTCCATTTCTGAAAGTCGCAATTTATTGGGCTGGAATATAGAAATAAAAAGGTAAGAAAAATAAAACAAAAGAGAATCACAATTTCAATAAAATCAATTGTTATTTACACAAAAATTCCTTTATGCTAACTACTTGCAATCATTGTCAGCAGAAAAATGCCTACTCAAGTCGTTTACAAAAAAACAATTCATTTAATACAGAAAAGGGAAATAAAAGTAAAGAATATTATAGTAAAGAAATAAAGAAATTGCCGTTTGTCACCTCTTTCACTCCCCGCTGTCTCAAATAAATACAATCCTAGTTTAGCAAGAGGTACGTGGTTCTCACAATTACTTTACTATAAACATTTTTGAACATTTTAAATACTCTTTTGCATTAATTAGAATCCTTATTATAATCAATATCTCTATAGTCATACCATAAAATTTGTATTGTTGCTATGTACACATATTACACAATTCATGATTCATGTCCACTTTGGTGAACTGCGTACCATCTTGCTACGTTTTAAATTGGCAGTGATAACTGGTCATTTGCTTTTCCTAATTTAACAATTATTCTTTAATGTTTGTTTTTTTTTCTGATTTCTTCTATACACAGTGTTTAATTGGAAGCCGTATCTCCACTTGGGGCCCTCTACTACTGTAAATTGCGCAACTACGACACATTTCGAGGGCCTGAAAATACTACTCCCCACTTTCCTTACCTAATTTATGAAAAGAATTTTGCGTTCATTAATTTTAAAATAATTTTAGTACTTTTTGTTTTAGGGATAATTTTATGTTTTTTTTTTATATATAAATAATTTTGTTTTGCCAATTTATACAATGTTCATGTTCAAAAGCAACATTCTTTTACGATATTTGTTTTTTCCCAATTGTGTTTTATGGATAACATTTGTTATATTTTTTCCTTAAAATTGCGTTTTCTTAATTCATTTTTATAACACGCCAAGTCAAACCATTTCCTTAATAAATTGCAACCAAATGAAAATGTCCTACGTGCGTTGCTTTGAAACTCTTTTTAAAAATTCCAAAAGATGAAATGTGTTTTGAATTTTTGTTTTACTTTGTTTCAAAAACGCGATAATAAAGGAGAAACGACAGTTTTTCGATATATGCTACATTTTCAATTTGTTTAATTATTGGGTTAAAGAAATTTTGATTGATTCCTGCTTGCCCTGTGCCAACAATATTTGTATGTGGATGAATTTAAATAGTCGATAAACTTGCATTAAATTTTCGTTCTTTTACGAAAATAATATGGAGGTCCAAAAAGATACAACTTCTTTTTTACAGTCATGCAAATATGAAATCTATGAGAATGTTTGAAAATGCAATGCCAAAGCTGTAGTGAAATTAAATGTACAGTCTGAAGAAATGGTGACTAGTTTGAATTTTCCTAATTTAAATCAGAGTATGTCATACAACTTAATTATATGAGTAGGATTATTTTCTTCTTTATTAATTAACAAACTTACTGATTAGTGACTTCGCCTTTGGAAATTGTTAGCAATTTTTTGTAAAAAACATGTTATTCTATAAAACCAATATCATTGTGCATTCGATTTATTGTCTCTAAAACATGTTTAGAAACCTCAAAATAATGTTTTTTTTTGGTTGAGCCTTTTCTTTCTTATATGACAAATACGGATTCCATTTTTTATATACTCAGTCCAACATGTCATCTTGTAAGCAAGCCTTGTGCAATTAGAGTTAGTAACAACAAAATAAAATTAATTCTAATAGCATAGTAATATGAAATTTATAATAATGATTCGCATGAAAGTGAAACGAAAATCGTCTGATTAAAAAAATGTGTTTATAGGGGAGTTGACTTAATAAAAATTTACCTTAATGCGTAGTGTAAAATAATCATACACTAACATAGTAGAATGTTAATAACAAAAGCAAAAAATATTGTTCACTGATTTGTATTTGTTAACACGTTAATAACATAATTTTCTTTAACCCAATAATAACTTACATAATTCGAACACCGTGCCAAAAATCTCAAACTCTACTCAAAAATTTTTTTGATCACTCCTCCCTCCCAGTTCGAAGTGTTCTACAATAACGCTAAACGAGAATGTTATTTTGTCGATTTTAGTTTCTTCTCGTTTAATTTTTTTAATTAAATTCAAAATTTAATTTATACATTTAAAATTAAAAGCACCAGTAGATTGTTTTGTCATAGACAAATAATTTTCCACTTGTTTCTTCTTGGGCAGCATGAACGTAAATTTTTTGATCAATTTTTTTTATACCAACTTTCGAAAAACATTTTTCAACGAACAAAATTTTCCTAAGACTTCCTAAATAATTTTTTTTTTGCATTTTAAACATATTTTAGCCGAACAATTTAGACAAACTTGTGAATATCTAGTCACACTCTGCCGCATATATTCCTAAAAATGTATCGATCGCGATAAAATAATATTTATCTACAAAATATGATTGGCTTGGTTATATATTTACACATTTCTTGGAAATATAATTTTGGTTAAAATAGATGAATAAAATTTGTAACTAAATAATTCGCATTGTGTATAACTTCGTAAAAGTAAGTTTGAGATCATGTTTTAACATAAAACTTTATACAATCGCTTACACTTAACTCGAAATGTGAATAAATTGGGGAAACGCTTTCAACTTAATCGATATCCCTTTCTTTCATTTAGTACATTTTTTACTGTTTTACGCACATAATGGGTGAGAAATCGGAGAATAAAAAAATACACGAGATATGTTCGATTTTATACATAATTCTCTCTCGTCATTATCTTACATTCTAGTATATTTTACAGGATAACTTACATCTCTCGCGAGCAAAAAATTTACAACAACAAACAGAACCACGGCGCACAATCATTCATATATCACGCTGACTGCATTGTCAACTTCTAAAAACGCACTAGAAAAAATTATATATTAAATATTTCTTCATAATTATAGGTAGCTCCTCCGTTTTCTGCCCCAAAAACAAAGATCTTTAAATTCAAACATTTCGTAAACAGTTCTTAAGAGTAAAGCATAAGGAAGAATTTGTACAACACAATATATCTCTCAGCTTATTTAGAAGTAAAGCAGTAAAATAGCAAATAAATAATAAATATAACTTTCTCTCTTTTTATACATAATAAGAAAAAAAATTTTCTTTAGGGTTGGCTTTCGTTTAAAGGGATAAAGAGGGTGAAAAAAATTTAACTAAAAATAGATTAATATTATACGCCCAATAAATGGTTCGATGGAGGCTTGTGTAGAATGAATGCGTCGTAAACCTGTGTCAGCTCGCTAACCCGGTATTCTTCAAGGCAAACGAAACCTTGAAGCGTTGGAGATTGCTTGCGTGCGCAGCTCATGCAATGAACGACATGCCGCTTCTCTTGCTCCCTTATGAATAGAACGTTGAATACTTCAAGCTGTAACAAAAATTATACACATGAAATTTGTGTGCACCGAAACTCTTTAGTAATTTTAAAGCTTACGAAACATAATCAGAAAAATAGTTATCTTCATTCTTTTTCAGTAGAACGAAAGTTAATAATAGAAAACATCACTTAATATAAAATCAGTTAAAAACATAAGTATTACTTACCTCACATTGGCCGCAGTAGTGTGAAGCTTCGTTTTTACCGCGACCATGAAACCGAACTTCGATACCTTTTGACTTAACGTATTCTAAGGTATGTATCACATTTTTAAGAGTTTGCAATAAGCACATTCTGTTAAGTAAAACAAAAATTGTTATAAGAAAATGTGAAAACCTTCTTTTATAAATACAACTTACTTAATTAATTCATAAAGTTTCGGATCTGAAACTTTAATATTTCTAGCCAAATTCCAACTTAAATGTACCATGGGCACTATACTCTTAAAACTTTGTAACTTATTCCACTCGTATCGCTCGACAGCTAAATGATACTGACGAGCTGTAAGTGGTCCAACATTCCATGCGATGTTGTTGCACCATCCCACAGCTTGGACCCAATGAACACAACTGCAAACAAAAATCTCATTTATAAAAAAAAATCTACAAGTCTTCACATCTCAATAAGCTCACCCTGCGTTTACCCAAACGAGATCACCCGGCCTCTGGATGAATCGATAGACTGGAATGTTTTCCTTATACAAGTCCTCCAGCACTGGCCACCAAGACCCATGCAAATAATTTATGTTGTTTCGCTCGCATAGTGCATGAATCCCACCCCAATATGCATCGGGCACGGCAAACCATTCGCAATCTCCCGGCCCAATATTGATGTTAATCGAACAGAAATTGTTGTTCTCCTGGTGTCCCGGCGTCCGGCTGCCCGGGACTTTCATGTAGAGTTGAACTGTGTTCATACCCAATATCACATGGCCGACATGAGACAACATATTCGCAGCTGAAACAACACGGGCAAAAGCGGGCAACTTCTGTAGCTCTGTTAACTGCGGCCGCCACTTTCTCTCGTCCGATAGGTCTACATTTGTACCAAATCTGGAAAATAAATTTTGTTTTGTTTAAATGTATATGTCGAAAGTTGACTGCATCCTAATGTCTTAATGTACGGAGATGACTTTTAAATATTTCTTCAAACTCATAATAACCACTGTTGCTTAAGCTTACGGAATTATCTAAATTATTCATATTCTTGGTGTATCAGAAATGGTCTACATCTAAATATATCTAAATGCCACGTGATATCGTTTTATCGATCTGTAACAATTAGGCTGTTTAATTACACTTTAATGGATATTCATTCAGTCGAGTTGATGGAACTACGTATTTAGGTGTAATTTTGAATAGGAAACTTACACTTTCAAAACTCATTAACCGCGTGATATTTAATACTTGTAAATCGCTAGGCTTCAGAAAAAGGAATACAAAATAATTCTCTAATGTGATTGTAATTAAAACTTTGTTTATCCCTTTTATGAGGCTATAATTGAATACACGTCTATTAATATAGAAGCAATCCTAATCAAATATGATTAATAAAATAGAAGCGATGCAAAGATGTTTCATAAAATTTTTAAATATCAGATTCAAGTGGCAGAAATCAAATGTACCTTCTTAAAAAACACACAGTCTTTTATTTGTTTGGTTTACCTACGCTTTATTACAGACATAATGTGAACTTTATTTTGTTTATTAAAGATTTTTTATGCAATGTTATCAATTGCCCTAAAGTACTTTCCATAATTTATATTTCTGCATCCGAAAGATCCCTCTGTTCGATAGATTTGTTCCGCGGGTTAATTTTAAAATATTAAAAAGTAAAATAAATGCTTTTGTTAGACATTACAATTACCTTTTATATGACGAACTTTAAAAAATTAAAATTTACTTTCGTAGAGATAAATCACTATAGGTATCATTTGTTTGCAAACCATACCGCAGCTCGAACTTTTGAGGTATATGTATGTTCTTTCTTAAATTAGTAATGTCGGGAGCATTTGTTACGAAACACACTTTACTAGGAAAGTGTGATTGTGAACAACTCCCTTTTATTTTTGCATCTTATGTAAATATTATTAAAATGAAATTTAACATACATGAGATTAAGATGCTAAGAAATTATTAATTAATTTATTTATTATTATTTTATCTTTCAAAATCTTAAAATCTAATGTTTAGGGATAAATCACTATAAGTATCATTTGTTTCTGAACCGTACCACGACTTGACGGTCTGGGGTACATATATTTTCCTAAAATTGTGTATATCGGGTGCATTACTATCAAACTCACACTCAAATTAATAGAGTGTTGTTAGCGAAAAACTCCCTTTTATTTTTGCATCTTACGTAAATATTATTAAAATGAAATTTAACATACATGAGATTAAGATGCTTAAGAATAAATAATTAATTATTAATTTATCTTTCAAGATCTTAAAATTTAATGTTTAGAGATCAATTACTACGAGTATCATTTGTTTCTGAACCGTACCACGACTTGACGGTCTGGGGTACATATATTTTCCTAAAATTATGAATATCGGGTGCATTACTATCAAACTCACACTCAAATAAATAGAGTGTTGTTAGCGAAAAACTCCCTTTTATTTTTGCATCTTACGTAAATATTATTAAAATGAAATTTAACATACATGAGATTAAGATGCTTAAGAATAAATAATTAATTATTAATTTATCTTTCAAGATCTTAAAATTGAATGTTTAGAGATCAATTACTACGAGTATCATTTGTTTCTGAACCGTACCACGACTTGACGGTCTGGGGTACATATGTTTTCCTAAAATTATGAATATCGGGTGCATTACTATCAAACTCACACTCAAATTAATAGAGTGTTGTTAGCGAAAAACTCCCTTTTATTTTTGCATCTTACGTAAATATTATTAAAATGAAATTTAACATACATGAGATTAAGATGCTAAGGAATTATTAATTAATTTATTTATTATTATTTTATATTTCAAGATCTTAAAATTGAATGTTTAGAGATCAATTACTACGAGTATCATTTGTTTCTGAACCGTACCACGACTTGACGGTCTGGGGTACATATATTTTCCTAAAATTATGAATATCGGGTGCATTACTATCAAACTCACACTCAAATTAATAGAGTGTTGTTAGCGAAAAATTCCCTTTTATTTTTGCATCTTACGTAAATATTATTAAAATGAAATTTAACATACATGAGATTAAGATGCTTAGGAATAAATAAATCTTCTCTAGTTTTGATCAAGGAATTTTAATTTCAAATAACCATTTTCAATTTTGTTATCATCTTTTTACATTTGATCTTCAGAACTTTGAATGATGATCTATATAATTAAAGAATATTTACTGAAGTTACGGATAATTTGGAGTCGTCTGGTTTTTACATAACGAATGAGATTTTGGCGAATTTTCGCCTAATCGTAATAGGGATGTTTGAAATTACTAGAAATTGAATGAGAATGAGATTTGTTCGACTCGCTAACCATAATAGGGGTGATAGATGTGTAAAATAAATGTTAAATTTAATTATATAAAATAAAAAAAATAAATAAAATTCTAAGCTTACCTTAACATCTTGTGTCCGTTTTTCAGCTTCTTCTTTTTCCCATTGGCTGGATTATTGCATATGGAGTCCTTAGAATCAGAATCAGACATTGTATGAATTCCAGCACTCTTCTCTCGCTCCTCCTATTTTTTGGAAAGAGAAAACCTTCTATTAGATCCTTGAAGTGATTTCTGCAATATAGTGTCAAAATTCCTGCCCTAAGCAGCTTTATGCTATCAGTCTATTAAATCGTCTTCTTCACTAAAACTTCAGTAGAACGAAAGTTATATATATATATATATATTTGCATCATTTGTCTGATACTTACAAAATATCACTCACTAAACATACATAATGATAACTATACCTTTAAGCTTTCTTGGAAGCTCGAAGCCTGGTACTGAGCATATTTCGCTATTGTTGTGTGCGACCGATGAGATATGCAGCCCCAAACGCGTTTCCCTTGCGAAGCGTCCCAGTTTTCGTCCGGTGATTGATGAACTTGCGTTCGCACTTCCACACTATGGTCAGGATTTGCCTCGACTAGATTTTTTGTTGAGAACAGTCCCAGATCCAATTTGAGGGCTCCTCCCAATCCCCGTACAACGGCTATAGGATGTTTAAGGCAGAACTCCTGAAGTTGAGGGCTGAATGCATGCTTCTTATTCTCTAAATGAACAGACGGCGTCGGCGGTAGAAGTTGTTCCCTGGTCAATCGTTGTGGCGGACAGTCTGGCGGTGCGGGTGGCGCTGAATCCATATGTAATACCGAACACGGTGGTGGAGCTTCTTTTGTTCCTAATTTTTTAATAGCTAGTAGTACTTGCTTCGCATCCATGTCAATGGAAAACTTTGGAACATCATCTTCTTCGAACAGTTTCTCAACTTTAATACCCGGCTCAATTTTAACATCATCTTTAACTATTGCACCTACACTAGATGAGAGCACTGAACTAGTTGAGGTAGCTTCGCACCTCAGTGTTGGGGACTTAGTCCTTAATGTTGGCATTATATTACTAATTTCTGAATGTGATGCCTCCACTTCTTCCTTAATATCCAGACCGTCCGTTGTGAACGTTTTCAGAATATCTTCGGCGAACGATGTCGCCAAATCCTTGCGCGATAGAAGCGCTTGAAGTTCTTGGTCTGTTACCCCTGGAAAAGTTGTAGATGAATTCCAAAATATTTATGTGCCACTTTGACAGCCTTTTGTAAATTATCTAATTCAGAAATCGAATAATGTTTTGGCAACGTTCATTATCAATTTAAAGATTAAACATGAAACTCTAAATTTTATTTTGTAATATAACCAACGAATTTGTAAGAGTCGACAAAACGCGTTTAAAATTTTTCATGAAACCTCGATAAGAAATAAAAAATTTGCCAATTTTCAAATTCAAAAATAATAAAGACTGTATTTGGGATGAAATGCGATATTCTTTTTTTTTTTAAATACGATTCCATTACCAATAATATGTTGTGACCCAATTAATAAACACTACTTAATAAAATATTTTGTTATCACCCTTTACAAATATTCCGAGCATAACAAACACTTTTAACGCAAAAATTCATAAAATTGTTATTTGTATGTAAACAAAACTTTACATTAACATTGCATTAAATTCAACGGCAAATCCATACTTTTCCAATAATTATTTCCTTGGAAGTTGGAAATATTCTACGCTAATATAAAAAGAAAATCGACTTCTAGAAATATTTAGCAAAATAACTTAAAAATTGGCGGGAGTACACATTTTTACTTTGTTCATAGGTTCATAAAATTACGGGACATAATGTGGGAGGAAGGAGATTTCATAAAAAAATATTCATTCATTCATTCATCATTTCCCTTAATATAAAAGCATAAAAAATTTAATACGAGTTCGTATTTAACTAAATAGCTATACATATTTCATATTTGCAGTTTTTATGACTCATATAGTATCAGATTAAATTCCCAATGTTGGCAGCAGGACAGAAATATCTCTAGCCATAAATTAAAGCAGATTCAATTATGTTTCAAAACAGAGTACGTAATTTTGTTTTTAAAGCAAACCTAATATTAAAAGATCGTTTTATGACATTTTTATTTAATGAAATAAAACACAATAAAAGGTGAATGTGCTTGATTTTAACATTTGTAGCAACCTGAAGGAAAGGCGGGAGCGCTGGTAAAAACGGGTTACGTTAAAATTAAATCCCATACTCCCCTAACTAGACCCTGCTTTGGTATGTAGGAATTATGAGAAATATTTATCAGGAATATTTGCGCAAGAAGCGTGTGTGGCGGGCATAAGCTCAAATCTTGACATATTACCTCTTCTGAAGTTTTTTTGAACTCTGAGTGGCATGTTGTCGTATGAAGAATTGCGAACACGTGTTCGCTTTGGTGGATATTATAAAAAAAACAAAAAAACCTATGCGGATTGAGGTGAAACTGGGTTAAATATATCTTAGTTAGGAAGTTAAGACTTAATAAGTAATCCATTCGATTTTTTGAATATTGCGGTGGTTGATTGTATGCGATTGGAAAAACTACTTTCTTCAAATAGTATGAGGTTGAAATTTACACGAAAATTCAGCACAATTGGGCTTTAAAGAGGTAGTTGAAAAGTTTTTATTTTTAAGCCCATCTAGAAAAGTTATAGACCTTTCACAAAATACAGTAAATATGAAACAAAAAATAGTTTTAATTCATTTTTTGAAAGGCTGATCAAAGGGGATTAGTTATATAAAAAACAAAAAAAAAGTAATGCATTATATATATTAGCCAGGCAAGTTGAACAATTTTCATCGAAAACGGAGGAAAATTGTCTTTTCATTATTATTACCATTCCACATTAGAAAATGCTTTAAAAACGGCTATCATATCAAGAAGCCTTGGAAATGGTAAACGCGTTTTAATACAACAAATGCATATACAATACATCAAAAAATATATAAATTTTCCGCACTTAGAAGAATTTTTTTTTTATCTATTGAGTCCTATTTTAAGTACATTGTGTGAAATATATTTTTGTAAGAAATATCGATTCGCTGTAATGAACTGCATGCATGCACAAGTACGACTTCCACGGGTACATACATAATGCATCTAGAATTTTAGTTCGAGAGGCTTTTGAAATACGCCTCCGTCCCTCCTATTAAACCCTAGAAATGTTTTTACAAGAAAGTTTCGCACTCACCTAGATCATTTTGTTCGTTCGTCCCCTGCCCTATATGGGTGTACGACGAGAGCGGCGAGTTGAAAGCGTGATTTTGCCGAAAATTCCCATTGCTGGGAATGTTCGCCGACTTATAGGGCATCCCAGCCGCAGGTTGAGTGTTCCCCGTCGCCGCAGGGAAGTTATTGTTGGCATTTTCGACATTGAAATTATTCGTTTGCGGTACTGTGGCCGATTGGGGCGTCCTGGCCCCAGTCTGCACCTGGTACCCGGCCTGGATAACCGCCGGCTGCTGAACCCTTTGCTGCTGCTGTAACCTCAGTTGCTGCTGATGCTGCTGCATCAGCCGGTATTGATGGGATAATTGCTGAAAAATTTGCTGTTGCTGGGGCGTGAGGTTGTTCTGATTTTGTTGGAGGCATTGCAGCATTTGCAGCTGTTGCTGGGTGAGATAGAAGCTAGGCTGGGCAGGTCGCGTCGCGACGCCCCCCTGACTCTGGAGCTCCTCATTTGGTTTGAAACGTTTGGTCGGTATCGGGACCTGATTGCTTGGCTGGCTCGGATATGGTGGAGGTGGTCCTTGCGTACCCTAAGAAATGAGGAAGAAAAAAAAAAGGCCATTCAACTTTGGTCTCCACAAAAAATCGATAAAGTTCAATGTATCTTGAAGGAGGTTATCTGTTCGCCTTTTTCTACATGCAAATCCCAATATTTTTGTTAAATGCATTCATTGGGAGGCGACTTCACTTTGCCGCTGGAGGGGCATTCAAGTGCAATTGAATGTGCACCCAAAAGTATATCCGCGGCCCCATTAAGAAAAAAAAATGAAATTTCCACTTTTCCACGGAGGAAAAACCCACTTAACCTAAAAAGCCCACGTGTTCTCCTGAACTCACCTTTTCCCAGCAATCCCAGAAATTTGTACAGCCATTTTACGACCTAACGGCACTCTCCACTCCACAGTAACTATTTACAAAACCAATTCAGAATATAACGGTAGAAACTAAAGTAATAACGGATAAAAAAAACTGGACTAAAATCTAAAGCTCGTCCGCCTCGGTCAAGAACTTCTGCTAAAATGGAGGAGCCGCCGGCCGGGCAATTTCGATTTTACCGAAGGTCACAGACAGGAGAAACGGCAATGAACTCCACCTTTGCATGTGGGTGACTCCGAGCGAGCGGGACGGACGTACATGCCGCGCCCATCGGCCGCCGTTTGCGGGAAGAGGCAGCAAGATCGCCATTCATGTATTGCGTTTTCGCGGGAATGCCGTGTTTGGGAGCAGGGAAGATTCCGGTGGCTAAACGCTGCCGGTGCGTGTCTACGATGCCATAAATTGCCACCGGAGACATCTCGCGCAATAAAAGTGAATCTCTGTGGCCCCAATGAGAGGCGGATTTAGTCCAAAAAGCTGTCATGTCGCTCCGGTGGGACGGCGGCGTCTTCGTTCCATAAAAACGAAGAACTTTCTTTTGGCCACGGGAAAGAAACGAGAAATGCGAAGAATTGCTGGTTTGGTCTGAGAGATTTTGCTAACTTAAGCAATAAATTTAATTTCATTCATTCACAGTTAAGTTGTGTATCGATTCCTATCTTTCTTATTTCTTTAAAAGAAACAAATAAATTATTGGGCTTTGTTAATAATAAAAGTTGAATATTTCAAAAACTATAGCTGACCGACTCAAAATTTCTTTCGTATCCCTTATTCTTCAGATGTTAATAATTTTATTATAAAACCGAACTACAAGAAGGTATTTCTAAATAATTAAAATAATTTAAATTTTATTAATTACGAGCTTGCCCACTTCCGACATTGTCCGACGTTGTTGTTGCAGATTAAAATTAATTTTAAATGTATCTTTAAAGTATATTTTATTTTCACGAAAAGCCCTTATATTTTAACGGGATAATAACCGCCTATGTCCACTACTTAAGGTCCATTTTAAATATTGGTGAAAGAATTTCTGAAATTGGATGAGTAGTTTCGGAAATTACCGCCAACATTCAGATTTGCAAACTTTACCTATTTATAATAGTTTATGAAAACTAAAAATTTTTTTCTCGTATTTTATCAAAATTAAAATCATACGCACTATGTTAGAATTCCACTTTCGTTGAAAAATCAATTTTTGATTTTTGAAATTTATATAATAGCTAAGGTATATGCGAGTTGTCCTATAATTGTAACTACGTTTAATCTATGTAATTATTAACGCTGAAGTGAACCCATTTTGCAACTTATTTTCACAATTTAAAAAAGAAGAATTCTTAAATAAAACCCATGTTTCTTTCAGTATTTTTTTAAAATACGGGTTCAAAGCTGATTTATATTTTTGTTAATTCTTTCATATTGAAATCGCCGAAAATTATTATGCATCAACATCAGTGCACGAAAATGTTGTAGTTTAGCATTATATATTTTTTTAAATTTATCATTATATAGTTCATAGATATTGAACAAATGAAATTAAAACCCCCAAAGGAACATCATCGGTTCTAGTTGCCTAATTATATAAGCTAGGATGCGCCACATGGGCCTTGCTCCCGAGAGCGCTATTTTGGTAGGTTATAAAATTAATTTTGTAATCTATCACAAATAAATAAATAAATAAATAAAAATAATAATTAAAAACTGTTCAAGTGCGGGTTGGACTCGAGCACTGAGGGCTCCGCCCGCGTACGTTGTGATTGCCTGAGTAAGAACAATAATCCGAAACGTAACCAACGTAACAAACACAACAAGTCCGTATATAAGTCCTATTTCAACAAAACAGCCCGAACGAGGCACGAGACTATTTTTACTGCTAATAAAAGTGGGTGGAATGTATCCGTTTAGGCTAAAATTGACTTAATGTTGTTTGAATGGGTCTAAATAATGAATTCAATACATTTTTAAAAATTTTCAAAGGTGGCCGAAAACCGGCTTTATTGACCCTCTGCCTTTCATGCCGATCGGTTGAGAGGCGAAGGTGCAACAAAACAAATTCACTTTCGCTTTTGCAATATTAGTAAGATTATTTAAAAACGGCGTTTGAGTAAGTGGGCTTTACAATTTCCTTTTGCATAAATCGCGGATAAGTGGGTCCTACTGTATTAATAACTATTATTTCGTTTGGGTCATTGCGCCGACTTCAATCATCTATTAAATCTTGGAATTGTGCATATATAAACGTAAATATAATAATAACCGTGAACAGCAAACGAGATTCCCCACAGCTTAAATTATTCTATGATTTTCATGACTGGTGCATTTTCTAATATGATACAATTACATCTTTTAAAAAGTTTTTACTTCATTCCTTTTAGCTCTTTTTGAATTATTTTTTCTTAAAATGAAATCCCACATCAAAAGCTTAGAAAAAATAATGGTTTCCGAGAAAATATTCTATATGAATTCGTTCAGTCATGGTAACTTAATGGCTTCTTACTGGTTTGGATTAAAAAATTCCACGTGGCTGGACAAAGAAAGTGTAGAAAGTTTGCGGGGAGAAAAAATGCGCAAACCTCATCATAAAAGTATGAATTCTCTGTAGTGTTTCTCTTTTAATAAATTGCTTTGTTAGAAGTTTTTTATTTTTATAATTTCCAATCATCCTGTAAGCATAAAAATATAAATGTACGTACATAAATATATATGTATTTATGTTGACTTGTTCAACCAGGTGCAAAGTACCTGTAACAATTCGCGACTAGCTATTCATATTATGAAATTATCAAATTTCTCTTTTTTTTCGTTCAATATTTGTAACAGGGGCGCAATAAATCATAGAATTTCCGTATAAACTTTTTATCAAACAATTTTATTCAGATTGACTTTGTGAATTACGCCTACGCCAGAAGACTTTCTTAAATTTGTTATGCTTTGGCGGATAAAAGGAAAAGAAAATTCTTTCGGCATATTCACACATTTTATCGTATCTCTCACAAATATGAAAAGACGATTTGGGGGTTCCATTAGATAGGAAATTTGAATAAGGTTTTATTTCATTTGATTTTTCTAAGATTTATGTTTAGTAATATTAGCTGCTTAATGAATCCATTTTTTTTTTAAAAAAAACCCCTTTTACACCTACATAATTTTGTGAGAAATTAATTCAATTACAACTACTGAAGCTTCAATTTTGGATTTGTCATCTCGAAGCCATTAAATCGATCGAATACTGTGATTGGCCTAATTATTTAATTGTGCGTTCATCATCCAACGATTTAAATTATTTGCGTTATTGCTTGCGCGGATTTCAACAAGAGATAAAATTAAGTTTGGGAATTACTTTTCAAGGTTTAGTGCGGCTTTATCCATTTAATTGGCGTTTTCATTTTGTATTTGTTCGATTGTCCAAAATAGCGTTTGTATTTTGTGACTTCATGATTGACAATTTGTGATGTGTGTATATTCTGCATTGAACAATTGTGATACCTTTTTATAAAATAGCTTAAGCATAATATATTATAATATAATTGATATTCTTATAATATATGTAAAGTAATACCTCGTCCGCTTTTCTTAGCAGGAACTTGATCGACAGTTATGGAACTGGAGATTGAAATTCTATTTCCAAAGTTATTGAGTGTGTTTCTATTTAAATGCAATAAAATTAAATGCAAATGTCGAATACGGAAAAGGTTTGAAAATAAATCAAAAGCAAATTGGCAGGAATAAAATTGGAATTTAAATTTAAAACGAATTTAAATCAAAATCACTGTCATTCTACCAGCCGAAAATCTTGTAAATGAATGCTTTTGCCTCACTTTTATAGCATTTTGTAGCCTTGTGTAGGTACCGTGAGATTTGTTGGAGTTGGTACTGTGATTTTGTGCATGACGCAAATAAAAGTAACATGTTTTATTTTTCTGTAAAACTCATGTAAATGTATTGCATGCACAAGAAGTAAATGATAATTATCAAGAGTTTGTCTCACTTCATTTTTATTTAGCTACCCGTAATTAAAGTAATTTCAAGCAATGTTGGTCAGGTAACCACAAAGCAAAAGAAAAAAAACACCATTTACCTTGGCAAAGAAAAAAAAAGCAAAGTAAAAGTGTAAAAGTCTCGCAAAATTTAAAATGAAATATGAGAAAAGAAACTTAGTCGAAAATTGACTGATTTACTCTCATATTAAGGAGTTATCCTTCTGTGACGGCCCCAAAAATTAGTGGGAATTTCGGGAATGGTAAGAAAACTACAAATGCGATTTAATTTATTTTTTTACACACTCTTAACGCACATTCTAATTAATATATGTTTATAATTTCAGGAGAAACTATTCATATTTTACTGCGTTCTGTAGATTCACGTTGAAGATCGCTGCACCAATGCGGCCAGGTGGTGTGCATGATTTCGCTCACCTGGTTGGTACGAAATATAAAAAGATATTTTATTCACAAACAAGGACCCTATTCTGAAATTCGTTGCATTTAATAAATTAGGATCGAATGTTGAACGATTAATGGTTTACAGAATAGGGCCTTATGTCGCAGCAGCTATCGTCATTTCAATTTTTGATATCAGTGAACAAGCAGTTGTTTAGAAAGCGTTGGGAGCACTTTAAAAATTTTAGATTTATTTTAAATAATATGTGTTCGAACGACCTTGAAATCCGTTAAATTCAAAAATACGAATTGTTATTAGTTACGAGATTCAAATCCATTTTTTAGATGGATTCGATGTGGAAAATCAAACTGACTTATCGTATATGTTATTAATTTAATAAACATAATATAAGGTTAAATAATAACAGCAAACATAAAAAATATATAATATAAATAAACGTTTTACAAAATTTTAATCCAGAAATTTGGTTCAATAAGACGGAACGATGTGAATTATAGGAAGAAGCAGAAATCCATGAATTATGAGATGCCTTACCTCATTGATGTAAATATTGTGTTTTTTAAACATTTAGAATTGCTATTTAACTTGTTATTAAATTAAAAACGTCTTAATTCTATATTTTACTAATATGTATGTGAACATATAAGTATGTATGTATTTTGAACGCCTCAGAGTTGTGAATTGGGGGTGGATTTTAATTTGTTCACAGGTAGGGGTTTTAACTTTTTTAAGAACACCATATAAGGGAAATTGAATTTAATTTTTATTTGCTTAAAATTAATACCTGAAAGATGTATTTTTTACTTTAAATAATTGTAATATCCAGCAGATGAATAACGAAGAGAAACACAAATTTTTCAATTCCAGTAAAATGATACAAAGTGCTCCTTGCCCTAAATTAGCCATACTTAACGTGTACATTCCTCTCATCAGAATATACTCCCACGTCAAATATAATCTAATAAGTAAAACGTAGCTTACATAACAAAATTTCTAATGGCATATTCGTTGAAATTAATGCCCACACAATTCAACTTCAGCCTACTACAAAGTGCACTCCACCCGCCTACTAACTCATCCAATATTTTAGAAACGAGTATTTAAGCTTGAAAAATAGTCGTAGAAGAATTCTTAAGAAGCATAAAGATTACTTATATGTAGTCCCTTAAACACTAGATAAATTTCATGCAGTCCAAAAATAATCTTCAAAGAAAATAAAAGTTTGAAAGTTTAATATAATTAGAACAATCAATCTAACATTGTGTCCCTCCTACCAAGTATGA
The DNA here is from genome assembly GCA_959613345.1 of Tolmerus cingulatus. Classification (NCBI taxonomy): domain Eukaryota; kingdom Metazoa; phylum Arthropoda; class Insecta; order Diptera; family Asilidae; genus Tolmerus; species Tolmerus cingulatus. The sequence goes on along the minus strand of OY390707.1, from coordinate 11,677,534 downwards.
GCTAACGTAGGCGTGAGGCAATTTGCGTAAAAACAACGCGCTGAATTCAAGGAAGAATAAAAGGAAGCCGTGGTATTTTACAGATTTTAACCGTCTAACGAGTAACGACAACATATCTATGCCTATCGGCGAAATACGGGTCGGCATGCATAGTCTAAATCTGACAGAGATAGCCGCGCTGTAATCTGGTACATTCTGCAGCAGCGATAGTATTAAATTAGACCGGTAGAAACTATTTCTCGTAGCAACGGATGTCGTCTGTCTCCGTAGAGGCGAGTAGAACCTTACCAGTTATTGCGAGTCGAGGTAGTTGGCAACAGGCCCCCAGAGGTGAACACCTGGGCAGGTAAGAACTCTTAGACACAAACAGCTGACTACGGTGCGAAACGGTTTTCGCCCGGGCACTGAGTTATCACCTCCAGACGAGTCAAATTCTGGCGCAAGACCAGATCAAGGGGGTCACACATAACCCTAGACGCGGCGCGGCTTTTCTTTATGACGCAATTACCATTTAAAAGAGGTAAGAAAAAGAAAAAGGCTAGCGCCAGTCACTCACCTGAGGATATCCTTTTGTGAACTGCCTCTGCTGGGTCGTAGCCTGGGCGTTCTGCTGCTGCTGCCTTGAGCTCATTTCAGCAGATATTGGTAGATTCCAGGCCTCTTCGATTGAGAACAGCTGGCGTCTCTTTGACGTTATGCTCGGCATAGGAGCTTGGGCTAATTGCGATTGAAGAAATTTAATTCTTTGCGTTAAACTCTGCGGTTTTCCGCCACTCGCCGTTACCGTAGACTCTTTCAATAAATTTTTGCTACTAATTGACGGGGAAACCGGCACCGAGGATGCAGATGACGGTGATAGGCTTGTGTTTGCGGCTACAGATGGCGTTGTCGCGGCTCCGACAGCCGTCGACGACGATACGTTCAAGTGCTGAATTTGCGATGAATGCTGGAAAACCGAAAGAAAGGGGAAAACGATTATTTAAAGTCTTGAACGATTAAATAAAACCGAAATTATATTTAATTGTATTTTTTTAAAAATACGTCAATCAGCCATGTGCTGCCTTGAGCGCATTCTGGATCGGTGGCACGAGATGTTGCTTGCAAAACGCGCAAAGTATCCTTTTAAACCTTTCCGCTTTCCTCTCCGTTCGAGGGTCAGCACTGAGGTAAAAGTGAGGAGGAAGGATTAAGCAAAGTTAGCATTAATATGCACTTTAAGGTACCCACCAGCATGAGTTAGATCTTTAAAAGTTCCTCTCAGCTGATTTAAGGTCGCCTTACACTATTGAAAAATCCTCGCACCGCTACTCTAGCCTTAAAATCTGAAACACAAAATAGAAATGTGCCAAAACATCAACTTACAGTATCAGTGCTCCTAGTTGCGTTCAAATAACATGCATACGCATCTCTTGGCTGCCCACAACTTTCGTATAAAATTCCTAAATTAGTCCAGGCTGCTCTATGAGTCTTATCCAGTTGAACAGCACAAATGTAAGCCTGTAGAGCGTCTGTTGGCTGATTCTGCTGCTGATATAAAACTCTGCAAAGCCGCAAAGATACATAAAACGACCAGGTTAGAAACCGCGAGATGTAAAGGTATGCAAAGTAACTTACCCAATAGAGCACCAGGTATCTGCGTTACCTTCGCTCTCCTCAACGGAATTTCTATATGCTATAAAGGCATCGTGAACTTTATTAATCCCGGCGTAACATCGTCCCAGTAAATAAAGTGATTGTCCTGATTTTGGATCGGCTTCAATTGACTTTTGTAGATAGTGGATAGCAAATGATTCACGCTGTCGCTTATCTCCTAATGATTCGACACAGTGATACATCCATCCTGTGGAAATAAAACAATAACTTTCGTTAATTCATCTAATTTTTTTGAATTCTAATGTTACTTGTGGTCTTTCCTATAGTAATAGTGAAATAGTATAACATTATATATACATATATCATTCCAAAACTAACTTCTTCTTACGACCTTTCAAAACACAAGAAAATGAAAGTAATACGAATAATAATCGGATCTCAAAAAATTCACTAAAGTTCGTTTTCACAAATGTAGTAAGGTGTTGATAAAATATCTTAAATAAACGTTACAATTTTGTATAAAGCAAAATGTTAGAGAAGTGAATACCCAAAAAATACAAAGGCATACTCAACAATTAAAACGAATAATTGCTCGGAAAAAATACAAATATTCGTTTGTACTGCACTATTTAATTTATTTCGTTTACATGACATAATAGACATTAATCCCGCTATTAAACAACTTTAAATTAATTGATTCAAATAATTATTTAAATAGAAACAATGCGTCTGATTAATTTATTTTATTTCAATGCCTCTGATTAATTTAGTCCTATGAATGGTTTGTGTAATTGCCTGCGAAAACATTACGATTGGACAATTAAACGATTGAATCTGTTTAATAATGGAATTTCCATCGCCCAAACCGAGTGCATGAAGTGTTTGCCTGGTGGTCGTGGGTCACAAAAGGGTGGACCGATTATCTGGAAACCTTGAGCCCTTCGATTATAGTCGATTCATAGATATCTCTCTAGATAAATTCATATTAAAGCATCGTAAAGAAACATTTAAGACCTTGGGATTTCGTGCTTCCACAATGGATTTAACCCCTTAAAGTTCTTTAAAAAAATTTAATGGTCAATGCTCTTTCCTTATTATGTTGGACAAATAGTGAAAACAAATACCTTCCTTTGAATAAGATTTTTTATAAACTCTGAATCTACATGTGCTCTATATGCACATATATGCTCGACGACAGCACGACTACCTAATATTTCATGTTTAATAACTTAACCTAGCTCAATTCACATTTTAAACCAGTCATGAAAACATTGTGTTTATGCAAAACAACACCCTTTAATAAAACGTCACACACTGACCCACAAAAAGACTTTTAAATCAGTCCAAAATTATAAAATAATAGAAAATGTCAGACCATACACCTTCCATATTACATGCACTGGCTGTTGCGGTATTTTACCTTGCACGAAAATATTTTTTAATTTTACGTTCATACAATGGGGAATGTTTTTAAATTTCAATTTGTTTTTTTTGCCCTTGGTAATTAATCCAAATTTAATTAAATGATTTTCTTGTGGGAACACACATGTGCCGCTTTTACAAACACATTATTTTACCGAACAAAAGGGCTGCATAATTCAGAGTTATTACACAAAATAATCAATATTATATGTAAAAGCAGGGTTCTGTGAATTTCCTTCTTTATTTATAATTTTTCTTATCTCTTTTTTCGCTCTTATTACATATGAATATTGGGATATTTAAAAAGTAATAACAATTAATTATTATTAACTGAAAAAACGAATGCTTTTGCTGAGATCAAAATATTTGATTTTTGGTCCTTCCATTTTGATGAATAGACAAATTAAAATAATCAGATACTATTGTGACGCTTTTAGAAGTTCCGACTTCAGATTTCTTTATTTCTGAAATAAATGTTTCTAAAAATTGTTTTCAAAATCTTAGCCAGCTTTTCATCAAACAATTATTCCCTTATTATTATTTTAGAGAAGTCTATATTTGTTTCATTGTAATTTTAAAATTATTTTTGTGCAATAAAACAGAGCCATTAACGAGGTAATTCGGATCGCAAAATTAAAACTTCGGAATAAAATTTAGACTTTTAACATATGGACTACCAGATTTTATTCAGCCACGTATTCAGCTATTGCATGCCACCAATACTTAGATAATAATCATTAAAAAACTAAAAGATTGGTAAAAATCAAGTCTAACATTTGTATGCCACCTAACGATTTATTGTCTGTACAAAGCATAGAACGAGGCTAAATAAAGAAAACTGAAAATGTAAGACAATTTGTTAAAGTGTATAACTAGAATTAGTGTGCATCAATATGAGGCATTGTTTCAATTCAGTTCCATTGCAATAAGATGAAATTCTCGCAACAATTGGAAATATTTCCCAACCGAATTTCCGAGTGCACGTCATGCGGTATGCCGTTGCATTCATGCAATTGCAATGATCGTTAAATTGCGTTGACCTTACCTAACTGGCGATAAATGTCGGCCTTCAGTTGCAGTGTCAGCTGTTTTTCTGTGAGGAGTTGCTCATATGCTTCTTTTGCTGCTTTGTGTTTGTTTTGAACCTCATACAGGTGAGCGATGTGAAAGCGTACTGGAAAAGAAAAAGAGGAAAAGTTGAGAAAGGTGCAACTGGTAGCAAGTGAAACAGGTGAGTGTCGATGTCGAGACATTTATTCATTTAAGCAAGATGCAACAAAAAATGGGTAACAAAAACAGAAGAAGAAGAAAATTGCCCTATTCTTGATTGCGCGCGCTTACTGAGCGGATATTACTTTCAAGCACTAATTATTCATTATCGATCGTGGAAATTGTGAATCACGATCGCGCGTCCGCGGTGAGGAAATAAATGAAAAATTACAAGATTGCCGGGAAAAGATGCTGTGCTCGGGGTCCCGAGGTAATTGAGGCTCGCCTGACTCGCCCCGGTGATGCGACTGGGAGTCCTATTTGCGCGGAGTCAGAGTTTAGCCCCGGCATCTGATAGCATCCAATAAAAGCAATTGCCCTTTAGCTCGTCGACATCGCCAACTAGCAGCGAGTTCTGCAACTTCCACCCCCTACGCCCGCCCCATCCGAGGTGGGAGCCATTCCGGGTCGGGGCAGAAAAAGAGGTTTGAACCCACAAATGAGGTTGGGTTCAAATCATTTCGGGTTAATTCTATTTACAGATGCAATCGCGCGCGCAAATCTAACACTGATATCGATGACTTCGACGGGTTTCTCTTGTTTAGGAAACGATTCGCGGTAATTGAGACGTGGGCAGCTCCACCGCGGACTTTGTACAAGATTACCGCAGAGGTACCGCCGTTCTTGACCTTAGCCAACAATACAATGGTTATTGGGGACGGGCGCACGGTTCGAGATTTTCTGATTATTACTAGTCAAAGTCAAGACAAGTACGAACAAGACAAATTGCGAAACTTTAAATTTTAAAATACTCAGTAGTTTCTTGATGGGTTTTACATGTTTACATAACTCGCAAGATTCACGTTATGCGTGGTATTGAAATTAAAATATTTCATAGAAGAATTCTTGGACTTTTAAATTCATTGATATGTTTACTACTAACCGAAATAAACGAAATTGTATAAGGTTTTATTATTGTATTTGTAAAAAAGACAAATATGCTCAAAATAACTTAAAAGACAGTCACAGCAGTTGGTTTTTCTCAATTGTTTGAAAAAATACATCCTTTAACACTAAATTAATTATAAAACTCGTCGTTTTGCCAGTTTTCAGATTTCGTGTTTTAAAACTATTAATATGGTACATGTATTATTTTCAAATTGTATGACTTTAATAAAAAAAAAATAAAAGAATAATTCCTATTCAACTCGAAACTCTAAATAGTAAGGTAATCAAGACAGAAAAGTCCATTCAACCAAAAATATTTTTATAACGAATTCGAAATCGTTTTCGGTATATTCCAGACGATTTTCAAACAATTCTCAAGAAGCCAAAAATATTTAGAATAATTGAAATAAATAACTATGCATACACATACATATATATTTATGTATATCTGCTCCTTCTTGAGCGTACTCTATTATTAATTACTTGGCTCCAGTCTTGCTCAACACTCACACGCAAAGTCTTTCACTAAATATTTTCTGAGCAATTTAAAATTACCCTTTCACAACCATCTCGAATCTTTACATATTAAAATTAAAACATCAATGATGCATCTTCGTTTGAAACTTCTTTGTAAAACGTACGACGTGACGCATCGCTGCTAAAATAATTTGCACTAACTTTAATGACTTGAGAGTGCTCCTTTGAAGACGAAGATGCCTTTTATAGCTCGTAATTTATCAAACATCTAAACAATCAACATAATTTATCGTCAAACTCGGAAAATACAAGAAAATGCTGTTTGATATATCTAATACGCGGAAAGCAACAACTATTTTTAACTTGAAACTTCTTACTTTTATTTTAGACATTAAACAGAAACTATTTCTTATAGAAAAATACTAACCGCTACTAATGACAAACTTCTAGATACTTTTGTAGCTTACATTTCAAAAACGAATCGGTGCATTGACTTTCGCCGGGAATTTTGATTATCAAACCGAAAACTTGCCTTAAAATGAACAAATATTCGTGACTTTTGGCGATCCTATATATAGTATTAAAATGTTTTACACTATAGTGCAACAGGTTTTTTAAACCTAAATTCCCAAGACATGCCTCTGATTAGATATGGAATCAAATTCTGAGCTAAGTAAAAGAAAACGACCTCATCCGGTGATTTATAAAGGCATATTATTGTACTTCAAATTTAATCTATATTTATTCGCTAAAAATGACTTAACTTTTTATCTGTTTTGGACCGAAAAACACGACTCATTAGGTTGCACGAGACGCAAATAGACGTGAAGCGAGCCCTTAATCCAGGGAAGCCTCAGCATCATTTAATCTAAGACGGGATGTGTCAGGAGTCGCGAGAATGGCAATTTGAATAAAAAAGACTACCAAGATGAAAAACGCTTACGAAAATAGCGCCGCGCCGCAGCCATTCATCCCTTCCAATAAATCAGATTATTCCACAGGGAGATTTCAGTTAAGTTGGGACGAGATTACGCCGAGGCCAAGGAAAGAAGACACTTCCCAAAATAAGAACCTTCCATTTGATCGTTTTTTCCCTTTATTTTGAGAAGACGTCTCTGCATATTTTAGACCGGTGTCTACAGGCCGCCGTCGTTTGGAGGAGCATCTTGCCGCGTGCAGCATCCATCCAGGCCGGGGGCTCCTCTTTTGGCCGCAACAACTGCGCATCTTCCCTACTTTTATGCAGTTCTCATAGAGGATGGGATGGGATGGGACGGGATGGTTCTAACTGGTCGATCTTGTGGTGAAAGTTCATTCACCGAGCCTGTGACGGGGCCCAGGGGCTCCGCAGGGCTGGGGCTGGGGCTGGGGCTGGGGCTGGGGCTGGGGCTGCCTCGCCTGCCCTGGCTGGCATGGAATAGCACGGCATTCGTACGTGTGCCGTCGACGTGACATGGAAAGGGAACAAAAGAACTGCCGAAATTTGTCTGGGACCGTGCCGCCGCTCCGGGCTCTAGCCGCGCTAGAATTGGCCTCCACACCGGGAATGAACTGGCGGCGATGGGGCCTAACTCACGCACACCTTCCAGCAGTAAATATTACCTCCGGCCGCCGGGATATAATCACCCTCCTGGCACTGGATGGGCGATGTGCCGGGGCTTCATTGTCGACGACGAGCCTCCACAGTGCAAACAGAACGGGGCCCCATCCACAAAATTTTATATAGGGCTCGTCGAGAGATGTTCGCTATAAACTCGACGGGTTAACCTCAACGGTTGCCGCGCGGCAATCGAGCCCTGAGTCCCGAGTCCCGAGTCCTGAGTCCTGAGTCCTGAATCCTGGACAAGGGGTGCTCCTCTGCTCCTGAATTATTCTGCTGCATTGACGTAGCGTCTACGTCTACGCTGTGTCAATGACTTTTGTGGGGAATTTGAATTTTTTATCAGAAGGCGGGAGCCGCTCCCTCCCCTGCAATCGCATCGAGTGCAGTGAGAGGTCCGTGGCACCCCCTGTGACTCATGGCTTATGAAATGCAATCAATTTGCCCGCGCGTCGGCCGCAATATTCCCGGCGTTGGGCAGTCAACAATCGGCACTTGAGCAGATTTTTTTATTTTCGATCCAATCAAATTTGAAAAGTTCGATAGATGAACTTCTTCGCCACGCAGTCACCACTTCTTGATTGGGGCTCCGCAGGGCGTAGGGCTCCTATCATCGGCGAAGTGGTGCTGAAGTGGTCCTGGAAAGGGTTGCTGATGCTGCTGAGATTGACGGTGGTTGTAATTAAAAATTTCAATTAAGGTCTCCTTCAATTATGCTAATGTCCAATTAAACGTAGGCTATTTGTCAAAGCTCTTACCGCCCGTGGTGTGTGAATATGTTTAAAGGGGTTCTCAAAAGGTCTACTGTGGGGTTCCGTGTCCACTTGCACCCCAACAACCGGGCGGCCGGGAAATGGGGAAAATTTCATTAAAACCTCTCATAGTGGCTAGAAAGGCAGTTCCCCGACTGAAGTGAAGTAGAGGAAAATCACATAATGGTAGACTCTTAAATTGTTATTGAATTTATACCACATTCCCTAAAAGAGTCTATAATAGCAGTTTTAATAGAATAACCTCACATTTGTTGAATTTCTATCAGAAAACATATCGTCATAAACAGGTTTTGACCTTAAAATGCAAAAATTTATATTTTACTGTCCTTCTGAGGCAACATCTTTATGCATGAATCGAGTACTCATAAAGCTATTATTTTCTCTCGAAATTCTTCAGAAGTGTCTTTACTATCATAATAAAATTATTAGCGATAAATTGCAACCCAGTATAATAACTTTGTCTTATGTTGACTATTACCGCTAATTAAAGCATTCTAAAACTCGAATACAGGCAGTATATCCAATGAACCAATGAAATTACTGAAAACAACTTTCGTAACTAAGCGAACTTACATAATCTTCATATAATTCAAATAATAAAAGTTCATTATTTTATTAATTTTTCTCTTTTCAAAATATGTTAAATGTTGGATTACTTACATAGAGAAACAACAACTTAGAACTTAAGAAATTAGTTCAACATCGATGTGTTTTCACTATAATGATGAATTAAACTCGAAAATTTCAAAAATAAAAATGTGTCACTTCGAAAATATCCACACAGAGAATGTTTATGATCTGCCTACAATTTCATTATACCTATAATTTTAGTATTAAAAGGCTGTTATTTTGAATTCTAAAAATTGGGTAGGACTCGACTTAAAGTTGGCGACGTAAGTTCTAATACGTCTTTTAAACTCTACAATACTTCGAACATTTCTTAATTTTTCTGACAAATTATTGTATTGTAATAATTAACTGAGGAATAAATTGGGTTAAATATAAGTTAACTGGTCGCAGGTAGAACCCGATCACTACTTTTCTTGCATTAAAATTATGAATATGTATTCTCCATACCACGTAGATTGGCTTGCATGTTTGTTCTTTTATATTCTTAGCAATTTTGAATTCGAATTTGCAGGTTCTTTAATATTATTTGCCTCTAGACTATAAATTACGAAGTTAACGTCATTATATTGGTATTGTAAATTAGATTCTTAATTCCTTTTCATAACTCCAATTAGACTGGCCATTCTCATCTTTATGGTGTTCACATGTTTTGTCGAAGTTATGAGAAGTGATCTCATACACTTCGATCGTCTTCAGAAATCTGAAACTGCCGGAAACCGTTTTCTATTTAAATCAGAAGATATTAAGCCTTTGCTAATTCTACTATGAAACCATGATTTTAAATTATTCTCCATATTCCGTTGGTTAACGACTTTAAACCCAAGTTTATTTAAATGATGATCTCGTACTTTAAATATGTTGGACTCGCGGAAAGGTGTCACTGATGACTGAATGAAAAACGATAACAGCGACTTGACTAAAAAGCAAGGAATCGACCTCGTTCAGCAGATTCCACAAAGAACCGTAAAGGAGGTGCAAAATTGTAAGAAAAGAGTAGAGGGAGAAAGGAAACAAGGTAAGAGGCGCGAAGAAAAGCAACTAAACATGAAAAAGATACTTACTTTGGAGCTTCGTAAAGGTGCTCGGCGCGGAGTCGAGTAATGCAAGCTGCAGGTGTTTCAATGATGCCTCAAAGTCACCATTCACTTTGAACATAAATCCAAGGCGCAGATGAGCTTCATTGGCACGTGAGAAGTCTGGACACACGTACAGCAACTGCTGAAATGCCTTAATCGACCTGAAACGAAAAGATGCAGAAACATCGGTTACTATTATGCGCGTTCCAGTGACCGGTGGTCGTTGTGGATCGCTCGGGGCCACTTTTGGCCACCCGGAGCACCTCTTCCGCGGAGGACGAAAAAATTTCATAATTTATTAAGTGAAGAAAGTCTTAAGCAAACGATCTTATCATTACGAACGGGAATTGACACTGAAGCGCTATTATTCTTACTGCGATCCCCTTGCAGCCCAGTTGCAGCCCAGTTACAGCCCAGTTGCAGTTGATATTTCAGCGACGGCTGCTCCTGGCGCTGCTCCACCGCGGAGGAGATTGCGAAATGAAAGATTCTTAGATTATGCAACCATGCCGCATGCACCGGATTCACGAGCGGAGGTGCTCGCGACGGTGGTGGCGGCTCGCGTCGCGCGAACAGGTATCTTTAATTTATTTTTATTTTTTATAAGCATTTTTGCATGTACGGAACTTTCTCAAGGAATGCTAATAATTGTGATTTGCATAAATTAATAGTTCTCCGCTGATTTACGGCGCGTCACGCAGTCTTTGGAAACGTGCGGTGACGTGATATTTACATATGGCTCGACTCGATTGAAGTGGAATCGAGGAAATATCGCGGAAATATAAAAAATCATATGGTGAAAAGGGTTCACAGGTAGCCGCCTACTAATTTATGATTTAATTAGAAAAGGATAAAAATGCAAAGCGGGAACTCATTCACGTACCTAACAGTCATTTGCATGCATGCTCACAAAATTGCTTGTTAAGCCGGTTATGATATCAAATGACGGCTTTACGCCCCTTGTTAGTATAATTGAATGAATTATTATCGTTCCCACAGAAATGGGAAATAATAAAAAAGAACATTTTATAGATTAAAGAGTTGTGTACTTTGCACCTTATCGAAGTTTTCTGCAAGCTAAGATAGAATAGCAAAACCAGTAGGTATACAATTTTAAAAAAATCGTTTTCTATTTTAATTCGATTTTTACGCTATTAGAAATATTTCCTCTCAAAACATTTAAGTATAGAATAGGAAAAACTTATTTTATCAAGTCAAAAATTAGATAATTTTAAGAAATTTCTACATTTTCAGGAAAATTATCTTAAATCGTTGCTTCACTCATACTTGGATAAAAGACATTCATTTAGGATTCTTCAAGATTTTATTAAATATTGCAAAAGTCTACACAGCATCACCGAAATAAAATGTAAAAAAAACTTGATAATAAGACTGCTTATATTTTGTTGGACATTTCTTCTATGAATTGAAGTTTCTGATTTTAACTCCTGAGAGAGAACCTTCCTTCTTGCATAACTTTTCAGATATAAAATTGCAGCATCCACCCCTTTATTCAAATTTAAGCAAGTTGGCAAATTATCTGCATTGTAAAATTATACAATTATTTTTAAGAATGTACTTTCAGTTCGTTTTCCGACGTTCCATTCACAGAAAAAATAGGTATATTTTTAATTTCCATTAAAGAGGGCTTAGAAAACGTTAACAAAAGCTTTCAAACAAAGTCAGTTCGTTCGCTTCGGAACTACGATGCCAAAGACAGAGAAATAAAATAATAGACGAAGACTTTAATTTTACAACGCTACTCTTTTTGCGGGTTTAGAGGTATAAAAATCAATGGATGGCAAAAGAAAATGAATGAAAATTATTTTTTCTTTTAATTAATTATATTGATTAAGAGTGCCCGTTTTTCGAGGTAAATAGCTGTTGCATTGCACAAATTCTCTTATTGCCATGGTTTCAGCAGCTTTCCCCGTGATTCTATTGACCTCATTCCCGCACCGATGAATCTTTTTGCAACGAAATACATATGAAACTCCAAAAATAGTTCCTAACAGCCTGCAGTAAAAATCGATTACGTTTTTCCCAGAATCGCATATCACGTGAAAACGATATCAGCACAGGGGAAACGACCTAGTGATAAAAGATTATGAGATTGATACCCAATCTACACCACTGGAAATTAATCCGAGGCTGACTTCACACGCCCAACCAAAAAGTGTTCCAACGGCCAAAAAAGGCAATTTTTAAATTGCATACCATCCAGCAATAAGCAGCAGCAGCCGGGCTGCTCCACATCTCGGAGTCGCCCAAGTTTACCTGCTAATTGTGTCACAAATTAATCATCTCGCCGTTAATCAAAGGTTTTTTTTCCGCGATAAAACCCATTAGCGCGGCCAGCCCCACGTAATTCCCGCTCGGCGGTGCCGCGGTCGGCCGGAGCAAAAATTCGCACGGCACCGAACGCTCGAGGAGATTTTGATCCTATTCCCGCGTAAAGGCGGTGCCCGCGAGTGCAATTTTCTCTCAGCCCAGCGGCCCAATTAATATGCACTCAAATGACGGATGTAATTGTCATTAAACTTTTTTTTTTACTTTTTTTTTATTAATTGCAGATTGCGTCCGATAGCCGCACATAGGCCCCCGTAGAAGTTTCTCTTCCGGTTGAGTGCGTGCTGCTGGCCGATGGCTATCGTGAATTTGTCACTTTAAACAGCGCACTTCCTTCTGCTGCGAAAAGGGGTGCAAACTCCACGTAAGCGAAGACTTGCTTTTCGTGAGAAGGAGCATTATTCTTTAAAAATTTGCGAATTCTTAAATAATAACTTTCTTAATATTCAATTCTTTTCAATTTCGAAATGACTTAATCCGGTTAATCTGAAATCAGTGCCCTGCGGCCCCTGCTCGAGCCAAAGGCCATTTTTGTGTCCGCGCAGCAATTTCCTTAAATTGTTACTTCAATTCCGCCTTAATCGCGGACTTAATGCATTATGCAATCAATCAGGTCATTGGATCCGCTCGTATTGAGACGTCTTGTCTTGGGCTCGACGGGCATTTTTTTACTCGTCCGCTAACAAAACTGGATTTCGTTGTTTTTTGCATACATATTTGCATGTACGACCACTTTCTCGACGAAGGGTTATCGCTTCCGGAAGGACTAAATGCATTTTTATTATTTCCTTTCGATTCTTCAATAAATTGTCCAATCGTTGTGGTAATTTTATTTGCGTAATGTAGATGTCTCAATTCCTCGTTTTTGGCTTCGAGGAATTGATTCATTTTAGGTCTGCCTTCTTATTTTCCACAACAGTGCACCTTTTGCCATTTTTTCTTACTTGCAAACTTTATCGCACTTCTCACCGGTATCAAATATCGCTCAAAATTTTAAACTGAAAATAGCCCAATCTGGCAACAAAACATTCCCAGTGAATGACTGGATTTTTGTATAGACCTTCGTTGTAGCGTGATAAGCAACATGTCAAAAATCGACATTGATATCATGCCAGTACAGTGGTGTTAGATATTCCAGGTCAGAGGATTGGGAAAATCTCAATTTCTATTGATCGGAGGGCGATAGAGATTATCCACCAACGTTTTATAATATTTCTCTCTAGAAAATCTCTAGCTTACTATTTTTCGAATATTTCTAGTATCTAACATCAACTTCACAAATTATTTTCACTTTAATAAACAATTTTCGACTTCAACAGAAACGGCGAACATCCGCAAATGGTGCAAAATTGCCGTCACAACACAAACGAAAACAAAATACAGCTGACCTCAGCGAGGGTCATCATTACTTTTACAATTCAAATTAGTCCGATTACATGATAATGAGTCATATCAATTATACCTGGGCTGCCAATCGCAATAATAGCGCACTTTATAAAATGCGCACACCGAGGAGACGACAGACGATCTTGAAGTGAATCGCGCGCCAAAAAGAAAACAGCCGTGACCTTCGCGAGATCACCACCTCAGCACTAATGAAGGAGGACTGAGCCCGAGATTGGGTCATTTCCGTGGAATTATTGAAGTTTAAGGGCTGCTGCTGCTGCTGCTGTGGCTGCATTTCTTACCCTGCCCTTGAGGTGTATGTTTCTTTCTTGAAAATATAAAATGAGATAAAAAGAAGGGAAGATCGCTCAGGTCGTCCAATTAGAATTTTAAAAATAACCATACATGTGCTAGGGCTAATCCCTCAGCCTGTGGGCAAGCCTCAGGACGGGTCTGACAAGGAGCCTGCACCTACCGCCAGTTTAAGGGATAAGGACTACTTCCGAGCGCTTGCATCTGTCCCTTCGAGTGCCCAAGTAGACGAACATCTGCAGCTGATTTTTTTACTCTGAGCGCTTCAAGGAATGGTCCTTTCGGGAATTTTTTTTAATCGATCTTCACCTGCTCGGAGTGTCTCGTTATTGGAACAAAAAACAAAAAAAAAGATCCAAACACATGTCGGGCGGGGAACGTGCACAAAAGCCCTTTTAGGGTCCTTTACCTGCGCGCAACAGTTCAGGGATCGTGTTGGGATTCAAGGAACACCATCTCCTGGTCCGAATTTATTAGATAATGAAAAATCCGTCTTGCAAGATTTGAGCAGATTTGCCGCGATTCAATCGTGTTTCGGTTGAATGGGACCCAAAAATAGAAGCCCAGGTGCACGGCCACACCTCGGAAGATCCGCGCTCGGATCATTGCTCTCCTACGCTCGATTTAGCCCCGTAGCGTTCCTGTTTGATAAAAAAATAAATAAAAATCGGAATCCCAAGCAAGACGCTGACGTGTTTACTTAGTGCCAAAAGAATTTTGTTATTCTTAAGAATTAGGAACAGCCTGTGGAGGTCTGATAAGCATAGCAAATATGCAAACAGAGGAAGTCGTCTTGTGACGTCGACTGAGCCCCCGTCTCGGACCGAAGCGGAGCGCTAGATGAGCTGGAGCTGGTGGCCCCATAAAACACTGACCTGCCGCAACAGCGTGCGCCGGAGATTCTGCGGCGGGCAGGAAATCGAAATTACGTAACTGCGCGCGGCAAATTGCCGCCAGCCAGCGGCAGGTTGAGTATTGTGCGATCATCTGCACGCCGCCACCCGCCCCGCGACGAGTATGTAAATGGATGAATTTATAGCCGCCACCAGCTGTTCCGCAAGCCTTTAATTATTTTGTAATTTTCATTGCCTCCAGCGAGGAGAACGTTTCGCGCGACGATCACAGCACATCATGCGGTGGTAGTTCATCTGGCGGCGCGCGATGAATTCGCTGCACTCGCTGCACGCGCTTTCTTAATCAAAGAGAAGCGGCCAAACAAAATTTGAATTCGCGATTAAGAAAAAATCAAAAAATCACAGCCCGCGGAAACAACAAAAGGCAGGCGCGATGCAATAAAGAGGCCGCGCAATCACTGGCTCCCGCTGCACCCTGCGCTCTCCTGTTGGGGACAAAGTCTCCAAGGAGTTATTGAACTGCGCTAAGATAAAGGCAAGACGCCGCGTCGCGTCGCCACCAAACCGCACGAGCTCAATTCGGTGGGGTTATTGATCAAAGGAAACGCAACGCAACTGTTGGCAACTTCCGTGTTTTCCTGGATGACAAAAGATTCCAATTCAGCACAAGTCCCGGCCAAACAGAGATAAAAACCCGCTAAAAAGGCGCTATTCATGGGAACTCGTTTTATTTACATCTTTGGTCATCGTGTCAACGTTCTCTGCAAATAATCCGCACCCGACTGAGGAGCAGGCAGAAGACAGGGGTTCCAGGGGGAGGAGACAAAAAACAAAAATCAAAAAAATAGCAACCGTTGAAGATTACATCAAGTTTATTTTCTTCTAGCCAGGTAAACACAAGAACAGCTGACACGCGGTTCGTTTTCTTCGCGTCATGAGTCAGAGCGTGCTGATGCACAAGTGTCGCTCAAGTTCACTTCCTAGAAAGTGAAAAACGAACAAGGTTACTATTGAGTCGGTGAAAACTATTCAAACTGACATCACCCATGAGAAAAAAGTGAAAATTTATTTGCACTAAATACCTGTAATTAAATAACAAATACCGACAATATAACCGATCTTTTAAACTAGAACCCTGCATTAACTATTGTATATTTACCTGACGGTTTTTGAGGCACTGAACCCCAATTCAAGCTTAATTTTGGTCCAGCATGTGAGGCTTTAGAGATATTCTGACCATGGAAGCGATCGCGAATTTTCCTCTACAAATCTCATCGCGCCTTTATTCCTGCCTTAATTTTTCCAATATCTAGGTTCCTCTCCTTTTTATTTTTATGACGACCAAACAAAAAACTACATATGTAGTTAAGCAAGTACTTTTAATAATAAAGATAAGACATAAAAATAAAGAAGTAGTCGATCGACCGTATTTAAGTATTGGGAAAAAATCTAAAAGAAATTGAAATCTCATTTTCCTGTTTATTGTTAATAACAAATAATATACAAAATTTTATACGAAAAAATAAAATTGTATCTACATTGGAAAATACAATTGATTAGAATTACACGAAAATCAATATTTATCTAATTTCCAGTAACAAATTGGGCAATCATTTAGAAAACATTAATACGATTTGATAAGCGCTGCTTGTAAAAGCGATTTTCACCCTTATGCGTAATTAAGGAAAATCATTGAATCGATTAATTAAATTATATTCAAGCCTCATGAGACATGAGGCCAAGGGCAGAATACCACCACAACCATTTTGTTTTTGTGGCTATAGACGTATCCCGAATTTTGCAACAGGAAACTTCGTAACACTCTAATTTTAATCTTATTGGTTCTTAATATTTAATTTAAGTCTTAAAAAAACGTATCTTATCGCAGCTGTGACAAAGTGCAGAATCCGTCATCCGATACTAATCCTATTCCGACAAATTGTTATAAATTTTCACTCCGACTTCCTTACCCAAGTTCCAAGTAAAGTTTTCCCTCCAATTACTGACAGTCTGCATTAAAATTCTAAATCCATTAAACGCCCTTTGTGCACCCCAAAAAGTGGGCCATCTGCACTCTAAAAAAGTTCCCAAACCCGGTCGTCGGTCATTGATTTTCAAGGATCAGTTTCAAAGAAGTGCCAAGACACTCAGCGAAGAGGAAGGGCCATCTTCCGCCCTAAACAGCGTCCAAAACCCACCAAAACCCAATCCGGGTAGATTGGGTTCGTCGCGCGGACATTAGAAAGTGTATAGATGTCACGGACGCGTCCCTGGATGCACGGATTAAATATCACGCGGCCCTTCGAGGGTCACATAATCACATGCATCCGACGACATATTCCAGTCTCACGTAACCCAACACCGACAACCGGTTACGTCACAACGGACGAACGGACGGAGGAACCGGGGCATATTCTTTTAATAGCGGAAGCAATCTGAATGAAGGCAAAAATGTGTTAATGCCAGAAGAAGGGTTTTTCTTCGCGGATAGGCTCACCGCCGTTTGAAAATGTTTCCCACCATGCGAGTGAGTGGCCCACATCACGCGATTACTAAATAATGAAAGTAATCAAGTCATTAACAATTTGCGGGATAGCATAAGCCGCCGCCGCCGCCACCCGCGCAGTGTGAGTACGACTCTTCCTTCATTGCATTTTATTCCTACGATAGTTCCTCCACAATGGGGTGGAGGAAATCCATCCAGAGGACTCCCTGGTGGAACCCTGCAGGAAGAAGGGTGACTTTATACAACACAACAAAAAGAAAAACACCCCCTTTGTGGGACAGGGGCGGTACGAGGGGTGATCCAAGACGAAGAAGATTAGGAAGGTATTGATCGTGCACTGGCTGCTGAATTTTTTAAGCTCCCGTGTACCTAACCCGGACTAGCCCCAGTCGCTTCCCTTCCCGGATGAATTCATCCGAGGACAATTGAATCAGCCCAGACGGTCGTTCGGCCGGCCGACTGCTCCTTCTCCAGGATAAAATGCCTTTCGCAGGGAGAGCAAAGGATGTGGGAATTGAATGGGAGCTCCGAAGCCAGGGGGATCTGAAACTGGAAGAGGATTTGAGGTATCCGCGCTTAGAATGTGAACATGTGTGGCAAAAGGACGGCGTTGGAGGCGGCGGCGGCGGCGGCGACGACGGCGGCTACCCAAGTGCGCTTTGTGTTTAGGAGTAGGGATCGGGTGTAGGTTTGATTTTTAATGGCCGCACGGCGGCAGAAACCCTTAAAAAAACATATAATACCACCTGTCAGCTAAACAAAACAAAATGGCTCCTTTGGCTGGATTAAAATGTACCAGCGCTATTACCACTCGATCGAACAGCAGCTAAAAGGAAGCGTCTATTTTGTTCACAATAAGAAGAAACATCCTCCCAGTGTACACTTTATACCTACTGTAATTGATGCTAAAAAAACCCAATAAATGGTGATATAAACAATAAAAAGTTTTGCCTTCCGCTAATCCCAAAAATATGCCCTTTTTCTGAGCGCCATCTTGCATGTACATTATTTAAAGAGATTATTTAAATCATAGAATATCTAAAATATTTAAAGTTCAAACCCCTATTTAATTTATATAATTATTTAAGATTTTATTAAATTGCTACTTACTTCAATCTATGAAATTAAACAATCCTACTCCAATAAGATGGTAGAATAAGGAGATTATTCCATGGAAGACAAAGGGACAAATCAAATGTTGAAAAGCTAGAAAAGTGATCAAACACAAGAGACATATTCCCAATAGTCCTCATAAAAATGCAGTATGCAAAGTCAAGTTTTAAACGGATCATCAAACTTCTTCCTCCATCTGTTAATAAAGCATTAATAAGTTCGTCAAAAGCAAAACGACAGTCCAACCGCACGCCCCGATGTTTATTGTTGTCAAATAAGGGCAAAACACAATCATTGATGGAATAGTCAAAATTGATTGATGGTCTTTTACGAAAAACACGTTTAGGGGAAGATTATGCAGGACCATTTGTGAAATGTATTTCAAATATTGCTTGAATCGCACAATTCGCAAAAAAGGAGCAATTCGAATAAAAAATACGTCTGTCGTCCAAATAGCTCGATAGCATTAAAGGATTTACTTGTATTTATTGAAATCGATTGTTCATGAATTAATTAAAAAGACTTGTTTTCCTTTCAAAGAACAATAATTAAATATCAACGCAACACAAACCACCATCAAATAGACGTGATAAGCCAACACCAAATTGAGCGCTTTGTGTTCTGGGATTCGAAAAGAATGGAAGGGTTGTATTTTTTTACTTTTGAAAATAATTGAACAGAAAAGATCTATAATGTCTTATTATTGCAACGATATATCTCAAGCCCACAAATAGGTGAGAAACAAGTTAATTTTGGAATTGTAAATATGAATCGTTAAAATTATTAGCTGGTTAACGAAATATCTCAAAAAACTCGCGCAAATGTGAATACGGTTTGTATAAAATAGATTTTGAATTTTGTACAAGTTTGCATTTTACATACAAGTCATAAAAATTTATAGAGTCTCAGAAAATGTTCTTTTCTGAATTTTTATCAGCAAATGCTCAGGAAAGTCAATAGTTAAATAAAGTTAATTTATTCCTGTTCAAAGAGCAAGCATCGCTGAATACAAGTTTCGGAATGTTTCGTCCATAAGAGACAGAACAATTGGGTAACATAAAAATGCATTATCGATGCTAGAACAGTCTAGCAAAGTCGTTCTTCGGCCACTTTGTGCGTCGTGCACATCCAGGGCGGTGGCTATTATCCGGAAGAAAAATGGTTGCTTTGTGCAACTGACTTGCCCTGCGAGTCCTTTTTGCTCGCGTCCCGTGCACTGCAGGGGCAATCAAAAGTCTCACGCTAAAAATTAGCCCATCGCAGCGCACTGCAACATACCTCGCAGCGACTTCGACTTCGAACCTTTCATACAGATTCCTTCCACGAAAATCGTCACGGCGACGACGGCTGCGATCTGGTGGGTGGGTGTTCTTGAAGCTTCCAAGTTTTTTTGCTCGGGTCGTGACTGAGTGCAACACAATACCCTGCGAAAATATTTCTTTACAGTACATTGCCGCACGGCGCTCTAAGCATAAAGTAAGCAACCTGGCCGTCAGCAGCATAAGCAGCATCAGCATCAGCATCGGCAGCATCAGCAGCAGAAGACGACGACAACGACAACGACAACGGCAATGAACAAAAACCCTAAAACAGGTGAGAGCGCTCCTTGGTGGATCTTTTGTTATCGCGACGTTTTTCTCCTTCTTCGCGTTTTAATTGTCGTCTGAACTGTGCACCGTGCAGAGGAGCGAGTATCACTTCAGAATTTGTGTCATGGAGAATCATAGCTGGGGGTTGCTGGTTTAAAGTGCATCCCTAATGGTCCTTTCCTCGTGTAACACCCCCTTTCAAATTTGAATAAACTACTTTCTCACATAAGCATTCCTTTTTCCTTATTCTTTTCCTTTACGCTCCTTTTCATCCAATTTGTGCTGACAATTGGCTTCGCGAACAAACAATGAAGTGTGGACTACTCCAGGAGTGGAGTACCTGCCAACAGAAATTGCTCTAATGCCGTCAGTAACAGATAAAAGATAGTAATCGGCGGGACACCACTCGAGGAGTTTATGAGAATGGAGCTAAGTAGGGCACCATAAGTTCAAAAACTTTTTACTTTAACATTTACTGAATGCAGTCTTTGTATGCATCAAGGAAAGGCAACAGAAGATTATCATGACATTTATTTGAACGAATACACAATACGTGTGTAATAATGAAGTAATGAATTGATGTTAAGGATTACTTTTTTGCTTCTAGTAAATTATTTCCTCACAATTCTAATCTAAATTTAACTAAACTTAAAGCAATTAGTTTAACACCAAGGATCAAATTAGACTAGAAATAGGTAATGAAATCCTGCATACTGATAAAGCTTTAAAGTCGACTTTTGAATATCTATGATATCTACAGATATTATAAAACAAGAAAAAGAAGGTGATTTTTAAATATAGTTCCAGGACTTCTGTGAGAGCAATACGAAAATGTTTGGGTTGAATGTCTTTTAAACAGCATTGAGGTATGAACAATTTTAAATTAGAAAAATATTATTTAAGTACATCCGTAACTTTGTAATAATAGTACCTATAAAAAATAATGTAGCAATTGCTAAATTCTAGTTAGTAATCTAAACTACTAAATTTATTAAACACAAACGTCTTACAATTGCTAACCTTAACCTAAAACTTTTTTATTTGTTTGATCAAAACATTACAATCAAACAATTAATCCAATTGTTTACAACTTATTCCATCTTTACAAATATTAAAAGCACATAATTTTCAAAATGTAATACGATAAAGTGAGCTACAATCGCAAAAATATCATCAATCATATCCTTGCTCCCAATTGATGTATGACTTGATTCAAATATTGGTCTAATTGATGGGGCAATTTTTACGTCGAAATTCGTCAAGTGTTGATTGTATTTACACAAAAAATATGGTTTGATATAGCGAATATTTGCTTAATTTAATGCATGAAGTTTAACCAATTTTCATGTTTACTCAGTTTGTAATTGATTTTTAATTCGTTTATATTGAAAGTGTATATTAACTGATTTTAACAGAATTTTAAGACAGGCGTTAAATTTAAAATTTTGTCTAAAAATTACCTTTTTATCCTATAGGTACAAATTATATTAAAAATTAAGTTAGCACTCCCAAAAGATGATCGCTTAAATCAAATCTATACCCAACAAAGTTAACTTCTTCTTCAAATTTGCTTAGCAAGAGAGTTGAAAACTATATAGAATTTTTATTTTTTAATCAAAACCCACTGAAGGAAGTATCTGCAGTACTAAGGAACCGCACCCGGCACATTCCTTTAAGACCTGTTCGTGACATTTCTTACATAATCCCCGAATCCCGAGAAGTAACATATAAAGAATGAATGAGGCGCCAAAGCGACTATTATTGGCAATTTTCCCATAGCGAAAAATTCAAACTTTATTTCGGTTTACTGTTGGGAAATTGTAAAACTGAATAGCAGTTGGTATCACGACTCTTTATTCATGTATTCCGCGCCAGCCCTGGGCATAATAAATTTTTGGTTTATTAAAACGTGTTATCTCATAAAACTTGAAACGCAAGCTGCTTTTCCACAAATTGGCTTATTAGCGGCTTAAAACGCGAGCTCCACCACTCCCACCCCATTAAATATTCTCGAAAAATCGCATATATTTTGGGCATGACCGACCGACCGACAATAGGCCCTGCAAGCGAATTTTGGGGCAATTTTTCACGTTTCCTGCACCCCCTTCGGGCAGGTACATAGCCCATAAGTCTCAGTAAATCTTTGTAGGCAAACCTGGTCCTGTTCAAGTCTACAGTCTAGAATTAATAGCAAAGTCCAGCTTGGACATAAATATTCGATCGTTATTAATTCGGTGGACGTTGTTTGCACATGGCAACGCCGACTATTTGCCCGGAGGGTAACATGCACCGACAAGTAGCAATTAAGGTAAATTAGAAGGCTCTAGTTTCTGGGCCCCAATCCACTAGATTGTATTGCTCCTTTTTTTCCACCGAGCAGCTGCACCAATTGTCGTACGACACTTATTTCCCCATTTTGTTTTTAGATATGCCCCAAGTGGCGGACCATTGATATTCAAAACCATCACGACAATGATCCGAATCGGGTGCCGGGACTTTGTCCGTGTCTCAATGTGAAGTGCACTGCCGGCCGGTCGTCGTGTTGGTGGCGGCGGCGTCGGCGGCCCGGCCGCATTCTATTGTGCAAAAATCAAGTGAACTATGCCTCTAGAGTCTCGCAGCGGCGAATTCAGCGGAGCACCGAGCTTCCATTGAGCTGAAACTGGTTATCACGTAGACCGTTTTTCAGTTCCCCTCGTCCACACGCGTCGCCCATCGGGAAGAGGGGGGGCCTTATAACACAATTTCAGTGCACACGTTCGGTGTGCTCACCGCGCTCTGATCGCTCTCCAGAGCAACGCGTGTGCAGCACATCGCACGTCCGCCCTGACGCAGCGCAGTCCATCCCGCCCCAACGCAACGCATCCGTCGCATCGCAACTTTCGTTCGGCTCTTTCCCTCGACGCGCCAGAACATGAATCAACCGCGCTCTAAGTAAATAGGAAATGGCCCGGGCGAGGGGCCCCGCTCCTGCTTCTTCCCCCGGGCACACGGACTCCTCGTTTTCCCACCGATTACACAATCCCGCGCCGCTCTCCGCACTCCTAAAGCTGAGTTCTCGTGGTGGTCATGGCGACTGCGCCTTTACGTCACCACTGCGATCCATGTAATCGCCATAAAAAGCATCACGTGCGATTCACCGTGCCACCGTCGCCCCGCGATTCTAGACCCGGCCGTCGCGCAACAACGCGCCGTAATATCGACACAATCGACATCGGTTTTATGTTATGATTCTGTTGATTTTTATGGATGCCTCGTGTTTTATGCACCGAGAGTAGAAACGGATCGCCTGGGAATCTCGTTTCCATCATAATGTTGGATCACATGATTGAAGTCGGAATTATGAATATATGTATAATTTATTATGTACCAGTGGCAGCGTAAAATGGAGCTCTTTTTCCCTCTTTGCGGAACCATTCTAGGCCCTCTAGGCGCTGTAAAAGTTTAGAACCCCCAGTGCGACTGAGTTGCGGAAACTTGTTTTCTTGAAAGGTGATTCCCTCTCGAATCTGGGAAAAAAGGTTCATGCGCTCTCTTCGTCTCCAATTTGCCAGGGTTTGTTATTAAATACCGTTAGAGAAACAGACGAAAGGTAAAAATTGACTTTACCTCTATCACTGATTATTCGGATGAGATATTTTTGGTTCGACAACGTTTCGGAATCGACTTCATTTCGTTCCCGCTGGGAGTCGCTGATTTCTATAAACAAATACTGCGAGGGGTGACTAAATGAAGCAAATTCTGGTCGGAAATGAAAATTTTTCCTGCCCAGGACGAAACTGAAATAAATTCCCCGCGGTTAGGGTTGAAAGCAGGGCTTTGTCTACATATTTACATATATTTATAAGACAGACCTAATTTGCGCAATCAGAGGGGTCCAGCATTTTCGAACAATTACAACAATTAGCAATGTGCACCTGACACATTAATCTTATTGTTCATATGATTATTAATGTGGCCGCGAATTTCTATTAAAACTGTGGTTAATATCAATCGATATTAAATTTATCAATTTAAATGTATTTTGGTAGTCGAAATCCAAGAACTAATTGCCTCTTTGCGTATGTGAAAAATTATGTGTTTGAATATTATTATACTTCAAGAATATTCTCTGTAAATATTAAACTAATTCGACAGGTTCTAAAAATTCGATTTTAAACTAAAGCTAAAGAATGGTATATTAAGCACTGCTTTGAGTGTCGTCATAGGAATCGATATTGGGAGTATTATTAATCTTGGGACCATTAAGAGAAAGCATGAATAGGGTTTAAGAAGCTGTTACTAATGAAATGCTTGCTTTTTAAGGACAAAAATGTTAATAACTTAAATATTAACAATGTGTTTATTAAGCAAGTTTAAGAAATTAAATACCTGGAAATACTAATGGATGGGCAATAAATTTTTAATTTAAAAATTCAAAGATTCTATAAGCTGTTCCAATGCTCGAAACCTTATGTTGCTTAAATGTTAAACAGAAAGAAGTTATGTCTTGTTATTTGCACAATATTTAAAATTAAATCAGGTAATTTCATGTCTGTGAAATTTAGTAATTTAGATGAGACACGTATAGATATGATTTTAGTCTTTAGTTTATTTTATAATAATTACTTTTAGCTATTCAGAATGAGACCAGGAAACAAGATTTTATGTCTATTGAATTTATGAGAGTTAAATTTGAATTAGTACAAGCAAAATTTCAAATTTGCACTAAAAAGACAGCATTTGCACACATGTATTTTATGCATAAAATAATTTTTGTCAGAGTGCCAAGTTTTCTGTAGTACAAAACGTTGTCAACACCTCAAAGATACCCTCTTTTCAATATAGAAATGTGTAATTTAATTTTCCCCATCCGCCCAGTGCTTCTGCGTCTGTTGTATGGTCATATCTTCCGAGGTGCCACATATTCGGCAATACGTGTGCCACGCCACGTAGGATGTGCAATAAACGAATTCTCCCAGTGAAAACATCTTCCATACACCTAAAAAGCAGAACAAGAGCCCTAAATGGGTTTCTATTCCGAGAAGTGTAATTTATGAATAATTCCTCAGTTCAAGGGAAAATAGCAAGAAATACATTCTGCAAACGTTAAGAAAAGAACTAGACAGAAGTAGGCAAAAGACGAAACTCCCAGAGAAAACTAAACTAGCTATGCGCTCTGTGAATTCCGCCTAATTAAATCCACACACATTACGGACGCAGCTCGCGATTATTCAGCAATCTGCTCCATCGGCTGAGGGCCGTCGTCTTGGAATCACCCCGGCCGGCCCCCCCGCGCCAAGAAGTCCAAAAGACACCACAAGTCCAAGAAAGAGGCGTCCAGATCCAACAAAGCAAATCTTTTTTAGACCCATCCGCCGGAGAGGAGCACTAGAGAAATCAGAGCGGCCGGGGCTGTGCCACTGCCGAGCCTCCGCGAACGGAACTGGGGCCCCGGCGGGGCTCCGCACCGCGCTCGTCGCTTCTTCGGAACGGCGCAGCACTAGCACCGGCGGTTTGAGTTTGAGTTTGGGTTCTATCTGCGAAAGGGCAACGGCCCCAGGCATTGCTCCACAGCTCTTCGCCGGAGCACTATCCACACAACAGAGCGGCGCTCCAGAGGACGGGGGCCTGTGGGGCTCGTCTGGCCGCTTCTGCCGTGGCCCCATGGGCCCCACCGGCCCAATCCGGCCGAATATGTAACCAGCGAACAGCGACACATTTATCAGGGCGCCGCGGCAGGAGGAGCAACCCGGCCAAACAAAAAGAGCCCGAGATTGCTCGTAGACGTTGGGGGGTTGGAGGCCCCACTGCCGCTGCCAGCGCCAGACAAAACACAGTGGCGAACGGCTTCCTGGGGGGACTGGGGCTTCGGTTTTCGGTGTCGCCGCCAGCCGTCGACGGATGTGGGGCCCTCTCGTCGGGCGCACGCGCACCGCTTCCTCCTAAACGCACAGTTTCGGGCATTTCTGGAGACCGAGGAATTCCCATATTCGATTCCAATCCAATAGAGCTCAGCTGGCGGCCCTGCTCCTTTCCCGGGGAATCATCCGGAGCCCCGAGAAAGCTCCGGGTGCCTACGTGCCACGGTGACCGCCTCGAATGGGGCACACACTCCAGATCCGTGTAATGGGGCTTCTTTGGCGGCCTGGTTCCATGATACACGAGCTCGGCTCTGCACTCGCTCTAATCGCCGGAAGTTTGAATAATTAGACACATTTCTTCGCTGCTAGAATCTTTGCGTTCGTCCGTTGTGTATGGGGCTGGTTCAGAAAATCAATACGACAAAGACGCGGAAGAAGGAGCTTAATGGGCGCTAAATGGCTCTTTTCGCCCGATCAAAGTGTAAAGAAACCTTCTTGTGTTTGTAAGGACTCTTTTCTTGATCCTTTAAAACCTCATCCTGAACCCGGAAAAAAAGAGCCATTAATCGAAATAGAGTTTCAGCTTAAAGGATTATTCACTTTAAATGTGTTATATAATACTACTTTTTGGAAATATATATTTAGTTAATCTCACAGTTATACAGATAACCCTATAACATAAGCTAAAAATTATTTGGTTTAAATATGATTATGGTTCTTAAGTATTTAGTAAGTTTATTTTACAGCGAAAGTCCCACTGAAATCGGTCTAACGGTTGGCAAGATTAATCTGGATAAATAGTAATAGAGACAGACAAAAATTGTAAAAACAATTTCATGTACGAGGTTAAAAAATTAGCAGAAATTAATTTTATAGTTATAGACCGATACAGTTATAAAAGATATTATACTTTGTCTAAATAAATTGTTTATTTTATATATAAAGGCAAATCAATTAATTATAAGTCCCATATTTTTAAATAAGCAACTTATATGGCGTATCCTAGTAGTCCTATTCCTTTCCCTTTTTATTGAAACCAACTTTTTCGCTTCAATTTTATGTTGTGTGCTCATTTAAATACCAGGATATAAGTAAGGAGTCACAAAATTCTGACTAGTCCACTTTCTTCTAGACATTTTTAAAAATAAAAGCATTAATAAAACATTATCCGAAAAGCCAAACCGATATAATCTGCATGAAAGTTGACTTAATGACACCCACAATGAGGGATTTATTTTAAGCTGATCTCTATAAATGATTTAATGAAATGACAAGTGCGATTTATGGGAACCGCATCATAATATAGGAGCAATCGTTCAAAAAATGTGGACATTTAATTATATAGCACCCGGTGCAAGACAACATTGTAAAGGATTTCTGAATATATGTCAACTGTAATATAAAACATGGGACCTTGTTATTCTTGCTTACTTAAATAATTGCCATATTGTACCTTTGATGAAGAAATAATTATGATGTCGTACGTTACATTTAACTTTTAAAAAACACTTTATATAATATTGTTCAAAAAATTATGGATGGTTCTTTCACTAATACAATTACAATATAAAGTAGGTCTTCATTATTATAGTAATTTGTTGTCCTATTAAGTTCATGCAATTTCGCTATTCCGATTTACTCAGTGCAACATATAATTAAGGTATCTTCATTTATTAGGGTTGATTAAATAAATTGCAAACTAATTAATTCCTTTTCGAAATTGTCTAATGCCTTCTGCTTAGGCTTAGATTATAAGTTTCAAAGAACAGGAATGTTTAACATTTTCAAACATGGAGCGAAGCAGCGTGCATCACCATGACGCGATTACTTCCCATTTATCTATTAAACGTTTAAAATGAGAATCGTTTATTTTGCGAAATGAGGTATTGCCCATTGCCGAGCATTAATCACCCCCGAACGGGACGACGGCAGTCATGATTTAAACTTCGCGCACGCACTCGGGACGGCGCGCTTGTTTTCACTTCCTGGAGATGAAAGGATTATTTGCTCCATCCCTTGATTAATGGCTCGGCAAATAAACGCCCGAAATGTGTTAATGATTCGTGCAAATAATTCGCACAATCGGTTTAATGTTCGCTTCAGAGGTCCAGTGCAGATTCCCTCTTAACTTTTACTTTGTTTTCGAACTTTAGCGAGCAATCATTTACAGAGTGTCTGGCATTAAATCAGAGCTTTTAGCAATTGGCATATTAACCTTTGATATTATATTTATTCAATTTTATAAGAAAATCAATTTTCTATAATATATTCCTTAATATTTTTTATATCAATGTCGATCTTTAGACACATGATTTCTTTATCCTTCCTGTCTTTCATAAATTCATAAATCTTCCAAGGCCTTAATTTAATGAATTTGGAAGAAAATAGGTACACAGTTCAAATGCTTCATTAGGCCCAATTAGAAATTTACATCTCAGAGTTTTGCTGCATATATCTGCATTAATCTTGACTTGGGCGACTAAGATTTTTGAATTCTGGTATCCCGCAGGGGATCATGGATCCATTAAAAACTAGACTTCTCCCTGTTATGTCTTTTTTTCTATTTTTAACTTTTTTAATGGAATATTTAAAAATTACTGGATGAATGTTATGTGCATTATACAGCAATGTGAAAATTTTTAGGGCCCCATATTTTCTAAATTGATGAAGCACTAAAATAATACTCAAAGTATCCGTTTCCATTGATTTCCTGTCCTCTATCCAATACAAAAAAAAACAAAAGGCATACTTCGGAAAACTGAACGTACCCAAAAAACAATTTAGTGATCCTAAAAATGTTCAGGATAATGTATATAGTGTTTGAGAAAGTTTTCAAGAAACATTTGCGGCTTTTATAAATCTGTCTAATATTTAAGTAAAGGTGGACAGTAAGATTGAAATTTGCTCTGTATAATTCAAACACTCTTTCCTCGTCCATCGTCAGCAAATCTTTAGAACCATAATCGTAAGATTAAGTTAGGAATCTCTAAAATGTAAACTTCATGTCATTTCACAACTCTAATTCGTTTACAAGACAGCAAACTGATTCATAAACCGCAACACAAACCTTACTCAATTACTTCCTCATTACTTTTAATTAATTGCATTACATTGCACTAAGTCTCGTTATAACTTTCATTCGGAAGCTTGTGGCTTTTCACAATTCCAGGAGCATCAAGTTTTAGAGTAGACGATTTCTATCCTCTCCAGAATGGCAATGTTTGTGCAACTAATCTGATCCCATTTCCGCAGTAATCAAATGTGGTTATTTATGCATAGGGAATTCTTGGGATATTGCTAGTTTTCCGGGAATAGGAAATGTGCCCATGAATTAGTAAATAATTGTCACCACAAATCTTCAACAAAGGTGAATACTACTCGTAATATGAAAAGACAAGAAACGTATTAAGGTTCAACGTACTTTCGGTGACGCACTTTACCTTCTATTTTAAACAGGACTCCCATTAAAAATGACGTGTGAATAAAAATCCCAACAAAAGCTCAATAATTATCATTTGAAAATGGAAATAAAAATAGTGATTTAACTCTTTCAGAAGCTAAACATTTGGAATGCTTAGAGTATTATAAAATTGGTCATATACATATCTTACAACTTATAATTATTAAAATTAAAAAAAGTGTTGAGATTTCTAAAACACTTTAAGAGATTAAGAGGGAAAACTAACGAAAATAACTCTATTTTATGACTTAATCGTTGCATACCAAGCAAGACCAGTAGTACATAAAGATATTTATGAAGAGTTCATAAAGTATGGTTAGCTTAATGACCACCAATATATTTTCCCTGCTATTCCTGAATCTCAAGGCAAACGAAAATCGATGTTCGGACTGCAGATTGCTACTAATTAAGACCTAATTGCAGTAATCGAGAAGACATTTTATTGTCGATTGAGTGTATCTTATTCAGTAGCTCCAGCAGTTGCATCCACTGAATCATGACCGGCGGTCAGCCTTCGAGATTGCAATAGCGCGCTGGAAAATGCAACTGGTCTCCTTGAGCGTTTCACGTTTGCCGCGTCAATTAGCGTCCATTTATTGGTTTTGAATTGAATTTGAAATAGAGAAAAATCCAAACATCGTCAGCTTGTCGATTTCAAAAATTCAAACTGCAACTGGATAATAAAATTTTCCCCACTCCTGTCCTACCCTCTGAATTTGAGTAGTTTTTGATGAAATCACCTTCCTCTCCCGGCGGACGACGTCAGAGTGTTTTGTGTTTATGTTCCTTGTTACATGTGTCAGGTCCGTGGACGGCGAACGGCACAGCGGATAAGGAAGAAAAAAACAAAGAGACATAAACGCAATCGAAGAGCTCCAAGTGCACTGTTGCTGCTTGGAGTAATGTAATTCGACACATGACGACACTGCCATGAATCAATTCTCCCAGCGGCGTAGAAAGACGTCGACTACGACGACGCCGCTGGCGGGGCCCGGCGTGAACAGAACGTCCGTACCTGGCGGACAGATGTTGGTCTTACCTTAAAAGCAGACCCGCACGCATACAACAGCCAGCCCGTGCGGCCAGGGCCTTAAATGTTTTTATGAGCAGCGAGCGCGAGCATTCCCCGGGGTATAAATAACGTCACCGCGCCCGCTTTACCCACTTGTACATGTGTTCCGCAGCCAGCTTCGTTCGGGTGACTACCTTTTATCGGGTTCATCATACACACCGGCGCGCACCGAGCGGGCAGGTAAGAAACTTGAATCAGCTGATGCGATGCGGGGCTTACCTCCTTTTTATTGTATTTTATTTTATTTTTTTTATTTCATTTTCATCTTTCTTTCGCAAGGCTATGGCTGCGGCATTCCAGTAACTTGCCATCAAACGAACGGTTTGTTACTTTTTTTATTATTCTTTATCTCGGTTTTCTTCGATTACGCTATTACTCACCTGAACGAAAGTTCAGTCAACCTTTATTGCATTCTGCAGTGACTTCTTGGGGCCCCGTAATCGCGTCCTCTCCCGCGCGAGTGCGCCACTGGGCAATCTGAACCTCTTCGTTTCTTCACTGATAGAAGGAGTGCGCACCCAGACCTCTTCCTTACTTTTATGGCGTGATAATGTCCAATTAATGTTTGCACAACTTTTTATGCTTGGCAAATTGTATTACAGGTGATAACTAGTCGTTTAATAAAAATATGCTTCTTCACAAACCCATTGTTCGAAATGCTCGGCCCCCACGTGCCGAAACCTACCACCCAAACGAAAGTGGGTATTTGCCCAAAAATTCCGGAGGAAACTTTGCCGGACGGAGGATGGAGTGAAATTCTAAACCATGATTCATTCATTTTTCGCAATATATACGTTTCACGTTCCCACCCACGGGAGAAGCACCGGTGTATTCCGCGGACGCACCGTTATATAGGTGCACTCTCGCTGTCTCTTGGAAAGGTGTGTCACCAACCTTACGATGATTGAAGGCAGGAAGGCGCACCGAGACGATGACAACGACTCGACGACGTTAGGAGCCTTCTTAACGTTCATAATATAATTCGTGAATGAGACTACACTTTGGGGTTCGTCTGGGACCGCCGGAAGGCATGCCAGCCATTCCATGCCATGCCATGCCACGGCATGCGGCATGCGGCATGAGGCGTCGGCGGAGGCCCCGACATGCAACTGAAAGTGGAAAACTCGCTGAAATCGAGCACTAGTTTATGCTGGCAATCGAGTCGCGGTGGCTGCTCGAGTGGCATTGGACTAATTGATTTTTTTTTCTTAATGGTTTCCCACTTTTCAACTCTACAAAGAAGCTATCAAGGAAATTACATTTCCTTTTGATAGAGCTCCTTTGTATGCATTTGGGGCTTAGGGGCTGAGTGTGGGACGTGGAATTCACCACACAAGAAACACACACAAGTCCCAAGCTCTTCTACAGTAATGCCAATGAAGGTCAAGTGTGGATCTATTTAGGCCAGTGAAAGATCTTAGCCAAGTAGCCGTCCATGTATATAAGAACTCTACTCAAGTTTATGATTCTTTAAAAATAGCTGAATCAATTTACTGGAAATCAATCATATTAAAATTTTTGACCTTTTAAGGAACCTTTTCAAACTTGCTACGAATGCATTTGCATAAAATATGACTTTTTGGGGAATCACAAACTCAAATTACCGAAAATTTGTCTAATTTAAGAAATACCACAACAAAAGCCACGAAATGAGTCGCCCAATTAGTATTAAATCATTGCATGAAGTTAGAATTTACGTCAATAAAGTTTACTAGTCTTGAATTAATTTAATTTAATTTAATTTAATTAAGAGTAGTTTGCACTAGACGGAAATTTTAATCAGAATCATTAGTAAACTATTTTAATAGGTTTAATTAAATTTCCTGAATACAGTTAGTCAGATTTCCCAGCAAGCATAAATTAAAAAATTCCCCCGTGTAGATCAATAAGCTTTTAAATAAACTTTTCCAAGAACTTAGTAAATGGTTTCTGCACTGAGAAAAATAATACAGGTAGATACAACAAAACTGATTTAGTTAATTTTTTAACCAAAAAAGCAGTTTGATCCAACCAGAATTAGGTTCAGTTAACCAAAATGACAAGGTATTTCAACAAAGCCGTTTTCTCGGCTATGTTGCTTGAACAAAAACAAATTGGTTGATTTTGACTTTGTCTTTTAAGTTACTTATAACCAAACTATTTGTTAATATAGTTCATTTTTAAGCAATATAACAAGGTATTTGTTTAAAACCGATCTGTGTAGTCTCAAACGAGTAAGCTTGGTTAATAGAACCATTAAACTTAGTTAAAAGTATCGATGAAGAAATTCATAAAAATTCATAAAATGTAATTTAACACATCGTTTGATTAAAGATAATATTGTATATTACAATTTTGTTACCTTAACATAATTCTGCATAATAATAACTCATATAAAGTGACAAAAGTATAAGTTGTTTTTACTTAGGAATAAATATAGAATGAACAAAAATTTTGTTATTAATATTTATAGCGAAATAACCTAACTGAATGGTTGAATAAATCTGAACCAATACATAATAAACAAAGACATGGTTTAGAAATTAACCAAGCCACTTGTATAAATAAACAAAACCTGGGTAATAACAAATGTCTCTTTTTAATACGGTATAAACAATACATTGGTTGCATTAACCTAGTTACTAGGTCATACATATTAATCAACTGTATCTACTCCTAATAAACTAAAACTTGTTTGTCTTAACCTAGTAAACCTTGCAAAAGAAACAAATTCTGGGTTATTTTAACCTAATAAATAAGTACTCCTTACTAAACAAACAAAGACTTGGTTGTTTTAACCTAGTAACTTGTAAAAAATAAACAAGGCTATAGATTGTTTAACTGACGTGACGCTTAATGAAATGAAGCATTTCACTTCAATTCGTGAGCAGAGAGTGTTGTGTCCAGGAAAAGTGTTGTGTTGTTTCTTGTTCATCCATGGTTAAAAAAAAGATTAAAATTCAGAGTAAGAAAGAAAGAAAACAGTTGCAAAGTTTAACATTTTTCTTATGTTCGAGAAATCTACTTTGCAATTATTTGCTGGAGAAATTATTTGGTAAGTTTTATAAATATGTAGCAAATTGTTCATGTTCACATCTTCAACACGTTCAAAGCGCTTCGAATATTATATTAAGGTAAACTCATTTCGTTCGACACCAGTAGCCTTTAAATCGTTCGTTTAGGAAATACATACCTGCAGTTTTATGTTAGTTTATTCATTTTCCATTTAATTTGCTATATTTAAGATATTCTTACTGCACAAGACTTCGACCCAAGGTCAATATAAAAACCTTTGACCGCAGATGGAATGGATTGACACCAGCTATTTAATGTATGTACTATATCGGACTTACTAGTTGAAAATTGCTATTATTATTATCAAATTTCTTTCCGCGTTGAACGTGTTAAATAAATTATAGAAAATAACACTATGACTAATATCTTTCTTTTAACATCTTTAGAACATAATTTAAACTTGGAAAAACTAAAATATATTTCAAAAGAAGAAATAAAGAGCTTATTTGATGAGCATCATATTGGGCTTCGTATAAAATTCGAGCATCACATTTCAAAGTTCCAAGAGGCTTTTGTAAGTATTTATGAAATTTTGTTTACTGCATTCGTGCTATATATTTAAAACTTTTTAATTTAGGGTCGCAGAAACTCTTAAAAAAATTAGAATGTAAGAATTAATATTGTAAACAATACGAAATGTTAAAGTGTTTTGTTTGTAGAAAACATTTTAGAAAAGTTGAAATCTTGATCGGTCATTTGAAAATTTGTCATGGCTATCGTACAAATAGTACATTTATTTGTTGTGTTACCTCGTGCTCGCAAAAGTTTGAAAATATTTCTTCTTATAAAAGACATTTACTCAGGAAGCATAAATTATCTGATGATTTGAACAAAATTGAGGGAAATATTAGCAGCAAAATATCAAAAAATGTGACTATTCCCATAAAAGAAAATTATGATAGTAAAACTACAGCTAGTGAGAATTCTCAATCTAATATCATTAATGCTTGTTCCTCTTTGCATAAGGATGTGAATTTGGAATATAAAGAAAGCAAATCTTTATTTGATAACATTTATGAAAATGCTGCTACTTTTACAATAGACTTGCATTCACATAATAATTTCAACAGAAAAAATGTTTTATTAGTTCAATATAATGTAACTAAATTCATAATGGAACCTTTGGTTGTTGCCTTGAAGCATATTGTGTTCAATTCGAAGAACGTTGAAGAAGACCTAAAATATTTTCTGGATGGCATTAAAAACCCTTTTCAAAAAATAAATACAGAATATAAGTTTCTGAAATATTTGTCTGAAAAAGATGTTTTTAAGGAACCAAATCAATTTATAATTAATAACAAAATATTAGAAACTCATGTAAATGGTTCATTTGCACTGGATGAAAAATTAAGCAAGGGAACATTGGTAGCACTCGATTTTCAATTTAAGAAAATATTTGAAAAAAGTGGCACTTTGAAAATTTTTTTACAAAACTCTGAAAAATATGAATCAGAAAATCACATAATTAGAAATTTTTTACAAGGACAGTTGTGGAAGGACAAACGGAAACTATACCCAAACAAAATTTTAATTCCATTTTTTATGTACGCAGACGATTTTGAAATAAACAATCCATTAGGATCTCACACGGGTAGTCAGAGTATGACAGCTATTTATTACACCTTTCCGATGTTACAAAATACATCTAAATTAAATGAAATATTTTTAGCAGCACTTATTAAGGCTCACGACTTTTCAGAATTCGGAAATGATTCATGTATTAAATTGCTGGTTGAAAAGATAAAAAGTTTAGAAGTTGATGGTATTGTATTAAACTTACCTGAGGGTTCCACAAGAGTTTTCTTCATTTTAGGTCTTTTCCTGGGCGATAATCTTGGACTGAATAAACTACTCGAGTTTAGTAAATCATTTTCGGCTTTTCATTTTTGTCGATTTTGCACCGAAGACAAAACTTCAACTAAATACCTATCTGTTGAAAACAGTTCTTTATTACGGACTGTTGAAAACTATGACAGTGACATTAAGTCTGGAAAAGGTGTGTATAAAGCTTCTATTTTGAATGAAATTCCATCATTTCATGTTACAACTAATTTTGCTGTTGATTTAATGCACGATGTCTTTGAGGGAGTCTGCCGATATAATATGGCACATATTTTGACATATTTTATAGAAACAAAGAAATATTTTAGCTTAGAAATATTAAATTGCTATAAACAAAACTTTTCTTACGGAAAAACAGAAATAGGAAATTTTTCGAAGCCCATAACGACTAACAATTTGAAAAGTTTGAAGTTCAATATGTCTGCGAGAGAAATGTGGACATTTGTACATTTTTTCTCCTTAATGATAGGACATTTAGTTCCCAAAGCAGATGAAGTGTGGAAGTATTTTAAAAACTTTATTAAATTAATTGACTTACTACTTCTAGCAAGTTTTACTGATGAAATTCTAAACGAATTAGAAAATTGCATAAAATTTCACAATGATCAGTTTGTGCAGTTATTTGATACAACACTCAAGCCTAAGTATCACCTTCTCATTCATTATCCTCGCATAATCCGATATTCTGGACCACCAAAATGTTTTTGGTCCTTCAGATTTGAATCAAAACATCAAGAATTTAAAACATATGCTCGGGCAATTACCAGTCGCCACAGTATAGCCTACACTCTTGCGCTAAAGGCTCAGCTTAAATTTACCGCGTTAATAACTTTTCCTCCACAATACTCATTAAAAGTTCAGGATTGCCATAAAATAGAAAGCGCCTATCTCGAACATATTTGCTGTAAAGAAAATGTTTCTCAGCATGAAACAAATTCTTACTCAAAAATAGAATACAAAGGTACTAATTATGAAAAAGGATTTTTTTTGACCCAATCTTCTGAGGAGTTAATAGAATTGTTTGAAATTATGGAATTAGTTACATTAAAAAATAATCCAACAAGAATTTGTATTGTTTGTGCTAAACATTCTTTAAAATATAATGACCATTTTGTAGCGTACGAGGTAACCGGAAAAGATAGTGCTTTTCCTGAAATAAAAAGTATTTTAGTCTTTGATGGGCCACCTATACATACATATAAAATTGGAAATGGAAAAACCATGATCAGATTAAAGCGATATTTCTAGTCTTACTTACTTTTTACATATAAGTATATAAAATACACTTCATATATACATATTTCTTATACATATACTATTATACATATATGCATATGAAAAACATTTCAATATCATATCAATCCTTTATTTATTAAAATTCGGCTATTTATCTTCAGTTTTTGCTTAGAACTATCTTATTTTATTTCTATTGTTATATGTATAGGCATATAACTCTAAATATTTAGAATTAAAATCTATAAAATAAGCTGCTTCACAACATACCGCAATGGATTCTCAAATTAATTACGAGGCACCTTTATCATCAGATTTGGACATTACAATGGATTGTTTGAACAATTACTTAAGTCAATCAGAATCTAGAAACATTGTTATAATTCCATCGGAAAATCATATTTTATACGATCAGGATAATAACAATAATTTGGAAGTAACAAACCTTCTTAAAAGTTGGAAAATGACAGATGAAATAATAACAGTGTTTATTTGTAAGTATTTTGTACTCCTAAAGAAAAATTTAAACTGTTTTATTATTTCCGTAGCATTGGGTATTGATATAGAATCATTAAAATTTATGAGATTGAGGCATATTGATGAATTTTTCCCAAAGAACTTGGTCGGACTAAAAATAAAATTTGAGCATTATCTTTTTAATTGGCAAAAAGAGAATGTAAAATGCTTCACATATGTAAAATTTCGTCAAATTACGTTTGTACTTTCAGGGTACTTATGAGTTTTCTACTTGTTGTTGCAAACTACAATCAACTATTGCGGATAATGAGGCGGGTCCTGAAAGCACTACTACATTAGCAGAATGTAATTCAACAATAACAAGTGTTTCAAGCAGTATTAAAAAATCTCTATCACTGGTACCCAATATGCAATAACATAAAAAAAAATTAAATTTTATAATATGCCATTATTGCAGAAAGTATCTAATATTCTTCAAAGTACGGCGGAGGGAAGAAATATTGTTAAATTCTACATCACCAACAAGGTATTAGAACCACATCAAAGGACTTTTTTAACACACGCAATAGTACAAAAATTTATTGAAAGCGGACTGCATCTAAGTGTTTTCAAATTTAAAGAGATAGCGAAGGAGATCATCGAAATGTTTCCTTCTGAAGTTGAGGTATAGTATTCCTAGAATTACAAAAACTGAGCGAATATATAATAATAATAATAATAATAATAATAATTTCAGAGTACTTATTTTATTGGACGGGGTAAACTACCACCGAAAGGAAAATTATATGATCGGTTTCAAAACAGGAAAAAGTTGATGAAAAAAATGCGTGTTTCTACTAATCCAAGCATGAGCCACCAATCTGAGAAAACCGATTCTTCTGACAGTTCTGAGCAAACAAATGGTAAACTATGTCCCCACATTTTAAAGTACTTTAATAAAGCCTATTTCTTTTAGACTATGACATCCAAGAAGTCTGTAATGTACTTAAACACATAAGAGAGCCATGGGATTTGGTAAAAGAAAAATGGTTATTGACAAGATCATATAGGACTAAGAATATACTATCAAATAACGACATGACAATACACGACATCCTTAAATTCTGGCCATTATTTACACATTCAAAAGCCCCCGAACTGGTATGCGAATATGCCTACATTAAAGCAATCTTTGTATATCTTAATTAATTTTTCAGATTGAAATGGACTTTGAATATGTATACCCGGAAAGATCTTTATACAAAAACTGGGAATTATTTGCACTGTTTATCCTTCCTATTTTCAAGAAAAATATAAAGGATACCCGGACTAAATTGTTATTGGAGGAAGTTATAAGCAAGGATTCTTTACAAAATACTGGTGAGAAATTTATCAATCCCACTAATATATTAAATCTTAGAGAAAGGATTGCACTTTGTAGTCTTAAATAAGAAAATACCTGGATAATGTATTCTACGAATCGTTTAATGGTTTGCAAAATTTGGAGCCTTTAGTAGTTGTTTTTGTTTTTCATTTGTTTTAAATTCAAGAGTGTTTGCTTTCTGAATGGCAATTTATTATACATATGTATGTACTTAATTAAATAAAATTAATTGATTAAATCTACAATATATTATACTATTATAGATCTTGCAAATGTAAAATACATCCTTTTACTTCATGCTTTGCTTAAACCGTCACAAAGAGCCTCATCTTCAAAGACAAGAATAAAATACAGTATCAAGGATTCTCAGGAAAGTATGATGATTACTGTAGAAGAGACCAATGAGGTTATAACAAAACTTCAAGAAAAAACAAACGTTTGCTTATCTAATAAGACCAAATTGCAACCATTTATAATTGGCGTTCTCGGAGAGGACTCATGTTATAAGGAGTATTTTGTAGTTGTTGACAACATCAAATTTAAATTTCAAACGTTTCTAAGTGCTTTAGATACTTGTTTTAAGCTTTTTCACGTTCTCAATATAACATATCCAAAGGAAAGCATTCTAGTGTGG
Source organism: Tolmerus cingulatus (assembly GCA_959613345.1). Lineage (NCBI taxonomy): Eukaryota > Metazoa > Arthropoda > Insecta > Diptera > Asilidae > Tolmerus > Tolmerus cingulatus. The sequence goes on along the minus strand of OY390707.1, from coordinate 11,638,719 downwards.
AATTTTATTCAAAAGTTTTTTTATGAAATTAAAACGAAATATGATGATGATAGTCCTTTGATTACCACTCTTCTTTCCGATTTAAATAATTCCATCAAATCGAGTAGTCGTAACTGACTTTAATTGAATATTAATTAATTGTTTTCTATCAGTTACCTAAATATTAGCTGCGTTGTATTTTTTTCCATCAGTTACTTATTTCTGACATTCATAAAAATGTAGATAAACGATTAAAACTTGGCATTCTTGGTTTGCTTTTGTTGAATATTCTTAAATTATCGTATAAACTGTTCTTCCTTTACGCACTTTTTATGTGGGTTAAAGAAATAAATATCTAATGGAAAAAATTCCATTCATTCCATTTTATTTTAAAATTTCGAAATTCTGGGTGTGGTATTAAAATGAAAGACTCAAGCTTGCTGGAATTCTTTTCATTATTTCGGATGTTACTAGATGGTACGTAAAATTAAATTAAAAAATAATAAAAATAAGAACTACCCTAAACTACATGTATCTAGAGTGCTTTCAAATTGGCTTGTATACACACAGAAAAAGAATATCTCGATTCAAGAAAAATTTCCGTTACTCAAGATAATCGGGGTTTCATATATAACGGAAACCCAGATTATCTCAGTCCAAGATAATATTTCACTTGATTCCTGATAAAATTTTCAATTCAAGATAATATCGTTTTGCTTTAAAATTCAATACTCCTGGGATAATGGTTTCTCTTGGTTCAAAATATTCTTTTTCTGTGTGTATGTATAAAGGCAAAAACATTGCGATTATGTATATTATGAATGGTCAGTACCCACTTATGTGTGTGTTTCATGTCCCATTGGAATTTTTATAAAAATAACCAACATTTAAAATCGAACAAGTTTTGTTTTATAAAATACATTTTCTAATATATTTCCGAATACGAATACGAATCCGTACTTTTTGTCTAATTCTAATATATTGAATTTATATACATTGAACTATATTATACTTTATTGTCATATTTTTACAATGATCAATTGAATAGATCTATCTAATTTTTATCTGATTTGTTAAGAAGCTTTATGTAAACATGGACGTTGTAATAAAGAATATTTTTATCAAAGAAATATATGTCTTTATGTATTTTTCATCCTAATTGTAGTTTTTTCTATGAAGCTCAATAATTTTTTTCAGCATTTTCACTTCAGTACTAACACCCAGATTATTCTTGAACAAAAATACAAAAAATGAGTAAGATTTCTTTTAAAAATGTGGCTGCATATCGATTGAAATATTAACTAATATAATATTGAAATAACTGAAATTTTGGGTAGAAAATAAAGAAAATTATGGTTATAATATACCTTATATTGATTGCGCTGACCAAGCTCTTAGTTAACATGTTAACCAAAGCTCGGTTCAATATGAATTTAAAACTAGGTAGAATTAACAGTGGTTTGGTTAAGCTAATAACTATAATTTTGGTTGAAAATGACCTGAAACTTCATCAAGTTAACAGCGGGCTTGGTTAACATGTTAACCAAAGCTTCGTCAAATTAACTTAAAACTCGGTTGGAGAAATGACAAAAAGATTTGTTGAAACTATGTAAATTCAACCAAATGTTTTGGTTATTATAAAGCTTGAACAAAACTTGGTTAATTTTGCTAGTGCAATTTGTTAAGCAAAAATCAACAGAATTCATTTGTTTGTAACAACCAAAAACACCGTAGGCTGAGAATCTGCCGAGTTTTTGGTTAGCGTAAACTTGGTTTTTAGTACTATTCACCAGTGTTTTTTTCTCAGTGTGCATGCATGATTGCTGGCTTTAATAATTAATTTAAAATGGAACAGAGAGTGCTTTCCAAGTAAATTATTATTGACATGAAAAATGATGAAAAATCGTCTTAATATATTATTTATATTTAATCTACCTCTTTACGTAGCTCTTAATTAATTTTAAAATATTGCGCAAATTCCTGTTTGGTGGAAAACTGTTGTAGTTACTAATTGCAGTATAGATTAGGTAATTTTTAATTTGGTTTTTCCGAAGAATTGTTAGTCAGTAGTTCCCCAGCAAGGTACTTTTCTTTCTGTAGTTCTGATAAAAGATTTAATAAGATGTCTTCCAATGTTGAAATGATTTTAAATCCACGTGCTTCCGTCCGAGCAAGTTGTCCGTCTAATATTGGTTCTAAGCATTCATAATGTGATATTCTACTAAGTTCACTTTTTTTGGCGCATAATTTAATATTTATATCGCTTTTATTTTTTGTTTAAGTATAATGTAATTGACTTTTTATTACTATGATTATTGGTTCGGAACCCGTTTTTATATCGTCTTAAGTTGCAACTAAAATATGCAGAATGCGACTGGAACACAAATTTACAACACCTTAGATATGATCGGTGATGAGTCTTAAGATTATAGTATATAAAAAATCTCCTAACTAATGCAGTTTTCAAGTTAAAGCAGATAAATAATAATAATTACATAAATAAAGTCAATATGATAAAATACTACCAACTCCGGGGTTTTTTAACCGAGTTCCCAGAACTAGTTATAAGTTTACTATTAAATAGCCACATATGGGATTGATTCAGAAAAAGGTAGACGGTACATCTCCACAATAATATCAACTATTTATTAAAACGCCCCGACCAGATCAAGGTGCTTTAGATATAGTTGGAAATAAAGGCAACATTCCTTAAGTGTGATGATAAGTAATTCCGTCTTGTCGTATTTCCATTAAATAGCTCTTAAGGACATAAAACAGAAATTGATAAAGAACTGTGACAAATCATTTCGCATTATTCGCATATAAATTGCACCTAAAGCGCACCACCACTCGTGGTAGCGGCCACTCTTCGGCGAAACCACCGAGTCATCATCTAGCCTCTCTGGCCGCGACGGAAGGTGCATCGCACCTTCCACAAAAAGCACACCTCGGGAAACACATCAACAACAAGAGTGCGAGCGCACCAGGAGCAAACCAAGAAAAAAGTCTTAAATGATTTTTCTACCTTTGGTATGAAGAAGTTTTCAGTTTGGCATCGAAGTCGTTCGGGGTTGAGTCTTGAGTCTTGATTCTTGAGACTACTCACGTCAAACCGAATGTGTGTTTTATGTCTATTTTTATACGCCTCCCCGTGCGGCGTGGAGCCGTCCTGGCCACAGCCCGGCCACCAAAACGAAGGGCAAGAAGTGTGTAATGCGATCAAAAACCGGATTCGTGTATGCAGCATGCACGCCACTGCGATCGCGGGCCGAAGAACTATGTTAGACAAAAGGAAGATCTTAACGCGAAGAAGAAGACCCGAAGACGAAGAAAAAGGCGATCCTTCCTCGGCCACAAAATGACCAAACCGAACAAAACTAGCTGCACACAAAAAGCAGAGGCCATTGGGCACACAGAGCGACCGTCCGCAGTTCAAAATAGAATCAAGAAATTAATTGCCCCGAAGACGATTTCGACGATTTGGACGACTTTCTTGAAGCAGAAAATATATCCTCGTTCTGGAGGCCACTGCCTCGCCCCGGGTTCGGTGAGCTCTCCGCGTTGCGCGAAAAAGGAACTTGGGAGCCGAAAAACGTCGCGATGGCAGGGCCTGAAAACCGCGAATTACCCAAAAGAAAGAGTCGCCGGTGATCGGTGGACTTATTTCTGATATGCGGGTTAAAGGCTTAACTTTGATAAAAATCCGGCCACAGTGGTCAGCAGAAGTAGACCCTGGTCAGCGTTTGCTTTTCATTCGAGGACCACGACCGCGATTCCGGACCCAATTCTCCCGGTTTTATTTATTTGATACTTTCACGGACCAGGTCATTCAAAATTTCTCAAATTTTCTTTACTAGAGAGACTGCACCAAATCACCGGGACGGGAAGCCATTTTGGGTTCTACGACCTCAAACGTCGGCGGCAGCGGCGCACTCATCGCCGCGATTACCTGAGCCACCGTCGCCGTCGCCGCCGCTTTTCTCAGGCGCTCTTCTGAGCTTTTGTTTTCATTTTTTACGCGTGACCTTGATGGATGCAGCTGTGCCAAGAATTGCTGAATTTCGTGGTGCATAAATCAATGACCCCGCCACAACCTCAACCTACCCATTAAGTTCGGTTTTAGAAAATTCCCAAAAAATACGTTCTTTATATACAAAGATGTCGAGCGATTAGCAGTCGCGGCAGTTCGGTTTCTTTTCGGCGTCCTGCAGGAATTTCAATCAATTTAATGCAATTAAGGAGCTTTGCAAATCGCCCTGTCCCGGCTAGTCTGGCTGGACCCGATTTGCACTATACCGGAGATAATGAACACCTTGGATTTAATGGCTTTATAATTTGCCGACATTGAGTAAATCAATGAATCACTCTCGTAATTTTAGGGATAAATATTGAAAAATTTCAAAGGGTGTGGCGAGGATGGCTAATTTATGAGTGTCTAAGATCAGTAGACCCTTGATTTTTTGATAACAATTTGCAAAGAAGCACTTATTAAATTAAGGCTGTTTGCGCCGAGGCTGTGCGATGCTAATGATAATAAATGGATAAATTAGGAAACTAACGCAAAAATGGCGAGATTTATAAAAATAAAAATTGAATTAATTGGCGAAAGAAATTTTGCGAATGAAAGTTCAAATCTTAAAAATTGCCATCTTTATTAAAACATAATGAATGATTCCAAAACTGATGCCGCATTTCTAAAATTCTATACATAACGGTTACAAAAATCCAAAATGGAGAATAGCGCACAAAAACTAAAATCAAATAAAATTAAACCATGCCAGTGAAATAAAAGACAATCAAAATGATGTCATCTGAGATAGCGAATCCCAATAATAGTTAAAGCATTTTCAGAAATTTGAATGCAAATTTGTTTAGGCATAATAATTTTGGTATTTCTGCAGGTATGAAACATTAATGATGTCATTATAAATAGATAAAAATGAGGAACTCCGACAGTGAGTCATTACGTTTCTAAGCACCCTGTAGTATGTTATTTCAACTCTAAATCGAGGAATGTGATGATACACCTAATTTGCAGCCTAAATATTAATACAAACATATTCGCAGCCAGTTTTTTAATGGCTTTTTGTTGTTAGTCACCTAATCGTTTTAAACGATTATTAAATGGAAATCTCTTATCATATTTCACTGTCTTCCTTTAAATACGCATTTACTAATTCGGAAAAATGTCTGTTATTATCCACTGGAGCATTGCACGAAGGTAATTAATTAGAAAATTAAAAATCAACCATAATAAGTGAGGCAGTGAAGCTTAAAAATTCCTCAATTTTACTCCAGAAGCGTAGCACCTGCTGCTTAAGGAAAAAAAACCCATTCGCACCTACATAATACAGGAAATGATTCTTAAAAATTTACAAGAAATTCAATAAGTAACGCTACCCAGCACCACGCTGACTGTGCCTCGTAGGCCATTAACAAGCCCGACTCGACTTTATTCACAAGTAGACCTGATTCATTGTTAATTTTAAGCACATCGAATCAGAAGAACTGAGCCCATCGCCGAGTGACTGACCTCGCGGCCATCTTAAAGGCGAAAAGAACTGCGAACCTTACGCGCGCTGCTAGTGTCATCAACCTCTTGGAATCCCTCCAAAAAGTAAAAAAATTATGAGAATTCCACACAACTTCTACGCTGTGCGTATACGCACGTCGAGACTAAAGCCTACCGCCTTTGGGGCTCCACTCCAGTTTCATTCCGGCACAAAATATCGGAAAAGTAATGAACTCCGATAAGTTTTATTTATAGCCCCGCAAGGTTGGCCGCCGTCGACGACGTAGGAAAAAAGCTCCCACCCCGCGGTAAACTTGAACTGAATGGAGTCGCGCGCTATCAGCAGGAATCGGAACAAGTCGGCTAAAAGCGCCCGGTGATTCACAATTATTTAGTTGCAAAAGCCCGCGGCCAGGGGTTCAGCGAAAACCCACATTCGGCCGGATCTCAGGTAGTGAGAGGCGCGCGTCACGCCAGTGTCACTACTTCCGGTGCGGTGTAGTGTGCACCCAGCTTAATTTGAGTGACGTGATGCTGCGCGCCAGATGAGATCAATTGATTTTCCCAGGCTTCAGATGCTCCCATCGCGCGCGGCAATCACCCGCGAGTTCTGGGGCTTGTGATTTCGCTCAACCTCCTTTCCGCGTTATTCGCGGGGGGCACGGCGGCGGTGGTGTCATCACGAGCCTCCGCGCTCCCCTTGCGCGTAAAAAACGTTCCACAAGGCACGTCAGAGCGTGTGTTATGCAAGAGAGGAAAAACGCCCATGTAGCCCGCGCCGCGCGTACCACACACACCTCGACTGCCCACTTGTAAGTCTTGTTTACTGTAGGCTGGAAATCTCAAGTCATTTTCCTCCATCGTTCAAGAAATTCTTTTTATCGCGGGCTCGGGGGACTGTGTCTTGGGGCCCCAGGCGTGCTCCGGTCGTCGTGCACACAGCTCCACGATACGAAAAACGCTGATGAAAAAGCTTCGTCGAGTTTTATGTTGTATATTCTGCTTCTTTTTTCCATAGCGAAAATAGGTCAACTAAATGGAACGCCGCACCACCACTCCGCTTTTCTAATGGAACAATAATTACATGCTCCAGTTTTCGACGTCGCGTTTTATGCTCGTTGTGCCGGCCTCAGCTTTTCATAAGCGTTTTCCTCGGCGCTCGCGAATAAAATCGACGACAGTGCGCCCCCCTAAAAAGCCCCGATTCAGGGCAGCGGCAAATTTCATACTCAATGGATCAGAAGCGGGGACAGTGCGCGCCGGAAATGTTTGAACACTTTGAATTTGGGGCCTCGAGACATGTGGATATTCATTAAATGAGAATTTTCTAATTGCTATCCTTATTAAGCACGATTTGTAGGCTAAATTACAGACATTCAGTACCCTAATTACCAGCAATTCACAAATAAACCACTCCCATATCTGAAATGACTTTCTCTAATTTATGGTACAACTCTTGGACACACATTCGGCTTTACTAAGCCCTTTGAGGCTTCAAGGAGATACAAAATGCTCGCCCACGAGATTTCGATGTTTGATTAGATTTCAGTTTAGATATTAGCAAATAATGTAGGTAAGGTGTGTTACTAATAATGTAATGGCGCCATAGTTGCATTCCTTCACTTGATCCTTATAGACATTTCAGAAGTCCTTAAGTATACTTAGTTTGAATTCGAGTCTTTGCAATACGAATAACTTTAGAACTCTACTTCGAATAATGCGTATTTGGTAGTCGTATCGTATGGAAAAGGACATTCGCAATTAATTTCCAGTATCCTCTACAACGAAATTTATATAAACTGTATATTCTGGTCTAAAGCAGAACAACCGACGAACTCAAATTGGTAAATTCTCTAAATTTGAATCCAATTTTTTTCGCATGTTACCCCACGTGCCAGGTGTCTCCCCAAAATATAAGCTAAATTGAAACAATAAAGACATCAATAACAATCACCCACGCAGTTGTTTAAATTTCAAAGTACGAAGATCGTTTTTAATATTTATTGAAGCTGGTCGCCAATTTATTGGAATTCTTATTGAGTTGCTTAAACAAATTTTATATTTACTACAAAGAAACGTGTGCTATATAGCCCTCCTCCTAATTTTTCAATCGTATATTTGCACAATTGCAAACTAAGTAGTATACTAATTTAATTTATTTCGACTAACTAGCTAATCTCATAAGTAATGTCCTTTAGGTCTAGATTACAAGTTTCAATTGGATACCCCGTATTATTTAGTGTATTTATTCGAGTCAAATTTTGTTTAAATGTATTTCTTATATATGATGCTGAATTCCCAAGATTTTTATCTGCTTTAAATCGCGCGATTTTTCAAATTTGAGGAGAAAGAGGGATAAGAAACTCATTGTAAAACTAGAATAATTTTTTCTCAAGTAATATTTAAACGATTTTCATATTCATAGGGCGAATATTAGTTGAAATCTAGGTAACTTGTACAGTCATGTCTGAATTTCTTTTCAGCCTGAGAAAACATAATTATAACAAATACTGTGTTTATGACATCCTTCCCATACTTTTTTTCTGATCTTAATGGATTCCTATATGTTAATTAAATAATAATAGCTACTGAAAATGCCCTCGAATATAATTTTAATTTTACTTTCCGAAAATGAGTGTCCATTTTGTATCGTGATGAAGGACATCTAATGGTTGAAAGGTCTTTCACCAAGATAATGACCCAAAACAGAGCTATTTTCTTCATAACTTATAACAAATGTATTTTTATTTGGAATTCGAGATCCATGGTTGGTTTTGTAGGGTCTAAGTATTTTTCAATAAGCAATTTGTACGGATTGCCGCTAACTTCACTTTGGTTAGGTAATAGTCATGTCAGTTTGCGATCGCGATTGCAGTTGGACGCAACTCTTCTTATAAAAATTTGTTTGGGTTTTTCAGAATTTGTTTCTAAAACTTACATAAAACCCAATATCAAAATAGAAATTAAAATCCCTCCTGAATTTTGATGAACGTTTGCTTTCAACCACTAATTCACTTAACTCTTTTTGAACTTCCTTCTCCTTTTAGCTGAACTTTTAGCTCAAAACTAAGGAATGTGAAAATGAAACCAGAGGGAGAGAGAGGGAGCGACAAATTCAATAAAAATATTTGCAGAAAATCGCCCATTAATCAATTTCTTACCTTGCTATAAATACTTCAGGGCGGCAACACTGACACTCAAGTAAACAGTCTTTCTATTTTTAGTCGAATGTTTTCCATAAAACAAAACAAGGCCTCAACACGGTCGCCGCGCGCTAAGTCGAATTCCATACATTCCTCATGGCAACCCCGCGAATTTCCCGAAAAAAAAGGATTCTCCGCTCATTCGCGGCGATGCTCTGACTAGCCCCGGCGAGATTTCCGTCACGAAGAGCAAAGATTTTCCTCCCGCGTGCAGCAACACCCAAGAAACCCGCCTCAGGTGCTGTGCGAATTTGATCTCGCTATATTTCCCTTATTTCCTAGATACATTTACGTGCAGCGCTCTCCCCCTATTTCGAGCGGCGAAGAGGCGAGCAGCACTGGCAGAGAAGACAATAAACGGCGATTTCCCTTGTGTATAAACAGAGAAACGCGCGATGAACACATGAATTCGCCCAAAAGAGGAAAAAAATTAGAACACAATCATCAGGCAGTGTGAAGTTGTCGACGTCTCTCGTTGTCGATTTTATTTCGATGTCGCCTCCGTTCCGTCCGCTCCCCGTCCCGCTGGCGGTGATTTACGGTATTACGAAACACTTGCGCTACTCTACTCTGCTGCGGCAGCGATCGGATATCAAAACATTTACATTGATCGAGTCGCGAATTTTTCGGCGGTTGTAGCGGATCCGTCGCGACCCTCCGATAAACGGGCCTTTTGTCAATTTAGGGTAATTATTTTCGCCTTATTATATTTCCCTTTTTTTTTTCTTTATTGTTGTTTTACGTGGAAAATGAACACATTCGGCATACGCCACTGATAAGCGAGAGCGAGCAAGCGACAGCTAACACACGTTCACGTCGATCGCGGTGCACGGCGGTCACACACAGCCACACGATTTCTTCACTTTTTCTACTTTTTCAGCTGAGAGGAGGAAAAGAATTTTACATGCGATACACACATACACACTTCTGTGCACCGAAAAGTTTACGTGCGAATATACGAATACACACAATCACAACACGAACACACTCGCCCAAGAAAATGAACACAAATTTTCCTTCGAGAAAAAAAAAATAAAAAAATTCTACGGTCTTCGCTGATGGATGAACTGACCGAAGACGACGATTAACGGGATGTCTCTACCTAGGAGGCGACTAAACCTTACGAGTACACTACGATTTTACTTTTATTATTTTCGATAAATTAATGAGTGATAATCGAAAATTATCCTTATACAAAATAAGTCCTTAAAAAGGCAGTAAACGGGTAAAACGGGACAGCACGTCCGCAAGCGGTGGCCGATCGTTAAAAACTGAGCTCAGAAGAGCACCACAATCGCAGCCAGGTCGCTCTTGGTTTGGTCGGGCCTCCGCCCCTCGCCCTCTCGGGCCCCTTCGACGAGGAGGAGGCAAAGAGGGTAAAAAAGCACAACATAACAAAAACAGATGCAATGCTGGCTGGCACGAATCCGACGATTTGGAACGCGCGCCTGTCTGCGTCTATGCTGCTGGCAGGCGGTCGGTGTGTGCGTCGCGCTGTGCCACGAAAGAAAAGGTGATAATTTTATGGATCTCTTGCGTGTAGTCGTTGGAAAATGTTATCATTTTGAAGAAAAATAGTGTTGACAGGGTAATGCCATTTCCCATTTCCCTAGGTGGAAGAAAATTGAGAACTTTTGCGAATTAAATCCCACTTCTAGGGCAATTATGTTTTCTGCTTCTCTAACGGCGAATGTGAAGTGCGTTTTTAGCAACTACAAATCGTTTAATTTTAAATAAATCTTTCCTTTTTTCTTATAAATCCCAATGGCAAAAAGGACACAAACGCAACACCTTTAATAAGAAAACCCGGAAAAGGAAATAATACCTTGGACACTATACCTCATTAAGAGGAAGAATATCATTATGTGGTAAAAACTGCTCATAATGACAAAAAAAATGAGGAAAAACATACATCATTTGAGCAAAACTACGTAGAAATTCTATCTGGTACGAAAAAGCTGAACCCTATATTGTTACAATTTCGCTTCACATCTATAATTTCTAAAGTCCATTGCCGGGTGTTTTTTTCAAGAGATAAATTAATGTTGGGGGAATTTAAAACAAAAATTATTCAGTATGTGAAGGAAAAGTATATGTAATACTGCACTTTTTATAAAAATTAGAATGAATAAGCTAATTATTATTGATTTTAAAAAAATAAATAAATTAATCTCCATATGTTATTTTTATATTCAAAAGGAATGAGGAGATCCTAAAAATTTTAATTCGGCGGCTAATTTTGCTCACTCACCAATATTTTCTTACAAGTATTCATCAAATAAAGGCATTTCTGAATTTTTCTTTATAAAGGATATTGTGCTGTATTTATATGCAGATATACCATATTTATTTCTAAAATACGATTGTTAAATAGACTTACAGAAACTTGAACTGACATTTTTAACAAAATGCATGTAAAGTACATAAAACAAACAAATTCTTCAATAATAACTAAATCGATAAGTTCAGTAAATTTTTCAATTTGCATTCAACTTTAGACTTTCATTTTCATAACTAGGTCCTGCTAAAATATGTACAATTACAAAATCGGTTGTGAAGTAGAAATAATCAAAACCTAACCTAAATATCCATAGTGACAATGAACTAAACTTTAATGCACATGAATAAGTATTGTGTAATAAAAATACACGTGTAGTACTCCTTAAGAAATTACGAAGTAAATTATTTTGAGTTGGGTACATAATATAAAAATAAGTATGTTGCAAATATTGCAAAAAAAGATAATGCAAACATTCCTAAAGTGCGGAAGTAGAACGTGTAAAAACGATATGCTGATAAGCTTATCAACTACAACGTTCTACTGACAGCGTTTAAAATAAAATTTGGTTCAGTTCTCTGTCATATAAAAAAACCAGACAGATTTATGACTATTAAATTTACTGACTGCGTACAGGTGACAATAATTACAGGGTTTTCCAATACAAATAATAATAATAAATTTTATGCATAAGAACAACATGGATTCCAAAATTACACATTCATTATTATAAAACCTTTTTGTTATGCACAGGCTTTTAATTAAATATAATAGGGATGTATTATTATTTATCTATCACTGTGTTTTAAATCTGCTATACATAGTATTTTGATTTTTATCTCATGAAGCACTGGATAGTGGAGCTACAATTGAAATGAATGAAATAGGCCACTCTAATCGACGCTTGACGATTGGCAAGTGTACATTTGAAAGATAAGGGTATTATCAAAGACTTTGTAACTATAGTTGTAAAGTCTTGGGTATTATGCTTTTAAAATAGATAAATTAATCAAAATCGATATCAATGTAATAACATATGTAAATGGACAGTCAGTAAGTACATAGTTACTTAATATTGAGTTAAGGCATAGTTATAGACGTATTCATATTGTTAGAGTGTAAGAACAGAAACTAATATGTAGGTTTTTTTTGGATACCCATATCTTTTAACTGAGCCTATATAAGAAGATATGTATCATTTTCGTGCCAAATTTCAAGATTCAAGCTTAACGTGAAGTATCCCACATCTTTTGATTTGACAATCAGTTGTTAGAGCCAGTACGAAAACACATTTTTAAAAGCAGGATCTTTTTAATATGTTTTATATCCCTTCTTTTTGCAAAAAATAATTTTAAAAATCAATTTACGAAACAAGAATTTTTTATAAATTTTTACCATGATATTGGGCGTTAAACGATCCTATGCATATATAGTTTTAATTTTTGTCGTTAAAGGATTAAATTCAGCTCAGTACCTCCAGCCTTTTCTGAGGAAAAGGACATACCGACAGATGGACAAGAAAGTGATACTTAGAAGGGTTATGTTTTTTCATTTCGAGGTACAGAACCCCAGAAAAATAATGATTCCACAAAACTAATTCTAAATTCTCTGTGTGCCCCAGGTGAGCCGAAAAATCGGAAGGAAATTCTGCAAAGGTATGTTGTCATTACTGCTTCTGTACCAGCAGCCATCCGGACCATGTAGAAAACAGTTACATACTGTGTCCTTGGGGGAAAATTCACAAAGCAAAACCCACACACACACACACACACACACAGGTTTAGTGCCGAGCAGAGCAGAAAACTAGAAAACCCCTCTCTGGCAACAGTGCACGAATTTTCCTCAGAATCGGAACAAGTATGTACATGTGCCGCGTGTATGTATTTCCGCAGGAATTACATTATGTAAATAAGAAAAGTGTTACCGTTACGATAATCGCCTCGGCCGATGGGTGTTATTTTCTTCTTCGTCATTTTTCTTCTCTTGTTTTCCTCCGGTTATCTTGCGCGCATTAATTAGAGAGGAGCATTGACACCTCGTTCATTGTTTACAGTGAGCACCTTTCCCGTGGAGGTTCGCTAATTAGGGAGGAAGGGAATTGTGTTTATATACAAATAACAAGAAAAAAAAAAATAGATGGTTAAATTGGAAAAGTTTTGCTTAGTTTTTCCTCAATTCGCTTTCCGTCTCTCAGTTTCGTTCCTCCTTCCAGTGGCGGACGTGACCACATAAGCGCGCAACGTTGGAACCTTCGGAGGGCCGAGGGGCGGACGGCAGAAAGGTGCGTTTGCAGACAGAAACAATAACACAAAAGGGAGAAGATGCGGGAATAGGCAGAGCCCGCGGAGGAATCATTAGAGACGCGGAGATGAGGGCGCGACAACAGAAACAGAAACAGAGACGATGATGGCGGTGATGAAAACAAAAAGCGCGCTCCTCCCCGGCCCGCCCGCACTCCGATTTCGGTACATTAGCTGGAGCTGCGGATGCTGCCCGGACGTGGGGCAGGGAAGAAAATCCGGCGCAGGGGCAGACCGAACGGGCACAAATCTCGCCCAAAACAAAAGTAGGCAAAAGGTGGAAAGTCAGATGAGTGCCAGCCCAGGCCGAGGAGGAAGCAGAAAACCGCTGCACAGAAATAGAAGTAGGCAGACGAAGGGCTGCCAGCAGAGCTCGGCGCTCCGGCGGAGATGTGCTTGAATTGGGGCTCGGCTCCCGGTTTTCCCTCTCCCGATTCCGGGAATGGAGGAGCAGAGTCCAGGTCTAGTGGCAGGCAAATGGGACGTCATCCTTCATTAAAAACTCCATTCGCCTCCCTCGCCATCTACTCGCGGCGGGACAAATGGGCTCCCGGGGAACCGGAGGTGCCCGGACCGGGGCTCCATCGGGGCAACGCGTCCCGGCTGGCATCATGCGAGTCGCCGTCTTCCTGCTGCCTCCAGAGTCCAGCATCCCGCCTGGAGCCCCTCGCACACTTGGTGCTTATGTGGCGCGGCCGCCGAGAGAATTGACCGAGAAGCAAATTCAGAAAGGGAAACCGAAAACTTTTGTTGCTCTGATCAATTCCGTAGACGGACGGGACAGGTATAAAATATTATGTCGCCCGCCGGCCCATTTTCGAGGTTCTTGAACTACTTCGCCGGGAGAGTGGGAGTCCCCCCCAGAAATTGTTGGGATTATTGAGGCCGGGAGGTGCTGTGGGGAGCTGGAGCTGGACCGATTAGACGCGATTAAACCCCTGCGGCTGCACACATTTATTTGCTCGGAGTTGGAGAAATTCCAGAATTTGTTTTATTAAACTATTCAGGAAAGCAGAAAAATAGGAGCAATGGCGAGAATTCATTAATTATCAAAATAGGAGAATGCTCCGGAAGCTATGGCATCTACACCGAAAGAATTTAAATGGTTCGCTTAATTAAAATTATTATCAGGAGAAAACACTAATAGAAATTTGGAACTTAGAAAGAAGTTAATATTATTATATTTAATTAAGCACAGAGAAGCGAATTGAATATACATTTCTAAAAAAATGTTTTCAAACTTAACATCGAGGAAGGAGGACGTACATTCGCGCACTAAAATTACTAGATTTATACCTTATTTTTGCACGACATTATTTTATCATGTATAAGTATTATTTGTAAGTTGTTGTTTGTTAAAGTTACGAGTTTTGTTCTTATTTAAGTTTGCTTATTATTTTTAGTTACTAAATATTCACATACACTAGTCTAAGAAAAATCCATCTTGATTTTATGACAATTTAAAAATTGTACTTCAGTATTCACAAAATAAAAATTAAAAAATAATAGTTGTTTTACTTGTTTTAGAAATAATTGGTCTAACAATATTAAACAAATTTTTTTGTAGTTTTCTTACCACGATTTCATTTGGTTTCCATTGCCATAGACAAACTAGAGATCTAGTTTGTCTATGCTACTACATAGAAAATTAATGAAATCATTAATATAAAAGTGCTGCATATTTTGCAATTACAGAATTCCCTGGTTTGATCATGTAATACTGAAAGGAAAAATCTAACTATTTTAGTTGTGTTCACAGGTTATTAATAGTGTCGGTTCTGGGACCTCCTATGATTTGTTCAAAATATGCTGTTTAAAATTTATACCGAGACTCGAAAAAGTTCAGATTTTATATCGAGCGTTACTTGAGCGCTACCAAAGCGCCTTAATTTATTTATTGCAAATTTTAAATGGATAATTTTGAGCCGCAAGTGTTGCTATATGCAAAAGGGTTAAATGAATAATAAGGTCACTCGTACATGAAGTTGTGTAAACTAATTACCGCAAAAGTACACAACTAAAAACCTTCATCGTTTAAGACTTTAGAAAATGCTGAACTGTGCTAAAAACCTTGCATTTTGTTCTAGTTTCTTTAAATGGAGGATATGATGACACCAGAAACGACACTTGTACAACTTTACCAAACAACGAGCAGCACCGAAAAAAATAATGCCGTGCAAATTAAAAGAGCCTCCCACAAGTGAGGCGTGCGAACCAAAACAAATACCGGAGCACCGGCGGCAGTCGGCATGAATGAATGGCGCAATAATAGATCTAAGGCGTGCAAAAAATTCGCAGCCGTTGACCTTGTCAAGGCTTTCCTCCTAAAAAGCTACCTAATCTAAATTGAGATGATTACCAAAAAGTAAAAAATAAAAAAACCGCGAGTCCCTGACCTACGCCAAGGCGGTAAACGTGAATTCGCGAATTCGCAACTTTCAAACGTAAACAGAATTAGCAACAGCCAGGCGGTGGCTCGGATCGGTAATTGACCTTTCTGCCAAATGAATTTTTGCGCATAAAATACCGATCGTTTTTGGCTGGCCGCGAATTTAGAAAAGGTGAGAAATTTTTCATATTTTTCATATTTTAGAGGCAGGCAATTTTTCTGCTTTTGAGCGACGAATTTCGAAAGAGGGACAGACAGGACATTCCTCTTTTCCAGGAAGGACTTAAATTTAATATGCAGCTGGACGCGAACCTCCGGAAGGTGTGTAAACGGTCCTAAGTCGATTGTAGCGCAATAAAGTGTGAGTCGTCGCAAGTATCGGTTAATTACCTTCAAACGAGTCGTAAAAGACACCCGTAAAACCACTTTGGTATTTGTTTTGGTTCGGTTGCAAACGTTACTGGAGTCTACACGACGTTTTTATGGTTATAGAGTTAACATTTTTTAGTCCTGGAGAACGTTTCCAACGGTGGCCTGAATATCCTTGAAGGATTCTCCTTAAATTTTTTTAAGCACAGCTATGCACCACGATAATCGACAAGCGACTTTTTAGTTACTATTAGGTGTCGTAATTCAAACTTTATTGGGAGAAAGAAATTTACGACTGCATACCTGACGATTGCCCTCTTGTGTCGTAAATAAACCCGGCTCGGGGTGTTTAATGCAATGTTTTATGTCAGAAGGTCTAAAGTTACAAGAAATAAGCACATCATCGTCACGCCATTTCAGTTCACAAATTTATAGCTCTTCTTGTTCCAGCATGCATTACGATAATTTTTAGGTTATTTTTTAAAAGAGAATAACGAACTACATATCTTACGGAATATTTTTTGAAAACGACGTTAGTTTTTGAATACCGGTAACTTTAAGAAGATTATCATGCATTCGGCGGAAGTGAGTCATAAATCTGGAGAAATCACATTTTATATATTACATTGCCGTGTCTACTTTTTTACGATATTTCACTACTGGATAATTAATACTTTGCCGCTGTTAGAAAGTAAAAGTTACTCAAAAGCATAAAATTTTAAATTGCATTAAGCTATAAAATCTTTACTAATTAGCAAAGCAGTTCAAAGCAAATCTCTGCTATTATATAAAATCGCAAATTCCGAGTAAAATGAACAACAAAAATTTGAATATCTTAGCTAACCAAATTCTTTTATAATTATAGTAAGAGTTAACAGAGTGTTTTTAATTTCAAACAAATACAGGAACGTTTCTTTAAGAAAAATCATTAATTTCGCGAGTTGTGATATCACAGTAAGCTTCGACACAAGTAACTTAAAGGAGCCGGTAAAACCGGTGGTCGTTGTAATTGAAGAGTATCCAACGGCCAAGTTAAGTCAATAAAAATTGCGCATATTTTTACCTGACTACCGCAAAGCGAAAAGGAAGGGTTGTGTTTTGAGCAGTCTATGTATGTTTGTATTTAAGTACATATGTTCTATCGTAGCGCCCAAACTACTAATCCGATTTTAATGAATGAGGTCTCAATCGATTTGTTATTATGGTGTGGGTGACATAGCCTACATTTTTTCTTTATAAAAAAATGTTTCCACTAGCAAGGAATTCCTACCCCGATAATAGTATGGCAATAAGCCGATAAATGTTAGGGCCACGACTTCATATCATATGGTTACATCGCCTAAGACATATTCTGAAATAAAATCACGTTAACAACGCATATTTGTTTAAACCGACTATAAGAGTTAAAAAACTATCTCACAAAATTTTGGTTTCGGCTGGTGTGATAATCTGCAGGGAGTCTTTCGAAACACTTTTAAAGAAGATAGTGACAAAAAAAAATATTTC
This sequence comes from Tolmerus cingulatus, assembly GCA_959613345.1. Classification (NCBI taxonomy): domain Eukaryota; kingdom Metazoa; phylum Arthropoda; class Insecta; order Diptera; family Asilidae; genus Tolmerus; species Tolmerus cingulatus. The sequence goes on along the minus strand of OY390707.1, from coordinate 11,621,183 downwards.
ACATGAAATTATATAATGAGAAAAATAAAAACATATATCTACTTAATATTTACATATTTATGCTCGATTACTAGTTTTTTGTTTGTAATAAACCGTTTTGCATACTTGATTCATGTATGTACCTAAAAAACACATCGCAATAAGATTTAAACATTTTTTGGCAGTGATATGTTTTTTTTATTCTAATAATATTATTAATATTTCAATTCTATTTTTATTTCTCCATTATTATCCCCTATTCAAATTCTACTTTATTTTTATTTTTGATAATTCCTATTGGAAGCCCCTGCATAAATTACAACCCCGACCTCTGTTAGAATTCGTTAAAACTACTATTCCAGATTCTGGTCAAAAACCGGATAAATACACTGATGACCAAAAGTAAGTCAGTCAAGGACTTTTGGAACATGTGGATCCTCTTAAGTATAACAGGGTGAGTCAGGAAGATGGGAGTCATCAGAAAATTTATAAAATAAAACACATAGAGCCACAACCACTGGTGACTTTGAATGGCCTTTTAAAACAGTTTCTAAGAAACAGACTTCTTTTAAATTATAAATATTCGTTGTTAATTATTTTATAGCCAGAAATGATAAAATAAATAATTTTATAATAAATCACATTTTCTTAGGTCTCTCGAATTGTTTTAATTCCAAAATGTGCTCTCTGTGCTTGAGCACTCCTTTCAACTTATCTGCAGTTATTTGTTTTTTTCCTTTATTTTATTCGTCTGGGAATTCTATAATTCTGACTTTTTCATTCCAGGTAATGACCATATTAGATTAATTTTTTATGAAAAAGGCGAATTCTTTTAGAAACACTTCTAAATTAATGTTTTGAGAAAAGAGAAGAAAAGAGGAAATCAAAGCCTTCATTTATGGCTATCTATATAAAAATGATTCCAGTTTATAATTTCAACATTTAACGAAAACAAAAATTGCCTCAAAATTCCGTTTCAATCAAGGGCTAGGGCAAACTTCGATGTCAGAGATATTTCAATTTGAGACGAAGACAAATAATCAGTCATAGATTTGTTTTATTATTTTTACTGTTTTTACGATGGCAAAACGCTTCGAAAAATTTTTAAAATTCAAAAACCACGGAAATAGAATTTAAAGCTCCTTTTGTGGAGCTATAGCATCAATTAAAATTTTGGGGGTACTCACCACTTGTAGGCGTTGTAGTGAAAGTAGACCATTCCCAGTCCGTAGAGGAACGGCTTGTCCTTCCAGTGGTCAGGCCTTAGATTGAAATATTTTTGGTAAGCAGAAAGAGCTAGAGACGAAATGGAGAGTAAGCAAGCGTTACAGTCGGAATGCACCACACTCCCCACCTTTCTGATAGTCCTCCAGCAGCAGGTGAAAGTGGCCCAACTTGCAGAAGGTCCTGGGGTCGATGCTAATCTGTTTCTCGGCCTCGGTGGCCTCGTTGTTGTTTTCCTGGCTCAGGTCCTTCATTTCGACGTCCTCGATTTCGACTTTGACCACGGGGTCCCCGAGACTGTTGCTGGTGCCGCGCTGGAGGTCGGACGCCTTCTCCTCCATCTCGACGTCGATATTTTCGGTTTTGATCTTGAAATTGGCATCGGAGCCGGCCGGAGTCTGCTCGCCGGGCTTTGGCTGCCTCAATTTCTGGCGCTCCTTTTGCTTCTGGGCTTGGATAAGCATCCGCTCCAAGTATTTGACAGCCTTGAGCACAATCGCGCGCGTCTTCGCATGTTCGGGTGAGGTTAGCTTGAGGAACCCAAATTGTCGGCTGTGGAGTAAAATTGAACGGAATTTTTTTCATTATGCGAGAAGTGAACTCCTTGCGGAAGGTTGGGTTGAGGCATGCATTCGGGGACGAAGGAGGAAAACGCCGCATCATTGAAAATGTCATCAGCGGGCGGCATGACAAAATTTTGAGAAATGTCAAACCTGTCCAATTCTGACAGAACCTGGAGCTCCTGCGTTGTCAGGTTGAGATCGTCGCTGTCCGGCTCCATTGCACGAGATAATTCACTTTATGCCGTTCACAACCGTTTCGGACGCACTCGCCGCGAAAATACGCTTGTAAATATGTCCGGAAATTTGCAACACTAAAAATAAGTAAACAAACTAGTTTTCATTATTTTAAAAAGACACGTCCCGCCATATTGAAATTTTTACACTGAGATGTTGGTACACCGCTCTGACGTAATTCAGGGTGGATTTAATGGAGCAACTAGGGACAACTTCACGTTATCCATTTCGTGGAATAAAAATTAATTTTACAAAATATTTACACATCTATTTTAAAAGGCATCTAATATTATGATTATGATATAATAAATAAAATAAAAATATGTAAATAATTTTTTAATTTCCCGAAAATCGCAACAACTAAAATTAAGGATATGAACCACAGCTGCTAAATTCACCTCCACATTTCAACACATCGAAGAAATCCGATTAGTTCCGAAGTTTGACAACCTGCAAAAAACAGGTCCGTAACTTTTGTGCGGTTTTGTGAGTGCGGAGTTCTGTTGGAAAAATTGCGAATTTTAGGACTAAACTCAAGAACTCGAGGGTAGCAAAGTTCTTCAGGCGAAGAAAGGGTAAATATTGACATTTCTTAGCAGTTAGTTCAACGGCACTCGTCCCTAAAATCCAGTTACACAGCAGGCGTTGGACCCCGAATCACATGAGCCGTGTGGCTTTTGTCGGCTCAAATCGGCGCCTTCATTTGTTTCGGTCTGACAAAAATTCTAAATTTAACAGTGATTTAACGCGTAGCACCTCACTGCCTTAATTAAGAGTCATTCCTGACAAAATCCAACTACGAGGTCCGACGTCTGTCTGAACATCAAATCGCGAGGGCATTACGTAAAGAATTGCAAACAGCAACTGAAGAAGGTCCTTTTTGTGTTTTCCGTTTCCTTCTAGATATTATGAGCGACTGGACAAAATCGAAGAAGGACCTAGAAAACAAAGAACTCGAAAAGATGACGAACCAGGCTTCCAAGTACCTCGGCGGAGTACTCGGCGACATCAGCAAGAAGTCGGCCGGCACGCAGATCTTCATTGGGGCCGTTTCTGGATGGTAAGCACCGTGCATCGCCGGGCAGGTGATGTCACGGATCCGCATCATTTCCTCGAGAATTTTTGCTATTTTCGGCACGTAGGGGGCTGGGTGCTGCTATCTAGCAGGTGGCCCCGAGAGCCGAGCTTTTAGAGCAGAGCGGCAAAAGCAGGTGAAGTCAGAAATAGCCTTGGATTTGCGAGATTGAGCAAGTTCTAGGTCGCCAAATTCATGCAAATCTTTTGTGCAAGCAGAGCTACTTTCTCCTGTTTTAACAGCACTTATTCTAAAACAAAAATGCTTGCAAAATTGAGCCCTAACTTTGTTATTAATCAATCAGACCTCTCCTGCTTGTTAGCCTTGTTCAATATTCATGTTCCGTGCGGTGACGATTTCAGTATTTTCTATGCCATCAGCTGCTAGGTGTTAATTTTTTACACTCCAATGACTCAAAATAGTGAGAAAAACAAAGCTAAAACTCGGAGTTGTTTTCTCTGTAAAAATGGTAATCCATGCTGCCGTCACACGCGATTTGATATAAGAAGTTGTGAAACAATTCATGCAAAATATGATTTGTAACTTGGGCCTGCTTATCTGAAGGTTATTCATTAACAACATTAATGTAATTTACACCCGCACCCAAACTCTTTTTAAGATTGGTTAAATGGAAAAATTAATGAAAATGCAGCAATGGATTAAATTGCATATTTAAACACTATTTTTTTTAATTGAATAACTTCGTAAACGTGATCATTTTTAAGTATATCTTTCACCGTACGTGCAGAAATCGCTCAAATTATCATGTAAAGGAAGACTAAAATATTTTTTAATTCTAAGATACCTGTTAAAAAATAATGGAATATTGACATGAAATCTTTTCCCAACAGGATAACCGGCTACACTACAATGAAAGTAGGTAAAATAGCCGCGTTTGCCATCGGAGGGTCGATAATTCTTGTCGAAGTCGCACACACCCAGGGCTATATATCGATTGATTGGTCGAAAGTCACAAGCAAGCTGGACCGAGTCACCGACAAAGTGGAGGAAGCGGTCACTGGCGAGGCCCCCAGCTGGATGGATAAGGTAAATATCGCAAATCATCATCTTTTATGATATCAGAAATGAAAGAAATACGACCCATAATATTTTCCTAGGCTGCTAGTATTGCGAAACAGAACTCAATGTTCGTGACTGCATTTATTGGGGGAGTATTCATCGGGATTGGGTGTGCCTGAAGGGGATTATCCCGCACGAAGTGATAGCTTTCTCTAAAAGAGAATTTATAATTACGGAATGCTCCAAAGACTTGATGTATTTAACCATTTTAGGCTTTTGTTAGGCATTACTTTTAATTTTGTAGAGCTTTCGAAACTATTTTTTCAATAAAAGTAGAAAAACATGGGAATTTAATCGAAACATTCGAGGTTTAATTCGTTGTATTGGATTGATTTTACTCCTGTTCAGTTTTGGAACAATAATTTTAAGGATGTGAGGAAAGGCGTTCTGAATGCTTTTCGCTAGGTGTAGTTCATGTAATTTGACGGTAACGTGTAAAAAGTTGTTTTAATTAAAATTAGCGACATGATACAAAAATCTTGCGCATATTTTAAAAACAATAAACGTGTTAGGAAAAAAATTATTCATAAAATTAATTTAATTCCCAAAAATCTGAGTTCGACTTTTTGATCGCAATATTTTCTTCACTTCCATTGTCGCTTAAACGTAAACATTAAAGTTTTATGAATAAAAAAAAACCACTCGGCTCAACTAGGGTGCTCAATGTGGGGGATAATCACTTTTTAGTGCAAAAAAAAAATCAAATTGTTCGTTATGGTTTTGATTTGACCTCAGAAGCTAAATCACAACTTCAAGTTATACCGCGTCAGAAGACGTCCAATCAAAGGTTACCCTAATTGCAACTAGAAAGTGCCAGAGAAATCAAGAAAAATTACTCAAAAGTATGTCCGAAGAATTGCCAAAATTAGTGAGATTTTCCAATTTTCCTTTTTGCAGACGGAACGTTTCATCGATCGGAAAATTGATCGGGCCGAGGATCTCCTCAAGGGCCAAAAGAAGAAGGCGCAGAAGTGGTACACGAAGCTGATCGGAGATGAAAATGGTCCCAAGCTGAACGAGCTCCACATTTTCTTAACAGCGTTCTTGGGCGGTGTAGCAATCGGAGTTGCCACTGCCTGAAAGTAGGTACTTAAGAAAAATCCGCACCACTTCGCGGTTTCCCCCGGGTCTTGAAACTTGCTGCTTAGAAAAGTGGTTGAATGTTTTCTATTTCATTTTATCATTTTACTTTAGAAACGAAACGGCGCTACCTAGGAGTAGAGCCACCTAAGCCGCCGAAAGATCAAAAGCGTTTGAATTCATTCTCGTTTTTACCCGCGTATTTTAATTTAATTTCACTTACATTCGCTAATCGCAGCCTTATATAGTGTATTTCGTTTTATTCTCATCACTTACTCGTTCCGGATTGAATTCGTAGACCTGAGTCGCAAGCCGAACGTCCTGCTCGAATCATACCAAGTTATTATACATTAGTCTGGTTTTCTGCGATATATTACTCTTGTTTTATTTTTTATATTTATGAATAAAATCAGTATACTTGAACAATCCGACTTTAATTTATTTGGCCCTACTCGATTTGCAGTATGGTGACACATTTAAATTTCAGACCTTCGCAACTTAATTCAAGAACTCATGGATTTCATGCCAAACGTTTTAAGACAAACAAATTAAATCACAACTCGAAACTCGATGTTTTTAATGGAAAAATTTTTATTTTTATTTATTATAGTTTTAGGTAGTCTGCTGAACGAACTGATAGAAAAATAAATTGAAAACTTTTTTGGATTCTATACAAAGAGCGGGATTAGGTTTCAGCTGAAATTATAGTTCCATATCATATCTAATAAAAGAATATCATCCTGATCTACGTCTAAATTGCTTACTGGATGAAAACATCTTCGGAGCGATTTGGATTTGTGGTTTCTTAAACTTGCGCAAATATATAATAATATATTTTAGTTAACCGGACTGGTTTTGGAATCAATTAAGATAGCTAAAAGTAGTTAATTAACAGATGCGTGTTGAAATGAAAAAGGAATTTTACATAATCCGGTCAATGCCGGCTACATTTAGCTAGCACAGCATAAAGTGGAGGAAACTACTTGGTTTACAACTTTCTATACTTATTCTATGTACATACCTTATTTGAAAATTCTATATTGTTAGATCGTTGAACTATAATTCTTATTACGATAAAATAAATTTCGAAAGAAATTAAAAGCAAAAATATCCCAGAAATGCCAGAGGTACCTATATCAATATAAAAATTAGTTGTTTCCGATAAAAACCACTGGGGCAGTATTCCGAGTATTCAACCCTTTTCGATTTCAATTAGCGCAGGTGTTCCGCTAATAATCCCCGATTGGCTTCAATAATACACGCAGCTCGTGTCTTCAATATTTCCTCAACCCGGCCTATTTTCCGGGAATCTTAGCGCTAAGGTTCTCAGTCCGATTTCAGCCATGGAGACGCCGCTGGGGCTGCTCCTTTTGCTCCTGCCTTTTACCTTCGCCGCGGATGAGTGCCACATATGTGAAAAAAATGGGCTCGTGAAAATGCGTGGACTGGATGAAAAGTTTATGCAGGAGTATAGTCGCATTCAAAAAAGATCTGTGGACCCGACGTTTCGCGGGAATCCGAAAACAAAAGGCGAAGTTTGGGATACAAAATTTGGGGTCAGTTCCGCGCTCTTTGATCAGTCGATTTCCTTAATTTCACTATTAAGTAAAATTGCCATGGAGTATTTGGATAAGTGCCCCCCGTTTGTGCTCTACGACACCTACGTGGAAAATTCGGAAAACTTCATTCTGCAAAATCTTTTTAGGGTAAGATTTTGTCTGATGCAAAGTTTTCGGCTCTAATTAGTATATTCAGACATTTCCGCTCACTTTCTATCATGGGAAAATTGGACAAGATTTCAAGTTAGAGAATAAGAGGCTTATTGAGGAAGGGGACAACACCTGCAGGAGCTACATCCTGTTCACCTCAGACCCGCAGATGACCAGGAGCATCATCGGGCCCCAGACAGAGAACAGGGTCATCGTGGTCGCGAGGTCCTCCCAATGGAAGTTGAGAGACTTTCTGTCCTCGGAGGCTTCTTCGAACATCGTCAACCTCCTCGTTATTGGAGAATCGCTCACAGCAGACCCGAAAAGGGTAAGTAAAGTTTAGTTCTAATGTAAACCAGTAAAAGAATTAAATATTTTTATTATGACTATCATTTAGTCAAGTTTTTGGTGCTACAATTAAATTATTCCTTAAGAAGAGGATTTTACTGGGGGTTGTTTTTAATAAAATTATTTTAGATTCAGAACGTTGGAAAACGAAGCCAAAAATATACTCAACGTTTTAACTAATATCTACTTAACCCCAATAATTTTATAAAAAATGCATTAATTATAAACAGAACGGCTAACAGAAGCTAGAGAAACTTACTGATTTCCATATGTAGTGGTGCTAGAATTAAAACAGGTTATTTAACGTAAAAAGACTGGGCCTAAGAGTTGTGTATTTTTACGAAAATAGTTTTTAACTCAACTTTTACATTCTTCCGAATGGCAACTAATTTACTTAAATTATTTCCTCTACTCACTAATGCTCATCATTTCGATCATAAATTTTTGGAATAAATATTCTTGGTTACAGCAAAATTTTTAATTAATATTTAGAGTTTTATGTTTTCTTTTAGTAATCACTTCGTACAATTTTCTGTAAGTGTTACAAGGGTCTCAAAATTGTATGTAGGATATCACATTTAACATAAAACTTTAAACGCGTTTTTCGTGAAATGAATTTGTTGATAGAAAGATTGTTTCTTACTTAGTTGAAGAACTATAAATTTATAAAAATTCTATATTTTATGAAGTCCACAGTTAAAAGTAAAGAGTCTTCCCCGTTTGATTGCTATTATTGTAATTTATGTTATTTTAAATTCCAACTTTTTACCACTTTAGGAACGTCCGTACGTGATGTACACGCACAAGCTCTACGCAGACGGATTGGGTTCAAATGCACCCGTCGTCCTTACGAGTTGGGTCCGGGGAAAACTCTCCCGACCCCACGTGAACCTGTTCCCGCCGAAATTCGCGACTGGATTCTCAGGACATCGGTTCCTCATATCCGCCGTGAACCAGCCTCCTTTCATTTTCCGGACCAAGAGCATCGACAAAACGGGCACGGCTAACGTCTTCTGGGAGGGGGTGGAGTATCGTCTTATAAAACTAGTTTCTTTGAAGCTGAACTTCTCCTACGAAATCGTGGAGCCACGGAACACCGCTTATTTGGGGTGAGTTTAAGAAAGTTATGTAGAGGCCGTTTTTAGCTGAGTGGGAGTCAATTAAAAACCTAGGTCTGGTGAAGCGGTCAGGGAAGAAGTCGAACTTGGTCGAGCGGACATCGGGATGGCGGGGGCGTACATCACGCTGGACCGCCTCACGAGCATCGACATGTCCGCGGGTCACTCGAGGGACTGCGCCGCGTTCATCACTCTCGCATCGAAGGCTTTACCAAAGTAAGTCTAACGAATATCATACCAACTTTTGAATTTTATAGTAAAGATTGTGTTTGTGTTATGCCAAAACGTCTGCTTATATTTTGTCTTGAAATTTAGAATGATGGGTACAGGAAAACTATGCTTCTTCAGCTATTAATATTATCTAGGCTGACATAAAAAAACAAATTAATCTTCGAGTTAGAGTTGATCAACTATAGTTATTTGATTATAAGGATAAGTAAGAATCGGCTTTTGCAGATTGATCAGATCAGAGAAAAATTGAGTAGTTATTACCAATTTTCAAAAATTAAAAAACCGGGGAATAGGATATATGAGATTTTTTTAAAATTCGCTCTAATCACTCTAATGTTATTTTCGCAACTTAATTTCTCCAACGGAGGGTTATTTAAAAAAAAAATAAGAAGGAGTTTTATGTGACTCTTCCTAATTCGGAAAATTTTCCGAATTAGGAAGAGTCACTATAAATTAATTTCTATATTAAAGGGATTCTGAAGAGTTTACTTAGATCATTATTTTAATGATACTGTAGCTCTAGTTGGTTTATAATTTTGTATAATTTTACCTGTGTTTTAGAGATCCATTAAAAAGTTAAAGTTTATTTAACAGCATCCTTCCTTCTTTTATGTAGAACCCTAAAATATTTTGTAAACTATAATTTTAGAATTTCCGGAGTTTTGAATACCAGCCCTTTAATTTAATTTTAGATACCGAGCTATCATGGGCCCGTTTCAGTGGCCCGTTTGGGTGGCCCTTACTGCCGTTTACCTCCTGGGGGTCTTCCCGCTGGCCTACACAGACCGCCTCTCCCTCTCCCACGTGCTCGGCAACTGGGGCGAGCTCGAAAATATGTTTTGGTACGTCTTCGGGACGTTCACGAACAGCTTGACCTTCAGCGGAAAGTTCTCCTGGAGCAACTCCCAGAAGCTGTCTACCAGGCTGCTTATCGGGTTCTACTGGATTTTCACGATCATCATCACCGCCTGCTACACGGGATCGATTATCGCCTTTGTCACGCTGCCCGCTTTCCCCGACACAGTCGACTCTGTGAATGATCTTCTGGGACTCTTCTTCAGAGTCGGAACTTTGGGTAAGTTAGATAATATTTAAAGAATGCATCCAAATAACTTTTATTTTACTTTACTCATCATCCGAGTATTATACATATAGTAGGTACTGAAAAATCTTCCTTACACAATTCTGTGTGGTATACCAGAAGGTTCTGTTTTTGGACCCTTATTGTATCGATTTCTCGAATTTCAATATATTCATATATAATTCAATATATCTAATCAAGACACCAAACCGCAAGGTATTAATTCGTATACCTACTTAATTTTTATTTTTCTAACATTGCTCCTACATATCAAACAAAAATTATGGGTACTTACCATGATTTATTGTTGAAAATTGAGTTGAATATTTCGAAATAAATAGGACTGAAAACTATAAATAAATAAGTTGAAAAATTCAAAGTTTAACTACTTTATTTATTACAGACAGGGGTGGTTGGGAGAAATGGTTTGCTAACTCCACCCATGTAGCAACAGCAAAATTGTACCGTAAAATGGAGTTCGTCGGCACAATCGAAGAAGGGGTGGGCAATGTGACCCAGTCGTTTTTCTGGAACTACGCCTTCCTTGGATCGCGGGCTCAGTTGGAATACTTGGTGCAATCGAATTTCACAAACGAGTATGCAATTTATAATATACATAAATGTTAGGGGTTTAGTAAAATTTAAAACTACTATACTAAAGTTTATGCAAAAATTTAGTCTGGTATAAATTATTTCCATGTTGAATCTCTATCATTCCTAACTTATAAAATAATTGATTATGTCCGAGTTGATTAAAGTCACTATTACCATTGCAAAAAAACTAAACAGAATTGAGTTTTTCAGTATCATTACTGTTTCTGGTAATGGTAATTGTTCTAGTAACGATAATGCAGAGTCAATTACTTCATTTTAATTAATTATTAATGAAATAATTAAAATGGATAATTGTGGTGAAAGTTTATTAATCACATTAAAGTAATTACTTTGCTATTGCCAGTTATGTAACATTAAATTATGTTTTACCGTCAGAGTCATAAGTAAGCGATCCGCTCTTCATCTGAGCGAGGAGTGCTTTGCCCCGTTCCAAGTGGCCTTCACCTTCCCGCGAAACTCAGTTTACGCGAAGCGAATCAACGAGTACATTTTGCGGATCCAGCAGAGCGGTCTCATGCTCAAGCTGCAGAACGAGGTCTCCTGGAAGATGCAAAGGTCCGCCACCGGGAAGCTGCTCCAGGCGAGCTCGGGCCACGCCCTGCGGGAGATCATCCAGGAGGAACGCCAGCTGACAACCGCCGACACCGAGGGCATGTTCCTGCTCATGGGGGCGGGCTACCTGATCGCAGCGGTTGCGCTGATCTCCGAGGTGATCGGCGGGTTCACCAACAAGTGTCGCCAGATAATCCAGCGCAGGCGGAGGAAGTCCAGCAGCAGCTCCTTCTCCTCGGAACAGAGCGGTCCCAACGATCGCACCGAGGAACAAGTCGCGGCCCACCTGAAGCGAAAGGCGCTGCGCAAGAAGGAGCACGACGCGAACAAGGCGAAGACCCGGTTCCCGGGCCTGGATGGCTTGGACCTCTCCCGAGCAACCCTCAAGGAACTCTACGGCGGCTACACCAAAAAGGAGCCCACGCTGATCGTCCAGAACGGGCAGGTGATCTTCGAGTCCGAAGCGGTTTCGGAGGACTCATCTTTAGGTCCCGAGGAGAAGCAGCAGCGCAAGCAGGGGGCGCAAGAGGATCGCGGCTCGGATGAATCCTTCTTGCACGAGGCCATGGTCCATTCCGACACTGAAATCAACGCGAGCCAGGAAACGCTCGGGATGGACTCCGATTCCAGCAGGCAGAGAACGGGAAGCCTCCACGACAGTCTGGCTTTAGAAAAAATCGAGGAGCAGGTCGAGGTCCCTGAGGAAGGAGGCTCCTCCAAGAGACCCTGCTTGGGCCTGTGCGAGCGGGAAGTCACCGAGGCGGCTGAGGAGTGCTTCGGCGAACCTGTTGACCACGCCGGGACCAGTCATGCAAAGAGGAAATTTTATCCCTTTTAAATTTTGGAATTCCAATTTTTAGGTTTAGCACTTTAAAATCAAATATTCTTAACAACAGTTTTATGCTTGCAATTTAGAGCAATAAAGTTATCACTACACTGTTATTGATTGTATTTTCTTACCACGTATGTGATTTGATCAAATTTTTAGTCCATATTATTGTCATTTATTGCTTTAGTTTGTTTAGATGTTTCGGCCGCTTTACTTCGGAAATTTCAAATTTTGGAATTTCGAAAAGTGAGATTTTTTGCCACGATTTTGTTCATATTCTTACAGAGTTTTGTTGTTGTGTAAAAATAATGCATAACTTCACTAAAGATGTTTCCATCTTTTTATTTCAACAAATTCTTCAGGAAGTTTTGATATTATTCGAATTCAAAACTGAAGTACATTACATATAATTACAGTTTTATATGTGTCGTGGAAATATTTGTAACTTAAGTATACTTTAATCGAACGATTAATAAAATTCATCGTACTTATTTGTATCTCATAATCCAGAACATTATAGACTTTTTAATTCTCAATTAATTATTTAACTTTGCTTTCAATATTAAAAATATTATGCAGTTTATTTTAATATCGAATATTTTATACTTGCTCCAGTAGTCCATCAACAGATAGACTAAAGGAAAATTATAAGGAATTGGAATAGGATTAACTATCACATTAATGAAAATGACAACAGGATAAGCAGTTAAGTAATTTTCTTTTTATTAATATAAAAAATGAAATCAATATAAGAAATACTTTAACAAATAAATAAACACTTAACTAACACAGAAAAATGTCTCGCAATTTTACAAAGTCAACAAATTATACAAAAGTTCCTTCGACGAGATCAAATTCAGCATACTATGTTTACAAAAATTGCAACAGATCATACACATTGGTCTGTATTAATTGGAATCGACTGTGACGTGGAATTATACGAAATAGCATAGTGTTATTGGGCAGTTCTGTAAATATCTAGTACGTCGTTACAGTGACAAACACTAAAAGGTCTGAGGTCCGTGCGAAACAGTGACGGGGACAATTCATTTTATTTGGTCAAACATTCAGTAAACATGAACTGAGCTCATAACTACAGACGAAACTATTTTAAAAAAGCGTGCTACTAATTTGCTAAGGGGACAATTTGGAACATCTCACTGGTCGTACAGAACTGCTAGACAAATAACACATAAGGCAGTGTGGACCTGTGGGTTAACTATCTACACTTATTGGGACCGTCCACTCACTTAAAAGGAAAAGAGACGAGCGCCAGTAAAAATTTCTTCTAACAACTGTAGCGTCATCGTCAATTTTGATTCATAATGTCGTCGTCAATCATTAGCCGGTGTCTCATACAGTTTCTTACAAAGATACTTACTATAAATCTTACATCTATGTTTTCAACAATTTTTATTATGTTGCTTGTTGCTTCTTTTATTTATTATAAAAATTCTGGAATAAAAACTCCTATGTTTTGTAAATAAATAAATAGCCTATCTCTCATTTATGTTTATGTATCATCTAACGTGGAAAAATATTCATCTTCGAAGGCTCTTTTATTAACAAACGAATTGAGACAGAACAAAAAAAATAAGGATCCTCACAAAAATGAACAGATTAAATGTAATAGGTGCCTTAACTAGAGGCCTCTGGTGGCTGAATACCTGGAAACAGCGATGAACATTATTTTCTTACTACTTCTAGAGCGGGTTGCTGTAAGATGATTATTAAGAAAACCCTGTTTACGCCTTCTTTAAGTTAATCCTCATTTCCAGAATTCTCCTTTAGCTCTACATGTATTTAGTAAAGGAAATTTTTAGTTTGAGCGCTGTTGGAAACATAAAAAACATATTTTCTCCTAAGATGATGCAGTTGTCTCAAGCTGCATGAAACAATGTGAAATGCTCGGTTTTATGGTTTTATCTTGTTTTGTGTGTGGATGTGAAAATGCTTGCTGAAAACATTTCCTTCATATCGCTAGTGAGATCTTCTTTTGTGACTGGTCATTGTGGCTTAATGCTATTGATCCGACTAGCGCTACGAGTGCTCGATCGAGCCATGTCACTGGGTTCGGATAAATTAGACCACCTTCATAGAATCCCAAGTGACCACCATGTGCCACTTCAACATATGCAACTTTAGAACGTTTTGCTGAAAAGATAAAAAATAAATATTTTAGATTAGGTGTTTCTAGTAGATTTTAATTTTTTTTTTGCCTGAACGTAATTCAAATATTTAATAGTTTTAATATTCGAATCAATAAGCCAAATCATCATCTGCATAATTTTTTTCTAATTATAATTCATTTACGATTATTTTCTAGGTATCGATAGTGTTCATAAATATCTTGTTTATAAAGAGTACGCATCCTTTTTAATTTATAATTCACTCATCGAAAAAACCAAAATATTTTTTAAAGCGGTGCGAATTTTTTATTAAAGTATTGAAAAAAACGAAAGACAAATTCTCTCAATTTAAATAAATCGAACAGTTTTAATGGTTATCGTTATTATTTTTGATTTGGTAATAGTTAAATAATTTTTCTTTTTTATGATTTTTCAAATTTTTAAACTATTAAAAAAATAACTTTGATACGTAGCCCACACAGACAAAACAAAAGGTTTATATCTTTAATTTAATTCAAATATTCGTCAGGTATTGTCCGTAGAATGTAATTTTAAGATAACATATAAGATTGCTTCGGAGCTGAAAGTAGTAAAATATTTACTTGATTTAAGGCAAATTCTGCTGAATGAAACAAGATATCGGTGCAAATCATATTTACTGTCAGATTACACGTCCGATTAATTTGTGGTAAAGTCCGCAGGCAATTTCAGGGGAATTTCTTCCGAATTCGATAAGATACCTATCATTGCAAATCGAACACTTCTTATTGATTGAAACGTAAACCCACTTTGCTTAAAGAGTCATTTACATACTGTTTCTGTGAAATTTATATGACATTTACTAGTATTACTGTGGCATTATTTGTAATTCCTCTCCTAAATAAAAATATTACCCACATTTTGTCTATACTTTCTTCTTTCTATAAACATCTACGATAAAAATTTACTTTTCAATGATTTTTAAAAGGAGGTTCCATTCGCTAACTGTCCTTAAATCGTTCGGAATAATTTATCAACAGTACCTAAATACTAAGTATTGCAAAGGATGAGCATTAAAAATTTCTCAACACACTGCCTTAACATTTCATATAAGTTGAACAAGACAAAGAAATCTTAGTAAATCAGAAAACGTTATTTAGCAACGTAAAATTATTGATAAATATTTGAAAAATAGCATTTTCTTACAATCATGATCCTTCGTTGCAATTAAAACTGCCATTCTTACTTAAGAGTACGTGATGCTTTCTGGGGCACAAGAAAAAATTACAAAAGTTCTTGTGTCGAGCCCATTTTCAGGCTGCGGGTTAACTGACAAGCGTGGGTTCAGAATTTAAGATAAACTCATTTTCTTGGCACGACGCCAAATCCGCCTACAGCCTCTTCTTCAGCTCCTATTCAGAGAACTTAATAATAATTAAGTTTTTATGAGCAATAAATGTTGAATTCGAGTAATTTATAGAACGTTATAAAGGCTTTTATTTTTGGATCTCAGGATTTAGAAAAATCTGAGAGATGTAATACATTAAAGACTTAGTTCGTAATTAGTTGAGTGAAATTTCAACTCAGGAATTGGGATTGGAATAATGTAATGTTTTAATCTTTTGATTTAACACTTTCAAAATATAATACTAATATTAAACTTAAGAATTAAGAAAAAACTCCAAGTTATTAAAAATACGACACTAGTACAAAACACAACAAATATTGAAATCTTAAACAAATTATACCGAGTTACATTCTTTTATTACTTTTTGAAATTATTCCAATTTTGTCTATTTGCCTCTTAATATTGTTTAAACCTGTTTTTGGTGAGTGGAAGAATTTTTCAAACATTTGAAAAATTTTAGAAGCTATAGAGGATTAAGTTAAGTGTTCATTAGCTAGAAAAAATCAAAAACTTTTTTCCCAAATATTTTTGTACTCGAGTTCAAAGATTCAATATTCACTAAAGGGCTTTTAAGTATTCGGGTATTTGAAACAAAAAATATTCGATAATCCAACTAAAGGTCTTTTTCCATTTTGGACCTTAAATCAGTACTCACTTTACTTAAATTAAAACTTGAAATACTCCGAACTTAATTATCCGCGTCATTTTTATATCTCTGGTACGGAAGACTAAAAAGATAAGAAAAACTTCAAAAAACTAATATATTGCTAATTATTAAAAGCGAAGTGTCTGTCTTCTCTAATTCCGTCATAACGAATCAAGAAAAAAGTGTGTTGAGTCAACTTGTAATTATCACTGTTTGTTCGTTTACTTTTCCGAGCAGAGTGCTAATCAACGGAAAGTTGAGGAGTAAGTAAATTCTTTAAAATACTTTATTTTTATGGGAACGTCTAGAATTTACACTAGATGCTAAGTATATGGTAAGAATTACAATAACATTACTGATGTTATATTTATATTTGTATTCGTATTCGAAAGGCATATGCACCTTTAGGGAAAACATTGTGCGTCACGGCCACTGATAAGAAGCCTGCTCCCAGCTCGTGGGCAGTGATTAACTGATAAAAGCATCGTAGGAAAATTCAGTTCCAGCATATTCCATGACATAAGTGACTATCGGGTGGCACCCTCACGTGGGTGCTCTTCACGGTATCTGGGGCAGATTTGTTTGCAATTGACGGTAATTAGGCTGATTGCCGGAGTTGAAGCTTCGTAAGTTATTCATTGAAAAGTTGTAGGACTCACCTGAATAGTCCTTGATGGGCTTCAGGAGATCCTCGGGCACGAGAGGATCATCCCGGGCATTTATGAAGATCATCGGTTTTTCGATGCCATCCAAATAGTTGACCGAGGAGCTCCACTTGTAGAGTTCGGTAACTGAAGTGAAATTGTGTATCCTTCTGGTGTAGGCCTCATCCAATTCGGGAAGTGTCGCAGCTGCGACAATTTCTCGCTCGTTCAAATTGTATCTTGATTTCACCTCCTCCGAGAGCAAAATGTGCCTGTGCTTCATGATAATGTTCTTAACATTCTCTGTCATCACGTACAGATAAAATCGTCTAAAGTTCTGCCAGTTAAG
Organism: Tolmerus cingulatus; assembly: GCA_959613345.1. Taxonomy (NCBI): domain Eukaryota; kingdom Metazoa; phylum Arthropoda; class Insecta; order Diptera; family Asilidae; genus Tolmerus; species Tolmerus cingulatus. The sequence goes on along the minus strand of OY390707.1, from coordinate 11,604,310 downwards.
CAGCCATTTGGTCCCCCTGGAAGCACCAAGAATTAATTCAATGGGATTTTAAGCACCCGAAACCCGACGGGGGTGTAAACTCACTCCACAGCATTATAGCCTTGACATATCGAGACGCCGCCAATTACGTTTGCCGGCCTCGTGAACTTCTCCCCCATGTACTTAGTAACTAAATTACCACCTAAGCTGAAACCAACTGCTACGATATTGCTGGACGGATATTTTTTGACTAGACTCTCGACCATTTCGGTAAAATCCCCTGTGTGTCCTGATTAAATCGGAAATAAATCGATATTAGTTTATTAATCAAGCAAAAATCGTTATAGACCCACCATAGGTAAATATTCGCGTTGAGGTCACTTGCACGCTGGGAAGGGCCCCGATGTGATTGAGCACGGCACACCTGTACCCGTGACATTGAGCATAGTGGACAAAGGTCCGGATGTAGACGCTCTCAGATGAGTTCCCGATTCCCGGGCAAATAGCGACTGTGATATCATCTGAAATGAGGGTAGAAAATTCATTTTATTCATTTCTGCTTAAAATTCAGGAGACGAAGATTTGAAAAGACAGTGAATCTAAGTTTAATAAAACCTCTGCAGCTTGCTGTAGAATTGGTTAATTTTATTTAATGGACTGCCCTACTCTTTTATTCGTTCTCACCTTTTTAACTTGTGGGTTTAATTTACTGTATACCTTTCTGGTTCAAGTTAATCCTATTCTATCTTTTTATTTCAGGTGGAACTGAATAAATCTCAGTAAAAAGCAAACAGAGCGAAGAGCTTTACAAAACTGCAAACTTTGCATATCTAATTTGCAAGATATTTATAGAGACGAACAGAGTTTGAATTTTATAAAATTTTACTTGGTTCGCTTGGAATCAATTTTAAATTAATTCTGTAAATCTCTTTTCCTAAACCTAGTGAAATTAAACTTACAACGTGGAAAACTATAAAAAAATCGTCCTGTGGAAACCTTACTTTTGATGTTCATTTGAAATCGTAAAAAAGTATCCTTAATATAATTCATAGAGTTTTTAGAGTGGTTCTTTAGGTATTAAGAAAATTGAACTTGTTCATAAAATTTTATGCTATTTTTCATCGAGTCCATTATTTCAAAGATTCAAAAATTGGTATTGAAAAAAGTCTGAAGAGCAAATTAGTTTTGCGATGGTGTAGAAAGGACAATTACAGACATTGGACGTTTTACTATAAATATCTGTTTTTGGCTGGTTTTCCAGAACAGAAATTCATGCATAAGAAATCAAAATGATACCAGTTGATCTCATAAAAAATAAATGTGGGTAATTAGAAAATTTGAGGTGTGAAATAGTAAGGCGATTCACGTCCAGCTTGTAAATACACTCTAATTAATACATCTTCCCTTTACCACTTTTTCTTTTACATTTTTAATTAAGTATTTAATTTAACTTCACACTTCGTGGATCTTCTATAAAATACTTGAGGGTTTGCAATGCCAGATTAAGAATTGCTTGTTTAATCGCAGTTGGTGTGAATTGTTCCGCTGTGTACTTAAATTAATTGGAATAATTCAAATTTGCAAACAACATATGGTCATTGTATGTAAACTATGAGGATAGGAATTCAAGTTCGCATAAAACTCACCTCATAAAACATTTTATGAGTCGAATAGCTGTATCTTAAGCAAATAGTGAGATAATTAAGATCATAAAGTTGGTCCGCGCAGTTGAGTGAAAGAAGCACAGCATGGCATAATTAAGCTTAAATATGTGGCATTTCATTTACAATTCCAACATAGCGTTTGCAAACTAATTGCATTTAAGATAAAGTGGATAATCCGTCTTGAAGTATAAGAAAATTTTATATGATGGAATGATATTAAATAAAAAACAAATTACAGTAGTTATGCACATACGTAAGCTATGTATATTGATTTACGAGTTTTTTTCTTTGCGTACACCGATAAATAACCGACGATAAAAATTGTATTTATTTTTTATTAATTTTAATGAATTACAAAAATAGCGGGTTAAACACAAAGTACTGCTCTCTGTAACTTTTGACTTTTGAAAAATTAAATATTTTAATTAAATATCATAATATATTCCCTTTTATACTTAATTAATTCATTATTTTAAGTAATGGATCAACCTGACGCAGCTTTGAAGAAGGTTTTCAATTACGTTTATTATTCGTTGCAATCAAAAATTGATTTCAGTCGCTTCAGGGCAGACGAGGACGTTTTTCACTGAATGTTTAGTGCGTTGAATATTCCGCAATCACTATCTGACAAAGTGATTTTGTTTGCACTGTAACATTATCACTGATTGTTCACTGATAGTGCAAATGAACTCACTATCATTGATAATTATTATTTTTAATTATAGAAGTGTTGTTGTTCGCAAAATAGTATTCAATCTTAAGGAGGTTTATGTTAAGGAATAAAAATATTAGCTATGACATAATATGGACTAATAAAATGTTTTTGCGTTCGCGGGTTAATATGTTGAGGGGAAATTTATTTCTAAATCTCTAAGTAACTATCATTGATTGTATGGTTATAAAGAAAATATACCAATGGTATATCAGCGTTCATGTAGTTTTTTAGAAATTAATTCATTTTGTATTGTTAAGTAATATAAAATATTTAAAATAAAGCACTTCCAACAGATTTAATTAGCCGAAAGGTTGCATACCCTAAAACACTTCTTAACTACTGTTAGTGACTATAAAATAAATTTTAAATTTGATATGCATGTATTCATGGAAAATTTTTGAATACTACGCACTAACCTTCAAAACGCGGCATTTTTTATTTGCTAAATTAATGGAATCACCAATCAACCCCATTATATTTAAGCGATAAAAATTTTTTAATTAATATATTCTACGCCTGCTTTCGCTATTCGTCCAAAAACCGATAAAATCAGCTTGAGTTGTGATACGGGTAATAAGTTCTTGAATCTTTCCAGGGGAACAATTTCGGGTGCGCACTTCGCAAACCGTTTCTGTAATATCTTATACCTATTAGCTTTCGTTGAACTTTTAAGGGTAAAATTGCAAAAGTTTTCAGATTGCGGAAAATTTTCGAACATATTTTTAAACCGACCAAGAAAAAAACCTTCAAGTTCAGGAAGTTCGCTGTGAAGTCTTAACCAATTTCGTTTAAACGAAAATATTTTCACAGCACTCCCCAAGATTTCTTATTTCCACTGGGTGAAAAGTTGCAACAAGCGCTTGGAAATTGCAAAGCAGTTTTTGAAGCTGCAAAGTAATTTAAACTCGGGGGTGGAAACTAAAGAAAAAGTGTAAAAAAATGTCACTTACCTTCGTGCTCATTAAGCGGCTGATACAAGTCGTAGGTGAGTGTTGATCCGTCGGGGAGCGACAGGTAAACCCGCTCTCCCAGGGGCCAAGGGCACTTCACCCGGCCGACGATGCTGTGAATTACTGTCTGCACATGACCGCTGAAGCCCCACAGTCGCGTCGGAACGTACCTGAAAAGGGCACAAATAAGGGTTGCTTTAATGCGGGTTCGTTTCCGTCAAAATTGAGGAACTTTCGCGGGAAGGGTTGAAAAGTTCGACTCTTAACCGGGCCGAAGGGCTATTGCAGTCGCAGTCGAAGTAGGTCTGCATTTTAAGAGGTGCTTTCGACAACGGTGGGTTTTGCGCCTTGAGGAGGAACCTACTTTGAAGGGATGATACTATAGTTAAGCCATGGAAGAACTATAGGACGATTCGGAAAGGCAAATCGATTCCCTGAAGTGTTCGATACTGTCATTTAAAATTCCTTTACTAAGTAAAAAGCATCGACATTTTTTATTCAGCACTTTACTACTTGATACTTTTACTCATATGACATTGATACTTCTATTCGATACTTGCTAAAATCAATACTCTGCATTAATAAATTATATGAAAACTCCCTGGAACCGATAAATTTATTTCGTTTATCCTTTTAACTAAATGGTATCATAAAATAGGTTTTCTTAAGCTAGTTGAGACACCAAATGTAATAAATTAACTCCAAAAGTTCCAATAAATGTTATAATTATTTTTTGGAATCGAACAGCTGGTTGTTAGAATTGAATTGAGTTAAATTTCAAAAGAATGATCTTTGGTTCAAGTTAAGAAAGGAAACATGTATATAGGAAAAAAATACGTATGTGTAAACTTGATATCCAAAGTAGGTACACTGACTTTTTCAAAGGATTAAAATTTGCTTAAACGTGTAGGTACCTACTCTATAAAAATGTGTGTCAAAAAGCAAGCGAATTTTTTAAAAATGTCGAACAGATATAAACCACAAAATGGAATTCTGGTCCCAGTTAAAATCTGGCAGTAAGCCACCGTCTTTGTGACATGATGCAATCTCCGTGTTGCCCCTGATTGGATCGATGGGGGTGGCCCGGAGGTACAACAAAAGCCAATTGGCGTCGTAAATTCAAAAATAGAATCGAGTCCATCTCGTCCCTCAGTGGTGGATCATATTGATTTTGCGATGTCGGCGGAAAAGCATTCACCCCGTCCCTGCTCCAGCGCTTCCCGTCTTCCCGTAACCCTTTTCTACAGCGTTTTGAATTGCACTCAAGGTGGCAAGACGGCGTGCCTCTGAATACTTTGAGAACTTCCTCTACGGAAAGAAGTGGTCCTTTGTCTTGAGTTATATCACTAAATTTTCTTCTCAAGCTTTAAATGGGAGAGCTTGCTGCCGGGAAAATTTCTCTTAACTTAGGAAATTAATTGCTACCGTCGCATCCTGGCTGCGAAATTAAATAATAATAAAACTCTTGGGACTCAATGTCAGGTGGAAGTAAACTTTGTACTTTAATTTAAAAGAAAATTTTCAAGTGGAAGATATGTAGGTACTACCCCAGGAGTTCATTATAAACATTTAGAATAGTATAGACTGTAATAAATTTCTACAAAATGTTTTGTCTAGGTATCTGATTGCAGGGAGGATCTTCGGCTCTTAAAAACTGCATTTTTAACAGATATGTTACTACTGCAAATCTTAATTGGTTTAGTTTTAATTTAGTTTTTCAGGCACTTTATCTAATAAATAGCGAAAAGATCTTTCGTTAAGTTGTCAAGTTGTTGTTTTATTAAAAAAAGATCATTTTTAGTTAAAAATCGAACTTATCCTTGAAATGTGCATAATTTGTCGAAAAAATAAGTAAGTTTTTTATTTGGTAGAAATCTCCCGAAGAAATTTTTTCGCTTAATTGAGGTTTTATAATATTTGAATACATACATGTACCTAATAAAAATCTTAAATCACATTTTGCTACATTTTTACTGTATTTTTGAAAAAAAATGCCTAAAAGTAGCATTTCTTCTTAGATCAAATCAGCGTATAATGGTTTTTAAGAGACGAGCTTTTTAAGGAGCAGTGCCTATAGTAAATATGTAAATTCTTAATTCTTCTGGAATATATACCTTGGGGGTGAATGTAAAGTATAATGAGGTATATTTCCATAAATTTCGGGTGAGTTCCAACCCCTGCTTACATATTCAAATTTGAATTTTGTGAGTGTGCATTCATTTTATCCTTTCTTTTCATATAGAGCTTTTCAGAATCAACAAACCCCGTAATATCTTGAGGGCGGTGAACTTTACATCCAAAAGTAACCTGTAACTTTTCGAAGAAGTCTTACTAATTGCCACTTCAAAGATTCCTCTGGTTCTAAACATGCATGTACATAAATAAAAGTATATCTACGTACATATGTGAACTTTCCAAAAGGCTTTTATCACTTTCGGAGACATCCAAACTTCGTTAAAAACCTGTCAGATAAATAGATATATGAGCGCACATGATACACGTTCTCTGCAACCACATGTCACCCAAAACTCCAACAAGTACAAAGGATCGAAGACAAGGTCCCTTTTGCGGAAAGTTCATGGAGTTTTAAGTTTGACAGCAAAAACTTATAATATTACCCAATCAAGTTTATTGAGGAATTATTATATTATCAATTTGTGAAGGAACGACATTTTAAATTAAAATAGATAATATTTTAGCAACATCAGTTTCTCGTTTTTCTGGATTAAAAATCGATTTTTGGTTTCTTAACAAATTTACAGTACCTACTGCAATGAAAAATTGTTTAAGCTAATGTTTTTAACCCTTATACATTTTTGTTTTGGGGATACATGTCACGTTTTTAAGAAAACTGGAAGATGTGTATTTAAATTATTTTTCAATAAAAATAAAAGTAAATTCATTTATGAAGAAAGGTAATACATACATATAAGGAGCAGTTCTAAGCTTTTTATATTTTACGAAATAGCCGATGGTTCTAACTTTTATTTTACAAAAATATTATCAATTGATTCATATTTTTATTGGGTGAAATTGGTGAAGACATTTTTTTAATTTTGAAATATTTTGTTATGAATTTGTTTAGTTCATTTTTACAAAATCTGGCATTTTTTCAAATTCCTAATTTTATGAGATTCATATGTTAAAAGTCGGAAATTTAAAAAGTGATAATCAATATTTTTATTTGACTAAAAAAAATCATTTTTTAAATACGATTTTCAAACGATCTGAATGTACGTAAATATATATTTACCAATATTGAAGTCTGCAGGATAATTAGGAGATGTTTGATAAGTATCGCTTAATATTAATAGGGTTCTAAGATATTCAGAGTATATTACGCAAAGCAGCCGCTGACATCAGTAATCGAACCTTCGTCGATAAGGATCATCCCGTTCAGGTGCAGGGCTCCGGGCAGTATTTAGTTTAGCTTAATTGCTGCGATATTTACCATGTCAGCCGAAGTACGTCACAAATAAGCCTCTGGCTACAGAATAGCTGGAGTATCGACGTTCTGTACCTTTCCAGGAAGCAGGGCATAAATTCGGCTCACTGCTGTCCAGGATTACCTTGAACTTCACGATACTTCCTCCTGGCTCTGGGAGTTCTTTATGGCTCTGGGGCCCACAGTAAGCAGGAGGGTCTTCGCCCAATGAGGCACCCACAGCCTGCAGTGGGTCTTCTACTTCGATAAGACGAACGTCTTCCCCCCGCCCCCGTGCAAAGGCAATCATTTCAAGCAATCACTTTCCTCCGATCGACCGGCTTTTGGTGACCACCTGAAGGAAGCATCAAAGTCCATTTGGTTTCCGCTTCGTGCTCCCCAACGGCCAGGTAACGTTCGGATAAATGCGAATTCATTGAGTACATTTTTCCCAGGTCCCAAGCTTCCCGGGGGAGAGTCCCATTGAAAAGAAAACACCGGGAAAAGCAGTAATTACCTAGAAAGCAGCCGAGTGCGGGTGGGTGGGCGGCCACAGCCGGGAGTGTAATCAAAAGTGCATTCTTTTCACGGGGGAAATTTTCATGCAAGATCTCCCTCACCTCGACGGAGCCAGAGACTGCAACAGCCGTCGTGAGCCGCTGCAGCCGGACTCCGGGGCTTTGACAAAATAATTTCATGCCGGGGCTCCGCAGGCAGACGGGCGGCGGCCCCATTTTCTAGTCCGGTGAGCACGAAAGTGCTACGCCTCAAATCGCTTAAATTACGGGCGATTTTGCGGAGCCTCATCAAAAATGAATGCTGCCCGTAATTACACGTGGATTTTGGGGCCCGATCAAGTAAACGTGCCACTAATGCGCCCCTCCCGAGTGACCACCCCCACACCCTCTTGAGGCGAAAAAAATCAATGGGGCGTTTTTTGTACGAATAAAGTTTTCCCTGTTGGCGCCTTTGTCGTGGGAGCTGTTTCTGTTTTTCATTTGAGTGATTGCTGCTAATTGGTAAATGGAAATCGACTGCGTGACCTTGCAACGTGTCGACGAGATGTGGGTGCAGCAGTTTCCCATTGCGTGGGTGCTCCGAGGGATGTTTACTAAATGGATTGCGACTCTGCAAATTTCTGGCGTTGATTTGCTCGAGGGAAATTACCAGGGTGACCGGGTCAAAAAATCGATATACGGATTTGCCTACGAATTTAGAATAGGTTTAGAATGTCTCTCGACTATAGGGACATTCTACTCGGAGCAGAAAAATCAAATCCACAAGAAAAACTTACCACGCACTTTTGTATTTTCCAAATTAATTTAACTTTAAAATAAGTTGATTTGCACTCGAGATGGCTTTGACACTCATTTTTTACTATGTATATGTGTATGTACAATTTTGGCTTTTGATAATTAGATTGGTCGGACAACTAAATGAAAATTAAGGACATTTTAATATTAAAATATCCAGAATTGTAAATAAAATGCTTTTGTAGAGTGATTAACATCTTTTATTTTATAAAAAACTAAAACACATAAAGATTTTGAGTACCCGCCAAAACCATAATTAATATGTTGATGCGAAACAAACAGAAAAGCTGGTATAGCACGATTTCTGATAGTAAATCCCTACAGTTGATTTTAGAAGTGATGATTTAAGGGTATATGAACAAAATTTCTGACACTTTTCTTCTAGCATGCCCTTATACATTCTAAATCTAGAAACAGACATCTGGCACGGCAATTATTTAGTTATAAACTCAAAATTCTCTAATTTTTATAATACAAAAATATGTGAACTTCTTTTGAATTTTGAATGAGTTCTATACGGTGTAGGAGATTTGTGGGGGATTTTACACCACAGAATGTAAACTCAAGCGAAGACATATAATGAAATGAAACGTAGGTACATTGGATTTTAATTTGAAGAGGTTTCGATATTACTTACTATATGTTTTTAGGAATGAAAATTGGTAGATTGATATAGTTGCATATGTAGATGGAATATGTATACTCGTATATTTTGGAATAAGTCGCGATGGATACCAAAGTTTTCGAATTTTCAAAAAGGGATAACATGAAAAAAATTAATATTTGCCAAGTAATATGTAGATGTCTCCGCTTTGCACGACTGTCCAAACATTTATCGAAGCTCTGCAAATTGTGTCCATGAATTCATTTTCGATTCGGCACGGAATCCTCGATAGAGTTGCCGGGGGCAGGATATGTATCCCCGCACGTGACCTCCTCGTTATCAAACCCCCGACGGCAAACGACCCTTTGTCGTTCGCCGGGACCTCCCAAGTCCGTTCCCCCGGCGGCGATACCATCAAAGGTTGCGTGCACGACATTTCCCCATTCACCTGGAGCGATAAATTCGCATAAATGCGCCGCCTACCTCAACAGGGCCTCTTCAGCTCGGACAAGCCGCAAAAGGGTTAGGGCCCTTATTCGCATTAAAGGTGAGGCCTCACCTGCACCGATCTAACTGGAGGATGGCGGCGGTGCAGTAAAAATGGAAATATCGAATTTCCATTTCTAACTAATTCACGCTCTTGGGGGAGGGCCGAACCTCTCATTTTGATTAATATGTATTAAAATTACCGCCCAGCAGCTGGGTTCTATTTTCAGTGCAATAAATTTATTTTCTCCGATACTTTTAAATAGTAAAGTGAGGGTCATCGGAAAAGCAGTTTCTCTGTGGAAAATGCAGCCACATAATAAATTTTCCCAACTTTGCAAGGGTGCTTTGATCCTGACCTTGAATTTAAACAATAGCTGCTCGTTTACTGATGATAAAAAATGCATTAACTTTATTGCATGCAAATTTTGTAGTATCATATAATGGATTTTTCCAGACTCCAGGAAAACTCACAGAAAATCTTTCCTGGAGGGAATAAACGATATCGGCACGTATGCATACGGTCGTATAACTTTCGGGAAATCGAACAGAACTGAGTTGTTGCGCTTGAGGATACTGCGAAATTGAAATGAATATTAATGATATTTTGTTTTCCGACTATCGGAGTTCGGAATGAATATTCATAGGTTTCTATATTCAGACTTCTTCAAATAATTCCTTGTGACCTACCGCAAGGGCCTGCAGGAAAGAAGGACGCTGGTGATGCCGTGCCAGTTTTCAATTTAAATATTTAATCTCCAAATAATGGCGATTCGCTAACGTTTTTAGTTTGGAAGCTTTTAAGGAAATTTAAGCGGAATACCCGGTGGACGTTTGCATAATTAATAAGTTGCAGAAGTAATGGATAAAGTTGATAAACTTCATTTATTCGCGGTGTTAATTGTAATCTAGAAATGAAACGGACTTCACTTTGTGGGTTGAGAACTTTTCCTATTATAGCGTTTTAGTTCTTATAAATTGGTTTTCGTTCCGACATTTATTTCCTTAACAGTTATAGCTTGTGTAGTAATATTGAAGTCCGGATTACCATGAAATCAATACCACACACAATGTTAAATAAAATTTGTATTGTAATATGCATTGATGGCAAAAACATATACAAAATAGTGAAGTCGAAAAAGTTGTACTAATGCTATTTTGAAACTACCAAATTTAATTTCAATAAAAATTAGTTGGAAATAATTCGGCGATACTGACTTTGAATCTACATACATATATAATCATAATTTTGGAATCCAAAACGGCGGATCCAATACAGCGACCACAATATTTTGGTGATGTGATTTTTTTTCACAATTTAACGCAATATTATAAGCAAGTCGTCGTTGATTTAATACCCAATAACTTCATGCTAATATAAGATTTCATGTTTACTTCTCATAATACAACCATACAATAGAAAAAATATTGTTATTTAAAATGAATGAATGTATTAGGTGATTTGATCGTTCGTACTTCTGACTGCGCTTTATCAGGAATGGTCAACAGTCCACTGTGTGGATAGTCTAACACCAATGCGATTCAATTTCCCTTTTCTTTCTATTCTGCTGCTGCTGACAGGACCAAACCACTTCAAAAGTCCTTTGGATTCTTTTTTTGTTTTGGACAAAAGAGCCCTACCCTTTGACGTGTCAACCACTGTCCACCTTTTGCATTATTAAAAACAAAGACCACTGAATTTGTGATGAAAATTACAAACTGAAAGCGCTCAGGTATTTTCTAAAGGTTAATTTTCATATTCTTCCACAGGGCAGGGAAAAAATTCTTTTGTGAATATAGCGCTCGATTGAGGTCGACAGATTTTGTGGTTCACCCCGATATAAAAATCAATAGTTCGTGTCTACTGCAGAAAACAATTTTCATGTTTTAATACCATTTTTAGAGGCGATGAATGGAAGTCACCGTCTTTGAGTCGTATGAGTGATTTATTAGGTTTTAAGAAGGAGGTTATGTTTTATATATCTTTAGAATGCTAAGAGGGCCGCCTTTGGGAAACCTATGCGCATGAGAAATTTGAAATTTAAAAGTTTTATAAAGTATTCCCCAACTTGAGACAGATCATATATTTGAATAGTGGAGTCCATAAAACCTTATCGGTGGTTCTCACTCAACTCGAAGTATTCCTTAAAGTTCCCAGACAAAATAGATGGTAACTTGGAAATCTTCCGCCGACGTGACGGGGATTCCTCTGCTGTATTTCATTCAGAAGAAGACGACGAGAACATTAATTTCACTTTCAGCATTACTTTGGGGGATAAACACATTGTGCTGTTTTATTTTTAGACTCGGCTCGTTTACCTCCTCTAGGAGCCCGGGGCATTATGGCGTACTATGTGACAGGGCAGATGGAGGGATTTCGGGGGATCACGTCAAAGGGCCTCGCTGGAATGATACTCCCCGGTGACGAGCCCCATTGCAGGCGGAGCCCTAGTTTCCCTATGAATGGACGATATAAAGGAAGAATTCTTGCGGTGAATTGGCTTAAATTGCAAACGAGAAAATTAATTAAAAAGCGCCTAGCCTCGTTAGAGTTGCCTTTGATTAAAGCCCTGCTGCGGGGGTGTGATTTTTAATTCAATCGACACTAAAATGAACGTCTCGTGAGCGGAGCGAGAAATCAATTTTACTTCTTCGCACTGCGACGACAGGAGGGAAGCAATTACTACTGCTGCCGGCTGCTTCAATCTCCTGCGAGATGAGAATGTGATCCTTGTTGAAGCGATTAGGAATGCAATCTGTCTGCAAGATTTCTCGGGAAGCTCCTCGAAGAAGGAGGGACAGGTCCCTTGACAGGTTGTTGAGGGCCTACGCCCCCAACAGGATCTAGATCCCGATTCTAATTGGCTCCACCCAGAGCCCGGCTCGTACTTAGCAAGGGGAGGCAATAAAACCTTAGGCACGTTTTCGAGGATGTTGATTGAATTATGGACCCAGTTGCCAAAAGCAATAACTGAGGTAGAAATTGGCTCGATTTGCTCGTGCACCCTCACTTTCTTACCTTTGAGTTCTGTTCGTTGGCTACAGAAAGCCACTTTTGCTTCGTGTTTGCTTGGGTAATTAAATAGATTCCGTAGTCAAATTAAATCAAAACGGAAGGGAATCTGAATAGCATCGTCCACAACAGTCCTGTAGCAAATTATTACATGGGTACTGAATCACGGCACAAGTACAAATAGTACATAAATTTCAATTAGGTCAAATACAACTCTGTAATTTCAATGGTTAGAAATTTCCAAATAGCTATGTGGCAATTTAAGTTATTTTTAGGTGTTACTAAAACAGTCATCTTAGTTCCGATATTGAATTCACAGTCATTTTAATTTTGTCTCTTATTATCATATTACCATCTTATTAACATCTCTACAATATGTAGGTAAACATATTTTGCAGTATTCGAAGCCATTAAAATATTATATCAAATGAATTTTTAGATACTTAAATGAAATTGAGATTGTTAGGTGGTTCAGCTATTTTAAATTTATTTAAAGGAATTATTAAAACCATAAATTTTTAGGATATTTTTTTGGATTTGAATTTACTAAAGCTGTATTTTTGATTAATTTAAAACAGCAAATTAAATTTGTACACATAGTAGTTCTTTAAAAGCATTTTTTGTAAATAACATATATAGAGTGAATTGATGAGATAAAAAAGTGAAAAGAATTGAACAAACCGTTGAGTTATTGCATCTAATTACGTTTTTATTGTTTTAATTTGCCTTTAAAAAACTCTACTTTGCTTCTAAAAGTACTATGCACCGTGCTCGCACGTTTTCGACATAATTTTAATCTTCCAGGAAAGCCAGGGGCAATTTGTTCTAAGTCCTTGCGCGGCACACCCTTGAAAAATTCCCAACAAATAGTGGCCTTGCAACCTCCACCCCCATTCACAAATTTTCACGAAATAATCTGCCTCGTAGCAATCTCAAAATGAATTGGTTCTGGGTGCTCGCCGGGGGCGGTTTCATAATTTTTGCTGTGTCCGCGGAAAAATCGCCAGTACATCAAATTAATTACAATTTATAGCACTCGCAGCCCATTTCGCGGGATTTCGCGGGGCAATTTACTGCAGCGAGACGAGCATAGTTGCCCTGGAAAAGTTTAACTACTATCGTCGTTGCGGTGAAATGAAGACCGTTTCGGGCTCACTCATGTGAGGAAATGAGCTGCCTGAAGAAAAGTGACTAAGAAAATAAGTGTGAATACATTTCTTGCATTAAAAGTAGCAATCGGGCTAAATTGCAACAAAAGTTGATAGCCATTGGGGCTGCATTTCTTTTGCTGAGCCCGCGGATCGATAGTGTGCTTTTCTTGCACCAGAGAGCGCCAAGCAGACCCGGTGTCAGTGACCTCGTTGTTCGTTGCGCGAATTGAAAGCCACAAAATGAAAAGTGGAATTCGTTCCTTTCCTCGCGGGGAACAGCTCCTGAGTTATTTTGTAACATTCTCGAGTAGAGTGAAGACAAGGGTTTTAGTGGGTGGTAACATGCTGCAAGATTTTGACCTCGTTACCAGTGAAAGTTCTTGTCTAAAACGCCGAATCAGCTCCTATCCGCCTCGAAATGTCTCCTTTAGATTGTAACAATTGCCAGAAATCCTCGTAGATTGAGGCGGTGGAACCCTTAAAAGTGATTTGTCCCTTATCACGGGGACTTGAGAAACTCTCGAGAAATGCGCCAAAAAGTTTAACAATTGATTTTTTTTATTTTATATTTTTTACATTCTTCTCGTGGGAGGGTACTTCGAGTTCTTAATAAAGTTGTGCTGCTTGTTTTCCTGTCTTTATAAGGGTAAAAGAATTATTACATTTTCGCAGAAAATATCTACTTCTGGCTGAATGCCAAATTCTCTAGGCGATTTAACGAAGAAATGGGCAAGGCAAACAAAACAATTTTTCAGAGGAAGGAAGTACTTCCTTTTTTTGGCCTATTTGGCGGTCTTGCTTGGCTGCAATAACTACAACTTTCGTCGAGGATGGATGCAACTCAGTGTCAGATATTTCTGCCAAAAATTCTTTTAAATATTGATCAATACACAAATATGCATGTACCAAGGATAGAATAAGGATGAGTGGTGCTGCGTCCTTTTAAACCAAAATAAAAATTACTTAAAAGAAGAGGAAGAATCTTTAAATAAAGTGTAAAACTTAAAGAAGTATTGATTTGTGTTTGATAGAGAAATTGTTTGCATATGATACTTTTCAAGTTAATCGGATATGTAAAATTAAATAGGTGAAAATTGAGTTCATAAGATTTCTTCGATTTAAAGATTGCACAAAAATTTTAGATCTACGCAGTTTAAAAGGTTTGAGCTATATTAGGAAAAAATGATAACTTTTGAGTGAAAATGAGCGATTGGTACAAGTTTCAAAATTTTGTTATTCAATTTATTAACAGTACCAGAAATAGATTAGTAGATACTATTATAAGAAGATAAGAAAATTGTATATACATAGTTCTCTATTTATAGAGTTAGAATTGTATTTAATTCCATGCAAACAACATAAAATATTAGGTATAATTTAGAATCGATGGGACACTATTCAATAGAGTTGATTGGTTCAATTTAGAACTACTATAGTTACAAAATATCTTCTGTAAAAATAAGAAAACATTAGTCTCTTTCTCCCACTGGAGTTATGGATATGCCCTGTTCACATTTAAAGAGCTAAATATGTATTAAAACTGATGTAACCCATTATGACAGTATCCGGTTCGGGTGCAATTAAATTGATGCACCCACCCGACTCCTACGCTCGCTTTTCTTTAAGGGATGCGCAAAATGACCCAGTTTTAGCGCACTTCAGGTCAGGTTTTCGTGCTTTTAGTAAACATAACTCGTGACGTATCCATGGAGTTTGAGAGTGACGCCTACACCACCCTTCTGCCAGCTACTCATTAATAATTCAAGCACCTCGATTCAGGTTCTAGCGTACTTAGAAAGATTAAAGGGGCTCATTAACGTAAATTAAATTCCGCTGATTAATGCAGTTTTCCATGACGCCTTATCTGCCATAATCCACACCCAAAGACGCAAACATTGAGAAGTAATAATAGGCCTTTAACCGGCGGAGGCTCATTTATATCCGTCCGCCCTACATAACATTCGGCAGATGACCCTAATGAGGATATCGATCGCAGTCACGAATCAGTCACGAACATGTCCAACTCTTTATCTGTTTGAGGAGGATTAATGCGGTCCTTATTAATCAAAATTCAGTTGCAAAAGTCTCTAGAATGAGACCCTAGAAAAAATCCTGAGCGAATCTCGAAGTCAAGTCGTAGCGAGTTCAACAGAAAGAAAGTGATATCGGATACATCTTAAGATGCCGCCAGTTTGGATAAGTAGGAGACGAAGATAAATTCTATCAGCTGCGATGAATTTAGATCGACAGTGAAGATTTCCACACTTGTTACTTGGACAAATCGCAAAGAGCTAGATTTGCCGAGAGATGATACTCGTTAGCACATTTCATTATTTCGAAATTTCTTTGAGCTTAACTTTGTTTACCACATTTTACGTGCATTCACCAAGTGAAATAATTAATTTGGTGCTCACTGTGCGTGCGTGCTTCATTTGGACTTTGTTTATATAAAAACGACCTTTGGCTGCTCCATTTAATGAGGACTTCCAGAAATATCGTGCATGTAACGTGATTTATAAGTAGTTAACTAAAGACTTTGTTGTTTCATTGAAACGAGTGTGTTTTTGAGTAAAATTAGAATCTTAATTTGACATTGCAAAATAAATTTTTAAATAAATAAATAAAAAACACTCTGCATCGGCCGGGAATCGAACCCGGGCCGCCCGCGTGGCAGGCGAGCATTCTACCACTGAACCACCGATGCTTTTGGTACAGCTCAAGGTCGTGATCTTCATGTACTTTATGTAATTGTGATACCAATTTCCTCCCACTTATTAATAATTGAGATATTATTTAATAGTTTGAACAGAAACTATTACATAAAATTGCTTATAGCGTAATGAAGGTATTCACTCGCATAAAACTCTCTTATTATCCATCAAATACGACCTTGGTTCTGATGACAATCAATTAGTATAAACAGGTTATTTACTCGTTTAACATTTTAAGGTAAATGGTCACTAAAACGTAACCGCGTTTGACGTATCCTACATCGTTACATAAGATAGGAAAAAAGTTAAATTTGTAACGCAATTAAAAGTTGTTTATTTAAAATAATGCACTCTTAAGCATTACGAAGTTAAGTTTTTTTTGCTTAACTTTTTTTATCATTTCATAAACATACTTATGAAGTTCTGGATTGATTAATAATTGAGTCATATCAAACTAGAGTATAAAGTTAGATAAGTATTTGAATTTGATAGGATTGCAAGAATATTTAAGAAGGCAAACAAAATGATTTAGAAGAAAGCATTTTAACATACATATTATTATTGTTTTTGAGATGCTCTCTCAGTTAAAATAACTAAAAGTTTTTTGTATACGTAATAGTTGCAACCTATATTTTTAAAAATTGTAACTAAATAAATAAGAAGCTTAAAGATAATGATTTTATATTCCTTTTTTATTTTGGGTCAACCCGAAGAATTTTTAAAATTAAAATTAATAACCGAAAATAAATTGTTTAAATACTTAATTAGTTTTTGTAGGCCGATAAACTTCTTTAATGAAAATTTAAACAGGGGGCGTAATATTCAAGCAATTTCTATTTCCATTTCAAATACTCTATTAAAAGTCGATCGGTACATGGCAATAGATTTTAACAATATTTTCAAAAATTGGTATTCCATTTTATTGTTAGCGAAGGTACAATGTGGGATTTTGAATTTGGCGCCAACGAGCAGTTAACGAGCGCTGCGCCTCACCGCGGCATTGCCAACAACTGAGTGGCCCGGCTTGGTCAAGTAGGCCGAGAAAGATTGGTTTTTGTTTTTGGGATTGAGGAGCCGGCGTGAAGAGTTCTAGTTTTGGAGTCCAGCTTGGTTTTTCTTAAATAAATTGTTCCTTTTGGTTGAATTCATTTGTTTTCCTTTTCCCCAGAACAATTTTAGCTCAATTTGATGTCGAAAAATGCTTGGATGATGATTTAATTTACCTGATTCTTTTCCATGACTAACATCGAAAAATCAGGGAATAGGGAAGTAAATTTACAATGTTTGATCCCTTGAAATTTTCAGTCGACTATAGTTTTTTGACTGGAAAAGTTAGGTGTGTTCTAGTTGAAAAAAGTTTAAAGTACAGAATAAGAAATGTGAGACTACGAAATTGTATTTTAGTCGATATTACAAATCGTTAAACCACTTTTAGATAGTTAGTACCTCTCTGGTTTTAGTTAAATTTTCAAAGGATTGTGAACTTTTTAGAGAAACAAATTTGTTAGTTTCCCTTTTTCAATGTTCATTCTTGTAACGCAACATTCTGAAACTAAACTGCATAAAAAACAACCCATATTGTGATCTCATCATAACGCTCCAAAGCGCAACACGAAAAAGTTCACCCATTTCAATGACGACCTCGAGCAAAAACCTGTACCCACAACAAATTCCAGGATATGCATCCAGGAACTGGAGTTGTTATTTCGATCCACCGCTAAACAAACTCTACCCTGAGGGAGTTTATTTTGTTAACCCATTCCCTGTTTGGAATCAATTTACTTTTGCACACAACTCACGGCACCCGCAAACTTTTCCGAAAGCGTTTTCTGCGAAACGCTCCATCGTTTAGCCGTTCCCAGATTTTCATCTTGTGAATTTTATATGCGTTTACAAATTTAAATAGGTATCCAAATCCTGTCACATAATTTCATTTTTGATTTCTGGGGCTGGAGTTGATTTGAAGGCCACGTCCAGAGGTCTGGGTGTTGTCGTAACTTTACTGTGAAATGTTTGAAAATCAAATTTCCAGCAGACGGGTTCCTCGTGGAACTTTTAATAGGACCCTGTCCTTGGGTGGTAGCGACGGTCGGGAGGACGGTGGTCCTTGAGGATAAACAAGTCATAAACAATCAGCGACTTAATTACTAATTAAGCTGGGATAAAAGTGCCGGTCCGCATCATATCAACTTTTCCGGGGAAAAGGCACTTCCCGACGAGAAAATTGTTTTACTTTTTGGAAGTTCCCCCGGGCAGTCCCCTTTCAGCCTAGCGGAAGTATCGATCTTCAGATCCTCCCGAAATTTAATTAGAGCTAAGTGCTGGTGTCCCAGCTCCCAGGGGAGAGGACGTTTATATCCACTCTGTCTGTTTACAGGGTGCTTCGGTCTCCTATCACGTCCAATGAAAATTTATTGCAATTTACCTCCGCGACACAATCTGCGTGTCGAAACCGCCGGACGTATGAAACCTGGTTGATTTTATTGCGTCATACGCAACAATTCGCAATAATTCCCCGCACTGTCATCGCACCTGTTGCTGTCCTGCGAGCAAATATTGCGCCAATTAATTTACGAGGTCGCAGTGCCTCGAGCGGGTTCCATGTGTCGCCGGATTTTCTGCTTGCTTAAGTCCTCGCTGAAGGACGTTGGGTTAGTTCAGGTCCGCAGGGTTCTGAGGCCGTTTATGAGGTCCCTTAATTCGTGCAAATGTTCCACTTGGCCTCTAGCTCCAAATCAATATGGCTTAATTTAATTGGTAAATCTGATAATGTTAATATTATGCTTGGATTGCCAGGAATTTCGTTACCACCACTTTAATATGACTCAATAAAGGGTAAACGCTGCAAAATAACCCTTTGGGTATAATGCAATTTTCGATCCTAAACCCTTTCACTGCCACGACTTTATTGAATTTTGAAAATTGCTAGAAATGTAGTTGGGAAATTTCCGAATCTACTCCTTGGAATCAAGCACCGTAAAGCCTTTTCTTTAACCGACTTGAAACAAAAAAGGAGGTTCTCAAATCGATTGTATTTTTTTTGGTATTACGTGTTTTCTTCGCCAATTGTGACCCGATTTTAATGATTGTTTTTATTGAATAGGTAATTTCATCACGCCTCCTTTGAGGTAACTTTATGAGGCCTTGTATTATAAAGATGAAATTACTAAACTAAACTTTTTATAACGAGATGAAACTGAAAAAAAATCTCGTATAGATTTAAAGCTCGGAATTTGTGTGAACAAGGACGTTACATCATTTATTTAAAATAAATTACAAAGCTTATTTGAAACCTAAAAATCGAGCGACTGAAACAGAAATTTATACCTTGGTCAACTTCGTCGTTGACGGAACAAAATAAGCTACCTTAATGTTTACTATGATGCTCTAGAAAGAACTAAACCAAACAAAGTTTTTGTAATTATGGAAATGTGAAACATTTTCCTTTTATTTATTTCTACTTCCCAGGAGTCCCCATTCTAAATAATTACTGAAATACATTTTTTTGACTTTACTTTGATAGTGTGATGTGAATAAATAAACATCTAGACAATTTTTTGAAAAAGGCTTTGATGTCAAAAATGTTGGTTTTTGTTTTTTTCGTAATTAAAAAAGTTTTGCTTGTTTTCTGAAATAACAGTCATTTGACGTTATTTCTATTAAGTGTATTTGTAACTTTTAATGGTATTTTTGCAGTTTTTGTCCATTAAAATCTTTGCAAACTTTGCATGTAAAATAAGATTAGTACTGATAAAAGTATGTTACGTGACATAAAAACTTAACCTTTTTTCCGGTTATCGCTTTACACTTCAAGGACAATTCAATTCTGAAAGACTTTGAAAATAAAGAATCTTTAGGTATTTTAGAGGCGGCTCCACAAATGATGAGATTCAGCCAAATGGGGAGTATCCTTTACTTTCGACAAAATCACGTCAAAGCAGTTCCCTCATATCCGGGGATAAACGATTTAGCGGCAGGACGGGTTAAAATTTCCATAATCCGAAAGGGCTCCAATTTGCATTTTTATTGACCAAGCATTGTGGAGAAAAACCATTCATTTGAGCCCTCCTTTTTCGCCCCCGTTGTTGTCGTTCAGTAATGAGCTTGTTTTAGAGGTTTTGTGTGAACTCTCGGCTTGATGTATCTTTCCCGTCTTCAGCGATAAATCTTTCTTTATATGGTTAAATGTAGCAGCAGCGGACGAAAGTATGTCAAAAGTAGTTTTATATGGACGCTAGTAAATTCTAGTTAGGACAAATGATGGAAGTCAAGCGAAATCCGGTTTTTATGAACAAGGAAAATTAGGTATTTGTTGTCCTTCCGGTAAAATAAAAATGAGTTAATTATAGAGAATTTGTTACTCTTGAGAAACTAGATATTTGGGGCAAAAAAGACACGTATGCTCATCCTTCGAGTTCTAATTTCTTGTTGATAATAATACTCGATATAATTGAACGTGATATGTCCTAAATCTTTGGGAGAACGAACAATAGGATATTTCTTCATTTTTAAAAAATATTCTTTAACTTTAATAATCTGCAAGAAATTAAATGAAAGAATTTTCAAACTTCCTATTATTCATTTTTGGATAAAATCGTACACTAGTATACTAGAAATTGTAAGAAGTGTTGTTCTCTGTGAAGGATTTCACACAAATTACATTCAAAATATCTTTAGAATATATTTTTAAAAATGTTAAAACTACAATAAAGAGTATGTTAAAATTCCAAAATTGGTCTTTGTTAAATTAATTACAATTTTCTGGCAGCATGACTAAACATTATTCCTTAAGCATTACTCGATTCTTACACTTCTCTACTTTTCAACATCCAATTTGAAAGGGAGAACGCAACTTTTAATTATTCAGCTGATAAACAAACGAAAAAATTATTTTAAATTATAGGTACTTCTCCACTAATTTATTAAAATAATACACTAATTAGATCTAATATTCATGTATGAAGTTTTCCAATAATATCTCCATATATTCAAACATATCATCTTAAGCCTTGAAAACTAAGTCATGCATTAAATACGAAATAATTATCAAGAAAAGTCAACAAATTATGTTCAACTAAATGATTTCAGTTTTTATGTAAATACGTGTATAACAAAACTGCTTATTCTTCTTTTTAACGGCAATACAAAACCAGTTACTAACTAAAGAAAACAGTTAACAAACATACATATGTGTTTTTTTTTATTCTTGTAAACGTGATTTTCCGTTAAACCCAGTTAGATATTCAAATTGTTAGCAATCAAGAAATAGTTCTTAAATATTTTACAAAGGCCTTTTCGATTAAAGTTCTAGTTCTGAAAAATTTTCTAATGGGCATAATGTGAGTGAATCGATAGGTTTAAATAATTAACTAGAATTTGATAGACAGCTTTCAAAACGGAAAATTATTTATTCATAGGCAAATGCCATTAAAAATGCTCTTATTATGATTGTCGTCTGTTGGTTTTAATTGGCCTGTCAGCCGAGTCAATAAAATATTCCGACGTCCTTACATAGACATCTAATTGCTGTCCTTGTTAAAAGATTTCGGTTCTCATAGGAAGACTCATATTGCGTGTTATCACAGATGTATTGCGGTTGTCACATAAATCCTCATTTTGCTCCAATAATCCGAAATTTAGATCCCCATATTGTGTATCGGTGAAAAGTAAGCTTTTGGAAATTGTGTAAACGCGCAATCTTTAAATTCCCTAATTCCTGGAACACTATTAAGTAAATGAAAGGAGCACAAATGTCCTTTTTTCGATTCATTGAATCTTTCGAATCATGCTCAAAAGGTTTAGAAATGAAAAACCCTTAAAATCCCCCCTTGGAAATTTCTTAAGAAAAAGACTTGACCGTCTTTAACAATGTTTGTAAGGACTTCGAATAGGGCGTTTATAAGGCAGTAGAATGAATATTTTAGTAACAGAGAACTTCTCAATAATTTCAATATTATATTTACCTTGAAGCAAAATGGCTTAAGATATTTCGAAGTTCTAACTGCGGGGGAGATCAATTTTATGTTAGGAATAATGGATGCTGTTTGAGGTCGGAATGCCTCGCAGGTATGCTTGCATAATTATAAAGTTCGTAAACTTTAGAATTTACATGAATGTGAATGTCACTTAAAAGGTAGGCATCTAATCCTACAACCTTTGGATGTGGGTTACGGGAATATTTTATTCATACCTTGAAGGTTTGAGAGTCCTCATGGGTTCTGTGGGATAAAAGCGCCTTAAACAAGGAAGTTTGCAGGGTATTTTCAAATAAGCAACAATTGTAGCTTGAGGGAGTTTAAATACATTCAATTAAGATTTCAATTAAAATCTGTTGCGTTTAAAGATTATATAACATTCATTTAAATTTAATGGTTTTAACTGACGAATATTCTCATTTCGAATCGCGTGTGCTTCTTACATAATTTCTCAGTAATTAATGGTGTAATTTCCATTAAACTTTTTGCATTCAGGTATAATTTTGAATGATTACTGTTTCAATAGCGATTACAAATAAAAAATAATAACATTCTAATTTGTTCTATTCTTTAATTTTATGTCGATTTTGGAAATTAGTTACTTCATGTTAAAAATAGAAGCCTTTTAAGCACTAACAAATAGCTTAATATTTAGCTACTTTCCGTTAGTTTGTAATTAAACCAAACAACCCTTTTGCAATTTGATAGGGAGTCATCTTAGATTTAAGTAAATGAAGTAATTGTTTGGGTCATTATATTTCTATAGTTAGTTCTTCGTTAGGCTTGTTTTATTTTCCAGTCCACTGTTTGAAACTAGAAAATTATATTTGTCTGCAGTCTGTCTGTTTTATTCTTCTGAACAATTGGCATTATGCTTGCAATTTAAAAGTTGACTTGTGCTCATAATGCTGAATGCGCTGTAATTTTTTTTCAGGAAATTGAATTAAAATAATTCTAAAAATCTTTGGACTTTGCCTCTTCGATATTAGGTATGCCAGTTTACACTTTAAATTTATAACTTTTAATTATTACAACAAATAACTTTGATACTTTGCACTGCGATATATATTATAATTTTAATAATAATACTAGTTATACATTCTGAAGGACAAGCATGTAATTTATTAAATGAAAAATATTCACTCGATAGACATTTTATATACAGCTAATATCAATCAAATATAAAAATATACGTATTACACAAACACTATACTTTACTATAACTACTTAAAACGATACGATAACAATATTTTTAAACTGCGGCAGTTAATAAAACATCTTTAATACCAAGAGCTATCATTAAAACGAAAATAGTTATACCATCTGTCCACTTTTCTTCAAGCTACAGTTTAAGAGTAAGGACAAATGTCCAATTCTTAGAGGGACTTTGATGCTGATAGCATCACATCCTAATGGATAGTTTTACGAGCTTGCGAAATTCCATAAACTGGCCTCTAGACAGGACCATCTGTTCTCCAGAGAATAAACTCCAGATTTTTACAGCCCAGCAAGAGAAATGTCCTTCATTGGCCTATTAGGTCATTTTGTTGCCCTAATTGAGGCATTATCTCGAGCTCGAGCCTCCACTGGACGGACGTAAAATTTGGTGTATAGTGCTCCAAGTAATTTATACCATTTTTCTTCGAAGCACCTCCCACTTTACTTAGACTTTCCTTCGGAACGTGCGTGGAGGAGCCACTTAATTCTTAAAATTTTTTCTCGGGTTATCGATAGACTTTGCGCTCCAATGCGACAGACAGTCCATCAATTCCCCATTCGCCCATTTGCAGAAGGGGCGATTTTCCGCATCTTCCGCATATCCTTTTATTAGAAAGACGTCCTTTCCTCTTGTTATTGTGAGGACGGCAGTCAGACATGCAAGGGGAAATATCGTTTTCCGGTGCGATTAAGATTGCAATACCTTTCCCATTGTCGATGCAACTGCAATTGTCTTCGACACTATAAAGCAGGACTTTTATGAACATTTGTATTTCCCCAAAGCGAGGGTGGAACATTTAAAAGGGTTCCCCATTGTATTGTTAGAATTTGCTGTTTCAGGAAAACTTTTGTTCGCAATCAGGAGTTTACTTGCTTTTAAATGTTGCCGCAAATTGTGGTAAATACTTCATTTAAAGTAAGGACTTTCCTTTTAATTTTGAACGATTCTTTCATTTAGAAAACTCTTTGTAGATTCACGTTTTTCGTACTGCAAAAAACATTAACCTAAAAAAATTGTTTTGCCCTACTTGAATTTTCTCGGTAACTTTGCAAGTAGAGGAAAATGTTTACACGATTTTTTTAATTTTATGCTATAACCTCTATGCAATCTTTGTATATATATTATGAGTGGTTGTGGTTTGAGGCGGAAGTTCTTTGAATTTGCTCGATGGTTAAAACCATGATAAGATATCTAGAGCATCTTACGTAACTTTAGTAAATAAATGAATAATGTACGTTAAAAAGGAAAAATAAATCGATAACCAAACCCGCAACTAGATTAATACAATTTTGTTGCGGTATTTCTTTGTGACTTTACGAAATAATTGCGGCACCTTAATATCTTATCTTATTTTATTGAATTCTACTCTATGCAACTTTTATAACATACAATTGGGTTTTGATATCTTAACTAGTCAATTGAAAACAAGTGATTTTTTTAAAATAAAATATCTAAAATCGTACAGAGAACACTATAACTATATATATTGTACATTCATGTCTACGAATTAGTTTTATGAAGAAAAAGTAAGAAAACCTATTTGTAACCCGAAGCAAAGGAAAACAAAAACATTTCTTTAACAACGTTATCAAAACCAAAAATTGAAGGCCTATTTAGCTTTTTCTTGAAAAGATTTTCGATTAATGCTTAAGTAAACAAATCAATTTTATTTCACTTAGTATTGACAAGCACGCACTTGATTGGTGAATGACAAGATTTTCATTCACTTTCTTTTTTATAGCCCGATTTTATTAACACGGTTATTAATGGTAATTGTAAAATTTTTTATATATTTGAATATTCGTTAATAAAACCTAACAAATTGACCGAAATGATTTACTCTTACATACAGTGGTCTTTGCGACTAGGGCATTTTTAACAAAGAGTCTAAATTTGGTACCATATCATCATTTCTCTTATTCTATGTAAAATGTACGAAATTATGAAATGTAAATCAATGTCACATTATTCTTTGCTTCGCATTCAAATAGTTTTTTATAGTACGCGATTTATCTTCTTTAATTTTCAGCAGATTGTTGAACTAATATCCTAACCGCCTTGAAGAGTGTTAGAGATTACATTATCTTTTATAAACATTCTCGTTGTTGCTGACGTAAAACTATATTGCTATTGCTTAGTACCAGAACGATATCAGCAATACTGGAAATTGTGAATGAAAGCAAAATTACCTCATTACTTTAGAGATTATTCTTTTGCGCTTTTGCTGTTTAAAATATGAAATCAATACCTCCCCTCTTTGTTAATTTAGTTCGATATCTACATATTTTATTAACATAAATATAAACAATGTTATTGTATTGTTTTTCTCTCTGCATTTTTCATAAAAGAGGATTAAGGGCAATTTACCCAAATTATTATATACCACCAACAATTAATTTAATGATCCATTAAACTTATTTCCAGCGCCATATTCAGATAATGTGGCCACTCCCGCATTGTTGCATTCTCCATTACATTGTTATATCGCGCTTACAATTAAATACATATTACAGCTTAATGGCGTGATGCACTTTAATTTAACAATATTAAATCTGTTTAAACAAAAATGTTTTATAAAGATGACGTGAAACTAGACCCGGATAATTTAAATATTGAATTGT
Source organism: Tolmerus cingulatus (assembly GCA_959613345.1). Taxonomy (NCBI): domain Eukaryota; kingdom Metazoa; phylum Arthropoda; class Insecta; order Diptera; family Asilidae; genus Tolmerus; species Tolmerus cingulatus. Next base: position 11,578,485 of record OY390707.1, on the reverse strand, counting down.
GTTGTATTTCAAGAAATCATTTAATAAATCCTTATTAAGTTTTGAGGCTTACAGGAGGAAAATAATAATATTAATAATTGCAGTCAAAATTCGGAAAAGACTAAAAATTCAAAATAAAAAATTTTTTATTTGTGTCCTTAGTTTTATTTAAATGAAATGTTAGTTTGATCTGAAATTGGGTCTTACAATAAAATAACTTCTTCAAGTCCCAAGAGTGCAAGGGTAACTATTACTTATTTCCTTTCAAAACAAAATCCCTAAAAATCCTGAATTTTTCGGACCTTTGTATCTCCTCCCTAATATAGTGTTTTATTTTGTGCTATATTTCCTGAGTAATTACGTATAAATTATAATCTTGAATTAATCATTTATTAAAAGGTGTAACACCAAATAAAAAAAAACAAATGACTCTGCTCATTAATCACGCGAAAATAACAGTCAAATTTTATGTAATGAAAGTGTCCGTCGGCACGCGGAGGTCGTTAAGTGGCCTGTTGCTCATTATGTATATTAAACGGAAAAAAATTGAGGAAAGTAAAATAAGAAGCTCCAAAATAGACCTCATGTCCAATGTTAAGGTCGCCGTTCAACATGAGTGCTCCACTCAGTGGCAGACGGGTGGGTGGAAGAAAATATGAAATGTCGTTAAAAACATATACGACATTCGCGGGCTCACCTATTCAAAGAGATTAATGAAACCAATAACAAGAGTTATGGACTGTCTAAACAAGAGTGCAAAGGTTAATTCGACAAATCGAGTGAGTCGTTCGCGGTGACGAGTCCAACGCTAGCTCAATTTGGCGCGAAGAAAGGTTTTTGCTGATTTGAATTCGAAAGCGACTCACCTGACAGGTGTGAGCCGGCAAAAGACCGGTTTTCATTTAGCGTCATTCGCCATTATGCGCAAACCGCGTATGTTCGCGGTTCAGTCTATTTTTTATCCGCTCAGAAGCAACCTTGGGAGCATACCTGAGCGTTTAGACGAAGATTGCTAAAATTTTTGCGAAGAACGCTTTTGAGGCTGTAGAGTTGTCGGTTAAATGCAACTCGCATGCAATTAAAGTTGATTAAAAATTTCTTCACGGACCGGCGAGTCCAATGGAGCGGTAGCGGGGCGGGACAAGGTCGGATGGGGGTCTAATGGATGATGTCATTTTGATATGAGATAATCTCCGCCAGTCCGGAAAGGTAGAACACATAAATATCATTAAGAAGATTCTTTCGCCCAGGTATAATTAGGTTGGTACTACCGAAAGCCGGAAAAGATCGGGCGGCACCGGATACCATGGAAAATTTCCGTTTCCGCGATTCGTAGGAGTTATGAAGACACGCAGTCCGAAAGACGGTTTCATTCTCTTCTTAATCACCACATTTTCCATTATCGAATTTTTGCCGCGAGGCAATTACTTTTGAAAGAAACACCAAATCAAACACAAAAGTGTCAAGAGCCTTTCCCTATCAAATTCTCGTAACCAAAGCACCTTGATAACGAAAGTAGATGGTGACATAATCCCCAGATACTTTTTATTGATATTGCTAATATTTCCTCAACTAGGCGAAACAACAAATTCCGATATTAATTATATTTTCTTGTTAAGCAGCAACCAATGAGTCATAAGAAAAGCAGCGCGGTAAAGAAATATTGTCCCTAAACCGTGTTTTTTACGATGACAAATTGCACTCGTGTTTCATTGTTCAGACGCTTTAATTAAAATGTTACACATAGCCATGCTGTGGCAACGTCATTTTAATTAAAACCAAGAGAAAATAACACTTGTCCTCATAACGACTTCTGAAGGAGATTCATTTGCTGGTGTACTTCTAGACGAAGTTTAAAACGCTTTTACGATAATCACAAAGTTTTTAACAGATAAGGTACTTAAATAATTATTTCTCATTTTTCTACGAAATGGTTGCAACCAAATATCCCGTGGTAGTTTCTAAGAATTTTGTTATTAAGTACATTCCTCTATCGCAACTACTGATTAATTTAAATTGACATAAATTTTGCTGAAAAAGCATTATGTAATGCGGTTGAAACAATAATGTCCGAGCTTCGCGAGATTCAAATTTTAACTATAAGGGAGAGTATTACAAAGTCCTATCTCTTTATTGCATTGAATTACAAACTAGAATTTTTAAAATGACTATGAAGTTACGGACTTGATATTATTTTCAACTTGATACCTCTAGCAATTTTTAAGAAAAGGATCTTGAAGGACAGACAATGCGATACTATAAGGTTTTTATTATGTGCATATGGGATGAAATTCTATTCACTAAAAATCGTATCTAATAATAATTAAAGTAAATAATTTCTATAAGAATAGAAGTTGAATATCTCGAAGAGTTTCTATTCATTAAATAAGGGTATAAATTCTATAAATTTATACCTTTGCTACCGTTTTATCACACGAAACATTCTCGTTTTCACATTCATAATTTTTTCATTGAAGAAGAAAGAGTAATTTCACAAGAAAAGGCAAAACGAAGATAAAAAAGATAAGTTAAAACGAGATTATTTTTTAAAATAATGAGTTCTTTTTATATTTCTGCCCTTAAAAGTTCAAATTGAGAAAATCATTTGAGATTGTTTACTTCGCGAAACGATGTTCCCGGAAAGGAACTAGGAATCATTAAAGAAATCTCCTTCCAGACGACAGGCACAGCCACAAAACCAATTTGAATAAAAAGCAATCTCGAAATTATTAAGGTAATAAAAAGGAAAAGGAAGTCGAAGCTCGCTCTAGGTTGCATCCGCAACGATCCATATTTTACATTTTTCAACTGATTCTAGAGGTTTGACATACTTTTAGTTTCAGTTTAACATAAAAATCGTTTCCTTATTTCAATTTAATAATGTCGTTTTAACGATTTTTTTTCCAATTCACTTTATTTTCGCGGAAATAACATAAAAGCCGCAATTGCTCTTCTATAGCATTGAATTCTAAAAATAAATTGAATGAAACCACGTGTTAAAAACGCGCTGAATCCAGCGAAAATATTCAAATTTGTCATCATTCGTTGATCTGAGATTTATCTTGTTGCTACCAACCCTTCACACGATGAAATTTTTATGATTAAAAAGACTCTTTTAACACCTCGTATCGTAATAAAAATTAAAATTAAAAACTACTGAAATTCGTTTACGGAATAAAAGATCTCAAAAATATGAAATCTTAGTCTGAAATTCTCTTCTAGGCTTAGGGACAGATAATATATTAATTCATGTTTCTCTGAATTAAAACGAGAATAGGCATAAATAAGAAAAGATTACCTTGTAACTCTAGAGTTTGACACTATTCAAAAGTAAATAAGATACGATACAGCATAAGTTGTTCAAGTGATTTCATAATTGCTAAATTGCAAAATTACTGTAGTTAGATTGCGAGGAGTCAAAGAGCATCAGCATTTTATTTGCTTATTCGTTATCAGAATCTAGTCCGAGTTCGCGAAATATCTCAAAAGTTCGCGAGCGAAGAGCTCCTTCTGGACTGCGGGGGAAATTGGACAGCGACCCTTGCACTGTTTCATTCTACGTCATTTTTGATCGAGCACAGACTGGTGAATAAATTTATTGTTGTCGCCTTCTACAAAAATTACATGTCTGTTAAATAAGCCTTCTGTGGCTTACATAAAGAAGTAGACGTAACCATTTAAGATTTTAGGCCACCTAAACACATGACGGATTACTTGCTGTAGGGAGAAAAATTGCGACTTTTTTCTTAAAGGACCAAATAGGGTCTTTTGGGTTCTTAGTCCTTCATCTCGTGATACGTAGGTTTATTTTATAGGAAAGGGCACCTTACGACGGATGATTTTATGCATCGTTTAGGAAATAATTATTTAGGTTTTCAAAAATTCGATTACGTTGGCAGTTAATAATGCAAATAGGTAATTGTGGCGGTAAAATCTAGCAAGTAATATAAAAGAATTTGAATAATTATTTAATTCCACAGTGACAATACAAAGTTTAACCGAGCAATAGTTTAAATAAATATCCTGTGCAATTATTATTAGAGCAACTTAGCTGTTAGATAAATATTAGTTCGGCAGTTTTCGGTATTCAGTATTCTAGAAGAACGCATTTTAGTGATCTATTAAAATTTGTACTTATTTAAAAGTCGAATGTGTAATAAGTTTGTTGCGCTGGAAAATGTTCTAGAGGTTCGCATACTACTTAAGTAAATATTTACCAAAGACTTTTTTTTTACAAAAGTTATAAAAATATACTTAATTAGAATAATTTGTTGTATTAATATTTTTTAATAAACTTATATATGCATAATCTGGAAGAAATACATACATAAGTATTAAAAATCTGATAATATTTCATTTATGATTATTTAAACGAAAGCTTACTCTCTTAACCATTCAACTTACGCTTACTTATGTGTTGTTTTCTTAAGGCAAAAATATTAAGGAAAACTCGTTATTTTCTTTACAAACATTTTATCGATTTAGTCAAATACTCCAACAGATTTTTGAAAAAACTTACAATTAGAGAATATATGGTGAATATATTTAGTGAGTGCAGCAAGATAGTTTTAGTATCAGATAAGTATTAAATTTAAAAGCTAGTTTATCAATTTTGAGGACACTCAGCTAATCTTATGATTCACACAAATTAAACAAAATTGTCCATAATCATTTTTGTGACTCCCCAATCAATTTTTGTTTGTTTGTTTTGTATTGTTTGTAGATTGTGTTAAGAGAAATAAATAGCTTGTAATTAGAAATGGGTAGGGAAATGATTGCGCAATCAATGAAAAGGTTGAAAGCTTCTTTATTTAATAACTAATTATTTGATTGATAGTCATAGGAATTTTTAAAGAATGTTACAGTGAGAAAAACACCCCAAATTATAATTATTCCACAAAGTGAACAAAATATACTCCAGTAAACACAAGACTCAAAAGTTCAGATTTTAGCTCGTTTCATTTGGGTAAAATGGAATGCTTTGACCTCAAAGTAACTCATTTGAGCAGTGCAAAAAAAACCTTTTGAGGCTTTGAGATGATCCTATAGAATGTAAATTTCGTATCCCCACGGATACACCCGAAAAGCTAAAAAGATCCCACTCATGCCTGCTTTGATTGCGACTTAAGTTCATTTCGTCCAGTGGGTTCTATTTAGCTCTTCAAATAAAATAACAAGAGATAGTTTCGCATTTCAGCCAGAGGCAGTCTTATCTTGCCGCCCTCGCTAACTGGAGACTCCGCAGATGCGCAGCTGGTGACGGAATTTAATAAAACCACTGATGAGGTCACGGCCAAATTTGTTTACTTTTTAATTCGATTCGGCCGGCCGGAAATTTCTGCCGAATCGTTCGCAAATTGCTCAGCTCTCAAGGGGTTAGCTTAGTCGTTAAAAAAAATGCTAGAGATTCTTAAGATCGACTGCTGCGAGTTAAGTACTTTTACAGGGAAACGTTGTAGGTAAATAAGGCTGTATTTTTCAACGAGACAGCAACTGCCGATCGGCGGTTACTTATCTGTTGCGCAACTAGTTGACTCAGGGTATCTGATCTAAAAAAATAAAAAGAGTAAATAGTGAACAGCTTTCCATAACGCTGGGGCTGAAGGACGGAGCCCCAGTCATTCGCCGTGGGCATGGGGCTCTAACAACAAAAAATATGAGAATTTGAGGTTTAGTTATGACCGTTGTTAATCCGTACCACCACGGGGGTACCTTAGCAGATTAAACTGCATTTTGGTGGGGCTCCGCTGCATAGAGTTCGACTGTCTCAGCTATTTCTGACCACTGATGGCACATTTTTCGAGGAAACAATTCGCCATCCAGCGTGGCGGTTCTGGACGTCTGCCAAACCGAAGAAATTCCACAGGAGGGCGAAACCGCCAGTCAGGCAGGCGGGCACCGGCTGAATTTCTTTTTCCCCACAATCAGCTGTGGGGATTTGGGGGCCAAAATGAAACAAAGTGTGAGAAGCGACTGGAGGGTTTTTGTTTTTTGTATGCGACACCTTTTCACCCGAATGGGGTGCAAGCTGTGGGACTACAACAAAGTGGGTACTTACGGTTCCCTCAGGATGGGGGCAATTTTGTAGATGCAATCAAGGAATGTCTCGTCGAAGCCCCAGACGCTGGGCTTCAGCGGCTGGCTGTTCACGTTCAAGATCCTGAAGAGGATGCACAGGATGACTGCGATCGCTGTTAGGAAAGCCGTCGACATTGCGGATAACGTCCGGAAAACGTGCTGCCGGTCGACGAAGGTAAACTCGCTAAGTAGCTGCAGGAAATTTTGCTGGCTCTGGATGTAACTGTCATAGAAGAATGAGCAGGTAAGTTGTGCCGTTAGCATGAAACCAGTCCGGATGTGTGCGCACAAAATGTTCAGGTTTTCAGTACTTCTGCACCCACTAAAAATCGGCGGGAGCCCCACTGGGCTGCGTTGCGTTTTTCAATTAAAAAATATTTTAAATCGTTGGAAACGAATCGCTTTGAGCGCGCCAATGATTCATCTGAGGGGGCACAGCACTATGACTCGCTGATCGGTTCGGGGACTCCGCGGCAACTGGCCCCAATCCAACAAGATACCGGGCGGCTGGGGCGAACAGCTGATTAAATTGATTCGCTGCCAATTGACTGAAAATCACACGCGGCGGGACGGGCAGCGTCCAGTTCTTTTGTGGCTGGTGTCACAGAATTAACTGAAAACTAAATCGCGGATCACTCGGAAGGAGCTGCGGTTGCAAGGAAACTCGAAAGGCTCGGAACGGTCGGTGGAACTCGGCTGCGGAGCGGTTACCTTCTGCTTCTGTTTATTGTTTTTCCAAGACTGGCCATTTGACAGCCGCGACGGTCGCTGGCAACCCTGATCCCTTCTCCACTGGAATTTCCCAAGTGTCACAGCTCCGGGGGGTGGGTTCAAAATTGATGTAAAGATTTCTTAAGCATTTTTGAGGGATCACTTTGAATTTTCTTTGTTTTCTAATTGTGTTAAGACGTTTTCTTAATAACGAATAAAAATAAAAAGAGCTGACACAGACAAGGCCTGCTGAACCTTGTTAATTTATAATAAAATACTTCTACTGTCAGTGAGATGTCAGCACTGTGCAACGAAAAATAGGTTCTCAAATTAACCACTCTTACAGTAGCTTACACATGTGTCTTGGCGCCATTTTCAAATAATTTGTAGCGCTTTTGGTTATTTTAAAGAGAAGGAATTACTAAAAATATTTTGTTTTTAAGTATTAGTCTCTTTTAAATAAAGTTGTTGATGTGCACCCGCTCAAGAATTTAGGGAAGTTAAATATATTCATAATATAATATAAACATTAAATGAATATTTTTGAAACTTGTAAAATATAAAAATATAGCAAATATTAAACGCTTATTAATAATTTGAAAAACACAATATCCTTTCGGTTAGAGAATCAACTATATGTAAAACTTGTGCCAGACTAGGAAATAAATAGACAGTAAGAATGATCAAGTTTTACGGACTTTCGAATAAATAACAATAACAATAAATTGTTTTCCGAATCAAATTTTATTTTTTAATCATGATATACATAAAGGGAATCCTTTAAAACCCTTAACTCATAATATTAAAAGACAGAAATTTTCTTTATTTAGCAACAAATTTATTTTATTTTGTGAATTTTGTCCATCAATCAGGATTACACTTTACATAATTAGCTTAGCCTTTTTCATTAATAATTTAAATTTATTTATTAAATTTTTCCTTTACTTAAATTTAAATTCATGGTTTTTTCCTTAAAATCTTCAAATCATGTGTGTGAGTGTTGTAGTTTATCGTCGTATTGAACTTGCGTGAGAACCGACTTGTTCTAGGTAATCGTTAAATTATACTGGATGAAATTAATGACAAAGATCAATAATAATTACAATTTCCTTACATGGTACCTTTGGATGTAAAATAATTTTTTCGAAATGCAAAAGAAGAGATGCCTTCGTACTTGCGCGTTCGCGCAGTGTCGCCCCGCTCTCACTTTAACTCTAGCTTACCGTAGCGAGTTAATAATATAAGTTAGTTTCTTCTCCATAATATTCTATAGTTTCTTCTCAATATATATAGTGTATATGTAAATATATATATAATTTTTTAACTTATATATATCCTCTATATGTCATCTCCGTCGAAAAGATACTTCTCTCTCGGTGTTTTATATTTTTTTTTCTTTTGTGTGTCACCTCTCTTTTTGTATTGTTGAGATTTTCAAATTTAGTTATTTTGCTTAAAAATTTTTATAATAAAGAATCTTCTCTTGCCTCTCTGCTAATTAAATTACTCCTCTTTTATAAAGTAATCGTACAATGAATGTTGTGCTCTTTATTGACAGATAAAACTTCTACTAGATTTTTTAACGTGTGCCTCGTATGTTTCCCCGATTTCCCCGGGGACTCGACTTCACACCGATGCGTGTCTTTTTGTTTTTTTTTACAGTGTCGAAATCTTCCAGAAATTTCATCTTTCAGGTCTTCTTCCATTGATTTCCTCTTCACTTAATTTCAGTTAGTATTATTCATACAATAATGTAAAATCACAGACATAATATGTTTTCTATAAATACATATCTCAATTACTTAAGAGTTATAAAATCGAATAAGATAAATCCTAAATTATTTAATTAAAACTTGATAAAAATAAACTGCTAAACACTTTGATGTATTTGGATTTAAAGACGATAATTTTATTTATTTATAAGTAGAACGGTGCGAAACATTATTTTTAGTATAATTTTATATTTAACTCAACTTTTTTGGACTTGGAAGCTAAAAATGAAGAATAAAGAATAAAAACTCTTGTTGGTACAAATTTTAAATTATCTCACAATTATCTCATTTTTTAACGTTTACCAAATTTACAAAAAGTAAGTGCGGCATATTTCGAATTTTTACGGCGAAACCTCTGCACGCTTTTTGTAATGTTTTTAAACTTTAGATAAAAGTAAATTTTTTAAATTTGGACTAATAAGATTTCTCATTCTTTCAAAATGATAAAAGTCCAAAAAGGGCCTTCAAAAAACTAAATTTAATAGTCTATTAAATTTTATTTGCATAAATTCCATGACGGGACTCTAAGAAGTTTAAAATCAAAGATCCATTTAAATTCGAAACGTTTCGTATTTTATAAGTTTAATAGTTTAAGTATTGATATTCTCTTTAAGTTTTCTCTAAATCTAAGTAAGGAAGTGAGTTTTAAAGAGTATGTTAAGTTAAGAAAATGTGTCTATGACAAAAAAGAAGATTTTATTTTGCAATTTCAAATGTTAAAACTACATACCACAAATTCTTTATCGATATCCTCAGAATCGGCGAATATTTCGATATTCACTTATTTCTGGAGATTCAATCCAAGATGCATCAAAGTGACAAAGAAATTTATGAAAATATATCTAAAATGATTAACAAAAATTATAAATTAGCGCATTACTGCAAAAAAACCAAAAAAAGCGAACTTATGAATAAATTTACAATAACCTCTTATCAATCGTAATATTCCGAAATCCTACAAAAATTCACATATCCCGAAAAGTGTCCTCTCTCTTTACAGAAAAAAATTTTCTCATCCAGTTCAGAACATCAGTATTCCATTCCAATCCAATTTTCAAAATTTTCCTACTTTTCGCCTAAAATATTTTCTCTACGAAAACAAAATAAATGATTTAAAAAATGCGCAAAATCTAAAAATTTTAAAATAAATATTGCACAAAAAGTATGAATGAAATGGCTATGTGCCAGCACTCAATATTACGTATGCTTTCTCCACTGATGTCACGTTAAATTTGTAATTTAAATTTTTTTAGTAAAACGTTTAAATCTTAAAATATGGTTCCAAAAGTTTTATACAATTTTTGGCGCCTTATAACTCTCCTATGTGTTAAGTTGCTTGTCGATTTTTTGTGTTTTTCGTTTTTGTAAAAAAACCCTGAAATTTTGTACTTCCAAAACGGTTGTATATTCCCTTTTAGCTCTATAATATAGACTCTTAAGCAAAAATTTAAATGTTGAATTCTTACATTTAACACATGCTCATGCCTCTTAATCTGTAGTTTGTACTTTGTTGATGGTGTTCCGAAAATATTTTCAACATCTTAATATCCATAGAATGCTTACCCAAAATACTCCAGTTTTATGTTTACTTTATTTATACTATGTTTATTGTACAAAAATTTCGTGAATGCTTGATGGAATTTCCTTCTTATGCGTAAGTTACATCGAAAGATATTTATTTTTAATTTTGTTTTGTTTGCCTTACGACTCTATCATTTTACGGGTATACATACATGTAGATTTCCTTAAAACACCAATTTTCGATTTTTTTCTCAATTAAAAACGGCCGACAAAACTGGAAAGTTTTTTTTACTGAGGGCTTTCTTTTAGTGGAACACTAAAATCATAGAAAAAAAGCTACAACTGAAGAGAAAATTGTCATAATTTCTTAGAGAAATTTGAATTTTCGACTTTAGTTTTTTGTTTTTGTTTTAATATTAGTAAGTATACGTTACTTCTTCCTATGTCTAAATTTGAAACTTAACTAATCAATTTTGTCTCTGTTCTGAACTGTGTTACTCTTATGATCTAAAAGTTATTTTAATTTAGTTACTAAATTTAGAAATTTTTTATATACATTATCAAGTATACGTATTTTTGGGTTCTTTCCATTTTTTTTATCCTTGAAATTAAGACAAAATGGTTTATTTTAAATAAATCTTAAAAATATTCATAAATTAACTTGAACGAAAACTGAAAAAGATGAGAGTTTCATGGACGGGTTTTGAGTGAAATACAGATTTCAGTCCACAATGGACTGAAATGCATTTTTAAAATTCATCGTTTTTAGCCACTAGCTTAAACATCATACACATTTATTTGCTTTCAACAGACATCACACGCATTCATTTACGCACTAAACATACTTTTATTTACACAAGTAAAACATACTGCACAAAGTGGGCCTTTTCAAAATAATAAAGGTTTCAAAGTTTAAAAGGTATTTTGAATGATCATTTCTAAATTTTAGACGTGAAAATTGGTACATAAAATATTGATGGATTTGTGAGTTTTTGTTGAATTTTATTAAGAAGCTGGGTGTGGGAGTTTTGTTAAGTATACGGTATCGTTGAATAAGTCTTCCGAAAGAAGAAGAAACAATTTCACTAGGTAACTAAAATTTGATTATGCTATTTTAAAATATCTTTAAATCGATTGATTTTCAATTCCCTAATTTTTCTGTTTATCTGATGTACGCATAATTTTGTTGTTTGATTAGTTGATTGATACGAATATAATATTCTATAATTTCTAAATGATTGCAATTAAAGGGAAAATAGGAAATATTTTAATTTTGAAATAGTTTTTGGCATGGTTTCATATAATAAATCTCATTACCTTTGATTGTATTGATCCTAAATATCGTAAAATTGCTAGACTAGGTAATTTTGCTCCCTAGATACAATTTTGATTAAGAAATATTCGGTTTTTTGATAAAAATGATACCTACTGTCTGAATTACTTCCCTAATAAGTTTTCATAAATGATTTTTTATTTTATTTCTATTATATTTTAGCTGGAAAAGGAATAAAGTTTAGTGTTTTTCTGTTTTAAACGTTTAATGTTTAGAAATATCTTTCAAATAAAACTCTATAAGGAAGATAAATATAACGGGAAGGATGTGTAATTGAAACGAAAACAAGAACCATGCTTTACAATAAATAACATTTTATACAAATAAACTTTACAAGACATAACCTTAAAACAGTTGTAAAATAGGAAAATTAATAAAAAAATTTATAAGAATAATCCATAAAAATTAGAAAAAAAACATTTCGTAACATAACGTCACGAGCGTAATTAACGTAATTAGGCGTAAATACGCTTATTAATTACTCCTAGCGTAGTTGAGGTAGCATTTTGTTGTAAAAGTTCTCCAAAATTTTACAAAGTTTGAGCTCTTCGTCGAGAGAGATATTACGATATTAAAAAAGAAGAAATATATTTAAAAAGAAAAACCAAGGCTTATCCAGGGTTTGATTGATTCCACATCTTGGAATTGTATTTAAATAATATTTTATATACTTCCTGAGATTTTGTGCGCTTATCGTTATCTGTATAATTACAATCGCTTAATCGCTTAATATATTATATTATTCCATTATGTACTCTCAGATGTACTTACGACGTCATCGATAACAAACAAATTTATACACGTAAAGTTATGGTGAGAAAACAATTTGTAAAAGAAAAATTTTCAAGGTTAAGTGAAAATTTATAACAAAATTATAAATATAACTTTGAAAACGAGGTGAAAAAATAATAGTTTAAGTGCCCACTTAAACGAAATAAACCGAAATCCGGTTTAGAAACTGAAAAGGGGATCATTCACGCATAAACCACAATATTTTCTCAATTTCATGATATTTTACAAAATTTGAGATATTACCACTACAATTCTACAGATTACTAAAAATAGTATTTTCAACAACGTTTTCTTTTATATTGTAAGCTCAATTAGTCAGTTTTTTTAATTTAACCTATTTTATTTGGAGGTGAGAGGTTTGTCTGTTTGTTGGCTATTGATGGTCATTTGTTTGTTTTTGTATATTTTTTAGGATATTTTCAGTCATTGATTGAATCCAATACGTTTTATATTGCAACTGTCCTCACTGTATGTTGTCTGTATGATTTTGGGGATTTGTTAAAATTAATTGAAATGTTTTATTTTAGTAAAAATAAATTTGACTCTAACAGTAAGTACGGTGTAGCTTACGATCTGAATTTCCAAGTCCTACTTCTTACTAAGTTTATTACTTTGTTTGAACTAACTTCTGCTTTTCATAACATAAATAAATAATTAATTGTAATATACTTGTTTAAACAAAGCAGAGATTTTTTTTCAAATTTATTGAACGTTTTAATTGCATTAAAAATTTGCGCAATGAGGTTTGTGAATGCCTAGAAATCTCTTTAGGGGTAGGTATCAAATTACTAAAAATTGATTTTATTTATGGGTGTGTGATTTAACATTTTGAACTTTTTAAAGATGCGCAGGATGAAAATAATCCTGTTTAAAGCTGAAGGAACATTTTCAGGAAATAAGTTAGTAGACCTATGTGTATTTGAAGCTAAAGACTCATATGTTGGTCTATTATCTAAAATATTAATTAAACAAGTAATAATGTGGTGGTCAAAAAATGTTTGAATATGTTATTTAAAAAACGTCTTTATATACACTCTGAGAAATGAGGATGTATTCACACTAAACCTGAGAGGACCTTAATTATTTTGTGAAGCTACTTCTTGCAGTTAAGACGAATTAAACTTATGCTTCACTTACAATGTAAAGCCCAACTATTTTTCTACAAGACTATAAGTGTTATTGTAAACAAAATAAAAAATCGTTGGATATATTTTGTTTTTAAAAAGAGGGTAACATTACACAAAGCATCTTTTAATGCACTTAAAAAAAACAAGGAACTTTTCTTTTTATTTAAAAGCAGATATTTCGTTTTCTAGAGATATTAGTACAAAAAAAGAAAAACTTATTAGCCTCAAACGAAACCTATCATTTGATTCTGTCAAAATATTAAAAAAACAAGAAAACGGAAAAAATTAAAATAAAAATCACCAACGAAAACCTGAAAAATAAATATAAAAATTACATTACAAATCCCCAAAAAAATATTAATCATACAACAAAAGAGTGAAGTTTTTCTTTTTAAAAAAATAATCTTTATTATAACAACTATTGCTTCAACTATACGGAACTATTGTAAAAACCTAGTTTTTTTATTCCATTCAATTTGCAAAGCTAAGAGCGACCGATTTTGCGGAGAGAAGAGAAAATAATACCAACAATAGTAATACAGTAAAATGAAAATAGATACAACAAAAAGCTTATTTATAAATATACATGATATAAGCAACAATTATTCGAGCTTAACAATTGAGGATGTGTGCGCAGTAGGACATATATCGGTAACAAATCTACAATCGCCCAGTTCGGCGTATTGTAGGAGATATATTTTATTTTTTCTTGTATGTCAATGTGTGTCGGGCTTTAGCTTTGCAAATTGAAGCACGCTTCTTTTTATATATAATATGTAGTAGTAGAAGTAGTAGTTTTGCATTGGACTAGAATTTGTTTATCGTTTCATTATGTGTACTATAGATACAAAGGTGAAAATTAACTGTATTTAGAATATAAGTAACCTGTACTATGGAATTAAGGCGTGTTTACTCTTTTGGTTGCTGTTACATTGTTTTCTCAAACAATTGCTTCTCTCTATTTACAAAACAATTCTCTTGTTACTGTTTAACTTACACATTAGATATTGTATATTTTATGTTTATTTTTTTCAATTTTTTCATTTTTAATAATTTAAAGTGGGGATATGAAAGATTGATGTTTTTGTTTGTGTTTACATAGTTTGGTGCTGAGTTTTTTTTCTTTTTGTATTTTTACATTTTCCGAAATAAGAAAAGTACTTTCTCTTGTGGCTACTTACTTTTTTTTTTTTTTGTTTTTATAATCTTTTATAAACGTAAAATATGAACGAATAAAGTAAACGACAGAAAGAAACTCAGCGGTTTTACTTCAACTGTGTTCTCTCATTCAAATTAAATTTAACATAAATTGCTACTTTTAGACATAAGTAAATTAACAACTAAGCCGATTTTAGACATTCTTTTTTTTTTACAAATTTTGTGTCATTTTAACATTAAGGCGAAAACTTAGGAGGAAACAAACATAAACATATTTTACACATTTCTTTGTTTATACTATTCACGTTTTTTTTTTACTTTTTATATAAGTAATGCAGTTTTAAACTGAAATATTTTTTATCGTACTCGTTTTATGCCTATAGTAGTTTTTTAAACAAAAGCAGTGTTATACACTGGTTATCAAAGAAAATGTTTTAATTTTAAAAATCATATTAACACAATAATTTTTTGAAAAGAATTTCCTTTTTAAAAATTTAGGCTCTTTTCGTATATTTCTTTTTTTTTAATGTAGCTTCCATTGTACCTGTGTGTTGCACATCTGACTAGTTGAGTTTTTTATATATAATATATATATATTTTTACTTTACGTTATTTCAATTTTATTGTAATTTTCTGCCATCAAGTTTATTTTGAGCAAAATAGAATTCGGGTTTTGATTTTCAGATTTGTTGAAGAAAAATGCGCGTGTTTTCTTCAGAATTGTTAACTCATATTTAAGTTATACAGTGAGTAATAAGAATTACCTGTATACAATTTTTTGATGTTTTCTGATAGTATCTTGCATCTCTATTCCAACAAAACTCTGAATATCAATGATTAAAAAAAACAAATAATGAAAAGTATAACTGAAGAAAGTGTCAATTAAATTGTATAATTGGTATTTGTTTAATTTTGTCGTAATTAGTTTTTTCTCTTTTCATTGTATCCTAACACTAAATAATCATATTCACATAACACATAAATCTACGCACCTAAAATTACCTCTCATCGTTATTCATAATAATAAAGAAGAGAAAATAAATTTTCAAATATAAAACAAACTTAAACAAAAAACTAATAAAAAAATATAATGAATAAATTTTAAAAATTAAAATTCTCTTGATCAAAAACTGATAAAACTTTGTTTTTTCTTTTTGCAAAAAGTTGAAAATAAAAATAAGTATAAAAAACGAACAGTAACTAATACGTACATAAGGTATAACAAATATTTCTCTAAGAAGTATTTCTTATTTCACTTGTATCATTTTTTCTCTTGTTATAAGCAAAATGGCGACATTTTTTAATTTTTTACATTTCTTTTTATGATATAAAGAAAAAAAATATATATATAATTTTTGTTGCCGAAAACATTCTATAGTTGTAGTTTTCCTTTTTTTAAATATTATTTTACGATTTACCTAAAATGTTAAATTTCAATTTATTTAATGACTTCACTTTGAAGAGTCAATTTCGTGGCCTAAACGTTTAATTTCTTTAATAACTTTTGTATCCTCTTTTAAAACTTATAAAGAATTTTTCCTTAGTTACCAGAAATTACTTAACATTTTTCTCTTTTTTTCCGGTTTTGCACAAGTTTGTGATGTGCTTGTCATAGAGAAATTACCAACAAAAATTACAGCGTTAAAAATACTATTTTATGTTATTTTTACATGTTGTCTTTTATGCAGAGGAACTATCCACATTTGCTTTTGTCTCTATTGTTTCATACAATTTTGAAATTTTTAAGTTATTTCTCTGCGTAACTGAAATTCTTGATGCTAATTTTTCTATGTCCCTATGTACTTCTGACCGGGTTTTAAATGCAGTAGGAATTTTTGCACTGCTACTGAACGATTGATATTGTAAATATTGTTGTAGTTTTAAAATGTTTAATAACTCATTTTGATATACTGGATTTAATGATTTTTAGATTTAGAAAACAAATCATACTGTGTAAACTACTTCAACTGCAATGTTAAAATAAAACAGCACCAAAAAGAAATTCCTAATACGATTTAAAATCCCAAAATTATGACAAAGCCAAAATATTTAAAATGTTTATATTTTTATCTTCAATTTTGAAACAAAACCCGAGAAAAACGAGAATTTTACTAGAAAAAATTTCAATTTTGTTATAAATTTTTTTCACATATTCACCCCGAAAAATTTTTTGTAATTACTTTATCTAGAAGTATTTAAATGTTTTTTCATAAAACTTTTTATTTTTTGTATTTCTGCATGTTTTATCTTAAATATCAAAATTAATAAGAAAATGTTGCCCCTTTTGCGCTAGGTTCACATTCTTGAATATGTACAAAACCCTATCTAAATATTACCTTTAGTAATTTTATGAATTTTTACATAATTTTGAAAAAAAAAGAAAATTTTATTTATTTTTTTAGATTTCTGTTAAGTAATTACTCGTATATCCAAACATTGTGTTTTTCTTACAACTCCGTCTCATCCATTTTTCCTTTATAGTGTAGAAATAGCCTAAATACATTTTTTTTGTGTTTTTTTATTTTTTTGTCAAATTTCGTTAATGTTTTCTCCCTTTGACGGTTGTTTACTTCCTAAACATAGCCTAAATATTATTTACATGAATAGAAATTGTCACCATTTTACATGAGGTTTTTTTGTGTAGACATTTTACCTTAATTTTGAAAGTATTTATTTTTATTTCTTTTAATTTTTACAAATAAATTTATGAGTGTTTTTCTTTTTTATCAAAAAATGCGTTCAAAGATTTCATATCGAGATGCGTTTTGTTTTCGAACCGCGCTCTGTTCCCTTTCTGTCTCTATCAAAAGTGTTTCGTGTAATTTAATTTACAAAAATATAAAGAAAGTGTTCGGCTGAGAAAAAAAGCCAGCCGACACAAAGTGCGAGAAAATTTCCGAAGAAAGAGCTATAAATACGGCGTATAAATAGTGTAAAGAGAATAAGTTATAAAACAATACTATTGTAAAACAAGTCTATTGTCTGAGGTAGTTCTGTTACTATTGCAGTACTGTCTTTTATATTGTATCTTCTATGAACTCTTGTAAATGCGTCGAAAAAAATAAAAAATTTGATAAAAAAAACAAAATCAAAAAATGAGGTATTCATTTTCCTGGCTATAAATATGACTATTTTACGTGATATTTGTTACTTTACTATAACTATGTATTTCATTTTTCGTCACCTGGTTTATGGTTCTCTTGTTCACGACTTTCAACAGAGGCCCGGTTTAATATTAAGGTGTAATTCAGACTCTCAGGAGGGCACCTGTTGAAAGTCGTTCTCCCACCCACGGTGAGACTAACAACAAAAGGTTTAATGTACACCTTAAAAACTAAACTAACTAAAAGTGCTAAAGGTAGTTTTGAAACGTAGGAAGAAAGAAGTCAGATACTTAAAATTTACAAACAAGTTATCATACACTTAACATACGATATAAACTTACTCGTAGAAGTGTTAAAAAAAAAAATATGTTAGATTTGGGTGTATGTGTGTGCTTCTTACAGAAAAAAACGTACATTTATCTTTCACTGTGTGTGCGAAAAGAATACCCGGAACTTGAAACGTTTATTACAATTTTTGCTGGTAAGCGAACTAAATATAATAAAAAATATATATTCTTACTGTTTTCTTCATTTATTATTAAATATTAACTTTAATAGTTAAAAAACACACGAAAAAGTTACAGAACCTCCACCCACAGATTTAACTCTGTTGAAGGTTGCTCAATCAAAAAAAAACATGATATTTTTCTTTTTGTAATTGACTTTTTCGTGTTGATCACAGAAAAACTGGGCTGAATTCTATTTTCACATGATTATTACTGTAGAAATAAATTAATTGTTTTTATTACTTTCATAATGTTTTTATATTTACGGATTTTGGTGAACTCTGTAACAACGTCTGAGCGGATTTTGGTCATTGTGCTGGTGATTGTATGGCTTTTAAGAATTAAAGATAAAAATCCTTTTAGCTCCTTTCTATGTTGATTGATTTGATTTTTGTTTTAGTTAAGTTTCTTTATTTTTATATAATATATCACCCTGTATTTGTGTTGAATCGTGAAATTGATTTTTGGCTAAGTTATCGATATTTAATTATCAGTAGTTAGGTTGTAGTTTGTTGTGTAGCTTTCCATTTAAAAAACAGATCCGGAAAATAACATTTTATTTATAACAGTTCAAGCTCGGTATAACAGCTCAAGATTACATAAAAAATAGTTATGATGAAAATTATGATTTTAATAGAATGCGCTACAATTGTCTCCATCATTAAACTTTCTGTTACTAAATTTGATGGGACGCCCCATTTTTGTTTTTGAATTCATACTTTACGGAAAAAAAATTCCATAGAAATGTTACCGATGTTATTTTACTAGTTTCTATCAATTCTATTGTTGTTCATAAAACATAAATTATCATAACTTCTTTTTTAGAACTTAAGCTTTTGATTCAGTTTTTTTATTTTGAATATGCGTCAAAAAACTATGTATATAATATCATAGGATTTGTCGTAGTAGTAGTAATAAAACAAGTCATAGTTTTAACAATATGATTATCAGATAACTTACCCAAAAATCAATCGCAGAACATTTTAAGCTACTATTAGTGGGAACTGTAAAATGTTTTATAAAAAAACACAAAATCAATATCTGTAATAAATAAATAAACAATCATCTGTATATGTATATGGTAAAATAAAATATTATACAATAACTGGCTTAAAAGTAACTCATTAAAATATGTATAGGTATTTCTTTCGTAAATATACGTATCACTATTGCAAAGAGTGAGCAAACAGGAAAATAAAAAATTAACTGTTCTGTTAACTATTTCAATATATGTATTGTTATTGTAGGTAGATAAGTTGGTAGGTAGTTTGTAGTTGATTTATTTACGTTTTTCACTTTTTTGATTTGGACTTGATATACTCGTAGTTGTATTCACTGTAGTCTATTCATCTATTGTAAACTTTTTTTAAAATATTCATCAGTTTTTGAATACATTGCAGGAAGTTTTGTTTTTCGCAATTATTTGTTTCTTTTAAGATTTACCTTGGTCACTATTTCCTATTATTTATAAGTATAGTATCATTACTGTGGTAACTGTTCGTTTCTCTTTTTGCTTTTGTGTCTTGTTACTATATTTTCTTTTACTTTATTACTTCATTTATATTTGAAAATTTTGGTTTCTATGTAAACTTCTAAGAAAATAAATCAAGTTCGACTCTGTTTCGGTAACTTTTGTAATAATTAACCGACTGCATTTCTTTAACAGATAAGAAATAGTAGCCGCTTATTTTTATTTTATATTTTGTATAAGTCCTTTTATTTCTTGTATATTTTCATTTGATATTGAGTTTTGTTTTCTTCTTTTTTCTCAGTACGATTTCGTTGCACTAAATTCTGAGCTTAATTAATCGTTATTGTTTTATTTTGTGTATTTTAAATCAACAGAGATTTGTCGCCACATTCTTCACATGTTTTACAGTACACAACATTATTATTTAGTTATAAAATGAAAGAAACCAAACAGGAAAGTTTCTCTAATTTGCTTAGATTTTTGTGTTTGAAATTTTGCATTTGTATACTTTATCGCATTAATTCTTACATATTCTTTTTCGAAAATAAAATTAGCCAGAAAATTGTTTTGAAGGTGTCCTAGAGATGTGTGTTTGTGTGTGTTTATTATTAATTTATTAATATGCGTCTTTTTTCTTTAAATTTCTGTTTCAATGTAACAATTCTTTTGAACGTTTTTGATTGGTCCAGAAATAAATTTTATATATTTGTTCTGTTCTGCTATTGTGATAATGACAAAATTAAAATGTTTGTAAGTGTACATTGTAAATGTAGATATTTTTTTTTCTTGGTCATTTGCAATAAACCATTATTAATAGGCACCCGGATTTTACGTTATATGTATTTTTTATATAATTCTTTAGTTCGATTTATAACGGTTTTATTGCTTTATTAGTTATTGCTGATTTAATGAACGTAAATTTATTTTTATTTTGTTTTCCACTTGGCGATAACCGATAAATTTTTTGTTATACATTATATAGAAAAATAAACAATTTTACATCAACTATTTCCAAATTATTGCAAGATTATAACACTATAGTCTAATTTCCAAAATTATTATTTTCGTTTTGATTTTTCAGCACATTCTAAAAAAGAACTTCAATGAATTTAGTTTTATATTTTGGTGCTGACAATTTTAGGACAACTATTGCAGTTTTTTACGGTCAACATTTAAAAGCGAATGGCCACACTGTTGTGTCTGTTTTCATTTTTAGTCGGTTTTAAGAAAAATTATAAAATTTTTAAATTGTTAATAGTTTTTCCAACCTTTACGGAATCGGATGTAAAACTTGGATATGATCTGTTTTAATTTTAGAAATAGTTGATATTAATAAAAATTTAAAATAAATTTTAACTAAAGTAGAAAAAGCGAGTTAAAAGTATTACTTCTCACTATTTATGATTTTGTCATTTCCATAAGCACTTGATATTTTGTACGTGTTGATGAAGAAGTTTTACCTTTCTTTCTTTTACTTTCAATTACTCAATATATTTATTTATTTTTTTCTTTAGGTATTACCTACTATTTGTTTACACCATTTTAATAATATTTCATCGTTTCTCACCGTTGATTTCTTATTTCCAAGTAAACGTATGAAAAATAAGAAACGGCTTTTACTACGCGCTATGTTTTATATTCCTACGTATTATCATATTTCTCATTACTATTACTATTATTACTATGTTATTATTATTTTAATATTATAAGAGTTGTGATGCAGGTACTTGAGTTTACTGTTTTTTTATCATTATTTATTTATATCTCCGTTAAAATTATTATTTTGTTTTATTTACTGCGTTTACTCGTAACCACCAGCTTAAGGACCCTTTTCGCCACAGGACGAAAAGAGGGCCCGAAGCGATGCAGAAGTAAATGCTCTTTCGCGTCGATTAGGGACACTTTTCCTGATAACAAACTGTATTGCATTATTCTCTTGCTACAGATCAGTCTGTACCACTAATTCAATAGCAATAAATATGTATTCACAATTATTAAATATCGTAATGACACTTGTGGTGAAGATAAGCTGTTTTATGTTTAAAGGGTCAAAGGTGTTTGCCTTGTTTCAACGTTTTGTAAATAAGTGTAGAGTGTAAAGTAAAAAACAAAAAATATAAAGGATTTTTGTGTATGTGGAATATAAATAAAGGTGGACTATTGTTTGCATTGCTAACCATTCAAAAACGTTCATACTCCTTTCAACTATGATTGAGTTAAACTATTTTACAAAGTGTAAATATCTTTCTATTTTCGTTTTGCTTACTATTTTCATCTTATTATTTTCTTTTTCTTTTCTTTCTTTCTCTTTGTTTCATTTTAAAATATTTTAAATAGCACCCTGAAAACCATTTTCAGTCAGATATAAACAATATTTAAAAAATCACTTACGCTCATTTACAGGAAACAAATTTGATTGTATTACTTTCTCTGCGTGTTTTTTCATTCTCATTTAAAAAAATAAAAACTTAACAAAAATATTCTCTGCATGTTGCTATTGTGCGCCGCATCATCAAAAGTCCTCTGTACAAATATTAACATGACGATTGATGAAAAACGTACGCCTATTGACAATGGTAACAAAAACAATTTCTTCTCTAGTCGAAGTTGAAACATTTGCTTCTATAGAATTGCTTTAAAGAACTAAAAAGAACTCTGCGCTTGAACGAAACAGAATTTCTATTGGCTATGGTTTTGTCCCTGCAATTGATTTATACCGATCTCGTGCTTATGCTCGCGAGCGATGTGTCGTCGTACTGTGTTATTGCGGGTGAACGTCCTTGAGCAGAAAGGACATGGTACTCGTATACCTTGGTGACGCTGCCGAATGTGGGCACGTAAGTTTGTCTCATATCCATACAACCGGTCGCAGTACAGGCACTTTAGTTTCTTTCCTGCAGCATAAAATTAAAAACAAAAGAAAGAGCATAATTAGCAAAGGGTTCTATGCTTTCCCAACGGTTTGCATTACTACCATCTGCTGTATTCACCGTCCCACTGTTCTTGTTGTTCAGCTTTGTTGCGTTCCACACGTTCAACATGTCTGCTGGGGCGATCGAGGCCGCCAATCCTCCGGGAAGGCCTCCAGCCTCAGCCTTGAAGTCCACAAGTGCTGTCGGCGTGGCTGGGGCTGTGTTCGATGTCGGTGGTTGGGGTGAATAGTCCATTTCCATTTTAACTCGCAGATCTTCGGCTCCAGTCTAAAGTTTTTGGGGATGGCAAAGGTATTATAGTTTTTTTTTTCTTCGAATTTATTCAAACTCTATTAGTTCTTTATGGACGAATTCCAAATTTGTATTGTATAATTTTGAAAGTTTTGCGTCGATTTTTCTTTTCTGTTCTTTTGTGAGCTTTTTATGCCAATCCGCAAAATATTCGAGATCACTTTTTATTAAGACTCGTTGAAAACTTTACAATTCAAAAATTTTATCTACCTGTTTCTAGCTTATGATAAAAAAAAAATACGCTAATTTTTGTATGCCGAAGGAATGTTGGTATAATTAAATACCATCAAACCAGTAGATATGTCTTTCTTACAAATTCGTCGAATAGCTGCTGAAAATGCGCATTATTTTTATATTGCTTAAAAAAAGCATATATATATTACCTAAGTAAGTTTCGAATAATTTCGCTTAAATGTCTTGTTTCGGGTTTAGAAAGAGTTACAGAAAGGATAAAATAAAATAATTGATAGTCATTTGATAAGTAAAAACGATGGATAAATGCAAGTAAAACATTTCTGACTTTTTCGTGCTAAATTTTAGAAATAGAGCTTCAAATTATTTTAGAGAGATAGAGCCCCAAAATGATTAGACATAGAGCTTTTGGTGTAAAATTAAGCAAGCATTTGTAATCATTTTTTTAGTCCCTCAAAAGACTATCGAGAAATTCATGAAACATTGATTGGAAAATTTGTTTTTCTTTAATAACTATTTGGTAGAAAAATAGTCCCAAAAAATGACTGATCGATTTAAAAATCTATTGGAAATTCCTTTTTGGTTTTTGTAAAAACATCAATTTTATATTACATACTATATGTCTATTTTAACGCGGTTATGCCTGACCAAATAATTTTAAAGATATTATCGAAAAGGTAATGTGGAAATGTAACAAGCTTGAAACCTTCGAATTGTAAAGTTTTAAAACGATATTACCGAAAATATTATGCCAATAACTGAAACACAAAACTTGAGGTGGGGGCCGAAAGAGGTTCGTCAAAATTGAGGAAACAAACATAAAGCACTTGTCTAAACAAAAATAACAAAAACAATAATACCTTAGACGCAAAACCTTTATCACTGCTTTCGTTATCTATCCTTACATCATTTGATTCCCTTTCGTCCTTGTCGTCCTCGTTGGCCTCGTTTGTACTTCCGTTGTTGCGCTCTGCGTTCTCCGTGCGTTCCGTCCGATCCTGGCAGCCACCGCTGGTTCCGTTCCCAGTGGTGCCGGCTGTTGTACTTGGTGGGCTGTGATTTTCGTATCTGCTGAAAATCAAAAATTAGAAATTAGCGAACATTTTCGTTTCGCACCTGTTGCGACATTGACGTAGGGTCGCGTAAATTAGGGTTTTCGTAATTTTTTGAGGAAGGTTTACCTTGACTGCGGTGAGGCTCTTTCGGACTGCATTGTGTCGGCTTCTGTTGGGGCGTTTGATGAGGTACTGCTTGAAGGTCTATGTGAAATTACTCTTGAAAAACAAAATATGAAAAATCATGTTGTCGTACCTATACGGTTTGTTGATTGGGCTAGCGCTCTCGGCGCTCCCCTTTGATCCATCCCTTAAAACACTGCCTCGAGCCTCCTGTTCGGCGAAAGGACTTCTCAGGTGTCTTTTTCGGGGTGGATCAAACGATAACGGCCTATACATTGGCGGGATGTACGGTGAGATGCCGCCTAAACCTGAGCTGCTTGGGTGCATTAACGAGTCGCATTCCTGCTTTAAACTGCTTAAACCTAAGTGACCACTATTGCCAGTCCCACTGTGGGAATTCCCTGAATTTCCGGACATGCTGTTCCGCTGCTGCCTTCTTCCTGGCGGCGACTCCAGCTGTGATTCGTGTGACTGGGACTGTGCAGCTGCCAATCGGCCATGCTCCGTTGATAGACCCTTTACCTATTGATTTTAAAAATTAATAAAATTAATTAATACCTTGATTAATTCACTATTTGTAGAGAAAAGGTTTTATAAGCTTCTCATATTCATCATTTTCTATTTTTGATTTATAACAATATTTGAAACTTTTGAAATAATTGGTATTTTCATAGATACATACATGCATCATTTCTGGTGTTTTAAAAAAGTCAATTTTTTTCTTTTTATATTTTATAAATGAATATGTTATGACTTTTAATTAAGAAATTTTTTATATTTACAAAATTGTAACAAGTCATAGCATACTCGAAACAAAAGTAAGTGCATGTATTTAAGAAGAAATATACTATGATTCGTTTGTGTCGATTGGAAAACTGACTGGTTATTTTGTTTTCATTTAGATAATATTTTCATGAAAATTTTAATTTTCAGGTTCATAAATAGGACAACATTGATTGCCTATATACTTTTCTAATATTTAATTTTTGCAATCTTTTTAACTTTTAGGAAGCAGGATCAGATTCAACATTTTCTACTTTATTACATACTTAAAAAGTAAAACTACAAATTAGCAAAGCAACAAGGTAAAATTTAAAACAGTAAAGAAAGTGCATTTTATGCATCTTGGAATTGAAACAATATTAAAATTATATTTCTGGATATTGCTTTTTGGTATTTTAGTCAGAACGATGTAGTATGGAGTATCTCCTTCGGAAAATGGATTTATTTAAAAAATAGGAAGAAGATTACAAAACTACTTCGCCTATCGATATCTTTAGAGTAAGTCGACTTACCTGAAGGTTTTCCGCTGATTTGAGAAAACTGTTTAGAGCCTCTTGTGACACGTGAACTTCACCTTTATACATAAACTCCAGCAGAGCGGACATATTCTCTGGTGAAGTAGCCTCCAATATAACACAGCACTGCTGTCCATTTACAATTGGCGCTGTTTCAAAAAGTTCGGCGAATTTTTTCGAACATGCGGCCAATATAAGTTTGTGGGCCTTAAATACTGTTCCTGAAAGGATAGAGAGAAAAACTTCATGAATAAAAGAGTGCGCAACAGACTATTACAAAATAAGTATATAATTTTTTTTTTGTTTCCTAACTCCTAGAATAGAACGAGTATTGATCGGAATGAATTACTCAAAAGATTTATGCACCAGCAGAAATCCAGATCCAATCAGTGCCTCTGTTGTTTGCTAAACAAAGTTTAAAAAGTGTTCAAGGTCAGGCAGCGGGTTGCTGAAAAGCTAAATGTGCAAAACACAAAATAAAAAAAAAAAACATATCATCGCCGAGCATAAACAGCATAGAGGCGAATGCGCAGTGTGTGCGGCACCGATCGTGATCACATAAAAATTGGCCAAAATTTAAACAATGCCAAATGGGTTGACCTTATCTAATCAGGTTTTGATTGCAGATCTTCCGCAAACCAGCAGCGCCGGGGCTCCGGTGCATGCGCCCCATTTCGGGCTGCCGAGGCAATTACAGCGCAGGAGGATCGATTACGTGAGCTCGCGGGCGCCACATATCGCATGTCGCGGCCGCGAATCTCGCGGTTTTCGATTCGCGTTTCTTGGACCTTTCGTTTAATTCAATTGTAAACAACTCGCCGAAAATGCAGTATTGCTCATGCGGCTCGACGATCTGTGGTCTGTATCCGTGGACGTGGAAGATAGATAGTAGATGCTAAGATGCTAAGATAGGCGCGTGTTTTTCCTTATTTCTATTTTTTATTTTTCGTTTCTTATACCTATATAATCTTTTCCAGTTTGTGTGCTTGTGACCCATTTTATATATTTTTCGGCGGAACAGCAAACCGAACGAAAGCTTTCCGTGTGTTTCGTTCACGCTCTTTGTTCCGGGCATTTTGCGCTGCAGTGTGAGCACATGAACAAATTCAAATTAGGCGGGCTGAAGGGGGCGGGAAATGTTGCTAATGCAAATGTATTTCGCCTCTTTTGCCGCTTGAATAAGGCAACAGTAGAACATCAAAAATTTACGATGACTCCATTAGAGCGTAGAGTTGACTGCAGGCGAACATGAAAAAATTCTGTTTATTTTTTATTTCGTTTTTCTAACAAGAGCTTTTTCGCAACTTGGTAGCATACATTTGGATAATGGATGAAGCCATTGCCGTGAACTCAGGCCAAGGCGGGGCACGGTGTCGGCTCGGCGTTTGTGAGCGTACGGATCACCAATGCACAAAATTTGTTTGAATAAACTACTTCAAAGAAGACACCAAAATGACTTCCTTAAAATATAAGAAAGTAGTTTCAAATGAATGCATTGAGGGGATAAAATAAATTATTTTGATTATTTCTGGTTAAACAACTCTTCGACGTCATGGGTAACACAATCTCTAAATATTATTTTGCGTTCTCGCATATCATCTGAACTTGCAACTGATATACGAAAACATAAATAAACAAAGCCAGTTACTTTGAAATTAAAGATATTGTTGTCAACAAAAATTGGATTTTTTTCTTCGTAGTTTACTAGATATAATTGCGAACAGTTTAAAAATAAATGATTAATTAATAATGAACAACTGATTCATTGACCCATATATTACGTTAAAAAGTACAAATTAATTATAATAATTATGTAGAACATTTTTATATTTGTTTGCCAAAAGTTAGGAGTATATTATAATTTCAGTTTTTAGTCAGTTTATTGTTTTTTGTTCTTCTTTGATTTTAAAATAATGTTCTTCAAATATAACTCAGATATTCTTTGAACCGAAAATTTAGAAATTTTAGACTTGACTTTAATAAAAAAATAAAGTAAAGGCGTGTAGGTTTCAAGGTTTATATAGGTTGTAGGTCAAAATATTTATAAAACGGAAAATTTCCTGCTATTTATAGCGTAAATATTAGAAAACTGCACAATTCTCCCTTGACACGATAAAATTAATCAAAGTTGGGATTGAAGAGGATTACCGGTATGAAGTGGCATAGAGGCCGAATTCAATACAACCAAATACCGGAATAATGGACCCTTTTATAACCGACAATGCATTCACTCTACATATTCCCGCCATAAGTCCCTTATCACTGTAGCAAATGGAGCAGTTCGGCGCTGAGGATGTCATTAACTTGCACATGAGTAGCTATATAAAATGACTTAATCATGTCGTCAATCAAAATGGGGTTCTAATAAGGATAAAGCACGATAGCGCGCCCGAACGTGCCGCTGCTCAATCCCCAGATGAAATTAGGAACAAAAATAATCCTCTCTGGCGAGCAGGAGATTTCGGGGACCTACCCCAACGCCACCGCCAAAATGAAAAATATGTCATAATCCTATTGATTGAGGCGTTACACAATATTCTTAAAGTTATGGGTCTACCTCATCACGACATCCTCCATACCGCGTAGGAGGACGGGACATCGGGATCGCGCGGGGGGCCTCAAATAAGTGGCGAATGGAGCCAGGGAAACCGATGATGGGGCCCTTGGTGGAGCCGCCGCCGGATACCCCGTGCAAAGCCCGAGTGAGGCAGCCCGGGAGGAAAGCGAAAGTACGTGTAATAATGCGAAATCGAAATGAAAGGCGAACGAATGAAACAACCTGAGGAGAGACCTTGAACCCACGGGAACACTTGTTGTTCGAGGAGTTCTTCCCGAAGGAGAGTGACAGGTCGACACAAAGACGCTATTTTGCCATGACGATGGAAACGTGCAGTCCCATCAAATCTGTGAAAAACATAAGGGTGAAAATAACAATACCATCGGGTGCGGTGGTGGGGTGGGGCTGATTTCCCCATTTTCATTTATGTTTTTTTTTTCCTAAGGAACGGGTGCGTGGGTGGTGTATAACGCCCCGGGGCTAGATGCGGGGAGGGTGGCAGATGGAATTACAGAAAAGAAGACAACAGGAGGCATATCTTGAAGCCGTGAAACGTGAACTTCCTCTTGTCGTGGCGAAATACCGGCAAAAGTAGAAGAACCCGAACGACTGTATCTCTGCTACTTCACCGAAAAATATCAGGACTTCAGGACTTCAGGACATACTAGGGAACTTTTCGACATTCGATAGTCGTTTCTATGGAGGCTTAACTTGTTGCTTGACTACACGCCAGCGGAGCCCCGGTAGTATTTCTAGGGATTTTTATTTTTTTTCTTCTTCTGGCGCTCCTCTCTACTGGTAAACAGAAGCTTAAGGACGGAAGCCCCGGCGAGGCTATGAGGCTATTATTGTCGTCTTTTCACCAAGATTCCCTTTTTGAAATCAACAGAAAAATTGAGAAAACAAGTCCGCTTAAAATCTGATTTTTACCAATTTAAATTGTGTGAATATTCTCTGTAATTCTAGAGATCAAAAATAGGTTTCAATAAAAAAAAGATAAATTCTTATAACATATCACTGCTACCACACCTTGCATTGCTGAGACTTACATTTCACATGTTTTCATATTTTTAGAAAATGATTGATTTACACCTGTGAATGAATTGTTTTTGTATTCAAATTTTGTGGTTGGAGTTTTAATATCCTGGAAGTATACTCCTTATAAAGCTCAATGAATATTATAAGCCCGAAATCTCCACTTTAACCCTCTCGTTTTGGGGTTTTCAAAATTTATTTTTAGACTATAGGTTTTAATCATTGCGAAAAAATATGTACATCATATTATGTATGTAACTATGGATGTATGCCACTTAATAAACTGCGTAGTTACATAATCAAGAATCTTCATTTTACTAAATTTATATTTTGAAAGGATTGAACCCATTTAATTAGTTTTGTTGTTTTGAGTACAGTGATCTCCTCTGTCATCGTTGGATGTTATTAATAAAAGTAAGTGACATTTTTAATACAATTAACAAAACACCTGGAAATTTATTAAGTAAATAATAATTCACCATTTTGCAATTAATTGGAATAAAAAAAAATCCTTGTGTACAAATTTTCATTTTATTAAACGTGAGGATCTACTAAAAGAAGTATCTTTAGTATTCATAAAAATAGTGCACATTTAACGGAAATTGCAAAATATAGTTAATGAAAGTTTTGTTTGTCTTCTGAAAAATTATTTTATTAGATTTTACAATAAAAATACATAATTACGTAATATGAGCTCCGAAAATGAATGACTTTTTCATATATTTGTTCGTTCAGTTTTTTGTTTTATTAAACACTAAAAACTGTTGAGGGTTCATAGAAAGGTCAAACATTGAAATACGCAGTTCTGTTTTAATGTTAGGAAGGGAAGTTTTGGCAATTGCTTTTGCTTTTGTATTTTGTAAGTTTATCTTTGAATATACCAGTTAATACAAACCCAAACGTACTTAGGTACAAGTGAGTGAAAGTAAATTAAAAGCAATTAAAAGTTAGTCTAACATTTCCTGAAGTTAAATGACATTCTGAAGTGTTTTTTTCCGAAATTTCGGCTCCTTAACTATTAAAAACTAAACAGTCCTTGTCAATGAACTCACAAGAACTCGTAATATCGCGAAATCGACGAGAACTCCCGCTGACCTGACATCGTAATCAGAAACAAGGAAAAAATCGCACTCGGAGCAAATGCTAATTTAATTAATCATTCGGAACACGCAAAGCTAGTAAAATTTTGTGACAAATTAATTTCACTTGGGATAAGTACTGCCATCACCGATGTGCCTGACTAGTACGTAATTAAATCAAGTTTCCATGGGAGGTATGTAAACATGTTTTGTGCGTTAGGTACAAGTATCCGCTTGATGCGTACACGCTGTTTGATTGCCCTAAAAAATGTTCGAATTTCGTGAAACCCTTTCGAACAATGAACCTTCGGCATTTCCTCATCGACTTCATAGTTTTTAATGTGTTATTGCCTGCTTTGTCATCTCGAATTAAAAATCCTTTAAATTTTTGATATTGCACAGAAAATTGGATAGTCAAGTTAAAATCGACACGCAAATGACTACGATTCGTCAATATTTCATTTGCTGGAGGAGCCAGATGTGGCCTTCGTCAGTCTTTCTCAAGTTGAAAACTCTATTAGTGCAGGTACACCGTGTGTACAGGTGAAGTCGGAATAACTAATTTCGTACGCAGCAGTGGTTGAAGTTAATTAGTATTTTTCAATGTTTTTTTGAGAATGAGCAGTTGTTGTTAGACATTTTAAATTCGAATATTTTAGGAAAATTGGAAGATTTAATGAAAAGTACAATACACTTGAACACCTTTTCGTATTTTTATAAGACAATTTGTTCCAATAACAATTCGAATTTGAGATTTTTTAAAATTATTTTTGAATGTAGCAATAATTTTTATTGTCGCTGACAAAATATTTTGCAGATTATTAATATTCATTATACTTTTTGTTGATAAAGATCAATTTATCTTGATTGAATACTGGGAACTGAAAAGTGCAAATCAATAATCCGAATTAGATTTTTCTAGGGTTTATGCAATTACAATTTTTATATACATAAGTCTACATATATGCGCTAGAATGTTGGTTACTTGCAGACAAGAAATTAAAAGGCGGTGAGAGAGGAAATTGTATTCAATGTTATTTAGGTAAGTGGAAGTGTAATATCCTCCCAGTGTCCATATTTTAGAATAAAAACTAGTCTTTAAGTTGACACATCCACGTATGGTATGCATTTCGACGTCGTGCATTTTTAATTTCATATTTTATAAAATTTGCACTACTAGAACCGATATACTTCATTAATGGTAAATATTTTTAAACATGTACTACAATTACAATTGGGTAGTTATGCAATATCAAAATATCAGGAAAAAAGAGAAAAGTAAATTTAAAATCAGTTTTAATATTTAGATTTTGCATAGTTTGAAAATTTTTGATATCTATGGCAATGTGAACATTAAAACTATAACAATAATGGCTTCGATTATTTTTCATCATTAGTACTGTTTTTAAGTTATACTTAATTTAAAGAACAGTTCTGAAACGAACATAATTTTTATGGGTTTTGTACCACAATATCTAATATTATGCCTTAGAATAGAAAGTAGTATATCCAGATTTAAAGATTTAAAATTCGTCCTTATATGTATCTATACGGCCTAATCTATATTTAGAAGACGGCATAATAGCTCAAATTTCATGCTGTCAATATCGGCGTCGTTTTAATTATGTTCGTTTCATTGACTACTTCTAAGCAACAACTTGTCAGCAGTTCTAGAGACCTATTCTTGTTATGCCCAACCTTGGCAAACTTGGAAAATTCTCCGTGTTGCCGAACACTCAGATAAAATCATGTTTTTGCCACAAGAGAGTTGACGCCATGGGATCTTGAATGTTACCAATAGTCATAATCGCTCATTTTTATGTTCTGACATAATTTTCGGCTGCTCCGTGACATCGACATCGCCTTAAAGCACTCGCATGAATGGCTCGCTAAGTACGCGACAACGTCTCGAAGAAAATCTATCGATCGAACTTTATCGCCTTAAAGTGAATTTAAAAAAGAAAAAAAAAAACTCCGACGGATGGGGGTGGATGGCGGGAATAAATGTTCGCCACCTCATGAACCCCAAACACCACCATCCAAGGGGAGGTTATGAAAATAAAATTAAGAAAGAAAAGAAGGTTAGTGTGTCTCGTGATGATCCATTCATTCATTTTATGACATCCTCCCCCAAAACGAGAGAAAAAAAGTCGTTTGTTTTGCCTGTCTCGGCCTTCCCGGCTGTCTCGGGGGTGTGTGGGAAAAGCCCGCACAAGCCGGGTGTATTCCCATCTTGGGAGTTGTATCCCTTATGGGGCCCGCCTGGAGGTGTGGGATGTTTTTCTTTGATTGCTCCTCCCGACGCGATATTCACTCCGTCTTGAATATCCCGGACCTTCTCAATGTAACATTGGGACTCGGGAACATCGAGGAAATCAGCTTATGTACGTGGGACCCACATACCCACACACATTCTGCCCCTGAATCGGGCTGGGTGCCCTGAACACCCCCCGTGTCCTGTCCCAGTCACGGGAAGAATCTGGAAGAGCCGGGCATCCCTTAAATGTAAACGATGTAAATCGTAAAATTTCTGGTGGAAGGAATAAGAAAATTCCTTTGTTGCTGCAATTGCTGCCGGTTCGTGTGGATGTTTTTATTTATTTTTTCTTTTTTTTTCAAAGGGGGTTGAGGAAAAATAAGGAGCAATTTTCCCGCACCTCCAGGAAGGTATAGGCGGACAACTTTTCTACTAAGAAAAACCCCCTAGATGTATCCTTGAGTCAGGCTGCGGGTACGACTTATTTTTATGTTTACGGCTGAAATGACATGGCTCATCATGGCAATGTGAATGTGCCCTTAAATTGTAGAAAAAATAAAGAAAAACACCATTCAAGAGCTTACTTTCGTATTTTCTATTTTCCTCGAGCACCTCGGTGACAGTTGTCGGCATTTTCTAAAATTGATCTTCAAAGGGATCTCTAATTGCCTGCGAGAACGTGAGAAAATGCCTTTTTTCTGTTCAGTTGAAAATGGAACTGAAAAATGGCAACTCATTTTTATTTATTTTTCTTTTATTTGAGTGTTACTATTTTATATGGTACAGGGCATCACTAATGATGTTGTCCATTATATTGTAGAATTTTTATGAAAAGGATCGTTAAATCGCTTCTATATTTCAAAAATTTTTTCACTCTATATTGTTATAAAAATAAAATACTTAATAACTTACTGAATTAATTATGTAACGCCCCAATAGCAAAATTGAGAACTTATTACCAATCGCATTACTTCTGTGTAACTACTTACAACGAGCCCCCAAAACAGTTAATCCTATTTTCATCCCACAGAAGCACTTTCGGAGTAACTTTTGAGTAGTGTAGATGGTAATGCGTACCATGACAACCCTTTTAATAAGGATTAGAGGCACAGAAATAGAAGAGTTACAGTAGTTTGATTTTGAAGATTTTAGACGAGCTCTCGAACCCTTCTGAAGAGGAGATTTAAGTGAGATTCAATGTCTGTAGCGTCATTAAAGATTGATTCTTATTTGTTCGATTTCCTTATTGTCTTCAAGAATATAGCAGCTAAATAGCAACAAAAAGCGTACTTTAAAAATATGTTGCTAAAGTGGTTCTAGTTTTTTATCAGATCGATTAATAGAAAATTACCGATTTATATTAATAGTATTAATTCTATTAGATACCCGATTTCAGCTTATTGTAAGAGAATGAATTTACCTCTAAAATTGAAAAACAAAAATATCTTTAATCGATCGAACTATTCCATATTTAGTAATAAAACAAAATGGTATAATATTAACTTCGGCTAAAGTAAAAAATTTTCTTACTATTATTACAAGAAGAGGCTGAATATGTAGGTACTATATGTATATTAATAATTTTCCAGCTAAATTATCCTTAAGAGTTCGAATCTGTGGAAAGTCTCTTTTAATATCTAGGTACTAAATATATTCATAGAGTGGATAAAATTTCTAATCTAAAAGGAAAAAGGGTGCGCTAAAATTAGATTAGATTAGTAGTCAATAGTTGTGATATCATACTTGGGGCGTGGCAATTCATTTCATTTGTAAAATGTGCGCTTAGAAACCAAAACTTCGAAGTCCTAAACTAAACTGTGTAATATTCATTTTTCGCTAGCATTTGTCCAAAAAGAGATTTGCTTTAAAGTTGTCGTTACAAATCAGTTGGTTGTGAGACAGTGTTTATTTTTCCAATTAATCGCCCCCGGCATTATGAGAGGAGAAGGGTTAATTTTCTATAAATATCAGAGCAGTTGACATTTCCCCGACCCTAACTTTTGTTTGAACTAGAAACTGACTCATGGATGTCTGTTATTTCTTTTTCCTCACTAAGCCCTATAGAATTGTAATTGCCGCCAAAAATCGCAGGTATTTCAGGAGTATTGGCCAGTCCCTAGAAATTTTGTCGACAAAAAATTTTTTTCGATTTCCAATCAAAAATGTTTGATTGTCGATGAAATGAATGAATTCCGAGGATCGCCGTATGAATATGAAAGTGCCACCGGTCGTGGGTGGAGCGCAAGGGGACACTTTCCATTTTTGTTTGCTCCGGTTCCGCTTTGTGAAGTATCATTCATCTGGCATATGAGTCCTTGGTGCGGTCCTGCGAGACAGTGGATAAACGAAAATGGGGTTTTCTGATTGTTTTCGATTTTCGGCGAGAGATACAGAGATATGTCACAGCATCCCGCGCATAACATACATACATATAGGTACATAACTGCGACGACGTACGCTTATGTATTTTAGTATGTCGCGCTTTGGCTCGCTTCATTGTGATCAAAATCCCCGCGCTATTGGGGGTGGTACTGAACGGGAGCGGCGTCGGGGGCGTGCTGTTTTGTTGTACTATGCTTCCCGGAATGTTTATGGTACAACCCTTTTTCGATGATATCCACCGAAGGATAACAAAAGTTGTGGGGTCGCGGGCTCTTATTCATCTCTGCACAGAGTCATGCTTGAGGGCGGAAATGTGTGCTAGAATCGGGTTCGGCTCGTATGGGTGTTCTTCACTCAGGCGAACCTTCCGTCCCTTTTGATCTGGATTCTGGAACCTGGAGGAGGCAGTCGTCGTCCGCCGAACCATCATCGGTACCGGTGAACGACTATAGTATTCCTCCCGGAACATATATAAACATACATACATATATATGTATATGGACATACATATGTGGGGCGGATGTGATAATCTAAAAAGTATTTTCCCAGCGAAATACCAAAAAATTCTGTCTGATGTTGAAAACTGAACGAAATCAACGAAAGTGTGGGAGGCGGAGCGCCCCCTTCTACATATATTTTGTTTTAATCTGTCAAAGTGAAAGGGTTAGAAGGTATAAGGGCAGAGGACTGATAACATGTGCGGTTTAGGGACTCATGCGATCCGCACATATCCGCCACACACTCCCGTTGTGGTCCTCTGGATTCATCCCGGTTTCCTATTCATTGTGCCACCATGCTCAGAGCATAGCTCGGTTACTAATGGGAGGGGCGAAGGAGACCGGGATTAAGTATCAGTTTTCATTATTCCAAAATACAAACATCCGCGGCAAGGACAAGAATAGAACGGGTGTAGAGTTTTCGAAAATGATAAATGCTACCCTTGAGCTCCATCCTGGCAGAGGACAGAAATTCGTTTTTTATTTATCCTCCGATTTCATGTAGATGACGGTTACGACAAGTGCTTTTTTATTTAAAGTGATATAATAAAGTATTTGTTGGCTCTATAGTAAACTATATTTGGACTAGAATATTTAAAAAATTGTGATAGATTTGTAACTATTATAGAATTCCTCCAAAACATATGTACTAAAGGTTGATCTAACGAAAATTGGCAATTATTATAACTTTCCCAAACTTTCCGTAGAGGGAATTTCTTATACTAAAATTAAAGAATAAATTTCAATTCAGAAACCAAAAAGGGGGTGAATAAATGTTAAAAATCATCAATAACTGACTTTTGTTTTCGGATCCTTATAGCAACAATAGAATTTACCTGTCCTTTTTTTAACTTATGCAAACATTTACAAAATTAGTTCATTGTCTACAACTAACCCTGAATCATGTCCACAACAATGTTCTTATATAAAAACTGGGTTGGAAGAAGGTTTTTTGGTAACACAATTGCAGCAATAAAACAACTTATATCCTCCGAAAAATGCCACAAATATTCGTTTTGATGGCATTTCCCATAATTTACGCACACTCGCAATGTAATCAAGCCCAAAAAGCATTAGCGTTACGTTTTTACGATAGGCTGCCCTAAATTTAGCGGAGGCAAACAGAAACTGCATTATTTAACAGAATCACGCAATCGTTCCTGTCCCTTACCTTCCCAAATCCCGGCGACACGCGTTCTTCCAGGCCACCGCAGCGGGCTGCCATTGTTCGCGCAAAATGCAATGCGTCATATCCCGAACGCGGTGAAGTAATCATCGACCGCATCCACCTAAAATCAGCCCGAAAAAAGCGCCGCCGCGAAAATTTCGTTAATGGCATTCTGGCAGTTATTTTTTCCGCGTGCCTATGCGTCGCATTTTAACACAAAAGCGGACCTTCTTTAATCTAATGCACGCACACCCACATTCGGTGGGGAATGATCCAAATCGAAAAAAATAAAACATAAAAAATAGCATATTAAGCTCGCCGTTAGCACAGAACGTAAAAATAACGAAAAAGAGAAAAAATACGACGACGCCGACAAAAAACACTCGCATTTGGCCTATTTTCGCCCCCAAAAATGTGGGCCACGACTACATGCAAATTAAATGGCGCATTTTTAACGCCGACCTTCCTGCTTCTAATAGTATTAATCAATTGCGGAATTGCATAGCGTCGTCGCCGGCCAGACTCAGCCTCCTAAATAAAAAAAATAAATAAAAAATATTAAGTGCCATCCAACGGCACAGCCGCGTCCGCGGACTGGTTCCGCTGAGAAAAACAAGCCGAAGAAAGCTCCGAAGAAACGAAGATCTTTTCTTAAATGTTTACGGTGCCGTCGCGTTGCTGCCACTGCTTGATGCTGCTTCAGCTGCAGCCGCGGACAGTCCATAAATTTGGAAATTCCGGAATGAAATCACTTTCGCTTTTTTGGATCTCTTCAATGGCTCATTCCCATATTCATGAATGGCTTCGGACCCCTGACCCACCCAACGAAAAGGTTTACTTTTGGTCCGAAAATTATGAGCTGCATTGAATTTAAATTTTTCTTCTTTTTTTCTGAAAATTAATAAATTGTAAAAAATTGTAACAAAAAGCACTACCCACGTTATTTAAAACATGGCAGTGTCACATTTGTTTAATGATTTCTGTCTCATACATATCTGCAAAAATCTGGATATGTTCCAAAGCGAGGAAAATGCAGCACAGATATAAATTCATAAACAACAAAATTTCATAATACCTACATACATATTTATTATTTTTTGGCATACTTAACGTTTTAAATTTACTTTCTAAGAAAACGGCGATATTCGCCAACTAAATCATTAAGACAAAACACGAACTTTTAAAATAATAACTCGTACAAGAATAGATTAAGAAGTTGTAACGCATAAAAGACTAATCAGAATGCAAGTATTATTCATATAGTATATTTAATTATTAAACTTTTTTGTAATTGAACATCAAAAGGGGCAATACAGTTGTGCGAATACACGAATTTTATTATTATTTGAGAGTTTAAATAATTAGCATGTAATATACTTTTATTTTGAGTGTAAAGTACAGTCAACTCGTATTTTACACGGGTTTTTAGAACAATCCATAGTTAGTTTTTTTCATCATATGCGATTTTTAGAGTTGTGGAACATATTCTAAATTTTAGTATCCTGCATGTCTTTCTTTAAACAGTTACTTTTTGTAGGAACGTATCTATCGCGTAAGAAGATTTTGTTTATTACACCCCAAACACGTAAAGATCTTCGAGAATGCCTTATTATTTTAATGAAAAAATTAATGTTTTGCTTTTTGTGGCTCTAAAATTTCTTAATATTATGTTATTGCAAATAGCCGCATTTCACTCTCATTGTTGTTTTGTCTAGACACTTCATTAGGTCAATTTTTAAAGAATGTTAAATGCAAAATTTTTCAGTTTTTTCGAAAACTATCTTTAGATCTAAAACTCTGCCAAACAAAAATTGCAATTCAGATTTCAGATATTTTGTTTCTTATGAAAATATATTTGTTTCTATCTAAGTATGTATTCCTAATTTAAAGATAAATCTAATTCATAATACTCGTACAATAATAATATAAGTTATTTACTATTACAGAAAAACCTGTCGCTTCACAGAATATTTCTGTGCACGGTATAGAGATATCATATGTAAAAGTTATTATTTACGTTTTTTTAAACAATTTTTGTGTTCAAAGAATAAAAAGTATAAGTTCTTTAAGTAAAATTAAAACATTCAAAGTTCTTAGTTCAGTGCTGTTTTCAAGTTTGTGATTCATTTCAAGCGATAATTAAATCGACCTCGGAGTTTCACATGCACATGCACTGTCGGTGTGCACACTATGAATTTTCTATTGAATAACACATTTTGACTTGACGCATAATATGACCCTGGCAGAAAAGCACCAAAATGCTTTGTATTTGTGTAGCTTACTTAAATTCTTTCAGTTGGAATAAAAGTTAACTCTTTTTAAATAGTTTTTGGATTAAATGCCTACAGTATAATTTAAAATAACATATGCAATTTTGTGCGTAAGTTGTGTAGGGGCAATTTTCGAAAAAATGTAACATACAATGAGTATATATCATATACTTTATGAATTTATGAGCAATATTAGCTAAATCCTTTACAATATTCCTCTAAATTCATTAAGTAAAAATTTCAAACTTATATATGTGTACATGTCCTCTGCTTTTGGTGGTTTCTTTAAACGCAAGCCTAACCGCAAACACGTTTAATTATTGCCGCACCGCACTTCAGAAAGAAACCATTGTTATATTTACAATATTTAAAATTTGGAAAAGCAAACTCCCCACACTGCTACAAGGGTTGAAAGGATTTTCAGCATGACATGGTTTTCATGCACTTATCTCCCGGGCCGTTGTCGTAATTAAGCTGGCATCCAGGAAAAATTAAAAAGAAATAAACATGAAACAAAAACATCCGTTTCATCCAAAAATCTGCTTCCTCCTCAGAAAATATATTTTGGAAACGTTTTTAATATAGGGCCCAGACGTCCTCCAGCCCTTCGGTGCCTACGTTTTAGATAGAAAGCCCACCGTTTGCCTTTTTAATTAAGACTCCTCTGCACTCACAAGGACCTGCATCTTGACCCAAAAGAACCAAAACTGCATGGCGTTTTGCCACGTGAAAATAAAAAAGTAAATAAAAAATAAGGGACAATTACAGTCGACTGCTAGGTTTTTTGCGGTTCCGACTGCTTGATCCTTTTCAACAGTTTTTTTTTTTGTTTTTTGTGTGCAATCTCATCCCAATTCCGCCCTCCTGATTATCACCCGAGGACTAACATCCTTTCAAGTCGGGCAGGAGCTGTTTAAAATTTCATGCGAAAATTAGCCACGTCGACTTGTGCGGCTTAAAATATGGAAGAAAGAATGGAAGAAAAATCGGGAGGTATGGAAGGCGCCTTCCTTTTCCTTGGTCTCGCCGTGGATGTGTGCTTCGCGCGCCAAGATCAAAAGGATATTTTTCCTTGCAGGGAGAAGAAGAAAGCGAAAAATGCACATTTTTTCGAGCAAAATTGCCGCCAAAACCACCCACAACCCCCCATTGTTCCTCCTGCATAAAAAGGCGGCGTATTCATCTCCGTTGCTTTCTTTGTCGCCGGTACCCAGCCACCAGGAGGAAATATCCTTTTTATGAAAATTTACGATACTGCCAACTCAACCGACAATTTCATGATATCGTTGGCACTTAGGCGGGCTGAAGGGAACCTGCAAGGGCCTGATAGGGCTCCCGGCCTCACTTTCGCTTTCCCAGGGTGTGACGAAGCCCGAGCGACGGTGTTATGGGTGGCTTGGGACAGCGCACATGCACGGGACAGAGATGTCCTTGCATAAATAGTCCGTAAACAAAAAGAAAAAAAGTCTCGTCCTGGAACACCCGCACACACCCTCATTTACAAACACACCCCCACGATACGTTGTCGAAGAGCAGTTGAAAGCTATTCAAATAATCCCGGAAAATGGAGCTTACGGTAATTTATGCATGCAAAGGACCCAAGCAAGGCTCAGTGTGGCTGTGGCTTAGGGGTGTACTCACGCGCGAATATTTCCGAGTCCCTTCAGGATGTATTGCGTATGCAAAACGGAACTCGAGCAAAGCTTTTTTGTGCGTAAAGCTCACAGTGAAGGATTAAAAAGGCGAAGGACTTCCTTATCGGTCTACCACACACACGCAGCTCCAGCGACAGAGAGTGGCGGTGGGAGCAAAAAGGGCGCACTTAGGGTCCCAAGGATGATGCTAATTCCCTGAGATTTTAGCCTAAATTCAAAATAGCCCCGGCTGGGATATGCTGTGTGCACTCTTTCGACTGGAAAATGGGACGAAATCGCACCCCACCCGGACAGGCAACATAATTTTACGCACATCAAGTGTCCCTGATGTTAATTGTTTATTACAAGGAGAATCTCCAGCCCAAAATCTACTCTTATGGGATTAAATGACAGAAAAATTAGAAGCAGATATTTTAATAATTAACTCCGGATTTCGCCGGATCCGGTTAGAAGTAGCAGACGATAGCGACGAGTGCGCCTTTATAATTTCGGAGCTGGTAATTTATGTAATTCGCCCGACAATACCACCGCCCGCTGCGATAGCCCTATTATGTTACAAAATAATTAATCAATCTCGAGTTCCTTCTCGCTGGTAATAGATTGGAAAAATCCCTAAAGGGTTCACTTGCTGCTAGAACAAGTTCGAGTCGACGAGCCTACAAGTTTACGCAGTCTTGTCTCCAAGATTACGACTGAAACATGTCATTTTATTAATTACCTACTCGTATCGATCGCAGCATACATTAAAATTTTATTTGAACCCAAAGTATCAAGGTATGAGTTTTTGAAACACAATAATTTGATAGTAGTCCAATCAGCTGAGTAAATAACAACTTTTTACTATGTTTTTACTAACATTTTGCATAAAATTCTGTGGAGTTTTGTGCTGCTTGTCCTTTACACTACATATTTCGAAATTATTTTAAAACACGAGCCAAATTGTGTCGGACCAAACAAAGTGTATGTATTTATTTTTCACGCCGAAGCTGCCACTTATTTGATACCAGCTGTGAAATTCGAAAATTGTTACTTCGTAATGTTAAAAATAATTTTAAATTTTTTTTTATTATAAGCTTTAGAGTTAGGACTCCATAAGGCTTCCAAAATCCACACCACCCTAGAACGCAAAAATTTCGAGGTTATTTGCTCGCTTGTGCTGCACAGACGTATTACAAAAAAAAATTGTTTAATAGCGAAAATTGTTTCTAATGAATGTTTTTTACTTACAATAGAATGATTAATATCATATCAGTTGTTTAAAATTGTTCTTTAATCTAAAAAACTCCATAGTCTTAGATTGCCAACTGTAATCAGTACGAAATTAAAAGGTTTATACTGGAACAAAAATAGTGATTTTACAGATAAACTAAGTTCATGATTAAAAGCCGGTTATCGTACTCAAGGTACGACGATTAGACTCAAGTCTAAAATTTGGGTCTACATATGAGTAGGCAATTTGTGCTCATTATACGTATTTTCAAATTTTTTTTTTAAAGTTTTATGGCAATGACTTAATTTTCCGAATATTTTGATGCTAAATTTTATTGTTATTGTCATTTTAAGTCATTCTAAGTTACTCAATATGAGTTTAATGGAGTTTTGATTGTCTTCTGTAAATAAGCATTTATATTTTATTATTTTCTTTGATTTAGAAAGGTCAACCATTA
Source organism: Tolmerus cingulatus (assembly GCA_959613345.1). Lineage (NCBI taxonomy): Eukaryota > Metazoa > Arthropoda > Insecta > Diptera > Asilidae > Tolmerus > Tolmerus cingulatus. Next base: position 11,536,474 of record OY390707.1, on the reverse strand, counting down.
TTTTAAAGTTGCATCGGTAGGGTGTAAATTTATTTCACACTGTAGTTATGTTGGCATATGATCGAATTAATGATTAAAAACTAATTAAGGTTTACTAAAAGCAAACTTTTATTCTGTAGGGTTTTTTGAGTAATTTCTTTTAGGAGTTAGGTATTTTGTAATGCGTAATATTTATATGTAAATTTATTTTTAAAGTATTTAAAATAACCTACCATTACACGACAATGTAACATCAGCCAACAATTCCGATTTGAACAAATTGGAGAATGTCATTGCCAGATTTGAGGAGTAGCTGTTCCATTTTAGACAAAACTGCTGCTGTGGGTCCATGTTTGCGGCGAAAATTATATTTTTTTGGCGTAATTTCGAAGCGAAAATTTCAAGATTTTTTTTTATCGTAAATAATTCAAGAGCGTTGGCGTCTTGAATTATCCCGAAACGACGATTCGAGCCCTTTTTATTTTTTTGCGAAATTTTGAATGATTTCCAATTGCAATTTGTCGGACCCTGAAAAGATGCAGAAATTATTAAATTAGTAATAATAAACAAAATAGGTATACAATTTAATCTTGCAAAAAAAATTAAGAAATATATAAATTGATACTTTTGCGAACATAACCGGCAGCGATTCATTCGAGAAGAATTTCCGATCCCAAATTCATAGAATTTTGGATGCACCTCTAACGGCGCAGCCGACAGGAGTCTTTTGTATTTCTTTTAGGTTCCTGTAGGAAGGTTAATATAAAAGAAGGAGTTCGCATGGTTCACCTCACAGCCTCTATGCAACCGCGGCTAATATTAATCTCTCCGGCCCACATACGGGTCCCAAAAAAATAAAGCGGGCAAAACAAACTCTCACTGGTCCACGACATAACTCAGGCTCCGCAGCCGGGAGGGTTTAGAAAAATGCAGAAAAAGAAACCTCCAGGGATGCTGTTGGATGCGTTTTCCTAGAATTTGGCTAATCGGGGAGAATTTTATAATTTGATGCTTCTTGTTCCCCGATGCGCCACCGGTTCGACAGTTCCCAGGAAAGGAAAGTTGTTGCTTTGCGGGTTTTTGGCGGTTCTCTTTACCCTTTTTGGGGTCTGTTCCTGTCTTTCGCGGACCCACTAATGAAGCCGATATCGTCCGGTTGATCGATGCATCCTGGGTGTATTTTTGTGCACTCGACCGCCGAACAAAAGATCTAACAAAAAGGGTTCAAGCTAGATGAGCCCCTAGGGATTATGTTTCATAGATTCTTGGAAATTTACCTAAAGAATTGTGTTGCATTCCAAGTTTTTGAGAGATGACCTTATTCGTTATATAAATATTTATGTACATATATAAAAGAAAAATGAGATTACTTAATGTATGTATTAGGTATTAGAATAAAGTGTCAATTTAATAAACTGGAGTGTTGTTCACTCGTATGAAAAGATTTTCTTCTTGCGTTTCAAATATTGATAACGATGTTGAAAATGGAAACAAAATCGTTTACATAAATTTCATCTATTAAAACGAGCAAATATGAAAAATAGAATATTTTAAATTTTAAGGTTTAATTTAATTTAATTTGCACGTTATTATAGTGCTATATGTAGTTCTTTGGTAAAAGTTATTCGAGAAAAAACTGCGCTGCCTTCTGTAAATGCTTTGCTCTCATATTGTTCGCATTCAGATAAATGAGATTGATTTCCGTAATTTATTTTAGTTTATTATAATAAAAAAATTGCAAAATATAAATTCACAATAATTAAAATAATACTAGATATAATATTATTTACAGGAGTACCTAATTTAATATAAATTTATAGAATAATCAACGAACAGTGCCCAATTATTTATATTTAGAATATCGGCTTCAAAAAACGTCTCAACTCTAGCACTGCAGCAGTAAGTATTACTGTAGAGGTTTGATAGGCATAAAACTGGTCCAGGGTTCTCAATGTTCTGACTGTTATTGTAAGTAATATATGTTTATATCCTTTTTAGAACACATTTATTCAAGAGGGTGCTCCTTATTACGCACTCAAAATATGTATGTATTGTATGACATAGCTCGAATCGAAAGTGTTAAGATCGGTAGACATTTTGCTTGATTTAAATCTAATTAGCAATTGCTTGCCTTGAATCAAAAGTCCATTGTTTTAGAAAAAAGTACAATTACCGAGTTGAAGGTAAACATCAATGATATGTGATGACGCAACAGGTTTAAGGAAAGCATAAGAACTGCATAAGAGGTATTCTGGAATTGATTTAGGCCAGAAGGTTTATAATGGCACTATTTACGAATAGGTTACTACCTAATTTTGACTTGGCTCAATTCTACTTTACCACTGAATACATACATAAATACATACGATTGCTTTTGTTGAATTATCTATGATCTGATTGCACAATTTTAAGTGCGATTAACTTGTGTTTTTAATTTCCAAATTGTTCTAAGGCCCGACCATAAGATCAGAGTCCCACCATTCCGAAAAGTGGTGACCCTCTCATTTCACGCGAGAGATTTATTCCACAATCCCCGGAATGAAGCGAAAATTACATAATTCTTCCGCGGAGTAGGAAAACGTAATTTGGGAAGGTTTTGTTTTTTCATCGCCAGGTGAGTTGTACTGCTGCGAGTAATTGAGGTGAACTTGAAGATTCCATTGTTTATTTTTTGACTCTATTCCCATCGAATCGCTAATGCACAACCGTTGGAAATCCCATGAGGAGCCGCGGTTGAAGAAGTGGCCACTCTTAGTCATTTTGACCAATCTAGGAACTGAGGTAACTGGCTGCAGTTAGAAGATTCGTTCAGATGGAACCCCGCGAGACTCGTACACACTCTAACTTTTATTTTTTTGGGGTTCATTTTTGGTGTGAAGTCAACAATCCCAGCGGGTAGGCAGCACGCGCGAATTGAACCCGAAAGAATTGAAGAAATTGCCTCGTCACGGTGACTAGGTCGAGTACGAGAGTACCTCCAAAAAATGCATACTTACACCTCGCAAATTGAGGCCTTTCTTTGGGGCGGTTGCCGCAGGGCGCAGTGGAGGAATTTGATTGCCCCCAAGAAAGTAGGAGGTGTGATTTAGTCGTACCATGAAGATGAAGAAATTTGAAACCGTCAATCACAGAAGTCACTGCACCGCGATTCGCACAGAATACAGTACACGGCAGATGGAGTACGATTCAGACTGCAAAATAGGAATTTCGAAGGTCTTTATTAGGCGCCTCAAAATTTTAAGTCCAACATTAACTTTATTTCAACATGAAACTTTTAAACTTGTTCCACAATTCGTCTTGACTCGATGGTGGTACAACGAAGACTCTTGCCTTTTTCGTGAAATCATTTTGCAAGGAATTTTGTGGTGGCCTTGGGTAATAATACTAGGAAATATATAGTAGCGTACTAAACCAAATATTACTAACGATCGCAGCGCCATCTGCAGGTGAAAATGATCTAATTTAAACTTATTCAGCTCTTATTGATCTTTCAGTGGTGGCACCCAATTTTTCCCCAATTATGGTGGCGTCTCTATTCAAGATCACAATATGAATCTAGATAAGATTTTCTTATTTAAAACGTATTTTAATGTATTATTCCAAACATTTTAAATAAATAGGAATTTAAAACCAACCATAAAATTAAAAATTTCCAAATTAATTTATTCTAATATTTGCAGTAAGCTATAAATATTAAAATTCAAAATTTTATTAAAATTTCCAATTTTATCAAAATTGAATAAGGTTTCAAAGACAAAATTAAAAGAAGCTAAGCAAAACACCTAATATTTTTAAATAGTGGGATTCAAAAGGATCAACGCAAGACAAAAAATCAAAAGATATCATAATTTCAATAAAAGTAAAAGATGCTATGCAACTTCTTTCACTTCTAACAAAGAAACAAAATCTATTAACTATTGGCTAAATAACTAAATATGCAGTGATGCTACAAAGATTGAAAATCATAAAACTAAAAAAAGGAGTCATTGAATGAAGTTGTAAAAATTGGAATTAAAAAAATTTGTTTTTCACTTTAGAACTAACGAATTTTTCAAAAAAACAATCTTAATATTATTATTGCTTTTATACTATACATTACATTTTCATTTATTCCCATGATTTAAAACGGCGTAATCTCATATTTTTCTAAAAAACAAAGATGACCAATCAAATTTCTTCTTCATTAAAGAGATAAGCTTTATTAAATTGATGAAGTAAACATTTTGAAATCATTGGGCTTTTTATCTCCGCAATTTAACTTTATTTACCTTTATTTTTTGTAATATTCCAATTTAACTTTTTGTTCTTATGTTCATAGCTCGTTAACTCGTTATCGTACAAGACGTAATAGAACGCAATGCGAGAAATATGTACATATTTATGAAACGAATTTGTATAATCTTATATAATAGGATCATTTTAAAAATTGTATGATTTCTTTTCAGATTTCTGCTGACAGAGTTTTATGTTTAATACAAAAATGATAAATAAAATACAAAATTTGAATTGTTTAGGATTTTCTCTTTAATTATTGGATTATAAGGTTTTTTTCATCAACGTAATAAAAAGGTTTTATTTCATTTTTAACATGACAATACATGTACTTATGCACATACATATGTATGTTTCGTCAATTCTGTCACCTGCTAGAAAATTCAAATGACTGAAATTAGTCGTTAGATGTGTCTTTACGAAATTGAGACTAAAGAGAAAATAATTATGCATTTGAGGTGCGGAACTACACATCTTGGACTTTCTATGTAGACGATTTTAAACTATGTACCTACTGTTATTAAAACCATTACGACGTTACAACTTCATATTTTTTTTATAACTAAGTGTACCATCAGTGATGTCGGTAATTTTGATGAAGCACAGTTCATCCCACGGGTACAGTAGTCCAGAAAAAGAAACCAGATTCCCAAATGATGGGATGACGCCTATTTTTTGTGCGCTAAAGACATCTACCTTCGAACAAAAGAACTGCATTGCACTTGTTCTAACGGTACAAAATTATACCAAGGTGGGTTACCTGTCTTCACGGGAGTAGACTTAATGAATCCAACCGCCGAACCGCCGAACCGCCGAAAAGGTAAGAGGAGGAACGCTAAGAAGTCGCATGTGAACCCGAGGGTCTAATGATCCCATCGCAAATCGCGGGGAAATGAACTTGCGCAGTGCACCGTAAACTCACTCGCGCATGGAGCGCATCGAAATCTTTCGTTCACGCAGCGACTTACCTGCGCATTTAGTTCACGGTGCGTGCGTGCAGCTTTTGCGTTTCAATCTACCGTTGACTGCATCCGGGTTGCGTCGGAACATGAACATGAAAATCATAAAAAGATCGAGTTGGGAAGATTTCTATTTGCCGAGAACAAACACAGGTAAATAGAAAAAATAAGTAAAAAAACTATACCACGAACAAATTTTTGGTTAAATCACGCACAATGGACTTTTGACGAATGCGTTGCTCAGTACCTGAGCGACCAGAAATTTTGTAAATGCAGAACAAAGAGAGGAAGGGTTGACTCATGCGCGGACAAAGCAAGAAATGCTCCGTCTGCTCGGTTCCAAGTCTTCCGCCTTAAGAATTTTACCTTCTGTCTTTCAAGGTGCCTTCAAAAATGAACGCCGCACGCACACATGTCTTCGGCTGCGGCTTTCACGTGCGCTTTTAAGACGCATCTCGCATTCGGTAGATACCCAAGGAGCACATCTTTCGGGTAAGGGAGGCTCAGCAGGCGGGCAGTGCATCTTTCTGTTAGACATCCCTTTATTTATGCTGCAAAGACGCAATTGCAGGAACATCGAACCCCAAACATCTGCACAGGAGCCCGAAATGCCATTCAATCCAAAATTCAAAGTGTATTTGGCCACCCCACAAAAGGAGAAGTTTTTTACGCGTTTTTTATGGGGAGGAAGGACAATAGATAGATAAACTTGATAGGCTCTCGGATAAGCATAAAACGAGCAGCCCCCTGCCTCCGCCAACATGTTTTTGTAAGATACTACGAACTTCTTTTTTATGTAGACCAAGTAGAATGAACAGGATTCTCGCACTTTCTTTAGCCAGCACTTGAAAGCTAGTTCGAGATTTGCATAAAAAAAGGATCCCACATACTAAAATGCGTGTAAAGTTTAGGGGCTTCGAGGTTATTTTTTATAGGTACCGATCTGGCGATAAGACGGTGGGAAAATGATTTAATCATAGTTTTCGCAATAGAGTGGACCATTTATGTTCAAAGGTCTTTATTACATCCACGTTCTTTTTCAAATTATATGCGAGGGTTATAGGGAAAGCGGAATATTATATTGGAAGGTCAATCTACCTTCAAGAAAACAGTTTCAAACTTTACTAATCTTCTGGAATCTTAACTTAGCTGAATTTGTTTACATTTCTATCAATTCATATTGCGGCTTCAACTTCTCTTTAATATTCAATTCCAATTTTAAAGACCATTTTCGAGTACATTTAAAGAAATTTAGTTTTATAAATTTCAACATCAGTATAAGTCAAATTTTCCAAATAACACTATAGTTCAAAGTATCAACACAAACAATTCCAAAATTTCCGAAAGGACTAAGAACACATACATATGTCAACCGTTAAACAATTATTTTCTTATTCTTTTTAAAACCAAAAATAGTCAATCAATAAATGGTACAGTAGGCATAGACCTTCACCTAAAAGTTATTGTTATAATAAGGAAACTATATAAATTGAAGTTAAACTATGAGTTATTCCCAATTTATAAAACTATTCAAACTCATTTGCCAAGTGTTTGCAAAACTCAGAGCTTAAAAGTCAATAAAAAAAAATATATGTTTTGCAGCTCAATGCCACTTGGTGTCTAGTTTTATTAATTTCTTATATTTCTTATATCCTTTATTCTTCCAAAAGGTTTTTAAGTAGCATCAATAAAGAAATACCTTCCCACACTTTAGAAGCCGTCCAATACATTTCACCTACAATTTTCTGAAAAAAGTGTAAATGACACTCACTTGACAGGAAAGGCACGCACCGAGTCCCCACCCATCCCGCAGCGCTATCGCTTATCCTAGGAATATCCTTGAACCCATATACTTAACCACGCAATGAAATTCACTCGAAAATGTTGTCCCACTTTCTCTTCTGTTCCCGGATTCACAATAAACCCACACCCCGTGCCACAGACACGCTCTTCCTGCTTCAAGCCCTGCTCTACTTCCTAGGGCAGATGAACGCCCGCCCCCACCCCCACCCCCTAACCCACTCCAGAATTCTTGCAATTTTCGTTTTACTTTGCAATTTTCCAGCTCCCCAAACCTCTCGAATCCGTCCCTTTCGGGTCTTACTCCGGCTTTCCCTGGATAACTTTCACTAGACCGCCCCAAAGACGAGAGGACGAAGACGACGATGACGAAGCCGAAGACAGTGAAGCGCCCAAGAAAGCTATGCGCATCCCGTCCCAGCGTCTTCTGCACGGGGCTCGGCGAAAAACAAACAAAAGCCCTGAAAACTTTCGCCTTCACTTTGAACTTACGTAATCCTTGCTTTCTCCGAGACGGGACCGGGGTGGCTTATGCACGCACACGCCCCCGCAAGCGCCCTGCCCTCCGCCCACGACGCATCCTAGGTGAACTCCTTTTCTTCCTGGGAATCTTTTCTGGGTTACAATTCGCCTCCCGCCCACCCCCTCGCACCCCCGCAACAAAGCCACCAGAATGGAAACAATCTCACTGTTGTCTCCATTTTTAGCCGAAATTCCTTTCAAGAGGGCTTAAGGTCGCTCTGATGATTGAAAATTGATGGTGATAAAAGAAAATTATTTGCCGGGCCGGCATACGTGTCTCGTCCGCCCCCCGCACCCTTCCAAGGAGCAGCTTTCACGAGCCAAAGTCAGTGGATTGATTTGATGGCGGTTCCTTCAGATGGTGAGAAAACGGTGCGACGACGGTTAATTTTTATTAGGGCATTTGTCTGCCATTGGACTTTTCGCTTTCGGCGGATATTTTGATTTTTTACGGTAGGCAAACGTCTTGGAGAATTTCTAAGAAATTTTCGGACGTGACGATCGTGCTGAAGAAAACTTTCTTATGTTTGTAGAATAAGAAGCATAAGAAAACATTTGAGAACACAATACAAGGAAAAAATTAACTTTTGATGTACCATAAACGAAATTCGGGTTTTTTAATAGATTCCTGTGACATTTCTTATACCTATTGGCTGTTTTTAAGAATCGATACATTTTTTAAAACTTTCGATAATGTAATCTAAAGCATTTCGAGTTTTGCACTGACGTTCGTTGGGGAATGGTATGAAAAGTGAAACGAAATAATCCACGAACACAAAGACCGACAGAAATTGTTTTGATTTATAGTTTGTGACGCCAGAAATCGGTGTTTTTTTTAAAATAAACTGGGTCATTTTGTAGTGACTTTCATAATTTTTTTGTGTTCAGTCGTTCCAGTGGACCAAAATTATGCACACCGTGAATTTTTCATGCTTTTGTCAAAAGTTGTTAGCTACTAAACAACGACTACATAAATCCAAAAAATTTGTATGCTTTAAAATTCTTTACATTGTATTATGAAACTTTGGGAGAAAAATTGTTAACCTTTTCACCTTTTTTGTTTTTAGTCGCTCGATTAGATTATGCTCAAAACTCTAACTGAGAAATTTGAAATAATGTGTAGGCAACTATGTGCAATAAATATGTATAATAATTACACACTTAAAGTTTCCCATTGATGAAAAAATAATTCTATGTAATATCATAAAAGCAAAAATTCTTCGATATCACTGAATTCTCTTTGATAAGTTGATTGATCAATATGTAATAAAAATAAAACGACCAAACAATTTTTGGAAATTTGTTTTTCATTTTGTGGGTGTATTAATCGACTATTATACAATTTTTCTAGTTTTTACTTATTATATACCCAAAGTTTCAAAATCGCAGACCAATTTACTAACTAATGACAAGCACGCATTAGTATTTTAAAATACTGTTTTCTGACCCTGAAACGTTGAGAATACTGCAGATTATGTATAATAATTTCAATTATAAAAATTTTGAAAAATTACATAAATGTTCTGCCCGGCCACATTTGCAATTTGGCACACTGTGACGGTGTAACTGCGGTAAAACCACCTTTCCCATAGAGCGCCGAAAAACGCTGGCCGAGGTCGTCTAATTGAATTATTAGGAAAGGTGCAAAAAGCGTCTGCATCTGGTGCCGCTAATAATTCATTAATAATTCACCAAAAACCGCGTACAACTGCACACGAGCGTAAATCATTTTGGAAATTGGCCGCTCTCGGGGTGCGGTTAACCATGAAAAACATTTCTTTCCCTCTCGCTCTGCGAGTCCATTACTTGACTTTTTTCATTTTTAGCCACTTAGCACCGGCGATCTAATGCAATTCACCTCCGCGGACCCGCGAGTGACATTTTGAGATGCGATGCGGGGGAATTGCGCAACACCGCGAGTGGCGCGAGGCCCCTCGAAGTCGATCGGACGATCTGCTCAAGTCTTAAGGCACTTGCCGGCTTCCTCGAAGTGCGCCGATCCGCGCCCCGCGATATGACGAAATGTCGCGTCGTCTTCGCGGCGATCGTGCTGCGAATAACTTGCGCCCGGCCGGGTCTTGGGGTCGCCTTTCGAACGCCTTAAGGCCTTAAGGGGACCGCATGCAAATTAGCTGCGCACGCAGCTTTTCGGATGGGTCCGTCTGTATCCGTGTCTAATTCACTTTTCCTCACCACCACAGGCTCCTTTCATTGCGTCGATTTTGTTTGATTTGAGAAATGCAGCAAACCATTTTTTCCATGGCCTCAGCATATCGGCCAAAGTTTTTCGGTCAAGTATATTTGGCTTGACTTTTACGAAATCGTCGCCGCCGCCATCTCCGCGAGGCGATCGTGGACCCCAAAAGGGCTATCTTCGGCCTGCCAGATGGGCGCGATACGCTGACTATCGTGCGGCATGACACAGTTCTATTTTATCAGTTTGAAAACTCTGCGAAGACGTATAATTTGCTTTTCTTGTTTTTTATTCGTTTGTCGCTCTCCAAACAGAGCATCAAAATTAATTTGCCCTTCGAGGTAACATTCAAGTTGTTGCAATCACACTAAATTCCCTTCTATGATCTTTTGAGACGTTCGAAAGGCGTGCGGCCGTGACTTTAAGCTTCGAGTGAATTTTTTAGCATTTTAAGTGATTGATTCGCCTTGAAAGGGCTTCAGTAGGTCCGGTGTAATTGCATTTTAACCTTTTCGACATTTCAAGTTTGCTTTAATTGCCCTTTAGGCTCAAGTTTTTTTCTAGTTCTCTAGTTTTTTAGGTAAGGTATGTTACAAAATCCAAACAAATGAAAACCAAAAAATGAGGCGGAAGCGTCATTGAAGTTTCTGCTGACTAGCCCAATTGCATGATCTCGTTCTACGATGACAAACAGATTTTGATGATCTGGCTATTTGTTCTCTTGGTCCAGCTCCAAACATTTCTTGCTATATTTGGTTAACCATGAGAACCACTTCAGTCTATTAACTAAATATAGGGTACAGATGTGGTTGGCCTTATAAAACTATACAGTCTAATAATCTACCGAAGAACAATTTGATGAACGGAAATATTCGAGAAATAGTTTCAATATTTTTCGTTTCTATTCAATCAATATATAATGTATTACACGTTGTACGATACATCAATCCATTATTTCTTTATTAAACGTTTTTAAGTAGGAATACGTTTTACAAAGGATGATTAAATGTAATGTGATATATTTATATATAGTTTTATCCTTTGAATCATCTCAGATATCAGTTTTTCTTAATCAAATGGGTCATTTTTATATCTTAAGTTTTTGATAAACATATCTTCATTTCTATAAAATAATATTGAATATTTTATCCGAATGTTTGGATTATAATAGATATGTATGTAAATGTTGTATTTCAAACGCATTTTTCGACATAAAACTAGGATTCTCCCATTATAATTGATAGAAGATTTTAAGTATTGTATATGCAAAATTTTATATCAACATTTTATGAAATTAAAGTTTAGAAATTAGCTTTTTCCATGACAGAGAGACAATCTTTCTTCGTTGTTCAGGAGTTTTCAAAGTTTTTCTAGCACCTGGACCCTTTTCGTTTTTTAGTAGATAAAAATTATCGTATTTTTTCCTCCTATCAGAAATGATGGACTTTTTAATGTTATACTGTTGTACTCCTTGGGGAAGCAGGGGGAGTTCGAATTATAAAAGGTATTCGGATTAGATGGGGTTTGGACTATCGAGGCTCGACTGTGTCTTCTTAAAGGAAGCAGAAAATATACAGAAGAAATGGATTAGCACTTTTCTACAGCGCATTTAAACGCATCAATTCTTTTAGCTCCAGCTCACTAGTTCCATGAAACCGCCCGAAGGTTACGTAATTCGGTTCGCCCATTCGTCCGTATCTGTCCATGCAATTATCGGCCAATTACCCCTCGCAGGTGACACTAAAAAGGTAGGCCGGCTGTTGACAAGGCGCGTAAATAGTTTTAGTCACCAACATGGCCCTTAGTTCGCCCGAGTGTGAGAGCAATTGAGATTTGAATCAGCTGATACCGGCAAAGCGATGTAATTAAGGTGCAAACTGGCTGCCCTAGATGATGGGCTAATGAAGGGCGGGGGCGGGGGTGGTCGGCTGACCTCAGGTAAATGGGGCGTTATAAGTGGCTGCGGCCGGCTTTAGCACCGGCAAGGACTTGGGGCGGAATTGCAATTTCAACGTTAAAAGGAGCAAACATTTAAAATCGTTAAACTCCTCATTTTGGGCTCGAATGGACCTGCAGAGAGGCACTCATTATCGTCAATTCCGACGCAATTTAGCAACCTTTTTGGCACTGTCAAAGGGCTCATTAATGAATCCTCTCAAGGCAAAGACTTCCTCAACCCTATCGTGATAATCTGGAGGCAGCGGCCCATTTTCCAGAATCACTGGTTCCTGCTGCTACATTGGATTCTATCACGTCCTTGTCAAATTCCCCGGCTCCTTTCCCGGGAATGGCGCCGCTTCCTGTGTGCGCCTCGCCTGCCTCGCGGTTTATCTACACTTCGCTCCGCTAAAAATTTCATGGTCCTCCTCATCACAATAAACAAAAACGAAGCGAAATTAATTTCGGGAGCTTTTCACTTGATTGAAATTTTGCGTAAAATTTAATTTTAGTTGTCACTTGCGGGGGCTCCTGTGGTGGGTGGGCATGGAGACTCGGGGGCGGAACGCCTTGCTGCGTTGCCATGGCTCGTGGTAGTGGTGTTGGGGTCTCAGAACAGATATAAATGTTTCGAATCATGCTAAATGGGGTTTGAAACACCCAAGTTTCACTAAGGGAGGCCTAGCGCTCCTCCTAGGTGTTTCCCAGGAACTTGGAATTGTGGAATGGTTTTCTTTGAGTGCTTTAAGTGGGTGAGGCACGAATTTTAAAGTGTTTTACGGGCTGTGGTAAAATTATTAACTTCACCGCGGTGTAATGGGTGCGAGTGAACATCTTAAATTATGTCAGTTCATTTTGCAAAGGACCTAAAAAATTCTTAGATGTTCATATTTTATCAGTAACACACTCAATGAAAAGCAAATGAATTTTTGAGGGAAAATGTTTTCCCTATCTGCCTTTAGAAGAGTGCTTAATACACCTCATTACATTGAATCGAAAACGAAGATACTAACCAATAGATACTACAAGATTTTTTTTCTAAAAGCAAACATGTTTTAATTTTAACTCTTTTTTAACCTCTTCAGAGATGAATTATTGAAAAGTTGAAAAGTGATTTCAAATTCAAACCTCAATCGGAGGAAACTTTGGCCTATTTTGAAAGCAGTTAATTTCAAGTAAAAATAATATATTATACATAGTATGACCTTAAACCCTGCAGGTTAATTACATTTAGGTTTAAACGGATTGTTAGTTCAGAAACTGCTTCGATGAGGAAAGTTTGTAGTTTCGATATAAAATAAATTAAGATTTATATAATCACCACCTAGTTTTACGCACTTCTGCCATTTAGTTTCTAGTACCATGAAATACATTTTTATCGATTTGAATGTTTTCTAGATAAGCGATAGGGATAGACTCAAGTCATCATTATTATTATAGAAGTTATAAGAATTTTGAATAACTTATTAAAATACCGTTTTAAGGAATTTGTTTGTGAAACAAGGTTGCCATTTTAACAAAAAAAAATATATACAGTTTAAACACATTTAACGGAAATGCCGAAGACTAAACATAAAGGTGTTATCTTCCTCAATATACATATTTTACTATTCCGTTCATCAATATGAAAATGAAAATTTACGACATGAAATAAGCTTTTTTACTATAAGCTGACACGTCTCTTATTTATGAATGCTGTGCCGCGATCTTGAACTTGCTATAAGTAGGTAAATATTAAATATAAAATCTTTGATAACAAAATAATTTGTGTGATTATTTTCAATGTATCATATCATATCAAATAATATTAATATTGTTAATTTGTATAAGTAAAATTTGTTATGATTTGTTATTGAAGTGGCATTTTTTAATATTAATCAGTTGAATGTATTATTAATTATACATATTTTAATATAAGTAACATAAAAAAACACACAAACAAATTATAATACGTATGTATATTTCATTCATTTATTTCAATGTGTTGTGAACACGGTTTAAACAAAGTTGATCTATGACAATTTACTGAAACCAAGTATCGGGACAAGTGTTAATGAAGTTTTTAATAGAATTGATAACATACGTATGTATGTACATGAGTAAAATACTTACATATAATACAGTTGGTATTTTTAAACATAGACATTTAATCGTAGTGGTTTTTGACTCTTACCTGAAAAGAGAAAAAAATTATGTATTTAGTGCGTTAGCTTTAATTTTTTGAATAAACACATATTTTTTTTGTATGTATTTCATTTTAGGGAGATTTCAAAAATGTCTGTTTCGCTATGGAAGTCTATACCCAAATCAATCGAATAAATCATATTTAGCTCTATAGTTATACGTTTGCATCATACCATATATGTATGTATCAAAACGATATTTTTTGAACAAAAAACACTTCCGTTCCCCATCAGCGAACCAATCGCCATCAATAAGATTGACTCCCATTAACTGAAACCACACCGTGCCGCATAGGGCTCAAATCCCATTGGTTATTTCTTTGTTTCGCGAAAATCCGCAGAATTCTGGGAAAAAATAGCGAAAATGGAAAATAAAGGAGTAACCAGCATGTCCAGAAATAATATCGACAGCAAAATTGAAAACTCATCCTCGAAAAGGCCTCAAAAATCCAAAGCTCAATACCTTTACCGGCCATTTTGCCGCCTCCGCCCCCAATTTTGCACGTCCTAATGGAAGTACTACCCATGGGCACTACGAACCATCCCCAGCGAGTCGCGGCAGTCTTTCATATGAGTACAAAAAAGTGGAATTTATGGAAAACACACAAATTTTCTAATTAAACCAATGCCTCTCTCCTGGAGGCTGGAGTACACCATAAAAGTATTCTAGCGTGGGGCTGGACCATAGACTGGAAGTTGGGGCTTCATATCTAGCTCTAAGCAGCGAAAATGTTTAAAACTCAAACCTTGTAGTCATCATCAAGACCAGGAGGTTTCTAACAACAAAAAAAGGGGCCAAAGAGTGTGTGCGGACTCCGCCACGTATGGGGCCCGTTCTGATCCATATCCAGTTGAAAAAATATCCGAACATTACCCCGTTGAAGACGTTATGCGATGGGTTGAGTTGGAGCTGCGATATTCGCGTGGCGATATTGTTTGCATACCACATAACCCTTACGCGGATAGTAAAGTCAGTCAGGACACCCTCATAAATGACTCCTTGCCCGACAAAGAGCCCTGAATCGGGCGAGCCCCACTCTGTGTTCCCAGAAACCTAAGGGTTGGAACTTTTTCGCCATTCGAGCGATACGACGAGGGTATAACACCAGCGAACTGGTGGACCCAGGTCCCCATAAATAAAGGCATCCTCCTTTCAATTGAAAATTGCGCCGTAGTAGAGGACGCGACGCAAGTTGGCTATTTTTTACGGCACAAGGAGCATTAAGAGGTGGGCCCCATTGCACCTCCCGGCCACGTACCGTCATAATTTCTTGCTCTCACTCCCGATGACTGCCAATTTTTTTTATTCTTTCATACCATATCGAACTGGTAGAGTGATGGAACATCCATCCCCTGGATATGGGCTCCAACTCCATGGGGATGATGGAGACCACGTCTCTACATTTTCGGCACGATGTGCTTTCCCAACTTTTGGAGCGATGCGACTGTGTGGTGAAAAAATTTAAATTTAGGGCACCTACTCCTTCAGCCCGGCGTATAGAGTCCTTCTGCTCCGATGACTAATCGAACAAAACCCACCCACGCCCCCATCTCAGCTGTTTGCCCTTTCAGATAGAAATATTGAGCCGCTTCAGCGGTTAATTGAACACATGAGCGGCTATCCTTCAAGCCGTCCTCCGGGTACGTTCCGGCACAATCAGACTTATTTCGTACTTTTGGGGAGAAAACGACACCACCTCCAACCTTTCGAATGGAATTTGATAGTCCGCAATTCCCCGGATATATTTAACTCGCCGTCTAGTCTGAGCTAGAAAGATATTCACCGGGATACACCGGGAGAGGTGTCTGCGAACCGGTCCCGGAATGGTTCTGAACTCATTTGGTTTTAGCACCATACCGCCGCACACCCCTCACATGGGTAATGGCCATGTTCGAGGATGGTTTCAGGATGGTTCGATTGGGTCAAATCGACATTTCTCCCCCTCGCTCTGCCTTTCCACGCGCGATAACGAGCGCCACCGTCACAGACATGTTACTTTACTTGACTTCCTCCTGACGGCTGATTGAGATTTGTTATCGAGTCATCAATGATATATTGGTCCCTAATGCAGGTGGCCATTAAAAAATGGGCTTTCAGAACCGAGCCGAACTGATCCAGGGATGAGCTCCCTTTTAGGGCGATTGTATGCCTTTTAAACGTATGATAAGACCCCCATTCCTTGTTAAAAAAAACATCTGATGAAACGATTAAGGAAGACAATTATACGCATATAAAGAACTAATAAATATATGTTTTTGTTTTACTTGGTGCGGTTATTAAATATCAGAATTCAGAATGAACGAAAATTGTGCTTGATTTGAAATTTATCATGAAAAACCTACATAACCGCAACTATTGACCCTACTCTTAGAAAACCATATAAGCAAATAAAACACGCTAAAATAACTTTCATTAATAAAACGGTCGACTAAAATTACCCTGATGCTTTTCAACGAACAACGTTTTTTTGGAGGTCCTTATTATAAAAACCTAAATGACCTCTGGGCTACTTCTTAGTACTTATTACTAAAAACTGTGACGACTGTGCTAATTCTTAGTACTTATTACTAAAAACTGTGACGAAAAAAGTTAAAGTTTTTTCGTCACAGTTTTTAGTAATAAGTACTAAGAAGTAGCCCAGAGGTCATTTAGGTTTTTATAATAAGGACCTCCAAAAAAAAATAAAAAAGTAATAAGATCTCATGTAGAGCGAAACCCTAAGTCTACAGTTGCTGTTGACTGAACTAGGATTATTTTGGTAGTTCTTTCAAAAGTTATTGAAATAGTGAGCATGTAACATTTGTTTTTGCTCCAATGATTCTTCAGTAACTTCTAAAAATATGAAAATCTTAACTTTACAAATTTTGTTAGTTTAGGTGATAATCAGTAACTTAACAAAGATATGCGTTAAAGTTTAAAACTAAACGAATTTTTACTTTTTTTGTGCAAAAATATCATTTGAGGAAAACAAATTTAAAGTTTCAAAAATGTGTTTGAAGCCATAAAAAAGTCTAATAGCGAAATACTGAGAATTCGCCACTAACATTTTTGCAGCAGCTTCTAAGAATGCATTTATTCACAAAATTAAGTAAATCTTCACATAATTAATAGCGTTGGATGTGAAACCATTGTGCTTATTTGTTTCATCAGTTTTTAAGGATTCAACGTGTACGTATTATAGAAATATCCCAAAGTGTATTGCATTACACTGTAGCCCTGGCAACAAATTCTCTAGCTTTACATAGAAAAGCGGCTTTCAGCACGTAAGCCGCACGGCTACAAATTAATTTAAAGTTTTGTCTCAGCCCCCCTCGAGGAAAAACTGCACTGAAATTAATTGCGATACACGAAGGAACGCCTCTTTTATCTCGATCCACCCCCAGGAGGATCACCCTCGCCACGAACGAGGAAATCCCTTTCCGTTTTAATCAACACAAGTAATTAAAGTCGTAATTTCCAAGTGGAGTAGACATTTTTCCTGGAAAAGGAAACCGCAACTCCCCCGCCTGTGACCCCCCGAAACTATTCAGTTTTGCCCTCTGCCACCCTGAAAAGGGTATTTGCCTTGAGCCCGCACATAGTTCCTTATCTACGCCCTCTGGTGGCTCATTCCTGCACGGGTTCCGACATCTTAATCGATTGCACAACTCCCTTTGAAGTTACTCCCCCGCACCAGCGCAACCGCTTGCTCGCTCCCAGGCCCATCTCCCGGGCGGTTTTTGCAGTTGCTTCTTCACCCAGGAGCGAGCCTTTCCCGGGGAAAGGGACATGTATCCGTGCCCTGTAGGTTTGCGAAAACCTTTTCTTGTTTTTTTTTTTCTACAGTTCTTTCCCTTTTCAGCGTTCTTTTTTAGCAAGGAGCCCTCCTTGCACACGCCCCCGCACTCGGGGCAAGAAAGGACGTCCTGTTCGCATGTGGATTAAGTATTGGAAAAAAAATGTAGCGCTCTTAAGCATGCAATCCCACAAATTGTGGGTCTCGTGCCGTCGAGCAGTTTATAGTGCTCCGGCCCGCAAAAATTTCCATGTCCGAACCTTTTTAACGTGTGGAAAACGCGAGCGTCGAACACAACTTTCACTTTCGCTTTCGCTACATTGTTGTTGGGAAATATAGGGGTTACGGGGGTTACGGGGGTTACAGGGGGTGAGATGAATTTTGCTACCACCGCCTGCCAATGGCTGATGACACGAACCCACAGTCTGGGGCTGAGGGAATTAAGTTCAAGGTCAGGAAAATTTCTTTCTTTGATATAAAGAGAGAATTCCATTTTTTTTCTGACTGTGAATGTTATTCTTCTTTATTTATTATTGCCCTACCTGTCGGGAAAGTTGAGAAAGTTATGGAAAGGTGTTTCCCGGCCTTATTCATTCATACCTATCATTTTAACAGGAAAATAACTGTCGAAGGGATGTTGGTATCTATCAAAATGTTAAAAATATTTTCAATACATGAATTGAAGATGCATTCACCATGTACAATACATAGGTTTCTGAAAGGATTTAAGTCGAAAGGAATTTTTTAAGACATTCTTCAGTACTTCTTCTCGACGTATGTTTTATACTCAAGGGTTCATCATCATATCAAAACCTTCATCAAAAGGACGGGCATGGAAAAAGCTTTGGTGTGTACAAGTCTCTAACAGACTAAATTTTTGGCTTTACTTTATTCAATACCTATATCTTATCAATAACAAGTAGATTGCTTTTAAGATCTTGAAAATTATTGATTTATTTTAGAAATAAAAACTTGAGATTTCGAAATTCTAAAATCAGGCTCACGCAATATTGAATTTTTCCAATATATAAATAAAAAACGGATCAAGAGATTAACATACTGTATATCGTTCTATTCCAATTTGAAATTGACGACCACGAAAACTCCCATTTATGCATATTTAAGGAAAACTGGATAGTTTCGTAATTAACATTTCGATATCTTAAAAACTTCATTCGCTTGATATTTTAATTAATACAGACAGACAGACATTCTCGTAGCAAACATATGTTTTTTATTTAGGGATATTTTAAGTTAAACGTAAGCTACAACAATCTGAACTTGCATAAACAATGTAAAACTTTAAGAGTTACAAAAACCTTTATAGGTGTATGTTTATTTCTTCAAAATTAGTGGAACCCGAAACAAAGTCCGTCTTATAGAAACTCTATTGAGAACACTTCCGATAACAACAAATGCAATTTACGGACCAAACTAGGCCCAACATTCTTTGCTCCACAAAGCCGAATTCAGATTTATGATGCCCCCAGCCAGTTTGTTTTCCCATGCGAGCAACATAAGAACAACAAAAGGAGTAACATGCCATGCCAAACTCGGACAAAGGAGCATGCTGACGTGTATGAGGTTTTCTGCATGAAAAAATTTAATTTACCCGACAAATATATCACAAATTTACTCCATCTTGGCGTCTCTCGACCGGCCGCCGTCGTCATCATTTTCGTTGATGGGAGAAGGGTGGAGTGGGGGAGGGGAACAGCAGATGGGTCTGCAACGCCTCCAAACTTACCGTCGTAAAGAAAAACTTTCAGAGAAACCTCTTTGTTACCTTGAAACACAACGAGGCGCTGACGAGCTGGGTGATTTTGGTAGGATTTCGAGGGGGAACGGGGGTGGTACATTTTATCTGTAAACTTCCAGAAAACTCCCAGAGCACACTCTCTGGCAGGAAGACAGGCACAGCGAGGCTCATTTTTCTTTAAAATTTTCCATAAACTTCGAGACGTCAGTTTTAATGTTCCAAAAACATGCCGTGCACACTATGCCTATATATACAGTTATCATAGTAAATATAACGGTAGAACTCCGCGGTGGTGCTGTTTATGTCTCCTCTCTCCAAAACCCCCTGCCAATTGCTAGGTTCCTGGTCCGGACGATGGTATGGCCGGAGTATGGCCACCTGCGCCACTCCATCATCTGAGCTCGAATTTCATCTCGTCTTTTACCTGGGGAGGGTTCTTGAAACGTGGTCGTGGTCCATTCGACCCTCTGCATGCGGACCAATCCATCCCACCACAACCCCCATGCCACCTGGGGCGCAGGAAAAGGTGGAAATTTTATGCACACGATACAACACCTCGCTTTCTGGAAAAACAGCAACAGAGGCCAGGCCGTTGCTGTCAGGGAGGGTATAGGGTCCATAGGGTCGGACAGGATTTGGGGGTTGGATGGGAGGTCACAGCAAAGTGCTAGAGAAGAAATATCCCAAACTCCAATGACAAGGAAACATCAGGAGCACTGGCAGAGCAAGTGACAGGCGGCAGCAGGCAGTTGGAGCCCCTCGATGGAGGGTAGGGGGACGAAAATAAATGACGTAAGCGCGCCAACAGCGGGTATGCTGCATGCACCCCATCCCTAGGGTGCTCCAAGGGCGGTTTGCTTTGGCCAGCGAAGCAAAAACAACAACGACAGCACCAAGCAAACCCTGATGGCAGCAAGGCAGCAAGGGAACCCATTTCGAGTGACATATATACAAGGTGGTGGATGAAAAATCATAGGGTGACTATGGGGCCAGATGAAATTGCCTGCCGTCCCCAGTTGGGTACCTCGCCCGACCACCCGCTGCTGCTGCCGCTACCAACAGCCAGCACAGTTCCGGCACCAGGAACTAGGGTTTCGGTTCTGGAAGGCGGTTGAACGGGGGAGGGGGACTACGCTGGCCCAGGGCGATGTCAAGAGCACTTTCACTCTTTTCCCTTGGAAAACACATCGCCATGCACACACAAAACAGCTCTGTGTGCCGTGCCTCAACTTTCCCCAGGAGAAAGGATCCCATCCTTTCCACCTCTCCTCTTTCCCAGCATAAACCAATCTAGCCCTATATGCCTTATATATTTTATAGATGTCATGAGGCACGCTTGTGATGGTGGACGCTTGGAGCGATATTAAAGCTTCTCTTCTCTTAAAGGGAAACGCATTTCCCGGCGTGGCAGCTCTTTCTGGTGCTCTCAGCAGAACCCCACCGAACCCTTACACGCTTCACCACCCAGAACCCTCCCACAACAGAATTCGGGGGATCCCGGGGAGCAAGGGACCGAATGCCCGAAATGAGCAGAGCAAACAGCACGAACCCACCGAACCCTAGGTACATAATTTCGGGCCAACGAAAGTGAAAACTGCCACGACACACGGCTGCTGCTTCCTTCCTTCGAAAGGTCCTGCAGCAGGAGCGGTAACGGGCAGCAGAGCAGCAAGCAGCAGCAGCAGCGGCTCATGAATTTTCCTTTCCTTCGGAAATTTTCATTCAGACTTAAGTAAACGGATCCCGTTATGTCTTATCTTTGCCACGTGGAAAATGTCGTGGAAAAGTGTAAGGAGCTGCTGGGCCTGATTCGGTCTTCATCCCTTTCGCTCAAGACTAACAGCAGGCGAAATATACAAAATATATATACAAAAAAAGAAAAATTTGAGCGGGAAAAGCGCGGGGGCGGGCGGGGCGGGGCGACTGCTGCCACTGGAGTTTCGACTGATGACATGCATCATGTACTTCCAAGGATAAAAGTGAAAACTCCACGGAGCTTTGGAGTAAACACACGTACGTTGACGTGCCTGCTGCTGTAGTTAGAGGAAGACGAGGGCGAGTGGGTGGGTGGGTGGATGGGTTGTGGTGGTAGTGGTGGTGGAACAGAAAATCTAGGGGGTGTTGTCTTTTTCGAAAATCAGGGGCGGCGGTGCAACTTGACATATTTTATAATGAGGGGGTGAATAATTAACGACGTGCGCGGCACGATTGCGGCCAGATATCCCAGGAACAGTTTTGGGGGATGTTTTATGCGACATTGGGCTCTAATTTATTAGATTCGTTACATTTGGTGCAGTTCGGTATTGTATAAAATTTAACGAAAAGTAGTCAGTGTTTTGTTGATATTAATTGAAAGAGTTCAGAAACAAAATATTCTAGTAGGATATAAAGAAATACATTCGCACTCCATATAAATTATAAGTCTTCCAAAGAACTACTTAGTAGTCAGCGTGACTTGCTCCCTGTAGAATATGGAATGCCGTAAGGGTAAATCCTTGCTCCAATTCTTTATCTACTCTATATTAATAACACGGAGGAGGCCCACATAAGTGGTAAATATGTTGTGTATTCTGATGACATGGTACTTCTGTATTCAAGGTGTAAATGACGTTACTCTACTCTAGAGGATGCGGTGAATGAAAATTTGGCTCGATATCTGAACTGGATTACCAAAGGTCAAATGAATTCTAACTGAATACACCTAACCAAAAACCTAGTTAATGAATTTTTAACATAAAAATTCGACTGTAAGAAACATTACTTTGAAAATTGGTTTTAACCTCCTCTCCAAAGATTCTGTATGTTTTCTTGAAAAATGGGATAATGTGAATAGGTGCATATTGGAGATATGGGCGACAAAACGTAGAAGTCAAAGGTTACTTTTTTTGCTAAAATATGCAGTTTGAATTTTATACATATAAGACAGCCTTAAGTTTAAGAGAAATAAACCCACTGACTATAAGTTGGAAAAGTTCTACTTGTTGTAATACATATTTCCAGATCTTAATAAGCTTGTTAAAAACACTTTAAAATTAAAATATGTATGCTGAATCATCTTAAAAGCTTTGTTATAACTCATATTCATAAGATCGGATCATTTATGTTGCGTATCTAACATTGAAATAAAAATATGAATATATAAATATCAAAAAGTGTACTTATTTGAACGTATAGACGCAGATATTTTTACGCTCTCTAAACAAGCGATAAGAGTATTAAATAATTGTTCGAGCAATGTTTATTGTTTATCTAATTAAGTTGTTAGTTTTGATTAATGATTAATAAAGCTTTGATCCAATAACCGAAATTATGTATACAATATGTTTACCTACCTACATGGTTATTGTTTAAGTATGCAAAGAGCAAAATTTATGTTATAATAAAAATTTTTATTACTTGTGCGAACTTATACTTTTTTTAAATAAAATTCAGAAGTTTTAATATGCCATAACTTAGCAGCCACCTAAGTAGAAATAATAATAATATTTATACATTGTTAAAAATTTGTAATTCATATTTAGTGTTTTTTAATATTCTTACAAAATTCTTGAGATGTACTTATATACATACATACATATATAGATATCCATACACAGGTTGTATCCCAATATATTTATTTTGTGTTTTCTTAATCGCATTCTATAATATTTAAAATTAAAATTATGTAATATATAATATGACGACCAGTTTAGGTTAGGTTAGATTGATGTGATACCACTTTTTATGAGAAGATCTGATATAATTGGAACCCACAGCAAGTGTACTATACCCAGATGAATGAATTTGAGAATTCGAGACAAAAAGAAATGATTTTATGAATTATTTTAGAGAAGTTATTTATAATCAATATAACTTTCGATGGGGGTGAGAACATTTTATGAAATCAAGGTGAACGACCGAAAAGTAAAAAGACTAAGGCAAAAGCGTGGGGCGCTAATAATTGAGAAAAGTAATAATTTCTCATCACTTAAGAATCATTTAAAAACGTCTTAAGTACCACTCCAAGCTGAGGTCAATTATATTTTTTTTCCCAAATATAGCGAACAAAAATTCTTATGTCCGGGTACTCGAGCACGAAGCGAGCAGAAATTTGAGAAATTACTTCCGAATTTCTGCCCAATTTTATTTCTGGACAGAGCGAGAAGATTCTCAACGCACTTCACCGACGTTGAAATCAATTAAAATTTTTTTTTAATCCCTGTTATGGTAATTAGCACTCTGCCGGGAAAATCCGCTTAAAAAAAAACTTTGAAAAACGTGTACGAGGAGTGCCCACCCCTAGCCTAGTCCTTGGAGCTAGTCCTGGGCCGGCAGGGTGCTTCTAGTCTAGTAAATTGCACGTGCTGCTCTTGACAAGTATCAGCCAAAAACAAGAAATTAAGTGCATCCCTTCCTCGGTTGCCACGGGCCGCGCGGCCGGGAAATTACAAGTAGCGCGCCGGGCAGTGAAGTGTACGCACATGCCCGAAAATATTTTTACACAGCTCACCCCTTGCACTCGATCCCTAGACAAGGGGATAGAGGGGGGGCAAAGGGGACAATAGAAAACAGCCCTTAGCACGCATGCAGGCCGGCTAGAGAGTGCATTTTCGAATAAATGTGGCAGTATTGATCCGAAAATTTTTGTACCACCACCCCAACTGATGGTCCCCCCTTGTGCGCGGTCCAACCCTGCAGCCCTCCCGAGCCGTTCGAATCCTGCAGGATTTTAAAGAGGACAAATGAAAACTAGTTCAGTGCTGGTGGCCTGCACACATTGGCAGCCGAGGCGCTCCGATAGGTAAACGCACTTCGGGACTCGGTGTAGGGCTTTTTGCTCGGGCTCGGCAGATAAAAAAGTGACACAAATACCATTAAGGGTGGATTCGCACAAAATGCGTGCACACCCTGATCGCCCTCGGGCTCTGCTCGTTCTTCTACCTCCCCCCGTCCCGGTTAGACCGAACCGAGCCACGGACGGCAGAAGCGTGCAAACGAGAAAGTTTTATGCGTATTCTGCTGTACATGCAGCTAGCAAGGGATGATGATGGGTCCTGGTTTTGGGTTCTGGTCCCAGAGTTTCGGCCTGCTCCTGTTGTACGCATCGACGTCGCCCTTTCTATGGATTTGTGTGCACTGGGATTTTCGAAGCCGGGAGCAGTTTTGCTCGGATTGAAAATAGGAAAAGGCGCAAGCAATGGGAATAGCAGCAGCAGCAGCAGTAGCAGAGGGCAAAATCCTCCAACTCCCGCAGCTCCCGACCAAGTCCCTTTTCTTGTACACAGTCGGCACTGTACGCATTTTCTACGCACACAAACGAAACCGGGCGCAAGTTTAGTTTTAAACGAGGTATGCCATTTATCGATCCTCTTGAAAGTTGGAGGCAGGGGGTGGACGAGATGGAGATGGAACCCTGGGACGGGTCAGAGGAGCGGGCCACGGTTGCCAGGCTATCGCTTTACAATGAAAAGTACTTTCGAGCGGAGTCACCGCTCCGCTCCACTGCATAATTCAACCATCCATCCATCCAACCATCCATCCATCCGTCCAACCAACCAACCAGCCAACCAACCATCCACCCGTCCGTCAGGACATCCACACAGCTGTGACGTAGTTTTTTCCTATACTCCTTCGGTTGTACTACACCCGCCCAGAGGCCCTATGCCTTTTTCTCTATGCCAGGACTGTTTAAACGTTTTCTCTTTTAATGATAGCTGCGGGTGATTTATCCATCAAAATTCCTGACAGCCATCCCTCGTCCCCCGTTCTACGCGCTTTGTGACTTCTTCGTTTTTTTCTCGAGATTTTCTCGGGACACGCTCAGTAGTTGAAGTATGAAATGAAGAAAACCCCATGTATTCCGGCGACGGATTAATAGACCTTGCGGGGATAATCAGGGAAACAATTTTCGATTCCGGGAAAATTTTGGTGCAATTTTTACTTTATTCTTCTTTTTTTTCAATCGAGCTAGAAGTGGGAATGGAAAATGTCTAGATTTTACGTCAGCACAATTTTCATTCCTTCTCTGCCTAA
This sequence comes from Tolmerus cingulatus, assembly GCA_959613345.1. Lineage (NCBI taxonomy): Eukaryota > Metazoa > Arthropoda > Insecta > Diptera > Asilidae > Tolmerus > Tolmerus cingulatus. The sequence goes on along the minus strand of OY390707.1, from coordinate 11,511,080 downwards.
ATCTTTGCCAATTGGGCATATTTTGGGATCCTTTAGGAGAGGTTGCTTAATTGCAGTTAGGAGCTCTATATTGAAGAAATGAAAGTTGTAAATTCTAAATCCAGTTTGCTTGAAATAATATGTTTCAAATCATTTCTTCATTGGCATTATTATTTACAAAAAAACTTTATTTTAAACTAAACCGTCGAAAAAAACACGTTTTTCTCTTATCACAGATTTTGTTAAATTATTTGGATTTTTGAACGGATTTAATATATAGCAAATTAATCCACAGAAGAAAATTATTACCAAAAATGAGAATTTTGTGTTTTCATGCAGTAAAATTTATGTGCACGTAACTTGGAGATGAATTATTACAATAGAGATGTGTTTCCTTTCTTTTGTAATACTTATTTTCAAAATCTGTCTGGTAATTTTTGTTGTAGTAGGAATCATACGATTTATTAATTACGGAAGTTGAATATAGTACTTTTTAAGAGATTTTCTCTTCTATCGAATGCTAAAACTGAACTAAAAGATTTCATTCATATTTTATGAAGAAAGGAAGTAAGTTAATCATGTTTTCCAAATATTTATATCTTGAGCCTATGTACGTGCTCTGGGTTTAAGAGAGTAGAATATTTAATATGAACATGTTACCCAACTCTTCTAGCCTCTGGAGCTGTTTTTTTTTTAAAAACTTAAATCTACCCTTTAAACATAGTAGATTAGGCCTAATTTTCCCTAGGGCAATCGAAAATTAACAGGGCTGAATGTGCTAAGCAACAGGATTTTCGCACCCTTGTAACGTTTTCCTGCAGCCAACCACGTTCATTACCGAAAATTGCGAAATCAGCGCGCCGATGCATGATGTCTCCTCACCAGAAAAGGTGGTAATCAGCGCCAGCACGAACCTAATCAGAGCCACCCAGCCTTCCAAAAATTGCGCCTTACCTTTCCCTACCAGAATATAATTACAGCAAAAATACGGCGAGAACGCCTCGGATCATCGCATCCGAAATGAGAGCAGCATGCGACGACCGATTTTGGAGCTCCACCTAATTCGCATTGAATTTGCATTTGCTTCACCTTATCACCTCCACTCACCTGTCCACCGGTGAATAATTGCAAAATCGGCGCGCATCAGGGGCCAAGGTGATTCTGCCGCAACACTCGGCAGCATTGCTGCGCGCTGCACCAGCAGCCGCCGCGACCGCACTGCTGCCCCGCTACACTTGGCAGCATCCGCGGCGCAACGGCCGCGAGGAGGCGAATTATGCAATACCGTGAGAATGCGAATGCGGGAAGAACAAGAAAAAAATAAAATTCAAAATAAAACGCGCCAACCAGGAAAACGGCGCGGATCGGCGCTAAACGAAAAACAAACCTTGAGAAAAAGCAAAACGCGCAAAAAGAATTTGGCAGAACGTGTGCAAGTTGCACAAGAGGAGTAACAAAAAGAAGGAATAAAAAAATTGCGGTCGGGGGCGGGGCGCTTGGAGATATGGTGCCCTCCCCTCCACGAGTACCTTTTGGGGCTCCTCTCCACCCCCCACCAAACCGCTGGCAACGCTTAATATGCAACTTCGCTGCATTTCGCGCGAATTCACGGCGGATGTGCAGCGGTTTGTCTCACTTTCGCTTTTGACGCGCATCCCACTTGCTGCGGTGCTATTCAAGCGCAATTTTTGTTTTTTTTGCACTTTTTGCGGTGGGGCCCCAATGGGGAGATTCCGCGGCCGCCGGAGCCACCGAGCCATTTATACGGCGGGTGCATTCTCCCCGCTGCTGCACCGGGGAGCACTCGGCAGCGGAGGGACAGACCCGTAAAAACGGCGGAACGTGACTGTGACAGCGGCAGCGGCAGCGGCGATCTGTTTGACCGCGAAATTCGCCCCAAAAAGAGAATTGGAACGATTTTTGCATGCCGATTGGCCTGCTTCTCTGTGGGTGTGATTGTGAGCTGCGCTTTCGCGTCTTTACGGTATTCTCTACGATTGTGAGCCACCATTTTTTTTCTTTTAATCTCTTTTTACCCTTAATATCTCAAGAATTTGCAGCGCGCCGCTGCACAAACCAAAGAAGTTTAAGTTCTCGGCGCATGCGCGACAGCACCGTTCGTTCGGCTGGTAACCAAAAACTGCGCAGCTGACTTTCGCGGGGTATTTGTGGGGCTCAATTCCCGGTAATGATTCAACCGCCAAAATTTTATCGGGGCGGTAGAAGGCCACCGCAGCGAAGACCGGGCCGATACAAGATACTGATCCAAAAAGTTCTCGGCGGGGGTGGGGTGCAGCGGCGGGAATCCCCCCGATGGCAGCAAAAAGGTGCAACAAAATTTTCAATGTCACACAATTTCGCATCGTCGTTTTTTATCTGCTGCAGCAGTGAAACGCGATGACCGGGCGGGGGCATTTTGTTGCATGGCAGTCGGTTATTTTTGGGCAGTTAATATTTTTATTTTTTATAATCCTCGTGCGACGCGAGCTTTTATTGGTTGCACCATGCGCGTTTTCGCGTCATTTCTCAAGAAGACGAATGCCGCTTTTTGACACGGGGGCACTTTTGTGGTAATTGTAATTAATTGCACAGCAACTCGCGGTGAACTTTGGGTCTTTTGAAATTTTAAATTATGCCCATTTCCGGGTGCGATTTGCACGAAAGGTTTTTCAGGGGTTGTTACATTATTTCTCAACTTTTTGTGAAGACGGGGACATTCCATTAATGTGCATTGAGATTTCTCTTGTTGTGGAGATCAAAACGAATTTGAGTGGCTGCGTCTCATTTATCTTCATTTCAGTCTAAATATTTAAATTTCTTATATGAAACACTAACACCTGTGCCCGACGTAAAATTTATTTATATTGCGATGCTAAAAGAGGTATTTGAAGGACAAAGTAACGACACAGGGACTACGATAATGAAAATTGTAAACACCTAGCTCTCTTCAATTTCAATTTGATTTAATATCAGTTTCAATTATGATCAATTATACATGCAAATCGTAACGTCGGTTTGTATATTTGTTCCACCTTTCCTGAGGTACTACTGAATAGATTTTAATCGAACTTTTCAGACTAATAATATGTTTATTTATTTATGTTTTAGACTTTAAATTATTTAAATTGGTTTTAAGGTTCTACTAAAATGATAGCATTACTTTATTCTTAACATTGCCGGAAACCAAAAACTAGTGGTAATGAGCCCACGCAAAGTTTATGCTATGTTTTATTTGTACGTTTTAGAACATTTACTTTTTAGCCGAAGTTAGATAGATCGGTTTTGTAGTATTTAGATTAGATTGATGATTTGCGTTGGCTAAAATTAAGGTTATGCGGTTGAGTTAAATAAATATGTATAAAATTAGTTGTGACAACTATTATCTACATTCTACACCTACATCAGTTTTTATAGTGATTTGTAGGTTATTTAATAGTTTTATTATAAAAATCGAGTTTAGAATTATAGGGAATAAATCAGAACTATTTTAGACTTTAAACTATCCAAGATTAAGTTTCAAATTATCAAAAAATAATAGTATATAGTTACAATCATAGTAATTATTTAGTGAAAGCAAAATTTATTATAATATATCCGATTCTACTGAATAGCTAAAAAGTAAATAAAGGTACTGTCTAGACTAGACTTTATTTTCCGTCGGTTGTAAATTTGCATAAAGATATACCTGCCCAGACAAAAACCTAGCTAATCTCAACCACTTTTTACAACATTTATCATATTAAAAGCGGCGTATTAAGAAGACAATCAGATTCCATTTCAAGTTGGCCATTGATTACGACATTCAGAACTCATATTCCAGTTTGTATGCGGGAATTTAGCCGGATAAAAAAATGAGGAAAAAGGAACAAGAGCGCCCCAAGGTTACCCCATTTGTTTGTGCATCTGAGCACCCTCAAAAATTTCGTCGCATTTAAATCCGCTGCATAGCGCGTCCTCGGTGAAATATCGGTTGGGACCGAAAAAACAAAAACCCAAAAACAGAAAAAATACACCCCGAAAAACACTTCTAGCCAATTCGCAATCTGCATGAAAAAAACTGCAACAAAACCAGAAAATAAAACCCTCTCGAAAAGCTCCTCCGTGACTCATTGGCGGGCATGCAGGCGTCCCGGCAAAATCCGAGTCGCTTTAAAAAAGTCACCTCAACCCGAAAAATCTACAAAAATCGAGTTGGATAAAAAAAAAATATATAGAACGTTCCGGAGTCGAAAAATGCGGGAGAGTGCACACGCTGCGATAAAAAGAATTTATTTATTTCCTTCCTTTTTTACTTCTGTTGCGAAATGTGCAGCGGGGGAGGAAATTTTAATTTGACGGGTGAGCTGCAGTAGGTCGACGCGCGTATTTTTAACGAAAAAAAGCGATAAAATAAAAATGCATAAGCCGGCGAAACAGCCGCAACATTTTCAAGTTCAAGTTCTGGGCACAGCTTTCAATTTCAAGGCCCGCTCCAAGGAGGAGGGGAGGAGGAAAGCGGGGGTGCTGCAGATCGCAGAACCGCGGTGGGGGTGGATCGCGGCGTCTGGAGCAGTTCCGTGCACCACTCGCTGCAGTGACGTGCTTTGAGTCACCCAGACGGCGATGGGTTGGGCTGAGAAAGTTTTCCGGAGAAAATTTGCCCCCAAAAAAAGGGTTAAGAGCTGCACATGCAAGCAATTTTGTCCCGCGTAGGTGGATAGGGTTTTTTTTGGTGGGGCGGGGGAATGAAAACAGAGCACTCGTTTGTTTGCCAAAAAATTTTTTGATTTTATCCAATGACGCATTCATCGGCAGGTTCCAATTTCACTAAACGAAAAAGGGAGCTCCAGCCAAACGGCCAGACTGTGAGACTCGGGGCTCGCTTTTGTGCCTTCTTTGTTTTGGGGCTCATTTTGTCCAAGGGGGTTGGTTGGCCGGAATGGGGATGGGTTCGGCCTGTCGGATTTTCGGGGCTGTTTTTTAATTTTCTTCATTTTTAAGACTGCACAAAACCCGAAAGTCTGTTGTGCTCGCCTTCTGGGCGGCAAGGCAGCCACAGTCAGGCTCGATTGAAATGAAAGGGCCCACAAACCTGGCCATCAGGTGGGGGGGGGGGGGGGTGAATGGGGGTTGGACAGGGTGGCCAGACTAGACCGAAAAACTTAATGAATGACTCTGCCCTCCTGTGCCTATGAGCGCTATTTTACCTACCTACACACGTGGGGTGGGGGTGGGCTGATGGAATAGCCCAAAAAATGGAACAAAGCTGCGACGTCAGTTAACACGATAAATCCAGTCTAGAAGAGGGGAAGGGAGAAGCGGTAGGAAGGATAAATAAAAAAAAAAAAAGTCTGTAATCATAAAACATCTGCAGTGTGGAGGAGCGTCTGGAAATGTTTTCACTTTCATTTTATTCGTCCAGGAAATTCGCTGAAATGAAATAACACAAAAAACGAACAAAAAATATATAGAGGGAGGCTAGAAGGGCGGCTGAAAAACTGAAAATTCGCAAGCACCAACCACTGCAACAAGGTGGTGGGAGTAGGGGTGCAGGGATAGAAAGTCATATAACTCCCCCGCGAACCACCCTCGCTATAGCGCGAGTTTGCAAAAGTTTTGAGCGTCTGCAGTGGAATAAGACGAGAACCCACTGGGTTCAGAGGTTATGCGGAGCTTTTGCTGCCGTTGCATAAGTCAATCCCCCCACCCCCCTTCTTTTCAACCGGTACATTTAGCTGTGGTGGTGGTAAATCAATGGCGACCACCCGGTGCCGCCGGGCCACTCGGGTGCGCACTAACTTTCACTGCCGTTGCATATAAAATTAGAAGCCCCCATTCCCGTTCCCGGGACACTCCCGGGACTAACTTGACTGCATTACGGCTGTGTGGGAGCCACTATAACCCCCCTTCACCTCGACCTTTCTTCTGCACCCGGGCAGCGCATCGAGGACTCTGCAGCCGGAGACCTTGCGGGCAAAACGGCTGCTGCAGATTCACCGGGGTTGCAGCTCTACGGCTGAAGAAACTTTTCAAAGCTCCTGCAGATAGGTGGCCGGTGCCAGAAAATGCCCTTTAGTTTGAAGTCCGTTTCCGGCTCCGTAGAACCGTAGATTGGTATCTGGTTGAGCTCAAAATAGAATCGCCGTCTGCCCTCGGGAGGGATGGGGTGTAACCACTCTCACTTTCGCTGGATGACGCGACTTATTCGTGCTGGGCGCACAATGAAACAGGGGACGACCCTGAGGACTAGGGGTTGGGATTGCATGCACTTCTAAACCCCTCACCTCAGCACTGAACTTGAATGTTCCGACTTAAAGGTGATTGACACTGCCAGTGCAGTGGCCTGGCGAGCAGTGGGGCAAAAACTATACCCGATTAAAAATTCAAAACACAATAAAAATTAAGTACGTTTTGATTTATAGCAACATGTTCACGTTTTATTGTATTTCCTATGACAATGAAAATATTAAAATTGTGAACCCTTGTACAGCGATAGGTATTTGGATAGATTACATTGAAATACTATCATGAATCGATATCATAAAAAAATTCGAATAAGTAAACCTCTTTTAAAGAAAAACTAATTGTGTTGCCCCAGTTGCGTGTAAGGATCACTAATATATTATTTATATTACTTAGTATAATTGATTATTAGTCCCATTATATATCATGCCTCTTTGGAACATTTTTCAGTTTCAATATTATATAAAACTATCCTGTAATAATATATTAATTTTGAGACACATCTGAAATTATACGCAATGTCTAAAGTTTTTGCGAGAAATTTTTTATTAATTCTAAGAATAGTTCTTTTTTATCATATTATATCATATCGAATCAAAAAACAAATTTATTTGCAATTACATATCTCGTTTGTTTCTGTACCCGTCAATTTCGGCTGTATCTATTCACGATGTTAACTCTAAATTTAGTTCGTGATATTAATAATGAAGTGGGTGCAACTCCAAAATAGAATGTTTCTGTATCACATTCTATATTTTAAAGTTTGAAATTTTATGTATTTATAAATTTATATTTACAATTGCAATAATGTTTGTAAAACTTCGATACAATTTTAAAAATATACCTCGTAATTTATTACGCAAGACCATAAATGCGGTAATGGGACATCATTTCCAGGATTTTTGGCGGTTTATTTTGAGCGGCCAAAAGAGATACGTACGTGCTTAATTTAAATGGGCATCCAACTGCAGTTGACGAACATTAAAATTTATTATTATTACTTGCTTGAGATTAATAATTTTTGATATTCTTGAAAGCATTCTCCCGAGCTGCTAGTTTTGATAATTTGATAAAATGTGGTTTAATATAATAATAAATTAGAATTTTTAATTGTTTTCAATTAAGAGATTCTAAAATAATAATCAACGAAAAACTCCCGCGGAATTTCACGCAGTTGCAATTAATTAAGTTCTGATTTGTGCCTAAGCAGTAATAAAACAATGAAAACCTTGTTTATTGTTGCAAGAAGCGGAAAATGCCTCCGTTTTTCGCGGTCATGTTGTGCTGACTAAACATGTTTACATCTTTTCCCGTAAACGCGAAGTCCTTGAGTGATAAAACTGCGTCGTTTTTTCCCTACAATCCAGCAAAAAACTGCAATCTTCTTCTGAGCTTTTGCTTTCGGATTTTTTGTCAGCTAAGCTCTTAGAGTGCAATTAATCGCCTCACAAGCCGCGAAGTCAGAAAGAAAACAATTTTGGAAGAAAAACGAACTCATAGAATTTCACGCACAGCCAAGGAGTAAACATTTTATGGTCGCGCATGCATACATAAAAATGTTTACTGTGTGGCGATGGCGATCGGGGGCGGGGGTTTCTTCAAACAAAACTCATGAAAACTCAGCGTCGAAAATAAAATGACGATCCGCGGTGCAATAATAAAAAGTGATAAGGCAGCTAAAAAGAAACAAGTCGAAAATTAATCGGAGAATTTGGGCCAAAATGTGTGTCAGTTGGCTAAATTATTTTTTTTGATCGCATTTCGGTCGTTATGATCCTCAAATTGCGCTGATAAAAAAGTGCTTCGCACTTATTCTGATAAAATTTTGGGGAACGCAAAATGCACCCATCGAGTGGTTGGTTGATATCAGCCAGGTTTTGTGTATGTGTGCGTTTTGCAACCAGGAAGTGCGGCGCAGAGGTGGGGGTGGGAGGTGACTTGAGGAAAACAGAAAAGCGCGTTCTTATCGCTGAGATTTTGCGTAATTTTTGTATTATGCAACACGTGCACTTCACCTAATTTTGGTTATTGCACGGTGTACACACGTGCCAAAGGCGTATGTATCCTTTGAATAGTGAAGTTTGAATCAGTCAATGAAAATTTTGTATTTTATATTTCCATAATAATTATTTTATACTATACATACAAGGTTTAGTAACAATGTAATTTTCTTGCTAAAACGTTAGATAAAGGTTAGTTCTTCGCGCGAATGTTTTTTTTGGGTTTCTTTAATTCCTCACAACATTGAAATGGCTGGATAAATATTTATAAGTCCAAGATGAAGAAACGGTTCAGGCACTGCTGTACCTTTAGTTGAAGCAACTTAGAGTATATTTGAGCCCATATAACTCCGATTTGGATAAGGCTTGAGAGCTCAAATTTGCAGGATATGAAATAATTGGCAAACTAATAAAATACTTAAAATTTCATTATAACAGCCTTACTGCTTTAGGTTTCATTTATAGTTATTCTATTAATTTCGTCATTCGCTCACCCACTAGTGATCATTCAAAATTTTGAAGTATTAGAAAGATTATGGTCCATGGTGGTGAACCACCAATGGCAGAACGAAGGACGAGTCTAATTTTGCTTACCAAATTGGCAATTCCCGAAGTTTCCGTCGTCCTTTTAATATAATAATATAAAAAATATCAGAAATAACCTCCTAAAATGTTAAAATTTCGAGTCAAAAGTTAGAAACTAGACAATCAAACGTTGTTCAATCTTTTAACTTGAAAAAGCTACAAGATATCAAAACAATTCTTTGTTACATAGGATAAGAATTAGTGTTTTGTAACAAATGTTCAATTTCGTCAAAGAGTACATAAAAAGGCGGCCATTAACACCTCAACGCGCATTCTTCTTCAATTGAAAGCATTCAAGGGCCAAAAACTTGCATAGGAAGACGCATGAAGCACGTCTCAGAAGAAAAGTACCGTTAAGACCTTACAATGGCCAGCGCGAAGATAAATTCGGTAAGTAGCGCCTTGAGTGCTCGCTGATGGGAATGCAATTAGCCAAGCGAGGCGTGCGTCGCCTTGGAGCTCGCGTCGGTCGACGCAGCAGAAGAGAGACCCCCAAACCCAAAAAAAGGTATTGCAGACACCTCGCCTAAGGCCGGGGCCGGCTGCGGGGCGAGCCTATCGCCGGCCATCGCATCTTTCTGAATCGGAAATTGCTTTGAAATGTCCAAAATAGGCGAGTCGGGTGCAGACCTTCGCATTCATTAGCGTCATCCCCGAGTCCCCCCATTCCCTGGCAATTTAATAACTTGCCGGGCTGCTGCATTTCCAGAAAAGTTCTCCTCCCGTAATTAAAAAATCTCGTCATTGTCAGTCTATCTTTCCTGGCGCATATTACACTGCACGGGGGTTCGCAGGTGGAGGAAAGTCCCGGCCTAGAAGAAGACAACTACCCCCGGAGCGGTTTCGGGGGGTTTTTTCCTGGGGCGGAGCTAGGCAAATGGGTATGCACTGCCGGCTGCTTTCATTTCCTTCTCAAAATGAATTCAGTTCCGATGAACCACCGAAGCAGTCGACATTAGCCATTCTAGGGCTTTTTGAGAAGTGTCTAATTAGATTTTTGAGCCGCACCGAGCCTCAGTTTGAAGGGTCGCGGGAATTGCTGCGCTTACACGTGTACCTTTTTTTCGCCGTTGATGAGGGCACCTAACGATGACAGTTTTGGCTACATCGACAATGACGACGTCGACGTCGACAACGACAGCAACGTCAACGTCGGCGCTGCAATTTTCATACTTTTTTCCAGCACGTGCGACTTGGACACTCTCCAGTGGTTTTCTAGACTATGGACCAAGTGCAGCATTGGATGCTGCGGGGATGGAGAGGGGCTTGAATTTGTTATGCTCGTTTTTTTGGCTAATACTTTGATGGGAGTTTTGTTGGAGCCGCTGATTTTGATCTGAATGGTGCCGGTGGAGCGGGCATTTTATCGCGGTATATCTCATTTTCTCAAAGTGCGTGGTCGACTCTTTAACTCGCCGCGAGTTTTGCACGCAGCAATGGGTTCAAAGATTTTTCTTTTCTCTTTTTCATTCTGTGCTCAGATGGAAACTTTCCTCGAAAAGGTTTTTAATTGAAACCATTCTAGCGAGAAATTGCATGCGTCGTTCCTCTCCTCAGTGTTCTATAAGGAATTTCGTTGTTTTTGTTTTGCGACGCCAAAGTGAAATTGTAGTCTATTTTACATTTTCCTACAATATTAATCGAATTCAAAGAAGCTCTCACGTATGCCAATGTTGTAATTTAAACTTCATTAGATATTGCTCCAAACATTTTGGAAGATTTGTCCAATGCTGATTTCAAACGGAAGTAAATTTGATTGCTTTTAAAAGTTTCGGAGAATAACATTCCAAAATGCCAGAATCCTGTAATCCTATGATTTCTCAATTCTTCGTGATCCTTTCAGATCTCAGGCAAAGGATTTCTCTTCAAAATTTATACATACATTTGAATTCTTTTTGACTTTTCAGTTAACCCTTTAATTTTTTTAATTCATTTTTTTATGTAGGTATATATTAAGTGTTAGTTTTGTATGCAAATTTATTATAATGTTTTTTTTCCCTTAAATCAAGTTTATCTGTTGACTGTATAATTTATGCACATAGTTATAAATATAATTTTTTAATATTAAAAATAGCCTATTTTTTTCGTAAGTAATTAAAAAATATGTGCTTTTAATTATTGTTGTGTCAATTCAAATAGAAGTTACGAGCGTTTAAAGATGCACGCTAAGCCCATAGAACCTTAAGCGTAAACCACCAAGGTGTGACCACTGACGGTTAATTAATAGATACTAAAATCGGATAGTAAGAATTGTTCGTCTACATTCTAAACTTAAATTAGGATATCTATTTAATGACTAGAATAAGAGGAAGACATTAAACCGAGCGGAAAACATACATCCTGTTGAAAGTTGTGCTCTAATAAAAACGGATCTAGTTTCGATATCAAGCCATGCTGGCTAAGCCTACAACTGGTTTCACAAAATTCGCTTACCGACATGCAAATTCTTTCACCTGCAAGTGAAGCAGCACGCGGTGAAGCATCTTAATTTGTTTGTCTCCAACCATTTCGCGAGACAGCATCATTCCAATGCCGAAAGCGAATAAAAAATATAAAAAGCGAAGAAATTATATAAACGGCCCTCATAAATCCTTGAAAATGCAATTAAAACCACGTGCGTTAGAGGCGATAGTTCCTGGTGCGATACTCGCTGAAAACTGCTTGCCAAAAATTGGCAACGATGTTTTCGCGAAGTGGCCACCCCATTGAGCCAGTTGCGGCCAATTCCGCTTTACATAAAATAGACGCGATAAAAAACAACATGAGAGCATATAAAAAAAAACGCAAGAAAAAAATCTTATCGAAATTATGAATCGGCTAGTTTTGTTCCTCGGAAGTTTCATCACTTGCTGCCATTGGCAGGTCGGAAACCTCTTCGAGTCGGGTAACCGTCTTTGGACATTTTGTCGCCTATCTCTGTGTGGAAGAGCGTTAGATATACATATCTTCAATTTTAAGCTTCGTCAAAGCTTACGCACTTTTTGTCCCAATGTGTCGCCGCGATCGCATTTTACGCGCAGGGAACGCACTATTCGCGGCCGCGAACTCGATGAAACGAAGATACCCAGAAGCGGCGAATTGATGCGGCGGCGACGGTGGACTTTGATAGCACGGCCCGCGCGTTAGACGCACTTTTTATTGGACTCTCGGCTGGCATTTTTCGGGCTGCGTGTATTTTTGGCTGCTTCTTCTTCCTGTCGCTGTGTGCGTGCCCACATTTTGGTCGTTTTGCAATTTTATTAACGAAAACGATTAAGTTGAGACGTTCAAGGCGAAATATTTAACCGAATCGCCGCAAAGATTGTTTGGGGTCAACCGAAAAAAAATATATATATTAGTTGCTTCGTCGAGCCCGAAAAAGTGCGTATGCAAGCGCGACTTCTTCACTTTTATGCTCGACGACGGTCTTGAATCTTCATCCACAAATTTCTTCTTCTTCTTCTCGCGCTATCTGCGAACCGTTCGTTATCTTCGCGGTGCACATACACACGATCGTCAAGCCCAGAGACATTTTGATCGATATGCGAGAATAAATATGTGGCATGACGTAATATGCTGATTTTTATGGGTTTTCTTCGTTCATTTAAGTCTTCGCGGGTCTGTTGCTGCTTCGCTGCTTCTATTGTAGATTCCGCAGATGTTGTGAGCGCGGCGGACGGGAGGAAGGGGGAGGCTAGTTGTAGTTCAGCTTCGATTTTATTTGTAAAATTTTTCCCAAAACCGCTCTGATCTATGCATGCTTTTTTTGGTGATCGAACAAGCCGAAGCAGATGAAGCAGATTCGTCGGCGCGCATAAATTTTTTGTTTTGATCGGAAATCATTACAAGAAGTGGCTCAAGTTTAAAGTCATCTTGAATGTTTTTCGTATGATAATCAAACTGCGGTGAATTTTATGCTTTTCGTTTCAGAATCTGTTCGTCATTTTCGATTAGAATTAATTTTTGGAAACACGAGAATTGCGTCAGATTTTTTGCACTTTTTTTTGTTATCCTTCTCTATGTCTTTAAAACGAAAAGAGTGGCTTTTAAATAATAATTATTATATATGATACTTACGAGTAATAGCTAAGTATCCCAGTGTATGTCTACTTAAAGACTTCTCAAATGCTTACCCATTTTCGCAGTGGTAGCAAAATCTATGAATGTGAAATATTTAGCACCATAGTCCAAAACTCACTTTGCTACTGCGGTCCATATCTTATTGGGTTTTATCTCGTCTTTACTTATGCGTTTTAATTGTTAAGGATAAAATACTCATTTATGTATGTACATATGTAAGGATATTTAAGTTTGTTTTTGTTATTTCCAAAAAATCTATTGCCATATATTCGATTCACTATTTTAAATTTCCGGATAGTAGATTAGAAATTACTGGCATCTTTTTTCCCTTCCCAAATACCAATTTTCATGACACTAATTTGAAATTTAGAATTGTTGGACGCCATTTTGAATGGGTTGTAAACAATCGTAACAAACAAAGAATTGCAAACAAATCTCAGCTGCAAGGTTTAATAAGTTTAGGCCTATTTGAGATAAAAAATACTTCAAGGGTGTTCGCGAAAAGCAAAATTAACTTGAAGAAGTAAACGTAGAATTATAGCGGTATAAAATGGCAAATATTGTTTATCGAATTAGTAAAAATAACATCGGAATAACAAATATCACATATGAATTTTTCCTACAATTAAACACAATGCATAGTTTCAAAAAACTAAAAATAATGCTTGTATTACTGACCAACTCCCTCTGAATTATCTTTTAACAATCTGTTTTCGTATTATAAATCTAGAAATGACTACCTCAAATTTGGAATCAAATTGGCTTGCTTAATTTAAAGCCAGATTAAGTTTTATTCAATATTTAGTGTGAAAATAATAAAAAAAACTTTAATTTGTCGACTTACCTTTAAAGGACTCGATAGTTTACCGCCTCAGAATTTTACTCTGGCAATGCTGAATCTCCTTGTGATTCCCTTCTGCTGTGACCGTACCTTTTCAAAATGGTAAGATCGCTTTAACCACCACTTCCTTCAAAATCTTCACTTTTCAACACAAACGTTACTTCCAGAACAACTTTACCGAAACGAAATTTATTTTCTTTTTATATATTCAATTGAAATTCGATCGAAACCAAAAATTTTGAAAAAAAACCGCTCGATTTGACGAAGAACTGGAACTCTTCTTCACAACGGCCTCCTTTAACCTTTACACACCTCCGTTCGTTTTAACTTCGAAACTTTTAAATTTTGCCCGAAGGTGATACGCTTCTGAAATTATTCAACCAAAATAGCGCGAATATTTTTCGTCAAATGACGGTAATTATTATTATTTTTTTAATAAAATCCAAACGATCACCTTTATTATTATATATTTATTTTTTATATTCTTCTAGTCGAACCACAAATTTTGCAGAAATTTCCGTTCAGAATGAGTTTTCGAAAAAAGAATTTTGTACGTTAACGGGGGTTAATATAATTTTTCCAAAATTTTCAAACCATTTTTAAGTGTTTTTCGTTTTTGTCCTTCTGCTTTGGGTAAGATGCTGGAGAGTATCTTTTTGACCCATCAAGTCTGAAACACTCATTTAAAAACTTCAAAGACTTCTTCTGTCTTCGCACTGTTCAAGAAATTAAAGTCTTATGCTTTCTTTCTGATAGTTCACAATCGTCCTTTTACTTTACTGGTCATTTTTAAAAAATTTTCTTTTGAAGTTCACTTTTTCGGGGGAAGAATTTAGTGCTTCCACTAACTTAACAACAGCTCACACAGTTTATATGTAGAATTTTTAATGAAAACATGTTAATCCTCTGCAAAAAGAAATGTAAAACATTTTTAAAATTGAGAAATATACATATAAAAAAGTAAATTTCTCTATTTTAATTTTGGCGCCTAATGTAGGATTGCAAAAAGTGAAGACCATGTGAAGAAAACGTTTAATAAAAATGTAACGAATGTTGCTGCACTTTACAAAATTTGTAATATTAACCTAAACTCTATATTACTTCGAAATATCTTTCAGGACTACCCTGTATTCTTTTAATGCTTCAATCGATTTTGAAGAGTTTTTCGAATAGTGATAGGGAGGACAATCTCGAAAATCCCGTTTCTCCATGTTATTTTTAAACATAAATTTTTTTAATGCAATATTTGTTTTTATTTAAAGCTTTTATTTGAACGTTAAACGAATAAAATAAATTAATAAAATTAAATTGTCTACTCTATCACATTTTTTGCGAAATGCACATTTAGCTGGTGTGTAACCGAGAGTGAACTGTAGGAATTTCATAAATACCAGGGAATAAAAAAGTGGCGTGACAAATTGAATTCAAAAATACAATTGCAAACAAAATTCAAATAGAACTAATGAATTTCACTGGAATTGAGATTTCTGAACTAACAATTTCATTCATTTCCAGCAAGATAAAAAAAAATCCATCAACGTCGAAGGAGTTAACATGATTTTGGCGGGAAAAAAATTATTTTTAGATTAACAAGCCGCGAGTGTACTAACAAAGTACATACCCATTAAATTTATGCGTAATTCAATCACTGTTTTATTTATTTATGTTTGGAAGATTTAGATGGACATATACGATGGTAATTTTACGGCCAATCAATTCTATGGATAGTACTTTTTAAATTTCTTAAACACCTTAGGTAGATACTATCAAATGACATTTTAACAAATGTGTCTTATGACGTATTTCTTATGTTGATTAGGGTAGAAGTTTCACTGCTTAACAAAGTCCATGATTTTCAAATGGAAACAGACCTCCTTTTTGAAATATTTGGTATTTCATCAGATAAAAGAAAGACTTTGCCAGAAAGAATACACAAGAACATGTTGTCTTGTTTTTTCCAGTGTAAGGCAGTTGTCAAGGTTTTAACCTTTTGTTGCAAGACAAGATTTATTTATTTTTCCATATTTATGATAATGAAAGTTTTTTGTTTCTTCAAACTATAGCTTTGAAGTTTAAACCCTAAGGCTAATTTTTCTACTGTATATTTTTTATAAAAAGAATTTAAAATATTCCCGCTTTTTTCTGCCAAAAGCACAACTCAAAACAAAATTGCATTTCGCATGTGTTCCAAAACCACTGTTTGTTAAATTGTGAATTTTATCACCTGAGTAAACCGAATTGAGCTCACAGCTTCATTTAGTAATGGCAGAACTTTCCGGCGTCACAAAGTATTTGTATGTCTCGACTGATTGAAGATTTAACACAATTTTTAGTAAATATTTTCAAAATGTTGTAGGTTAGACGTATATGGGCACAATATTCTGACGTATATAATGTATATAAGACTGTGACTTAGTTGTGATGTCATTTATTCTATTATATTTCAATATATTCAACTGCAACTTAGAGAACTATATAGCAAACGAAAAACAATGACCTATAGGTAAAATACCAAAGAAACGTATTTCGTACAAACAAAATACAAAAACATTTACATTTATTAAAATCTGCTTAATTATTCTGGATTTGGATATTAATAAGGGAACGTAGAGTGAAATACATACACGTGTAGAAGAATGTTCTGGTTTTGACAGATTCCATAACTCTTAACTTTCAAATATTCGGAGATACTCTTTTTAACGATATTTCAACTTCCAAGTTATGAACTGGAGTAAAAGGGTTGAAATGTGAATTGCTTCAATTTTATATGTAAAATTAAGCCGAATTTTCAATCGAAATTAAGGAAAATAAGATGTTAGCCACGAGTAGGTACTATTGGACAATTTAGTTACATACATGATCTCAACTAAGTACCTATATGAGCAGGACTTAGTAACTAGTCTACATTTGTGTAAACAAAGACGAGTTATGTTTACTTTTTGCACGTGATCTCGGTTTTCTTCTGGATGTCACTAAGGGTATAATTTGTTTACTTATGTAGATACCCGGACAAAACTACCTAAAATTCAAATCTCCAACGATTACATGTTATGTAATCAATCAAAACCACGCCGATTGTACAATCAGGGGCACTGGCCTTATCATCTGAGTATCAAAATTTGTGTTCTTGGATTGTAAGAAATACTTAAGAGTGTAATAAGCATACGTGGAACTAAAAATCTACTGATAAAGAAATTTTTGAATTCATCAATGAATCGGTTCTTTTTTTGTTGAAACTTGGAATAAAAATACTGATAACCCTGAAGCCATACACATAATTTAGTTATAACCTATCTTTTAGTTCATCATAGTTTTTTAAAATATTGCGAGCCTACTTAATTCTCTATATCTATTAAAAAAAACCATTTTAGAATTGAAAAGGCCTCAAAAAACTAAGAAAAGAAAAGGGTTAATGTAAAAAACCCTATTTATGTTATTTATAATTGAAAATGAATGTTTTAAATTGGGTAAAAATCGAATTTTTCTTCATTAAAATTTCATATTTTACTTTCTTTTTGTGATATTAAGACGTTAGTTCTGAGAGCTCTTTTAAAATGCGTCGTGCAATCTTTCTAACTTTAATTTTTTCAGTCAAATAACCAATAGTTATAAATTACTAGACTAAAGTGGTTTGATGTTGCCTTGAAGCAGTGCATATTATATTAGGTAATAGTAATTGATTTCTGTGGACTTTCAAAATTAACTTTCATTAATTTCAGTTTTTGTTTTTTGTGTAGAACAAACCTTCATCTTTAAATGCTGGTTTATTTTTTAAGACATGTGTATAGATTTTTATAAACTGGATTCTAAGTTAAAACAAGATCATTTTCTAAAAATTATATCTTTTACGCCTGCGCGTTACTTTTTTGAATTCAATTTCTTTACTTCTATTTATTCAAATCATATTAACCCTTTTTCATATTTTGTTGATTTTAATAATTGATTTTGAAGAAAAAAATTGTTTTTACTGGTGAAATCTATGTTTTAACCGCAATTAAAATATATGAGTTTTCAAACTTGAGCCATATTTTAAGAGTGCCAAAATTAGTTAATGTAAAATATTTTAGACTTTAATTCAATATATTACTATTAATTCTTTTCTTTTTAAAAGTAATTCTACTCTTATGGATTTTACTAGACGTTACTCAAAACCTTACATACTGAATCTTACAAGTGTTCTATGCAATCTTCAAAATAAATTTAATTTCACCTTGTTCTTTGGACTCTAGGGACATCAAAATTTTTAAAACTTTAAATTCTCAGGGACTCTTAGTCTATATAACTCAAAAAGTTCGTATTTTGTGTTCATTTGGATTGCAAGGTTTGAAAGGTCTATCAGATTCAATGAAACTTATTTAGACATTCAGATCAGTTTGCCATTGTTTTGAAGATTATTTTAGAATGTATTAGCAATTAGTTGGAAGCAATTCTTAGACTGTTTGAACTTAATGTTATTTGCTGCTCTGATCCACATTCTATTATATTGGCTAATGTTAAAATTAAATAGATTACGTTTTGAAATTAATGGTTATTCGACGGCGACAAATAAGAAAACAAATTTTGGTATAGGTGAAGGTGGCATTTACCTATAATTCGTTAATAATATTGCATATTTACTCGTTTCTAAAATTCTAAATACAAAATTTTAGAAATAGATCGTATAGATCGATACGCGATCACCGAAAAACTTTTAATTTTGTTCCGAACTTTGACATAGAATGATTGCATCTTAAACATTGCGACAAAGAAATGTTTTGTCATTTGTCATTTGCAATTTGAGGTATGTAAACAAAGTCGTTTTCAACTAATTTTTCTTTCATTTGCAGGTTTTTGTATATAAGTGTAAATTTCCGCTAGATAAGTGTAAAATAGTGTTGTTTCAAGATTAGTGAATCATTTGATAAGAATTTGAGCGAAATTTGTGGGAGAATTGCACATAGGGAAAAAATTAATTTTGTAAGATTGTAAAGTAAATTAACTTCAGCCTTAACAGTGGCAGCCGTTTTCATTTTATTACTATTGTCTAATTGTTTATAAATATTTCCTTTTATATCATACCTATAGTGGGATTTGGCGGTTTTATTCCCACAATCGATTGAAGCATTCGAAAGATAAATTGTAATTTTCATAAAAATACATACCTACTCCAGCAACATTCGTAACATTTCAAATACAATTTTTAAAAAAAGGAACAAAATGTTCATTAGAAAGAATCCTCGGACAGTACTCCAAAAATAATCGTGAACTGAATCTGTCTTCACTTTAGTTGCAATCCAGAGCCAGTTCTTAAATAAATCGCGAGCACAATAACAAAATATAAAAAGAGCTCATTTGCCAATCACACAAAATAATTAATTTCTTTTCCAATCACAAAATTCCGGTCACAAACAAAATTTCGGTTAAGAACAGTTCACGTGTGACACTAGTGAAACTTTTTCGAATTTTTCCATCATCAGCGGTTTTTCAAAGTTTCATCTCCTGCTATAAGTCACATTTTTCTTGAGGAAATTGTCATAAAAATAAACAAACAAATTTGTAAAAAAAATATAAATAAATACACTCAGTCGCGCTGCACCGCCTTTGATGTGCAAATTTCGGGTTAGAAACTATTTTTGCGAATTGCCTGCGAACATGTCACTGGAGGAGAAAAATTCACTTCTTTTTACTTTTCGCAAAATTTAGTGCAAAAATCTATTTATAATTAAAAAATTTTTTTTCGGTGTAAATCTGCCCGATAGTCGGGGGGTTGTGGCTAATTTCTGCAAAAATTCTCCCGAGTCCCGGCCTGGGAGCTTTCAATCACTTCTAATTTATTTACTTTATTTTATTTTTTCCACCCTGAAGCACTCACTTTTTGTTTCAAATAAAATAAAATAAAGTAATTAAGCGGGAGTTTTGAACGAGTTCATTTTGCGTAAAATTTATTTAAAACGGGCAATATTCACTTCGAAAAAAACACACTTCGCGAAAACAGAGTCTGTTGCAGTTTCCGGGGAGCAGTCACCAAAATTGTGAGCAACTTCAGGCAACTATCGAGCAACTGTGCGCAACTTTGCAACCATTCCGGGGGTTTAGATTCACTTTTCCGAAATACATAAATTTATATTAAAAAAACCAAAAACGAGAACTTTTATTTTTTGAATGCACCTCGGAATGACTTCCAGCGAATTTTTGAACTGCTCCTCGTCAGTGTCGTTGGGGTTGGTTTTTACTATCTTCGGGGGTATTTATTATT
Organism: Tolmerus cingulatus; assembly: GCA_959613345.1. NCBI lineage: Eukaryota > Metazoa > Arthropoda > Insecta > Diptera > Asilidae > Tolmerus > Tolmerus cingulatus. The sequence continues at coordinate 11,491,159 of OY390707.1, read as the reverse complement.
ATTTTTTTTTTATTTATAAGAGTTTGACAAACGGACTCGGGGGGGCCTAATTTGTTTACTTGCGAGGAAGTGTTGCAGCAGCTCGAGAATCGAACAGAAGAAGCCAAAAAATGTGTTTTAAGTCAACTTTTTTGCCTTGCCGATATTTTAATAAAAATTGTTTCAAGTGCACGCTCCAAGCACCTCCAAAACCTAGGGCCGAATAGACAAACATGAATTTAGAGAGCTGCGTTTTTGGCCCAGCACTGCCGAAAATGCGATAGACCAGGATGGGGCGATAGCATAAAATGCGTGTGAATGAATATAATACTCCACGCACACAGCGGCGCCGAGGCGGGCGCACGTATTACACGCGATTAAGATAGTAGTTGTAGAAAACTTGAACACAATTAACGAGCATAAAAAAAATCGTTTTCCATCCCGACGAAACCCAACTAGCTGCCGCCGCCCCGCCACCCGACCCTCCACTAACCGAAAAAAGCTCCGGGCCCGCGAGGCAGCGCGGTGTTGGTGCTCCCTCCGCCCTCCACCCCCTGCACGGTTCCCAGAAAGCCCCGTTGCTCACCCCGCGCGCACAACACCGAGCGAAAAAAACGAGTTCTAATGTGTGTACATGGGCCAAAATAAAAAAAAAAATGTTTTTTGACAAATATCTTCGCTCGTGGTGGTTTCTTGTTTTCTATGCTTTTTGCATGCAAACACACACACCGCCCCAAAAATCCGCCAGCAAAAGCATCGCAAATGCATCTGTGTGAAGTGGCCGAAAACGCCGCGAACTCCGCGGAACAGCGTAAAAAAGCGCCCCACACACAACTACAGCCACACGAATCGCCGTGCTGCCAAAGCAAAATAAAACGAAAAAGCGACCAGCAGCAGAACAAAAAAAAAGTTCAATGCCAAAAATTTCGGCAATCGCACACACAGTTGCAATGCGGCAGTGTTCAACACTTGTGCAGGTACCCCGTTGATGCGCGCAATCATGCACACCGCCGGGGTGTGTGTGTGCGCGCCAACGACCACAGCGCCGGCATCGAGCATCGAGCAGCAGTAGCAGCAGCAGCAGCAGCAGCGGCGGCGATGGCAGCGGCAGTGGGCCGCCTGGGAGGAAAAGCGAAAAGCCGTCCGCGAGGCGAAACTGCAGAATCGCGGCTCGGCGCACTCCACGGCGGCGGTCGGGCTCTGCTCGCGACTCTGCGGCGGAGCTTTTGCAGTCTCCGACTCTCTTCCGCGGTCGCTTGCTTCTCTCCGCTCTTCGATTCGCTGCTCTGCTCGGCCGTCGCTCGCTGCGCTGTGCGTTGGACTCGGACCGCATCACCCCATTGCTGCTCAATCGGGCAGCCGGTGAGGTGGTGGAGGAGATTTTGTGTCGCTCCGTTCGCTGACCAATTCTTGGGTATGTCCTCTTTGCCAGTTTTTTCTTTCACCACTAAAATTTTAATCTAATGATGATGATAATAAATTGAATTACATTTGAGGCTTTTACATACATTTATAGCTGACACATACCCAACAAATTATTTAGCCGAGGTACAAAAGGTACTGAAAAGGGGCATAAATTATAGTAAAAATTAACATTAAAAGACGATAAACAATTTCCTCAACATTATTTATAGCAAGTTAACTTAGTTCTTGACTTATTTAAATATACTACTGTGAAAGAGAAAATACTGCTAAAAAAGGGTATTTCTTTGTACCCCTTGGAATTTTCTCAAAAGTGGGTACAGCCAAACCTAGATGAGCAAGAACTGGATAAGCAGGAAAAATCTGTAAGTGAGTGTAATTGCCAATTCCCGTCATTGTAACCCTCGAAAACCTCAACAAGTAAGAAGAAACGGAAATCCTCTATATAAAAGAGTCCTTTTAAAATCTGTTATTTATGATATTTTCGAAATATATTGAGAAATTAACGCACATATTGTTCCTCTAACAAATCGAAGGTTTTTGCATTCCATCCTAGGTGATTGGTTTTATACCAAATTCTTTAATAACCATCGATTTTGCGCCTATTCCAACCTATTTGTCTATTGATAACTATCATTTATGAAAGAAGGTTCATTTCAAAATGAATATTCGGAATGTCAATTGAAAGTAAAATGTTGAATGCATTCGAGATGGGGAGATCCCGAAATAAAATATAGAGAAAATTTGGTTTGTCAGAATCTACTTTTTATAAAATGATAAAATCCAAAAATTTCATAAACTTTTTATAAGTGAGAAACTGGTTAAGTGAAAAACTTTCAAAACCGAAATAAAGACTTCGATCCCCTGAACTCTCACGCATCCAGATTTGACTGTAGTTGTTTCAAATTAACTATTATTTTGTAATATTACCCTTATTATTAATGATAGATAACCTTAATGAATGCGGGTCTTTTCATTTGAATACACCTTATATTTAAGTACCTGAAATACATCTGCTGAGACATCACAACACCAGGAACAATTTATTTTATTCGATTCGTTTGCGCTTAAAATGAAAAATTATGGATGCTTACCTTTTTCAGATCATCCTCTGGGTCCGCCTTGGCTTCTTCACTATCCGTCGACATTTCAGATTGTGTTTTGAAAGTCTTCCCCCAAAAACTCTTCTGGATAGGTTCCTGTAGCTCCTCTTTTATTCCTCTAGCTGGAAGTCTTCTGTCCTTTTGTGTTGCAGAGCTATGAATAGTAAATAGTTTTCTAAGTTTCCTTGATATGTTTTTGTATGGGCGATGACAATTTCTTCTTTTGTTGTCATTGATTAAAATATTCTTTTTCATATTCTTGGCTACTTTTAATAGCACTTGGAATAACTCGCAATGTACGATAAGATTATTATTTATATGACCTTTAGAGAACTATAGAACTGAAAACTTGGAACAGAAAAATTGCATAGGAATTACTTCTTTCGGCCCAAAAAAATGCTAATGTCGGTTAGTAAAATGTGAAGAAGCGTTTAAAAGTTTAAATTACAGTTTTGGAACAGTTTTGTTAAATGTTAATAGAGCAATTCTATTCAGAAGAATGTTGCTGAAATAATGACAAGGATTCTAAATGTTTATACACAAATAAATGAAAATTAAAAAGCATTTTTATGTCAACAATTTCAGACTCATATTTCAATTTAAAACGGCTGAGAAACTACTACTGCAACATTTTTCCATTACGTCCTAATTACAAATTTAGTCGCGATTTAAAACAGTGGGACTTTTTAAAGCGGTAGTAAACTCGTTTTTGCCTCTCAGACTCAAACGCAGGTGTAGTCGCTGAGATATTATTTACGCATAAAATTTGTAGTTCGGAAGTGAATTTAACATCCGACAACGACCTTTTCTTTGACTAAAAAGGAACCTTTGTAAACCCTTTCCTCCCGTGAACCCAATATATTTTTTTTACTTTTTCTTCTCCACGTTTCCATGAAACACTTCCGTGTTTCCATAACTGGCCCGCTTGAGAAAATTGTTCACGTCTTTCGCAAAACAGAAATCGGCCAATAAGAGGGGCGCACCTGCAATTCTAAGCAGAAATTAGAGGCATCTTCTTGGCTAGCCTCCATCTTGCGGGCTGAAAAATTTTTGTGCAAACGACAGGTTCCGTGCTGTGCGGAGGAAAGGAACGGAGTAAAAAAAGCATAAGAAAATTTAAAAAAAAGAAAACGCAAAAACCGCCATCAAATCAGTTCTTGTTCTTGTCCAGTTCTCGCACTAGGCCAACTTATCAGCGACTGGCCCGCCCCGCCCCCGTTCCGACGCACCCCTCTTGCAACTTTTCTATTATGTCATCAGTACACTTTTGAAGCTTGCGGCGCGTTCCAGCCCCGAAAAGATGCGAGTTCGAGCAGCACGCACTGATACATACGGGACTTACGCACATTCGACCGGTAGATTGTATCCCGTGATTCCTGAGTGCGAAAGGGCTACTAACTCCCGGTGCTGATGCCAAAAAAGAGAAAAACATAAAATAAATAAATAAACCCGAAAATCCAACCATCCACACACCGAGCAGAGCGGCAGCAGCAGCAGCAACGAGCAGCAAGCGGCAGCGGCAGGCAGGGAGACCTTGATGTTTGCCACCGCGCACCCCCGCCCGCACCCCAAACAACCCAGCGCTGGACAGCATCGCGAGGCTGACGTCCAACGCATCGAACCGGAAAGCAGAAAGCAGAGCCAGCAAAGCACGAAGAGTGCGTCGGTTGCGTTTATAGTGCGCACACGTGGTGCCATACAAGCAGAGCTTGCATCCCCACGCCAAAGCCCAAAAATCCCGCGATTCTCTCAATTGAGCGGGGTTAAGAGAGGCTAGTTCCACCCAAACGGGACAAGAGAGCGTGGTGCAAGAAAGCTTCGAACTACCGTATCATTCGAACTGTAGTAAACGGCATCTCGCTATCTCTTTCCCGTTAGAAACGTTTTACTTTAGGCTCAAATTCGATGTACAAGAAAATTTACCACGCACACAAATGTCCGAACCGTGTGCAAACCGGAGCCGAAGTACATAGCGGTGCGTGCGTGTGAGCTTTTCGGTCGGTGCGTGCTGTAACTGCGTGCGCTGCGTAGCTTCCCACTGAAAAGCCGGGCCGGCCATTGCAGAATTCGGTTGCTTGCTGATTTGCCCCGTAACCGCACACCACCACACCGGCAATCGGCGAGATGTTTTCCTTTTAAATTTTTGCTGCAGAGCTTTTCATGTGTGCGCTGTTAAAACCGCCTTTTCAGTGTGCGTGCGCTTAGAAAATAAATGAAAACAAAAAAAGTAAAAACGGCACAGTGGGTGGTGGGAGCAATATTTTTTCTCTTGGAATGGAACGCAGCAACATAAAAACGCACTGGCAATTTTTTCGGCCGCTGCTGCTGCTGGCTTCGGCTTCTTTGTTTTTTGTTTTCTTCGCCGTTTCGTAGATAAGACGAGAACTAGAAGCGTAAGGAGGTTCGGGGTTCGGGTGCTTTTTTTATTTTTTGTTTGGTTGGGTCGCCAAGAACCCGAGCGTTCGCAATGCGTTCGTGTGCGTACACTGTTTGTGCTTACACTGGCGTTTCCGGAAAATTAGAAATAATTTTTTTTTTAGGTTAGATGCCTGGCTTTCTTCTTTTTAAGGAGTTAGAGACATTTACTTTTTCTTTTTTCGCTGTGCCAGAAACCGCACAACTTTCCGCTTAAATTTTAACGTAAAAAATTGAATTAGATCTGGCCTACCAAGGGCCGGAGGGCGGGAGTTGCCCCAGCTTGCGAGGGCCCCGACGATTGGTTCTTTTGTGAGGCTGCCACCGAATCGTCAGGGCGCGGACTTGCGAGGTCAGTAATTATTTGAAATTAGAAACAGGTAGACGATTGTCACTCGGAAAAGCAATTTCGCCACTCTTGCTGCGTAGTTGGCTGCTGTTAAACTTTGTTAGCCAATTAGGGAACCTTTAGATTGATTAGATTTATATAACAATGTAGCAAACTACCTTTCGGCGATACGCAGATGGAAGAAAAAAACTTTGTTTTTTCATTAACCCTTTAAAGCACTATTTTAATCTAAACTAGAAAAGGTTTCAGAAAATATTTGTAGAGGGGTTTTTTAGGTAGCTGATGCAAAATTCGTAATATTTTTGTCCACCATATTAGATCCGCCATTTCAAATTTTAAAAATTTGGCTACGGATTTGTAATCAGCGATGCGGAAAGTTCCTTATAAGTTTCTTATATATAAAAGTACAGCTAATAATTGATCTTGTCATGTATTTATTGTTCAAAAATTATGGTTTCTGTTGAATTTACTACTTATTACTAAATAATAGTAACTATTTCAACATTTCAAAAATCATTACATGTAACTATGCTTTTATGATTAGGATCTTGATTTATTAAACCCTCGTGAAAAGAAGCGAGAAGTAAAGCAGCAATTATAACTAGTAATAATATTTATTAATACATAAAACGACCCCTTTTAAAGGATTAAATTGAGGTATTAAAAGCTTAAATCATTAATATTGATGTGTAATTTAGTAAATTTTTTCGTTGTTACTTATGGCTTAAAGGGTCGATTCTTTTCGATTCGAGTGGAGGTAAAGTTTATTGTTAAAGTTTGGTCAAATCTATAATAGTTGAATTTGTTGTTTTACTTCTGCATATTGGATCAAATATTTTATTTGTTGACAATTTGTCGGATTCCAACGGATCTGATTCTCCATGCATAGGTCAGATTCAATTTGATCTAATGTCTATTCTGGTGGAATTTAGTTTGTTCCACATAGGTATAAATTTTGTGATTCAGTTTTATATAATAAAATTTGATATGATCATATTTCTTAGGGATATTTCCTAATGAACTATATTCTCAGTATTTCTAAAGATATGCACAAATTAAGTTTGCCGCATTATAAAATTTAAAATAGATTTCCTTAACTTAAAATCTACTCAGCCAACCGTCATTTGGTTCAATTATCTACAATAACTTTGAAAGGAAGGGCGGGAGGGCAACCCTTTCTTCGTTTTGCCATCAACAACTAGAGCCCATCCACCGATTGTGAAGATGTCTCAATTTTGCCGAAAACGAGTCAACGTCTTTAATTGCCTTCAATTATTTCCCCCATTGCGTTGCCATCTTGAGTCCTTGTTAAGCATTCATGGCACACGTAGGGCACTTGTGTCGTGTAATTCAGGGGAGCACCTTTCGTCCTCCCCCCGAGCGGGCAGGGGCTCACAAGTGCAGGAATTAAGAGTAAAATATAATGTGCGATTACGCCCCCGAAATGTGGGCCATATTTTCGATGATTTCGACAAAATTCGGCGGGCTGCTCCCCTAGAATCCGGCCAAGAACAGCGTGTCATCACAACGCAGCGTCTTGCGAAATATTTGGCTTTGCCGTCGCCGCGTCGACTTCGACGCCGCCCTCTTGGGCAATAAATTTACGCACTAAACGATGCAACAGCCGCGCGACACGCAATTGTGCAACGCCCTTACCATTTGAATTGACGCAACGCAAAACGGAACGATCCGGACGACGCAGCGGCTGTTCTAGGGCCAGGGGCATGTGTGCGGTGGTCGCGGGGCGCAGGGGGCGCGGTTGGAAATTATGCTCACGCATCATTAAATCGCCAAGTGCGTCTCTTCGCCGGGGACCCTTCTGCGCGGCATCGCACTGGCCCTAGTTCGCTCCCTTTCGGCTGCAGTTGTGTTTGTCGCTTAATTACTTCCCGCCGTGGCCCTTCGTCCACCGCGCAAGGGGGTCGGAGGGGAATAGATGCGAGTAGAATGCGTTCCGTGACCTATTTTCGTGCGTGGCCTCGTTTTTTTTTCGGCTGTTCCAAATTCACGACGCAGGCCCTTTTGTGTGCGGCGGCCTGCGGAGCATCGTTCCCGCCGGAGTGGGCGCCGGACGGGGGGCGGCGGCGGCAGCGAGGGGCCCTTCGCAGCCACGCACTCGCGCCGATGCAGCGCTAATTCGGGCCGCGCAATGAGGTAATCGCCCTTTGATGGATTATCTCACCGGCCGTGGGCCCTTTTAATCGCGCCGCGGTTGCACGGCGCGTTATCAGATTTAGCGAAAACTGGGCGTCCGGGGCCCTTGTGCCGCCGCGAGAACACTTTCGATTCTTGAGATAAAAATGCCCAGGCCGCGGCATTGGTCAATTTTAAATTTAGTGGCAGGGTGCCAGCTAGACGCTAGTCGCCCGCGATGGGCGCAACGTCACGCTTAAAAGTTCCAAGGCTACGAAATCCGAGCGCGATTTCGGCGTCCGGGCCCTTTGCGTGGGTCGCACCAGCTGGGTTTATTTTCTGAATGTGACATCATCTGAAATTATCATTTACGTAAATGTCGTCTAGTTCACTTTTCTCATCTTTGCCTGAGTGCATGGCTTGATACTTAAGATTTTGGCAGGATTAAAGGTTGTCGTATATTCTCGAATTTCCAATATTTCTCGTTGAATTGGAAAAAAGTATCAGATTTATTGAGAAAACGTTTTATTATTTATACTATTTTGTCTTATTTCAGGCTCTGGTCATTACAGAAAGACTTTTCAAAAAATATATGTTGCTATTATTGGTGTTTCGTAATAAAAAAAAAAAAAGCATTAATCGTGGGTACTTTATTCGAGTTGATACTTAAAACATTTATGTATTGATATGTGTGGCAAACCTTTTTTGCCGCTCCTGAGAACGGAGCTCTACAAACTACCACTCGGAAAATAAGATAACTCCAGTTAAATTTAGTTTTACGCTTCTTACTACGTATTGTAGAAACATTTCAAAAATTACTATTGCGCAAACCATTTTTGTGGTCACTTGACAATAAATTGTTATACATCTGTTATGTTTAGGAGCATAAGTCAAAACATGAATGACCCTTTATAACATGACTAGCGAGGTTGCTCGGTTTCACCCGGTGAACAAATATTTTGGCCGCCGTATTAGGTCCGTCCTTATGAAGTTCCAACAATTTATAATAAATTCGAAACTACCTCAAAATATCCATAGTACCTACTAATTTTCATTTAAATTCGTCGAAGTTCGAAAATCATTCTACGCCATATTGAATCCACCATCTTTAAGGGTAAATTTCGAACATGGATTATTAATAAGTACATCCAAAAAAAGCCAAACACCAATTTTCATGGCAATCCTTTACCATTGTACATTTTTGGGTACCGTCTTGGGTCCGCCATTTTCAAATTACCGAATAAAGAGTAGTCTATATGTTGGCCCATAATATGTAGCATCCTTACCCAAGACATTATTATGATCATATCCAGCTTTTAGGTGTGATGGTCTGGTTTCACCCGGTGTACAAAAATTCGGAATGCCGATGCAGCTGACGCCTGCAGCTGACGCTTGCAGCTAACGCTTGCAGCTGACGCTTGCAGCTGACGCTTGCAGCTGACGCTTGCAGCTGACGCTTGTAGCTGATGCTTGCCGCTGACACTTGCAGCTGACACTTGCAGCTGACACTTGCAGTTGACACTTGTTGCTGACGCTTGCCGCCGACATTTGCCATTTGCCGATGCCGGCATCCAAAGCGGCATCTGATGCAGCATCCGATGCGGGATCCAACTGCCCCGGTCCAGGCTCGGCTCAACTGCTGCCCGCAGGAAGCCCATCCAAGCCAACCTTCCCCGACGGAGTCCCTGAAAAGAATGAAGGCACAAGTTGGCTGCTCCTCTATTTATAAGGTGGCCGCTCTCAGCCAGGAAAGAGTCCCCGGTCCAGGCTCGGCTCAACTGCTGTCCGCGGGGAGCAAATTTAAATCCCCCGAGACCTGGAGACGAACGGCTGCTGTACCGCTGCCCTGCTCCCAGCTGGGGAGAGTTGCCCAGCACAGGATGAGGTGAGGAGAGATCCCTCTGGCTGGAGTAGTTCCAGTCCAGTTCGAGACCCCCAGTCCCAGTCCCAGTTTGTTTAAATTTTACGCGGCGGCCACTCGCTGGTTGTTTTTCACACTGATCCTGTTCATGGATTTATTTTTCCCGGTTCTTCTACGCCTAGTGCCTTCGCATGTTAGATGCTTAATGACTTAATACCTAATTTGTTTTTATTATTAGTAAGGTTTTTGATTCTTTATATTTACTATAAATAGGTATACAAATTAAAGCTATGAAGTCTACATATTTTGCATTTGATAGTACTTATATTTAAAAAATAAAGGCTATTCAAAATAAATATTTTTTTTTCCATAATAGCTTTTCTTGGTTTAAATTATGTGAAGTGGTTTATCAACTCAATTAAGTTTGTACAAGTACCACACTGTTTATTTTTTAAATTTTTAATAAAGGACTCCATCTTGATTTCCAAATTTCGAACATATGTATGTAGATTCTTAATAAGGAAACCGAAAAACTCTCAAAATGCCAACTTTCATGCGAATCCCTCGATATATTGAATTTTTGGCCGTCATTTTGGGTCCGCCATTTTCAAATTCGCGTCTTAAAAGTAGCCTACATATATGTTGGGCCGGAATATGTAAAACTTTCACCCAAAAAATGAAACTAATCAGATTACAGCATTTAGACGTAATTTTGTGTGATTTTAGGGTTAGTTACTTATTTTCGATTGTACAAGTTTTACTTTTAAGTAAATGTAAATTGTATAAGAATAATTTTGCTATGCTACGTTTAAAATCTGAGAGATGAATGAATTTATATTCTGGTTTTAATTCTTAGATTCTTATTGTATATATAATGTACATACATATATGTACGTTACAATAATTTCATATACCATATATTTTTAAATATCCGTAATAATTTGTATAAAAGACAGTACTTAGTTTGAACCGAACCCGAACCAGAAAAGAAGCAGCCAGCTGTCGATCCATGAGGGGAGGAATTTCTACCCTACTAAAATTTTTTTGCAGTTTGCTGTTAATAGATAGGGCGCAAATTCAATAATTAGGGAAAATTCCTTATATCTAAAATTGTACGTGAGAGTAAAGAGGTTTTCAAACCTTAATCCTTTCGGGATTTCGAAAGATTCCCCCAAGACCTATTAGGTTTTTTCGTAAATACATATCTGCGGGTATTTCTCAAAAAAACTGTTGTGCAAAAGAAACCCCATTTTTTAAAGAAACAAGCAGCATGAAAACAAAGAATCACGCACTTTCGGGTGTCATTGAACCCGTTGCAGCGGCAGCAACATGTGAAGGTACATAGGAAAACCGCGGTGCGAAGATGTAATTTTTCCCCCGACTTTTTGGCCGAAGAAGCGGCACATCGGAACAGAGGCGTTCACCAATTACTCGCGAATGAGCGCTCCGATGACAGGGGGAGGGTCGCGGATCACGGTACATCAGCCAAGTGGGAACATCCACGGAAGACGAAAAGTAAGAAAGCGAAAGAAAATTTTCTTAAGCAAAACACGGCATGGCCGTGTACCGCTCCGCAGAAATTCACCATGGTGGTGGTGGGAAGGTGGAGGTGGAGGTGAAGATGGTGCCGGATAGGCGTCCTGAATCTTGAAATAAGGAACCCCACTTAGCAGTCATTGCGTAATAATTAAGGTGGTGAGCCCCAGGGATGGGGCTGCAAAGGACTGGGAATTTGGGGGGATGAAACCCAGGAAGCCCTGCAGAAGGGTGGTGAGCTGTTTTTGTGCATCCACTCGCAAGTAGCGCGGAACGAAAGAAAAACAAGTTCCTCCTTGGCGGCTCCTTGGGGCTGTGGGGCCTTTTTTCTCAGCTGGTGCGACTGAAGGGAAGCTCTGTAACCAGATTTCGAGTCTCAAGGAGATGCCCTGGAATTTTTGGGGGTGAAATAACTTTCCCTGGAATATTCTCGCTAGGCCTGGGCATAAATTAATTTGTGGCCGCTGCTGCGGCTACGAATTACTTTTTCACGTTGGATTTTCAATTTAATAACCACCTCCTCGGTGCGTAATGACCGCCATTAGCCGGGCGCTTTGTTTTGATTTTCAAATATTGCGCTTCCTATCCGCGCTCGTCCGCAGCCTGCTGGTCTGCCAAGGTCATTAAATTAATTTTTGCGCGGTAATTTGCACAAAACTAGAAATAATGAATGCGCCACGGGCTGTTAATCGCAGTTCTCCGAGAACTTTGCAATTTCCCCCTTAGAGTGCGGGTACAAATTTAAAAATTAGTGTAATCTGCGGGGGAGTTAGTCAAGTGTTCCCGGTTCTATTGCGCGCTTTTCGCCGCAGAATGAGACCACTAGTTCTGCTTAGAAGAGATACTTGAAACGTTCCCCAATTTTCGAGAATGTCCCTTAAATCCCTTCGTTGGGCTAATTTTCATGCTAGTCCCTTGCCGATTCGCTTAACTTCGTCGATCCACTTTGCTACGCGTATCTGGTTTAATAAAATACAGCAAGTACACGTGGACCATCTCGCAAAATTTGTTGGTGCTTTCGCTGAAATTATTTGAATAGTACGTCTCCAAGGACGAACTTAAGGCGCTCTTTTAATTTTTCAAAGAAGATGGCAACAGAAAGAGGGGAAGAAAACAAAATTTAATTACTAACCAAAAATTTACTTACACTCAGAAAAATCAATTTAAATTCATCAAGGAAACATTTGAATCAAATATGATAATGCAATTCCTTGAAAGGATACATGTATTTTTAACATAGATACTTTTTCAGCAATTCCTCTAGAACTTTCTTACTAGATGCTATCGTATTACCGTTTTTTGTAAAACGGTTTTCTGTTGGAAAACATCAAAATTGTAAGAAGTTTGTGTTTATATATATGATCTGCAGTAGTATTCCTTTACCAATTTAAGTGAAAGTTAACTTCATTTTGCTAATAGTGATCCTCATATGTTTTGTAAAGGTACTTATTAATTTTTCAGTTTTAAGCAGGTTTATTTTAAGATTCACTTTGAATACTGGTGCAAACTGGAGTTTTCTATCTTTTTAATAAAATAAAGATAAACTTAATGAAAATGTTTTCAGGATCTTCAAAAAGTTCAGAAATTCTGAAGTTACCCTATTCTTCCTGAGACCCCAATCTTCCCCATTCTGTCTAAATTACAGCAGTTAAGAGGACTTTTATTTAGTAGTTTTGTAACTTCCATTATGAATACATGCATGTAAACATAATAAAACGTTTTCAAGTGAAGTAATTTTTAAATTATTGTATAATAGTAATTGTTTTCATCGAAGAATTTTGAGACTATTGACTGCATGTGTACAAATTTAAAGGATGACCTTATTAATATATCTTTGAATCACCAAACGCACGTAGTGGGCCAGCAGCATATCACGATCAAGATGTGATAATGGGTTATTGTTAGAATGCTGAAATCATTTGAAAAATCAGATATCAGCGAAACTAAATGAAAATAAAACATTTCTAATGTTATCTTAGATTAAATATTTGCACAACAGTGCGTACTTGGGTGTGATGAGATAGTTGTCTTTTCGAACAGGTAATTTTTATTGCTCTTTATTGCAGTTCCATAAAAATAAATCTTGTATGACTGTAAAGTCTTTATTTCTATATTAGTATATTACTTTACAGAATATAGAATCAATCATGTATATGACTTTTCTAATCTAATAACTAGGAAGAATAAGATAACTATTGGTTAAATTAAGTAGGAGTTTAAAAAAGGTTAAGGTTTAGAGTTTGCGATTGATCTATTAGAAATGCACTATTATAAAAACCATATAAAAGTTATTGAAAGATATATGATAACAGCCTAATTAAAAGCGGCCACTAATAAAATAATATTGTATACTTTATGATGTTAAATTGTTTCAGATCGCAAAATTTCAAAATTCGTAAATATTTACCAGCTCCGAATATTCACTCTGATTAAGCGGAGGCAGAAGCTATAGACCTGCGATGGTAAATGTTTTTGTTGCGTCTGTAAATCTATAATAACAGCATCCAAAAGCGTTATGTTTATTAATATTCAGCCAGTTCTTGACATTGTGCCTATTACAGCAGCAACATATATATGTAAACTGCAAATCAAGGTGAACAAGAAAATCCTAACCGAGACTTGTTGTAATTTTTATTCTAATCCGGTATATGCTCCAAGTTCCTTTTGCGCAACATTAGACGCTCAAAAACTAGCGTCGCAGCGTATCGAAAAAAAAGCATAGTATCATAAATTAACTACGTAAAGACAATTCCAGTAACTAACCTTGAAAAGGGACGCCAGGTTTGCCTACTATGAATTTAAACTCTTTTTCACTTCATCGATCTGCCCCTATATGGAAAAAATAGGCGATCACGAAGGTGCTGTAGGTAAAGGCGCGGCAGGGAGCCGGAGGTGGGCGACCATCAAGATCAGTCGCAAGTTCAAGAGTGTTACAAAACGCTCGTAGAAACATAAGTCTTGTGGGGAAAAGTTAAGCGCAATGATCGCGAAGTGATCGCACGCGGTGGCAGTAATTTCCCTTTCAAATTTAACGATCGTATGCTCGTAGCCGCGACTGGCCAAGAAATGCAAAGCTTACACCGAAAACTTGTTCGATGGCGGCAGGTGTAAAGATGAGAAATTTCGTGGAATTTTACAAGAACTTAAATTATGGTGCGATCACTTTACGAGCTCTTAAGGTGCCTTGGATCATAGAAGAGTTGTGGACTTGTAGAACTTCTAAGCAGATCTAGTATAAAAACATCGGCCTTAGAGAATCTCATTTACATTTGTATTCTGAGCGCTTACTCATTTAATTAAATTGCATGAAACTGAAGCCTTTTTTCTTTTTATATAACATTTTTGTGGAAACCGCTCTTAAAAGTCAACCATTAAACTTTAAATTAAAACGAATACACAATAAAGACGACTGCGCCATGAAACAAATTTCGTATTTATGTCGAATTCTTTCGCGAATTTGTTACATTAAGTCTATGAGGTAGATAGGACATAATTTCGACTACACAACAACAAACTACTTGTATGTGTGTATCGCCACTCGAATTGTGGTTAAAATTTGCATACATATCTAGTCTTAAAAGGCAAAAACAAGTTGCCTTTTTGTTGGTTTGTTTATTCGAAGTAAGCTCTGGAATACCTTAACTGATTTTTATTTGCCCTTCACTAACAATTAGATTAATTTGTCCAACATATTTTAAAGGACCTTACACTTTTTCGGTCAAAAGTTTTAGTAATTGTGATTGGACTGATAAATTAATAAGAAAACATTTTTGAGCACATAATTTTTATGACATAATACCTTAAATCTTTAAATAAAAGAAACAGTTTTGTATAATTTTCGCTTGGTTTTTCCAATCCGATAAATTCTAAGGTCCTTTAAGCTATTTTTCTTAATGTTGCACAAATGTTAGTCAGAAATTCAGAGAAGTAAACTAAATTAGAATAACATATATTTATAGAAAGAAATAAAGTTGTGAAATGTGATACAAAATTGAGCAACCTCTTTTGCGACACTGGTAAGTGAACTTCGATCTACGTATATTAACAAAACTTTTTGCATTCGTTGTAAGTGTAACCTTCGAAAAATGAACTTTTTCCGGCAATTAACCACTACGTAGGTTGGGTGTGAACTCCTAAGAGTAGCATCTCCTCTGACCCCGATATAGTTTCGGGCATGCGTTTCCCCCCGGTGATGGCCTCAAATTAAGTTATCAATGGGGAAATTATCGCGTCCCATGCCGAAGTATTGGAGGAACTTTCTTCCAGGGCCTCGGGTGGGTCCTAATTGCCTCAATCGGAAGACCGTATTTACTTTGCGGCATATTTTCGCCAGGATACCCAGAGGGCAAGAAACAAAGGTGAATAGGAGCAATCATAAGCAAAGGGTCCTATCGCCGCTACCATCGCGGTAATATCCTTCGTTTTATCGCCGCAATATTCGCAGGAGCGAAAATGCTTCGTTATACTTATATATTTATTTATTTTTTTTCTTTAAAGAAAAATATCTCGTTGCGTGGCGAAGGCATGCAACCGGAAAGCTAGCTGCTGGTGGCCACCCAAATAGCAGCTAGTAACGCACAACGGCCATAAAAAGTTTCAGTTTTTATACCACCTGGAATCGGTTCGGGTCCGCACCTTTCCCCAAATTGAATTTCGCCCGAATGAAATAAATTTTGGGCCAGGGAACGAGACCGAAAATTGTATGTGTGACGGCAACTGGCCTCGATGCCCCCCAATGGTCAGCGGAGCGCCCACCCGCACCTACAGCGCGAATTTTACGCCTCTCCGTCCTTAAGTTCAGAAATATTTCGATAAATTTTTTATGTGTAAATATATTCAACAAGTTTACGTCCCACCCTGTAGCCACCACCCTTAACTAGGTTATTCGTTATTTATGCAAATGATCCGCTGGACGTGTGATGCGATACTATGCCTCTTTCATGGACATCCTATTCGTCCGGCAGCGGAGCCGATTGCGAGACCATTTCCAGGGAATTAGGCGGTGAGCGATCCTAATTTTCCTAAGGGAACTTCTGATTGGCGAACTATCACAAGGCCCGCGATGATAGTCTGTAATTATATATGAAAGGTAGTGACATGTCGTGCGCTAAAAATTTCCCGAATTTCCGTGCTAACTTTCTGCGGAAAATACCTTCAGTATAATCCAGTTGGTAATTACACACCTTCTCTTCTCCCAAAAACATAAACATATTTAGAAGAAGATTAATCTTTATAAGAGAAAATTTTTATTCTCGGAATAATCAAAATTTTCGAATCTTCTGTATACATTGTAAAAGTGGAATTATCCACTAATTCTTAGAATTTTCTAAGTACACACTTCACAAATTTCTCAAATATACAAACATTTTCCGAAAATACTTTTTCAAATTCAGTTCCTATTATCCTCTAATCATAAATAAGCATAATAGGAAAGGAAAGCAAAACTCAATAAAAATGAAGCTACCGATTATTGTTTTATTGAAAATATATTTAAAAAAGGCTTGCTAAACGATTCTAATTTTTATTCTTAAGCAAAGAAACAGCGATGTATTTTTGCAGATTACACATTAATAATGTTCATGTTTCATATTTTAAGCTCATGTTGTCGGTTATTTCACATTTAAAATAATTGCGCAATTTCGTTAAAAGCTGTACTGGGCTAACAATATTTCCAAACACTTTAGTAAGTGACTTCTTGAAAAAGGATATCATAAAATTTAATATTTTATTATAATATGTAATTTATAGTTTGATACCAGCATCACTTTTTCCCTTCTCCGTTCTCCTATTATCAAATTTTTAAAATATAGGATTTAAAATATATGTATTTATAGGTTCACAAACTGCATATAGGTATCAAAAAATTGTTTTATGAAATTTTTTGAGAAAAGGATATTCCAGTGTTAGCCTGTATTAACTGTTTTTTCTTGGCAATTGGCGAATCTTTCTGTCAAATAAAAAGTTTGTAATAGTTTTCTGTTGCAATTTCTTCATATTCTTACAATCTCTATTGAAAATTATTGTATAATAGTGAAACTTAAAAAGTGTTATTATGCCTTTATTAAATAGAAGCTTTAATGTTTTTGTTTTTAAAAACATCTTAATGTGGTTAACAAAATAGAATCTCTTCAACAAATCTTCAACAACAAAATTTCATTTACTTCACGTAAAAGCGATATTTCGCTTAAATCTTCGATGTTTTCGCCAATGGGAGATCTTGAATAAGTTTCATAATAATTGCGTAGAAGATGGTTATGCAAGAAAATTGCGTCTTTACCGCCATCGTAACAACTCATGGTAAACTTGAGGGCTCCATTTGGGTGTAGGCGGATGCTGGGCGAGGACTGCCGTCGCGTCGTAGGCAACTGCGACAACTACGGCGATTGCCTTAAAAAATTCATCGCAAGGAGCCGCCGTACCTCGGCGAAGTGGAGCTTAATAAAAGCCACTCCAGCGATAGAGGATAAATTTAATAAATACTTCCTGCGCCCAAAAACATTCCTAGCAAATAATCCGTCTTAACCCCGTGCTCTGGAGCTGCCGGAAGGGGGCCGCGTGCACGGGAATGGGGCGAATCCTTGATGTTTCCTGTAGGTCTCTAATAAAAAATGTCAAAAACAACAGCCGCAAGCAAAAGCCCCGGGAGAGATTTGTGTGGCGCCATCGGTCTTCCCAAGTCCTGAAGACTTGAGCCCTTCAATCCGCCTCCTTCGGCTACAGTTGGATTCATTTAAGCCGGCTCGGCTCGTTCACAGCCATCCACCAGCAACCTCCTTTCCGTCGAAAACGTTTTTCTCTAGCTCGTCCTTTGATTTTATTGTCTCGAAACGATTTGAATGCGCTGATAATAACAATAAAGGACAACAGCAAATAGGCTGGAACTTGAAAAGTTTCTCTAGCCTCCTCACATCTTCGCATCCTCGCTACTTTGTTACTTTTCTAAGGACTTTTCTAAGGATATGTGGCAGCGGTGGTACCGCGCGTCCGCGAAAGACGGCCGCCGCCGTTTCATCTGAAAACTTTTGCAACTTCTTATCCGGTCGTCGAGGAAAGAATTCTTTTCCTGGTTTTTTATCGCCTTGGCGTCTTTTATAATGCGACGTGACCAGCTATGGGTGGAAAATTTAATAAGAGTTGACACAACTGAGAGCAATGAAAATTTTCCCGAATTAATCGACACAGTTCCGCCTCTGAATTGTTTATAGTCGAAAACTTATAAAACCGGAAGAGAAAATTTGCATTGCTAAAAGACTGCGAAAAAAATGCAGAACTTTTAGGAAAATAAGCCGCTGGTCTTCGGGGGCAACTGGGTTAAAAAGTGACCAATCACGAAAAACTCTGTAACTTTTGAACGGGTTCACAATTAATTTTTGCGTTATTTAAATTCGACGTGGAATTTGAATAAGCTTTTCTAATATTCCATAATAAATGAATCATTAAGTTCAAAACTTAATTAATCATGATTGGTATATCAATCAATGAAAATATCGATTTTCATTTCATCCTATTCATTCTAGGAAGCCTGAAATTTTACGTGTACAGAGTATAACACAACTATGTTATTATTTGGTTTCAGTTTGATAGAGTTTAGCTTCCTTTAAAATTTAGCCCAAATTTTGTAATTAAATTTAACTGATCCTAATTGAAATTTCAGAGGACTGTACACTTTCTTGAGTCGGAAAAATCGAGTTTTTAGACACGTTTTCGTAACGTGTTTAAAACCCTTTCAACCGCTCGGTCTAAAATTTTAATATGCTCGTTTACATAACAGTATGTCCAGCATAGACTATAGAATAAATAAAATTGGTTGATCTATTCCTCAACTTTAAATGTTATTTACGAAAAAGAGCGTGCTATTTTTGAGACCACTAACTTTGGAGATCCAAAATTGTTTTGCGAATTTTTGTTCAAATAAAATAATTTTAGCTTATGTCTGCAGACATATTTTTTTTCATAAGCAGGTCGACATTTTCTAAAATATTAACTCTATAGATCAACTTTTAAAGGTTTTTCAAAAAAACATTCTGAATATAACTATTCTTTTCGGGGAACTCAAAAAGAATAAGGAGAGGCATAATTGTTTAAATTAAATGTATCTAAACTTTTCATTTTCGTTAATGAAATTTTAGTTGAAGAAAAAAGTGAAATTTATCGAATATGTCGGCAAGTATTAAAGCCCTTTGCATGTTGATATAATAGCGTAAGGTTCAAACTTTTATCTGACCTCTTTAAGAAGCCCCTGCGACAATCTGTTATTTTTTCGTGAATTTTTAAAAAATGATATATTTGATACCTGTAAACCTGTTTTTCTTTAAAGTAGGGCAAAAGTGTCTCATTTTCATTAATGAAGGTTTTAGGAGACAATTCTCAAAATGCAGAGTCATTTAGTTGAGAAAGTTGTTGAAGATACTAACTAAATTAATAAAATTTCATAACTGTTTAAATAAAAAATCGTTTTGTAAAATTTAGAAAGGAGATTCGCCTATGCGCCCGACCAAAGACTTAATTCAAGCTGAATTTTCTGCAATTAAACAAGGGATTGTGTCCCAGCTCCCCAGCGCATTTAAAGAGCATTGCGTGCATTTATAGGGTTGGTTCGCAGTCCGGCCCATCCGGTGCTGCAACCCAACGCGATCGAATGCAGCGGCGAGCGGCGAACTGCAGCTGAAAATACGAAAGATGGCAGCAGAACTGCATTGTGGCGCAGGTGAGAGCGCCTTTCGGGGCTGCAGTTCGCGTGCACGAGGTCCGGGAATAGTTTTGCGCGGCCCTCGAGTGTGCCACGATCGCTTCGGGTTTTTTACCAAAACCCGACCGGCGTTGTCGCGAGCGCGATTTTAGTTTAAAAAAATGTTGAACCGCGATCACCGAAATTTGGCTACAAAGAGCAAATGCAGCTAACCGCCTGCCCGCCGCGACGGTTAATTTCGTCTAACGAATTTTCTAGCGATCGTGTCCGACCGAGTGCGATCGCGCTGAGGGGGTGGACCGCGAGCGCGGGGCGCGGCCGCGGTTGGCGTCGTCGTGCAGCACATTTCAAGGTTACGATCAGGGCTACAACGGACGCGCTTATAAGGCCCGGCCGCGGCGCTGCACATCGCGATCCGCGCCGCGCGGTCCGCCAATCTGCGGCTTCTGTGGCTGATCTAACAATTTTTGGGTAGCTGTTAGACAAAAGCTGCGATGGTGTGCGTGCCCGATGTCTCATGCATTGCGAATCGTGAGCTTTTCGCTGCGCGTCTCTTTTTGGAATAAAAAATTTGAGGCGTAAAACGGTGCGCTGAAAAAACGTACAATGGAGCGCGCCACACCTGTGCAACTAAATTGCCAATTTGTGGATGAATTCGGGTCGCGGAAATCTTAATCAACGCACGGTAGTGCGCACTATCGCAACATTTTTCACCTCGAGCCGCAGGGCATTTATTTACCTGGACGTTATCGCATCTCGCAGCGGATTGTGCGAATTGCGTGTGGCAACCCTTTTCCTAAGGTTTTCCTCCTTAATTTTCACTTAAAATGTATTTTGGGCACGCATACGAGACCCACATGCCATGCCCACCACCCCCGCCCCCCAGAGCGTTCGTTGGGTCTAATTTTGCATGCTTTCGGTGCCTTTTTTGAGTCGCTCACTGTGCAAATAAAACCGTCGCGCGGGTTTTACCAATTCAAGTGACGTTTTTGCGGGTGGGAAAGTGAATTTCCTTACCCTTAGAAGTAAACCCGTTTGCGTTTGCACAGCGTACGCACCGTAGAGAGAGCGGCCCATCACATAAATCACAGTCCAGGCACGCACGCACTTCTGGTTTTCAAGAAACAAAGGAGCCAAATCTGAGCTATGTGCGGGCCATGATTTATGCGCCCCCGAATTGAGTGCCTTCCAGCGCAAAAGGAGCGCTAAATAAACGGAAAACATCGACCTCGTTGCAAATAGCACATAAACCCGGGAGCGGCAAAAGGACGAGTGGGAGCCGTGACGTGGGCGGCACGTTGCATAATCCGGGATGTGTTGAGACGCGCTAAGACACATCGCCGCTGCGGGGGGATTTCCTTGCAAACAAGCGAATTAAACCTTTAAGATTCGGACCAAGACACATTTTTTTTTCTTTTGGATCTCATCTTGAAGGCTCCTTGGGGACTGGAAAAGTTGACCATTTTCGGGTACATGGAGATTTCGCAAATAACCCTCAAATTCCCCGGTGGATGCGGTTTTGTAAGGGTCAACCGACAGGAGTCCAAATGCAGGACCAATTCTAATTATCTTAACCTCTTATTCAAATCAAAACTTCCACATTTCTCTTATTTTCTACAATTTTCCTTTTTTTATGAATCAATAGTCTGTATTATTAATATTTGAAATTGTCTTAAGAGATCTTACAACTAATATCCTAAATAATTTAGAAACATCTAGTTGCGTAACTAATCAAAAACTTAAATTCAATATAATTTTCCCATTATATTGCTTTGAATTGAGTAAAATTTGATCATTATATTGAATATTTGTGTCAAATGCGAAAACTTCATTTAATTTTCATGGAAATGCGTCCAGTTGGAAACCGGAAATTGGTTTGAAATTACAAAATCGTGATAGTTCCGGCAAAGTACTCCAAGTTCAAATTTTCATTGAAGTCCTTTCAATTACAGAGATGATTACAATTTTTGATAGTCGATTAGAAATATTTAAATTGTTTCAAAAATTCGTTAATTGAAAAAACAATTAATAAACATGTTGTGTCTGCCAGTTTTGAAATTTATTCCTTAAAATTGTATAGTTTCATGACAGAGATTTGACCTAAAGAGCGAACATATAACAAATCTTAGTTATTAAAATTTTCCTAAACTTTGTATCATTAAGAGATTTTGAGTTTTGCGAAATATATTTCAATTGTCGGTGTAAGGTTGTAGGTATAGTATAAGGTACCTTATGTTCCTTTCATGATTTTGCACACAATAGAACCGAATGCAGTCAAATCAGACAAATTACCAAAAAATTAATAATGAAGAACTAATTTAATACTGATTTAACTATATTAAAAACTTTTAACACAATCCTAAATAATACATTAATAATATTAGAAATAATTACAAATTCCAACCAAATATGTGTTTTAAATTTATTAATGTTACCCAAACTCCACACAGCATGTGAATAAATCGCACAATTTTTCTACTTTCATTTATTGTTGATTCATGGTGTACCTAACCAAAAACAAAACTTCATACAAGTTAGAAATAAGTGTTTCTTTGGTCCTATTAATCACATCGAAATCCCAAGTACGGGCGCTGATCACCGATTAATTTGTTTCTAATTTGAGATTTCTTTCATTTGATTATAATTTGAGAGTATTTAGAGTATAAAAGACAGGTATTAATTTAAGAAAAACAATTCAGAAGTTTAGGAATTTGCAAATTTTAACTTTTATAAAATAATCATATATTGAAAAAATATATTATAATGGTTTTTTTAGTTCTCAAACAATTCATTTATTGGAAAATAAACTTTATTTTTGTAAATGATAAAATATTATATAAGTGCATATAATACGAAAAAAAAACTATTTTTGTAAATAAAACGACTTTCAGAACATAGTCACCAATATAATTTTGAGACGAGTTCTAAACTTTCAGAAATAAATGCTTTCTCAAATGTTTTGAAAACAATTATTGCAAACGATTAAAACTGCTTCATACTGATGTTTACAAACATGAGTTATTATTCCAGGTGGTGTTTATCTACATTGTTTTTTTCATATTTCTTAGTGCGTTCTGTTTTATAATTATGGGCGGTGTCACATGAAGCTGTGTTTGTAAGGTGGATAAAGGCTAATAGCAATCATTTTGGTAACTTCATTTACATAAAAAAACGATGCAATCTCAGAAACTATGGTGTTTGTAAAAATTGTTTTTTTAATTAAGAACAGATTGTCTTTGAGGTCTCCTCACAGATTTCAATAAAATTTTGTAGAAGTGTTCATGCAAGCATTTGTTAAAACAACAAATCGAAATAAAGTAAAACTTTTCTTATTTTCAGTATTTGTTTAAAATTTGTTTGCAGGAGTTCGGCGGAAACATTTTTAACTTAAGGATTTTTTTTAAATTTTCACCAACAAATTTGTACATAGATGGGGAAATGCCGCGAAAAACTAACATTTCTCGATATTTTAAAGTTAAATAACTCAGGAAATAAGTATAAATAAAAATTTGCTTTTATACACATACGTTACTACAAAGTTTTATCAAAATTCGTGCATCTAATTTTTTTCCCCAAACAAATTAGGTAATACATACATATATGTACATATACGTTATATTCTGTTTTTGTGTTTAGCTCTCAAACCGTGTGCCAAGAATCGCTTTTTAAATATTCTAATGCGAAATCAAATAATTCCGAGAAGAGTTAAAAAGAATATTCAAAAGCTACCAAAGGTAGGTCACACTACATGTGCATACTCAAAGCATTATATGGCATATACCTGCTTAATTTTTATTCATTTATGAAATCACGCACTTCCTTATAAATAGAAAACTATTTTAAATTTTGCGTTGTCCAATTTTAATTCCAAGAAAGCAATGGCCAATGAGAAAATAATTAAAATTGTATAAATGCAAAACTATGTCACCACATTACCTTTTACTACTCAGAATGAATATAGATTTATTGTTTAGTGCAGAATCTAGGGTGATTTTATATGATTTCTTAAGTGTTATTATGTACTAACACACATTTAAAAAAGAGACTACTCAAGTAATTTGAATTTTACAGACACCAACGGGAATAGGCGTATTAGTTACTAAACGCATGTGTTTCTAAGGTAGTTAAATTTTAATTCTATGACCTCGAACTACTGAAACATATTAAAATAAACAAAATCATGCGAAACTGGCGCTCAACAAAGAGGCCGCCGCATTCGACCTGGAACTGCGCAATGTCTGGCTTTTAGGGAAGTTCAACTACCACCGCCTGCAGACAACCTTATTCTTGAGATGATGACTGTTGATAGGGGCACATAAATAATGATTATTCGTCTATAGCCTGCTGCAGTTCTAAAGTGACCCTCAAAGTGATCAAGATATGCCAGCCTCGTGAAGCTGGATAATTAAAGTCCCGGGAATAAAAGTCTAATGCTCACCCCAATAGAATTGCAAAAGAGAGTCTGACGGTTTTTTTGTTATATTCTAAATATAAAAGGATTCCTTTCGGGTTAAGAGCGTCATAGAAGGTTTTCTATAAATTTTGAGCATGATTTATTGCAATTTTTAGCATTATTGCATCAGGCTTTTTCATTTTATTTTAACCTTAGCAACATGTATAAAAATAAATTGAATTTATTTTTTACTTTAGAGTGATATTCAAAGTGAAAATAACTATTAAAACCTTATTTTGGAATATACTCAAGCAGGTTATGGACTGGTCTCAATTATTCGGTTTGTTTTGCATGTTGTATTGTAGAGAGGACAATTTTATGAGTTTTTTTCTTTAAACTATTTTCTGTCTATCTGTCTGTCTGTTTTCCTTATCTACATTTTAGAAACGGATGAACCGATTTCGATTAGATTTTTACAACGTTGTAGAAGATTTTGATTGCTTTATAATAGTTTTGTCTGCCTGCATGCTTGTTTGTTTGCTACACAAATATATACCACTCTTACGACTGCGAATATTAGCTTCAACTTTTCAACTTTAAGCAATTTTCATGAACACCTACTGATATTAAATACCTATATAATGTTTGAAGGGTACCTAGTTGATTTTGAATGTATTATCAAATATTCGACTAAGTAGAAGCGTTTTTAAAACAAATTATATTATAGAGCATTAGTTGTTCGTTTATGATCGTATCGTTTGAATATAATTAATTTTTTTTTAATAATATAAAGCTCATTTAATGATTTTACGTACGACAACAATAGAATGACTCTTAGACTTTTACAGCCCATGTTAGAGATCAAACTAATTCAGGACCAAATTGTTGCTATAAATTTTGAGAAGAAAAGTACGGGTACCTATTTTGATTCTAATATTTGAAAGGTCCTTTCGATATTTCGTTCCATCAAACTAGTACTTTTATTTTTAATTACAATGCGACAAAAGATTTTAACAATCAAAATACTAAATTGATTTTATCAAAATTTTGTCAGAGTTTTAAAATTGCCATTTGTCAATCAGAGTTCCAACTTCCCTAACAATAGAGGACAAAGTGCTATTTGGATTTTGTTATAAAAATATTTCCACCCACGGCATAAACACGGCGTTGTAACCTCAATTTTATCACTAGATTACATTCCTCCATTGAGATAAAAATACTGAAAAAAACTCCTACACACCCGGTGCCGCAAGATTTAAAGCTTGAAAACACTAAAAAATGTTGAAGTGTAGAAAAATAGTGCATGCGGCGAAACAAAAAAAAAAAATCTATGAAATTGAGTAAAGGATAAATTAAAAAGACGGGTCAGAAACACGCACGTTAAACTTTTTAGCTGTTGGCCGCACGCATCGCGATGGTTTTGTTGCTGCGTGTGATTTGTAAACAAAATAAGAGAAATAACAAAAAAATAGTAGCAGCCAAGAAAACTCAATAAATCTATGAAGCGAGTCCGAAATTATAAAAAAGCGAAGAATGCGCCAAAAGACCAGCCGCAACCTGGGGCTGAGGGATATTCAAATTCGGCCGGGCATAGTGATTCGGAGAAAAGTCACATGCGAGCAACATAAGAATTATGCTGCCCAGTGGTTGTGTAATTTGTTTTGATAACGACGCCTGCGGACGTTCGTCGGGTGCGCGCGGGTGGCCCCGGGGGGAGGGGCCCCAGTAAAAAAGTTCGGTGCCGCCGGGGCACCCCGCTCAGAGGAGCGATTTATAGCGATTTTGGGTGTGTGCTGCGGCCCCAAAAACACTGGCGGTCGCAGTTGAGCCCCAAAAACCGAAAATCGCATAAGTCATTTCCGCGGACTTTTCGTGAGCTTTATCTAACGCCTCTTGAAGAAAACGCAACGCGAGTGTGCGTGATACTCGGGGGGAAAAAATTGGCACTTGTGTCTATCGGCGAGATAAATATTTCGGGGCTCTTCGGACTGTAAGTTGGAGCAGTCAAGGCTAGGAGGTTACTGGCCCCGTGCACGCCAGTAACGACGGCAATCGGCCCCTGCACACTACGAACGCGCCCGGGAAAGGGGGCCGCGCTCGCAGTGGAACAAATATTTGCATACGCACACTGATGCACGCCGGACTTAGAAAGGTCATAGGCTTGTGCATTGCAAAAGCCCCGGGCTATTTTTGGCACCCGAAATCCAATAAACTTCTAGAAAATTCGGCTAAGCTTATTTCTGGCGGATTACCACCACCCAGGGGAACGACTAAATGGCTTATCAGCTCTGCACCATGTTCGGAAATGGAAAATTTTCGCATGGCACTTATTTACCGGGAGTTTTCCAGGAAGGGAACTAAATCGTTGCATTCACCCCCTGAACGGGAGGTTCGCGAGCTTTGCTCCCATTAGGATCAAATGAAACCACATATGTACACTCAGTCATTTCCTGAACACCCCCTACCCATTTTGTCGAAATTTACAGCCTTCCAAAGAGGAGCAATGCATTAAATACACTATACGTAAAATTCCCATACCATTTATAATAAATAATATTTTCTATTTGAATTTTAAACTTTAACTTTGATTTTTTAAAAATGAGTTTTCTGTTCTATATGCAACTAGTAGATAGTCCTATTCTTTCTTCTTTGGACTGATCAAATTCGAATTTTGAGGAAGTAATTAATGATATCAACTTAAACTTTTTCAAAATTTTTGTAATTCTTGTGATAATAAAAGGATCTTGTAAAAATTGTATAATTTTTTTTATTATTATTTACCTGTGTTCTTAAACTCAAAATAATTTATTACAGCTTTACAAAATTAAATTTTCCGTAATAGACAATACATTTTTTCATTATTTCTTTAAATGCAAAAAAAGTCCGATTTTCTCTGATGAGGGGAGGGGGTCTACAAAATTAGGAATCCAAAAAATGTTTAATGAGCATAATTGTATTTATCGGGTCAACCAAAATGATAACCTTGGCAAAGATTCATAATATTTTTCGTAGTAATTAAAAAAGCGTCATTTTCATTGATATAATCAAAATTTAGAGATACGAGGAAAAGTTCATCGAAACACAAATCGTGGATCACCGATAGTAACTAACGAGGTCAAAATTCTATCAAAATTGCATTCATAAAAAAGAGTATTGACTAGAAAAAATATAGAGACAAATAATAATAAAATTAAAATATAAATATGGAATGCCAATTTCTGTATTATGAAATTTAAATAAATTATGATGATAACATTAAGAAGGATATTATAATAATTGTAAGAAAATCCAACCAAAATTCAATCGGTTTTAGTAATCTGTTTAGTAAACATATTTTTGAATATTGAAATATTTAAAATGATAAAACGTTAAATTGGTTAATAATTTATCTTAAAAACAATATGAAACGTGATCGAAATAGTAGGACTTTTTTGATAAATCGTTTAGACCATTAACTACTAAAAACATTTAAAATTTATTGAGATTGAAATCGGTACAAAATTGACTTAAATTACTTTGAAAACTCCTTTCAGTTTCACAATTGCATTGATGGTTTAATTTTATATTTCCAAATATAATTTGACACTATCAAGGGAATTGTATTATATGCCGATGTAACTTTACAAATAACGAGCTTCATACAAATTTAAAATATAATATAACATGTAAATATTACATCGTTTATTTAATTTAATTGCATTATGGAATTAAATTACGTTTTATTTGTAGGTTTTTCTAAATCAGTGCTGGAAATACATTTCCAATATTAATTATTGTAAAAATTGAGTATGCAACATTGTAAATATATGTACATTCAGAAATAAGGTCGATTTAAGGATCGTTTTATCAAAGTTATTACGAGTATATTCAAAATGTTTTTTTCGAAAAAAGATTTGTATTCCAAAAGCAGTAGAATTACTTCACCGAGCGAATGTAGGTATTAAGTTTAAGTTAATAACATTATTAAATACGACGGTCATACTTTATTTGTATTTGTGTTAGCTATTGCAAAAGATATGCCCTGGTGATTTCGGGTCGCATCAGTTAATTTGTTTTATAAAATTTGTTTAATAAGCTTCGGAGGGACGTTCGGCTGAGTAATCAATTACGCCGTGAGTGCTAAGCACTTGTGATTAAATGGTATATTGGGAGATGTCGTCATAATTTCATCGATCCCACGGCGTCTTGGCATCCAGCGAAGGCAGCCTTTGAAATTCCTTAGCCCCATTCCGCGGGCGAGGAAAGATTTTAACGGGAAACGTCGCGAAATGTATTCCGCGATTAAATTATGCGTTAAATTGAGCAAACAAAGACCCTCCCGTCCGCGGAATATGAAATGGGGAAGTTCAGGAGGCTCCGTTTCGCTCAGGAAGATTGAAGAAGTCGTTGCTCCAGAAGATAAACACAAAAGTTGCATCACACACATCCCACTTTCTGCATGTGGATTGTGAACCGAGGTGCCAATAACTTTTTGATTACGCGGGGCAATTGTTGAAATACATTTTTTATTTATTTTTTACCCATTTGCGGGGCGGTTCATTGGCCGCCAACAGCTGCTATCGGCGCGTTGGGGTGCGATATCCGCGATGCAAGGTGAGCGCGCGGTGCAGAGCTGAATTGGTAAGTGCCGTCGCATTCGAAAGATAAACCGAAGATAAGACCGCGAATATTTTCGTCATTCAATTGGCTAAAAAATGAAGATCAACAACACCAGCAAAAAATATTTGAGAAAAGAGTGAAGAAAACGCAAAAAAAACGAAAAAAATCAGTCGCGAATTCAACTGAATTTCTTTTCCCCATGCGATAAATGAACTTTTGCATTTTGATAGCAGCACACGCGCGGCAATTTTTGTTTGAATATAAATAATTTCCGCGGACATTCAACTCGGGGGATTTAAAAAAAACATTATACTTTGTATAAAAAGCGAAAAAAATTAAATAAAATTAGGTGCAATAGACTGGCGATTGCGATTCGCTGCTTCGTCATATTTGACAATGAAATTGAAATCGAAAGCCAAACCCCGATAGGCCGCGAGCACGTGAAGGAAATTAAAAATTAGGATGATCCCATGCAGCTGATTAAATGCCATTAATCACGACAACGCAGCACTTAGATCTGACCTTATTAGGAATTCTTTTTCTCAAGTAAATTGCTGCAGTTTCATTGTAAACATGTTTTTTAGATAATCTCCGATTTAGGTCTCTTCCGGTTATTTCGCTTAAAAACCCGGAAAAGACCTAAATTGAGGAATACCCAAATTAATACTTATTACGTATTCGAAAGTAGCACAACAGGAATAGACATCGAAAAATGTATACAGGAAAGAATCTGAAAGGTTCTAAGTGATACATATACATAACTATATTTTTTAAAAAAAGGTATAAAACTTCCATTATCAGCATTTCTTTTCTCAACAATTTGGTCCATATTTTTAATCATTTTCTGTACAGATGATGCAACAATTTGTTGTTCACACACAATAGTGCATCATAAATTTGTTCTTCCCTCAATTTGGTCTTGTTCAATTCAAAGATTATTTTCATATGTACATACATATGTAATATAGTATTGGAAAATTTAACTCAATCCGAATAATACGCGTAAGCGCAATCCCTGAATAGTTCTCTTATTGTTATGGACCGGCAATATCAAATATTTAGACATGAATCTTGATGAACCATTGACCTCAAAGAAACATATAGCATCAGTTATTAATAATCTTGTACGTTACAAACCTTACCTATTCATAAAGAAAACATCCACTCTGGCAAACAAGCTAATAATTCATAATGGGATATTATAGACCCTTTAGCTTTTATGCGATGTTGGGTATTGTTGCAATGCACTCATAAAGACCAATAAACAATATTCAAGTTCCTAATAAAATTAGCGCTAGTTAGTACGAATTTCGTTAGTTGACAAAATATAAAACAATATGTTTGCAATTTTGCTCGGCGCTTTAAATGATAAGATTCTTGATATTTTTTTAGATAATAATTTGTGTTGCTTCAATTTGTTTTCTTCTTGTCCAAAAAATTTACATTATTTTCAAAAGTATTTCTGAACACTGTGAAACAATAGTTTTTGTATTTTCCACACCTGAAATGTTGGACATTGATCAAATTAATAAAAATGTTGAGCTTAAATGCGATTTTGTGAATTTTACTTAATTAAATGTATTATTTTACGAGTTTTGGCATATTGTTTAATATAATAATAATAGTAATAATATAGTAATATACTAAAACAAATTCGCTTTTTGCAAAAATGATGCACGAAAAATGTGTTAACAATTCAAAATATCTTAGAAAACAACAATATCTTTTAGAATTTGTTCGAGATCGTGATGGTAATATGATCGAAGAATGCATGACAACCTTACAGAATAGCTTAGTAATGCAACCAAAATAAAAGATATTTGGTCATAACCGAAAAATGCTGTTTTCCTTATTAAAATTAAATGATTAAATCATTGAGAGTCTCTAAAACGCAATTTCTAACGCAGCTGGTGCGGCATTTTTTGTCATATCAAGTAAAACAATAAACGATAAGCTTACTGCTGCAATCTAGTACCTAGAAGCATTTAAAATTTTCATGCATTAATCGCACATAAATCCAAGATAACATACAAATTTTTGTTTCGTCTAACACTCCAAATAGTTGCACACACCCAGGCAAAGCAAAGTTTGAATTTGTTTGGCTGTTTGAAAATACAATCATAGCTTTGGTACATATTCCAAAACCCAAAATTAATTCTCAAAAAAAAAAAAACAAAAGCGGTTCAAATGAGCCAAAATGAGATGAAGAAATCACAGACAGTGATGACGAAGTTGTCTGTCTATATCGTGCTTAAATTAACCACGTGTCTTGGAGACTATTTGCAAGGTTGAGTTTCGATCGTTGACATTATGTTGGGCTAAGATTATTTAACAGTTCAAGCGAGAAAAACAAGGTGCCCCTCGGCTGCAGAAAGAAGACGATTGGACATTTAAATTTTGAAAAAAGAAGCAACTTCTAAAAAATAGCCGCGTTCTATAGTAACAATAAAATAAAAAAAAAATGTGAATGTAACGATGCGTAATCTTATCTCAAAATACTCGGATTCTGTTTTTTTCGTCCGCATTTTATTTCTATTTTCCTAATAACTTTCAGATTTAAAATCGCCTCGTGTCTGGTGACATTGAAAATCTTTCAAGTGCTACTGCAGGCAAGTACCACCCATGTGTGGGTGTATTCTCGTGTGTAGGTTCAGTGCGATACAAATGCGTAAACTGCGTTCCCAGATAACGAGCTATTGATTAGGAAGCACTCGAAAATTGCCTCCTTTTGTAGTTCTAACGATTAAGTCGCGCACATAAGCGCAAAACTTTTCATGCATCCGATTTTGAACAAGAAATTTTCTCTTATGTTGTTCTCTATTTTGTTTAATTATGAATGGTGTCTAGATATGTGTGTGAATATTTCTGCACGTCTAAGATTTTGCTAATGGGGCTGAGCTAGACTGCTAATGAACTTTCCCTACTTGACCTTCCCGAATGTCAACTACTCTAAGGATCCTTGCTATTTCTGTTTAAGCATTGTCTATACTTTAGCCTCTGCTATTTAAATTTCAAATAATCCAAAATTTGTACCTCGATCAATGTCAAAGTCAACTGCTATTGGTGGCATTTCTATTGCTTTACAAATGGCATAATCTTGTGAGGCGATCTAGCATAATCACATCATCCGACTGAAATAGCCAATAAAACAAGACTGGCCTCATGCAAATTACACCGTCGCTAAGAATAAATTCATCCCGAACGCACTTCGTCAACGCACGCATTTCTGCAAACCAAAATACTTTGGTCGCAACTAAAAAACGACAACGAACGGTTCTGCGGCGAATCTTGTTTCGCGGATTTTTCTATAATATCACGAGGGACAGCATTTGACTCTTAGATTAGCCGCACCTCTAGCCTGGCTAGTAAACAACTTCAAAGACCAAAAAATTGTTGCTCCGTTTGAGGCGGTTGGTTATTTTTGGGGAGACAACTTCGACTGAATTTGTTTATATCAAATAAAATTGGGAATTTATTTTGAGGAAACGCATACAAATGACCGCTGTCCGGCAAAGCTCTGCAAAATGACTCCGTGGGAGTTCATCAACCTGTTTTTCATAGTTTTCGCGGTTTCTTCTATTTTTCATTATTTTTTTTCGCTGCCCCCTTTTGCATACGGCACGTGTCCAGTACGTTTTTTTCACTCACCTTTTTGACTGACTAGACTTCGACAGTGGCCTCAAATATTCGCAAATGCGCTTCGATTATGCAGACGGTATGTGTGGCTTGTTAGGAAATACCCTGTTTTCGGCACAAAACCCATTTAAAAGTTAAAACGAAAGGTGTACTGCTTCTAATAGAATAAATCTTTGGAAACCAAATAAACTTGGTTCGACCGTTCGTATAGTTTCAACTTAAAAAACAAAAAAGCAACGCTTTAATGACTAACGACTCCAACTAAATGACCTTCGCGGCGAGCCCTTCTCTTCCCGAAAACCCTTTCCCAGCGGAGCAAATCACCAGACAAATGCACGACTATCGGTTACAAATTGAATAATTTGAATGACACCGGATTACATCACCGCGGAAATAATTAATTTTCTGCTGGGCTAACGCAACCTTCGGCAAGTGCAAGCCTTTTATTTTGAGAGCATTCCAAAACCCTACGCAAACGAGTTACCAGCGTGTGACCTTAGGGCCATTTTATGTTTCGATAGAACTTAGTATAGGCAAACGTTCGTTATGTCGTATGTTTCAAGGCTGAGGTCAATTTGTTCATAAATATGTCAAGTGGCTGGGTTATGGTGCCCAAAAGGTTCATAAATATCTTGGGCTTCTTCTTGGAGGAGATTTACGTTGACATTTTTTTGAAGGTTTATTTGCATTTCTCCCATCAAAAGCCGGGATATGGGCAAATAGAAAATTTAAAATTTACGAATATATACGTTTTGTGTATTGATTAGTGGTAGATGTCAATGCAATAGAAAAGGCATGTCGTTTACGAGATTACAATTCATTAAGGATTTTTCTGTGCGAATTATGTCTTTTTTTATTCGCAACAGACAATTTTATTGTAGTAATAATATTTATAAACACCAATATATGCATTTATCTCTTTTGGCTTCGGTTGCTTCTTAATTTAGTTGACTTTTAACTTCGAATCATAAAAGTACCCTTACAAGCTTTGACTATAGAGTAAAAATACCACCCAAGAATTCTAAGTTTGAACAGAAAAATTAGTAATCGGGTTAGTTGAAGAAAATAGTTTAAAGTACATATTGAATTATAAATAAGCCATCATTTTGAGAAGTACTATAAAATCAAACAATTTCAGCTAAAATCTGACCTAATGCAAATTTGCCACAAAAAATGGAGTTATGAAACTTTCAAAACTATCGGCGTAAATATTGTAAAAAAGGAAAAAAAGTTTTATAATAAAATAGAACAAATATAATAAAAACAATATTTGAATTATATTCTTTTAAGGAAAAGTAAAAAAGAATTTAGTTGAAATTATTGAAATGTGTTGAAATGTAAATAAATAAAATAGGATGAATTTTAATTCTTTTTGCGATGTTTTCAAATCACCACTTATGTATTATTACTAATTAAGAAGATTATGTGTTTCGTGTTGTATAGAAACACATGTATGAAAGTTCATTCCAATGAATTCTTCTTTTTCTAAAGACTGGTTTTTCAATATCAGTTCAATGCACTCGCTGTGTGGTGCTACCCCGCACATGTGTGTCTTATGTAAATAATTTCGGATCTATCTGGTTAACCGGTGAGTTATGTAGTTTGAATAGTGATTCTCCAAACTACGGTATCCGTCGGGATAGTGATGCTATAGTGGCACGCTTTCAAAATAAAATTCTTAGATATAGCTACACAGCTGTTTAGATGTAATCTATTGAGAAAAAAATAATACCATTATTTACTCTGTACGTACGTATACGACGTATGAACGTAAGAAGACACCTTCTTAAAGTCTCGTGTACCTGTATACGTAATATGGCACATCTTTCTATTTGTTTATTAATTTTAATGACGTCAGTTCACAGTTTTCGTCATATGTAATTAACCAATTCATTGGTGAGGCCTAACATCAATAATATTTACAATTTGTAGAATTTCGCCATTTCAAATTCAGTACATCTATTTTATAATTAGGAACAGGTACAAGAAGTCGATTTTTATTTTACATATCTACATTTTTGAAAGTTTGTCCTCGAAATTTATCAAAAATGTTGCAGTTATAAATCTTTACAGCAAGTTGGTTAATATCAAATTAAATGCTCAATTTTAAAAACTTAAAATTGCGAATGTAGCTGTACTTGAACTTTAAAAATTCAGTATATTGGATCCAAAAAGCAGTAATACATATTAGTAGATAACCATATTTACATTTTATTATAAATTGAAGTCGATGCGATGTGAAAAACAAAAAGTTCTAGCCTGCCTGACAGGTGAAATTCATATGAAATTTAGGAAAATTTATTGCAGTATCTATTTAGTATTAAATTCTGAAATACATACAACTGATTATGCAGTAACTTTTAAATTGGAGAATTTGAGAATTTAACAAAATTGAGGCATTATTGGGCAGAACAAATTTTTCAGTTACAGAGATAAAAAAAATTTATCAATTGCAACATTTTATCTGTTGCAGATTTAAATGAATTACTGAGAATTAAAAATAAAATCACAAAAATATTTTAAAATTAAATTTGGAAAGTACTATGGGCAAATAAAATTAGTTTATCGAATAACATTAAGATTTTGAAATACTAAGCGTAACAAATCACAGGCGATCGTGTATAGTCACTAGAATTCCGCTTAAGTGAAACGAAGTGGTAGTAAATATTGCGACTATCAAAACAATTTCTAGGTTACTTACTGAATTTCATTTTAATTGCGGTTAGAAACTAATTATACTAAATTATCAGGGTTTTGGGTTGAACGTCCTAGAAGTTGTGTTTTAGCAAAATAACTTTATACTAAGAAATAATTTAAATAATTTGGTAGAGCCCATATAGTTAAATATAACTACAAAAAGTTTCTAGTGTGTGTGAGCAGGAATATCTTTGAAATTGATGATAGTGAAGATTAGATATTTTAAAAAATGTAAATATAAATTGAAATCGATTAATAATCGGTTACAGTGCGGGTTTCGTCCTAAGAAAACCGTTTATATTGCATAAGGCAAAAGAGAATGGTGAAGTCGAAATTTGATCTCAAAAAAAGATAGCAAACGAATTACTGGAAACGAAATCCAGAATTAGAGTTTCATGAAATAATGCCGCCTCCAATCCTCGTCATCGCGAATTCTTGAGGTCCACGCGCTCGCAGCATCTTTCTGCAGCTCAAGGCGACGGGTGCACGGCGGTCAAAGCGGCCTTGTTAATTTTATTTCGAGTGCGGTGCACGCGGAGGTGCAAATAAAAGAAGACGCGACAAAGACGCCGAAGTGCTAAATTTTCAAGTTCAATGCACCGCAATCCCGCGGTCATTACCGAAAGCTCCGCGGCGCAGAGCAACGACCCGATGCGATTCTTGCACCGGGCCCCATTCGAGGAGGCTCTTTGTTCCGGGACCGGGACCTGGGAAGCGATCCGAAGAGGGGCTCCCTCCCGAAGGAGAATGACTCCAGGCATAATTAAGGAGTGCTGGGAACGCTTCCCAGGCCCGAATCCAAAGGAACGCGAACTGACCTGGTTCAGGCTGAAAAAATTGCGCGAAACTGACTTGCATTACGTCTGCACCCAAAAATAGCACCCTTATCTGCGAGCCGCGAAAAAAAAGCTCGAATTGTCGCGGAACGGCCTTTTCCACTTCAGGGTGCATTCACATTGCACGGGGATTTGGGTTTTCTTTTTATTGCGGGCAACGAACTCATTCGCTACCTACGTCAATATTTCCACATTTTGTTGCCGGCCGGGGTGAATGCGATTTCTCCAAAAAATTGTTGGGTAATCGCATTGGGGTTAAAATTCGTTCGACACCGCTGATGAGTCGAATTGCAAATGTGTCGCTCGTTGCTCGCTAAGTCAAAATTGCAATATCAATGTATTTGGGTTGGGCGGGTCGTTGCACTTTTAAAACCCCGATTAGATGACTTTGGGTTTTGGGGGATTTTCTCGTTCTAAAGGTCATCCTGCAACATTTGCATAGGTACAGTTGATAAATTATACATGGACTTAGACATTAAGATGAGATGATGTTAAGAAATTTCAGTTCGCAAGACTAAAACTCGTCTTATCGGAATGCCTAGAATCTAAATTTAGCATCGGTTTAAATGAAATAGGATCCCTCCCATTTATGTAAATGCATAATTTTAAACGACAATTGAGTTGAAAAACGTATTTTTACGTTCTACGCATTCTGCTACAAAAATTTTTGAAAATCTAAGCTATTGTTTTGATGTTATTTTTCGGACACAGAAACACTCTGAAAACAAATTGTTGTATATCACTCCTAGATATTGAAAAAGAGATTACGAACAAAAGTCTGGAGTTTTTATGTGTCTGTACGTTTAAAAGAATTCGCTTTGATAAGCTTTGGAGTCAATTGATAGATATTATTTTGATTCGAAAAATAACTTCCTCCTTACCCACTTAAAACATATAAGTATTTATTAACATTTTAATTAAAGTATAGTGATACTTATTATTGATTTTTCTCTCAATAAATTGTTATAACTTTTAACCTTTCAAATGAGGATTCAAAAATTGAATTGTGTAAGGATTAGGTAAAAATTGCTCTCAAAATTATTTTAGTTTTAATAATTTCCATAGTCGACTTTCAAATTGAATCTAAAGTACCTAGTTAAAAGTCCAATACTTTTATTGCAAAAAAAAAAGAAACTCCGCTTATTAGAGTCGTTAAAGCTTTAATTTGATTTATTTGTCTCGGATATTTCAATTTTGCTGTATTTTAAATTTCAATATAAATTAGCGTCAAACAAATGCCTTCCTGCCTGTGGCATTAATTTCCCTAGCATTGTCCTCAAATTCATCCCATAAATATCCAACGATTAGGACACCGTAAGGATTTCTTTGAGTAAAACTTTATGCAACGCACGAGCCACTTGTCCGATAATCTTGATCGTGACAAATGTCGGCAGTAATTAATTGAATTAAGGGGGATTCATCAAGGAAATCAATTCCTCGAGTTCCGAACCTTCGGTTTAATCAAACTTTAAACGCAAAAGGACCAAACAATTCGAGGAATTACCGGTGGGGGTGGTGAGGCGAACCAACCCCGCTACCCGCTTGCACAAATTGGGAACGAGTGTGCTGCAGAAGGAAAGGCAACTTAATCACGCTCGAACAACTAGCAGAAGGGCACCAACCCTGCGAGAATTTGTTTCATTCTTCCCGGTTTTTTCCCGATGTCTCCCGGTCCCGCCTCCACGCCCCAAAAAGTGCGGCATGTTCCCTGTTTAATAAACTGAACGCAACTGAGCCAGGCCACTTGATCCTACAAACGAGGAACACAGGACGTTCTATGGGCCGTGGGGGAAGGGGACACTTTTGTCCTAGTTCGAGAGCTCCAGGACCAGCGATCCGATCCTCTAGGCTTCTCGGCGAAATGGGGATGAAAGCAAATATCCCAAGAAAGTTTTCTTGTTTTTATTTTGAAATGAGCCAAGGTACGAAGCTTGGCTGGGACCCGATTCCCAGGGAGCAGCGCGGCTAGAGGACGGCAAAAACGGCGAAGTTTCTCCTAACTTTGTTAGAAAATTTCGTGAGACAAGGACACGGTCGGGTACACGACGGAAATTAGACGTGTTCTGGAAAGGGGGCTGCCTAGAACAGGACGCCCCGGGCAGCGGGCCCCCTCCCAACGACTGATACAGCACACAATGCACTGGGAGTAGTTGCCCCAATCCGGATTTCGAGAAATCCCCAAGTCAGTGAAAGTTGTCACCTTTCACGAATTAAAGTGCTTTGGGGCGCGTGGAGGTGCGATAATCCTGGTCGCCCCTAATCCAGCTCACTTTTATCTTCCGGGACACTTTGAAAGAAGGCCCTGGAGTTCAGCTTTTAACCAAAACCTCCGGCCGGTAGGCAGCCTCTCTCAACTTTAAATTATTCGGACATCTTCAAGTATTTTTCAAAGATTTATCGCCTTTCTTTCGGAATGGACCCGTAGTTGGGCATTGGAACTTGGTCAACGAATTCCCAGAAGACGGATTTTGGCGGTTCGCCCGGCCAGGAGATGTGCCCCCCGAGCGGGAATCTATCACGTGCCTGGCCACGGACATGGACACGGGACACCAAACTCCAGGAGCAGATAGGGCTGATCAAAGTGAAGCGCCCCGGGAGGGGTGTGGGATAATTTGTACAAGTTTTGCACTTTCGCTCCAGGAAGGAAGGAAGCTTTTGTGGTCTGTTTGCTCTGGAGCTGCTGACGCCTCGGTTTCCACTTTTTTACTACCTTCGAAAAGTCCTTTTTGTTTTCTTAGGATGTGATTATCCTCTGCCTTGTCCGGAAAGTCCAAAGGCTTTGTTGGACCTCCGTCTACCACAACTTAAATTCAGCTGAAAGTTTTTCGCAGCGTTCCGATTCATTGGAGAAGTATTAGGGGACTGGCGACAGTTGAGCAAGTCCCGAAGTTATTAAAGGACTTGCTCCCGATTATAATTTAAGCGGAAGAATTAATCGACTGAGCGTTACTTGCTTAAGGTTATTATGCTATAACTGAGTACTAAACTGAGCCAAGGGTTGAACAAATGACCATACTCCGACATAACATACATTTTGAAGTATTTAAAAGACAATAAAGTATTTGATCAACATTTAGATTTACTTATATATAAATGTCTTTACAGCAGAAGCTAATATGTATAAAAGTAAACCATTAGAGTCAACGCAAAATACTGGTTGTAAAACAATGAACAATTCAACAATCCAGTTATTATTATCAAATTTATTTTAGCTGTATTTGTAATCACTTGGTTTAATATTAAAAAAAGTAAATAAATGTATACAATATTTTGAAAATATTAAAGTAAAAGGCTTATTTCTTTATGCCACTGACTACCCTTTATTTGTTAAGTTGTGATTATATGCCTACAAATACAAAACAAAATATAGAAAAGCCTTATATTTTCTACCTGAATATCTAATTCTGAAACGAAAAAACTGAATTCAGGTTATCATTGGAATTATGAAGATCTTTTTTATTTCGAGTGCTAGTGCCATACATATCAGTCATCCACAACAGCACTAGTATGCGTCAGAGTTATCTTTCTTCTGAAGATTTGAAAACAACACAAGAAAAAACAAAAAAGAAGAATGTCTTCGTCTATCTTAAAACCAAAACAAAACCGCAAAATCCCATTGAAACCACGAAAACAATCAATTCGGTAGGTGATTTGAAAAGATCATGCATTTATGTAGCTTCTCTAAGAATAGGAAAAGCTCGAGAGAAGACAATCGGTCCACCCATCCATGTCAAAAACATCTTCAGTCTTCTATGACCGCACCGCGGATCTGGCGATTGTCGAACTCGTTGCTACTGCAAGAAAGGCAACCTTCTTCCAAGACACTCAAGGTTATAGAGTTCGCGGATTTGACTGCTATTAGCGAAGTGCAATATGGTCGTTGAATTTATTCAGGTGTGGTCCGATGATTGCGAGAAGATCGCATTTAGAAGATTTTGAAGAATTAGAAAATTTAGACGATTTAGAAGAATTAGAAGCCAACTGGCAACCGCCATTAGTTTCTACAGTCGGGCAATGGGCTCTTCTATTCTTTCGAGGCCATACAAATGTTTTCGCATATTATTTTTCCTCTTTGGAGCACTTAAAGCTATCGGGGCTTTGCACTTGGGAAGAATGCCAGGTGTAGCTACCACCTTCCAGGTTTGATCGCTAATCGCGAGAATTTCCGCGGTGTTCGCCCACCCATACACCGGCAGGAGGATCGCGGATCCGCGGTTTTGCAGCCGTGCGCAATGCACGCAAACAGAGTGCCGAGATGAGCTTTTTGCGCGTGCAATAAACCATGCACGGGATTATTGACCCTGCCGCACGAACTAGTTTTGTTGTTAGTCAGCGGCCATTTATGGGAACATTTTTGGGGCTGCCTTTTTCTTTCTAATTTATTTTTTATGTTTGGGGCCGTGCTCTTGCACTTTATGGAGGTACCCGTGGGGCAGGAAGCCGCGATCTTGCAAGATGTCTTGTTCCCTGAGGTATCTAGCTAATCTAGGCATCTAGCGACCGCCGCGTGGATTCCTCAGGCCGCTTGATGGGTTGTGTCCCCCGCGCTGAGGGGTCCAGACCGCGGGAAAAAACGCGAAAAACCCGGCGAACATTTGGAGCTCGGGATTTCGTTTGACTCAAGCTTATGGGGGGCGCGAATTTGAGCATATGGACGGATGATGCTCTGATGGATCCGCTGCATGTCAGACTCTCCCAGCTCTAGAAAATTGCTTTGCAAGCGGCTTTTGCACGCGCTGTCCGTTTTTTGTTCTTTTTGCGGGACTGAGTGACTTCTAACTTTCGCAATAGCTCGCCTGCGCCGACTTC
Source organism: Tolmerus cingulatus (assembly GCA_959613345.1). NCBI lineage: Eukaryota > Metazoa > Arthropoda > Insecta > Diptera > Asilidae > Tolmerus > Tolmerus cingulatus. The sequence goes on along the minus strand of OY390707.1, from coordinate 11,450,702 downwards.
AAATAAAGATAGATGCTCCTAACCGGAGTAGAAGCCAGTGACCGCGTTGAGGGTCACTCGATGGTTGGAATTCCGGTGAAGACAATTTTTTGATTTTGTTGCCCCGGATATCTCCGCTGTGTGCGCGGATTCATTTAAGTTTGGCTCACTCAATTTTTGCGGTGCAGTTCGTTGCACTCTGACTAAGAAGAGCCAACCTCATGTCAATGGACGAATTAAAAAATGTTGTCAGGAAGCATAATGAGTTAAAATGTTCTACCATATTTTGCAGCTTCTATTCCAGCAATTAACCTGCGGGATTTTATCGATGTCGAGTTCAAGGAAAGTGAAAGGTAGGAGGTGAAAAAATTTGAACAAAGAAACATAAAAGAAGCGAAAAAAGTGAAAAAAGCTCTTTCAACCTGACTTAATAACAAATTAGTTCTTGCTCGCGTTTCGCGTCTTTTTTTCCAACCTCTATAAATCTAGCATTCAAGTTTTTGAGATCGTTTTTATACCTCTGTTTTGCTCCTTAGTTTTACTTAATGCTGCTTTCGTGCCAGTAATTTTACCGATTTTTTTAATATCAATTGTAATGCGATACGCAGAAAGAATTTAATAGTCCGATTTTTCGGTTCATGATGGCTATTCTATTTTAGATATTCTATCTGTGGTACCGTAAAACATAACTAAATATAATAGTTTAGTGATATTTTTTAAAAAAGATATATCAAATGTTCAATAAAAAGTGATTTACGACCGTAGTTTTTTCTGTTTTTGTAATAAGCTCTCGGTCAAATCACATAAAATCCTCCGGTACATCTGAAATTAAAATATCAGTTATCAGGTTTTTACCCTACCTACATTATAATAACAAAATTATATTTTTAACTTTATTGTCGTATCGTTAGAAGAATTTTCATTTCAGATCATGTTTTTATCGTAATCGGCGTATTGGAGTGTCCGAAATATACTAACAATAAAATAGAACCGAAAAGAATTAGAAAGTGAAGTTTGCATTAAAATTTGCATAATCTTGTTTTCATTGTACATGTATGTATTAGACTACACTAATTGACTAGAATTAAAGGTTAATATATACTTTAATTAAAATACAATAAATTTCACCTCTAATTGAGTTGAATATTCTCAGGAGTTCTTGTTTTCTTCTCAAATTCAAAATAGTTAACTAATATTCTTATGTTCTAGTCTAATTTTTTGAAATTAAAATTTATGCTGAACTTCTAAGGTGATAAATTGAAATTGAAGAAATTTATATTGATATCATCATATATGTATCTATAGAATTTAAAGTGCTCAGATAGCTTTAAAAGTTTAGCCATCGTGTTAAAATAACAAATAACAAAAACAAATAATATCTTACGAGTTTATCAAAATCAAAGGATATCTATGTAGAAATCAGGACTAACTAAATAAGTTTCAAGGTAAAGAAGTTACCCTGCTACTGGACTGCGCGGCTCATTTGATTTTCCGAAAACAATTTATTTCGAAAAAATCCGGAAAGTGAAAAAACATTAGGAGATAAATGGACGGCATCGCAATTAAGCGAAATAATTGAAAAAAGCTGAAAACAACTCACGCACACTGCCGCGACGCCCAAGAACATTAGAACGCCTCAAATTATGTCATATGTGCCGGAATCAGTCGGTGCGGCAACCGCGAGCCCGAAAAGAGCAGCCCCGCGTTGAAGTCGCGCTGAGGTGAGGCGACTATCAAATTGATCCCCCCGCGGCCCGCGGACCCATGGACCCGAGATGCAGTGGGGCCCACTCCGAGTTAGATGGAAGAAGAAGCCGCGGAAAGCTCGGGGACGCACGCATGGACCCGTTCGCAGGCCGCGGTGTCACAGCCCCACTCACACCGCGGCCCCCAGATAAACTCGCGGTCCGCGGTCCGCGGCGCGCGGCCCCGAGTGTAGTCAAGAAGGAGGAAGTGCTGATGACCCAGTTCAAGGATTTTCTAGCGCTCCTCTAGCGACTGGAACTGCGCCCCGAGCGGCCAGTGAGCCTCCTCGGAGCAAACGGAAATTTTTTATTCAAATTATCGCAGCGCTAAAGAGCTGACGAAATGCGGCCTGCCCCGAAATTCCGCGATTACAGCCGCAAATGTCGCGTTTTGGGGCGCACCTCGCCACCGGAGCCCCTCTGCCCGGACTGTCCAGTCCAATTAGGCCGCCGATGCATGATGTAAGCGCGCATTTTGCTTTTATTGGAGCAGTTCAAGTTCGTTACAGCGGAGGCTCCGCGGCGGCCCCCTCTTACGTAATCGGCCCCAACTCGCGGGGCTAGAACTCATTTTTTACCCACACGCAGAATTTTTGCATGATTAATATTCTGCGCAGGAGCACGTGTTTTATGCTGAAGAAGGCTTCGGGTTTCATCCATTTCGGACTGTTGCTATTGTTCGATCTTACACGATGTAAACGAGTTGGTTGGGGCCCCCTCGATGCAAACGAGGAGATTTTTATCAGATTTTTTTACTCTTATTGGAGAATTAAATTTAGCTCCAGGTGACAAATAAAAAACCAAATCCAAGAAAGGTGTGCTTTGAACTGATAATCAATTTCGACAGATTAATTTATTGATTCATTTTAAGAACGATTTTACTTTTGATACACTCAATCCAAATATCAGAATAAAGGGACCACATGAGTTTTGGCGATATGTTCAAATTTTGGTTAATGTGATTACATAAGATTCTCAGAAATTATTCTATAAATTTTTTAAACTAAAGTATCTGATAGAAACTAAACTCCTTCAATAGGTAGAGGTCAATAACATTAAATGGTTAAACTTTATATGTACATACATACATACATATGTATATTGTAAATTAGTATGATTTTTTACTATTATTTTCGATAATGAATTTTATTATATTATTAAATATGACGAAAAATTTTTTATCGCTCCAACTGCGTCCAATGGAGTAAATTCGTTAACTAAAGAGAAAATTAGATGTAAATCATCACGAGATAAAAACTTTATTATAGTTTGTAATCATACTAAAATTTATCAGAAACAAGTATTAGAAGTAGATAACTTTGATAAAATTTCAAATAAATTTTAGTTTATAACAGAAAAACAAAACCTGTTGTGTTCAGAATTACCCCACGAGCACTGGACTTGATTAAAATTGAGTCACACAAAAATTCTCTGATGATCATGTGTCCATGTAGCACATAAATATATACATACATACATACATAATATCATACTTAAAATTTATTAATAACGCTGCGTTCGTTTTAACTCTCCTATATAATGCTAATTTTAGACAGCCGTAGATCAGAAAACCTGGTTGATAACTCTTAAAACCATTTGGTTATTGCTACAATAATTGTACTAGTTTATTGATTGCATGTGTTTCTATTTTTTGTGGCTATGGTATTATAACATAAGAATCTAATACATTTTTTGAACTCGTTTCCCTTATTAAACAAAATTGTAAACCATAAAATATTAGTCATATGATACATATGCATATGTATGTTTTAATTTTATCATAATAGAGTTACATTTTTTTTTTAATTGCTTTCGTAATTAAAACATGAGTAGTTTCACCGAAATTTTAATGCTACTTATACATAAATAACGTTATTTTCAAATTTTGGTTGTAGCTGTAGGTTTCCAAAATATTTCAGTGAAACATATTTCTCCACAAAATTATTCTAAACTTAAAATCACACAACTCACTTATTATTATGTATTATATATCATAATTTTAGTTTTTATGATTTTTTTTGGGGGAACCACTCATTGTTCCAATGTTTTTGGATAATAGCTGACTTTCAGGTCTGATTTTCTGTAGAATTGAATCTGCAATGTCATTGTGCATAAGTAAGTCGAATCCAGATTGTGATATACATGAATATGTACATACTTCAAATTTTCTTAGGGTTAAGAAGTTCTTTTTAGTTGGCCACACTTTTTCCAAAACTACATATCCTTTAAATTTTTCATAAAATTTTAAAAGGGGATTTCCTCACAAATACATAAATTTTAATTTCATTGAATTTCGTGGGCAGTAAAATAAAGTTGCTAAGTCATATAAAACCAATACCCTTACAACTAAATGAGCGAGTAAATACACATATTCTGCACTTTAAGAATGCCAGTGGCACAAAATAGGAAATTCCTAAGCACATTTTGGTCTCGAAAAGCAAGATCCGCTTAAACGAAATAACTCCAGCGCTTCTGTAAATTGACAAATTTCCATGCAAATGCGTCAGCGCTAGAAATTGTCTAAGTATTCTAGGTTTCGCCGCACTCACACAACCGCCGCGGCGTGCATATTCACTTCTGCCAAAGCTCATTTTAATTGCGTGTAGATCCATGTCGAATAGTTTCTCAGGCTGCAAAAAGTTCGAACGAACCTGCTTCCAAGGTCACGTTCCGAGGCGTTCGGGGTCTCATAGGAAGGCTGCTCCCGTGAGTTCGCACAAAATAACTAATTTCTGCTAGATAGCACCTTAATTGGATGAGCATCGCAAGTGGGTTCGGTGGGAAAAGTCTCCCGGACCCACTACATCCATCCAGCAAGGGTCCTCGTTACCCTTTTACATGGTCTTTGGATCGAACGGGGGAATTGAACTATTCAATTAAAAGTTGTATAGACTAGAACTAGAACAATGGACTCGTTAAATTGACAAAGAGTTCTTTCTTATAATTGGCTTCCTGTTCAAAAAGCGTTAGGCAATTCCCTCATCTTATTCCCTCGTCTGTTTTATCGCATTACAACGATTTTCAAAATTATCGAACGGATGTAAAATAAAAGCCTGGAACCCTTTCGGATCAGAATTCTAGAAGTTACGTAAGGTTTAAAACAATGCTTGGCTGCCAAATAGAGCTACTTATTCTTTTTATTTTACATCGAAGTAATTATGTAGGAAACGCTTAAAAAGTTGTTTTTAAAACAAAAACGAAAGCTTTTACTCTTTTTACATCGACAACACAGGCGAAAATCAAAACTGTAACTTTAAAATTATCTGAGACTTCGAGTAAATCAGATGGAAAGTTATTGTTTTTACATATGAGTATAAAGAATTTAGTTGTGAAAGTCATATGAGAAAGTCGACTTAAAATGTTTTATGATATCAATTTGAATTTACAAAAATGATATATGTATGTATAGCAGAATCTCCTTTTTAGTGTACCTTAAAAATGTACTATCTTTTTAAGAAAATAGTGGGCCTTTTTGAATCCATTTGAGGAGAATCGAAAAGAGTTTACAGAAGTCCTTTTTAGAAAAACATCGCTTAATAAAATTAAATTCAAAAAAATACATTTTAGTTTACTCTAATTTTAATTAATTTTTCCATAGATGGCATAGGGAAAATGATTAAGAATTAACTAAAATTCCTTACAACATCTTTCAATAGCTAAAAGTAGATTTGTAACTACTATAATAACAATTTTTAGGTTTGTAGCAAAATTATTGGTAAAGGGAAATTCAAAACAAATTAATGAAAGTCAATTTTAAAATTCCGTAAAAGGGTTAGACTAGAGTTGACAAATATAATTATTAAATAAACGATTTGAATTTGATAGTCAGGGGGCAGTAAAAGGGGACAAAAATATTAAATAGTCTTTATCTTCCTGTTCTTCTCAACTTATAAAGAAATAGGGTATATTATGTACCCTTCCGAATAAGTAATCCTCCAAAATTGTGTGGGTGTAATACGTAAAACCTTGAAAAAGGTTGAATTATGATGGTAGTTTCCTACTTTGTAAAAACAATATAATGTAAATCTACAGCTTCGACTGTTATACTTAGAGAAAATTGTAAGAGCACAAATAGAGAGTGCCTAAATCCCTTTAAAGTGTGTCAAAAGTAAAAATTAATCTAATTCCTCGAAAGTTTGACCCTTCAAGCAGGAAGATAAGCAAATCCACTTCTAAGGCAATTGAGTAGGGCACTTTACATAAAATTACAATCAAAACGAGTAACCCAGATTCGTTACATGTCGCCCAGCCAAAAACTTTTAGATGGGGATGTCGCAAACAAGGGACATATCGGACCAATTCAATGGCAATATTTCAACTTGTTTTAAAGCGACACAACAGCCGGGCTATCCTGGGTATCTTTAAGGTTGAAAAAAAAGAAGAAGATGAAAAAGTACCCCTCTGGCAGTTGTAAAGGTAGAGGGTGGGTTGAACCTCTCGAGGATGCATAACAGAAAATAAACATTTCCCCCCCTGGAAAAAGAAAAACCGGCCGAGCATAAAAGTTGGTATTAAGGCGATAACGACTGAGAAAGGGTTCCTTGCAGCACATTCCATTGATATGCAGCACTAGAAGTTAGGAACCCTGAAACGCACCCACCCTTAGACAGGGATGCGGAGCAGGGCACACCCCAATCTCGCTCTGTCCTCTGCAACGAAAATATGAACACATAAAGTGCAAAACCACCCAAAAACCTCCAGAGGGCTCCGGGCTGTAACTTAAATAAACATCCTTCCGACGCTCTGACGCAATGTGCGTGCCCTGTTTTTCGGGACTTCATCCCCTTTTATCTCTGTTAATTAGATCAGGGATGCGGCGTACGGCGAATTTAATTTTGGGTTGGTTTAAACTCGGAGCCAGTTCTGATGGACTAATTACGCGCCGTGCCGATGCTTCTGTTGCTGCTGGCTGGGCTCTCTTCCGTGCCGTGCCTGCGCTACAGCACGCTATAAATCAATAAATTACACCTATGTGTGTGCACGCAGAGATCGAAGTCGGTTTCATTATATGCATTACATACCCACCCCGGCTGTGTTGGTCCGGAACAAGTAAATACCCCGCTGCTGGCACCAGGTACGTCGTAATAGCGCGGCACAAGTTGAGCGAAACTTTGCTGCAAAAGTTTTAAGCTCCTGGCCGGGCGTTCGTTCCCGGTTTCCCAGTTCCCAGTTTCCCAGCCATATATAAGCACACAATGGATCCGGGGCGGCTAGGCTACCGAACCGAACCCTGGGGTCTCTATGGTGTGCTATAAACTCGCCCGCATTCCGGGTGGGAGTTTTGATTTAGAGAGGCTTTTAGAGTTGGGCTCGGGTTTTTCAACTGTTCCTGCTGGCGAACAATTTTGAGGAGGAACACGAGTCCAGGCCGGGACTGCTGCGCTTTATGTACTATACAATGCAGAAGGAGACCACACCATGTACCTTCACTTTGATTTATTATATTTCTTTCCTGCCGCGGCTCTTTCCTTAATTATTTATTTTGAAGTTGTTTGGTGCAACTGTTTTACTCAGGTGGAATACTTTAGCGGAAAATATCAACGTGACTCGGTAGGCAGATTTCTCAAAACAAGGTCTTACCTTTTCAAGGACCTCTCTTTCTCCCACGGGAGGATTCTAGGCAATTTAAAACTATATATGTATATGTATAGTGAAGAAGGACATTAAACTCCTTTCCTCTTATTTTCCAGAAAGGAACAATGTATATTATATAACAGACTAGCGGGGTTGCCCGGTTTCACCTGGTGAACAAATATTTTGGTCGCCGTATTGGGTCCGTCATTATGAAATTCTGACATTTTATAGTAAATTCGACACTACCTCAAAATATCCATAGTACTAATTTTCATTTAAATTCGTCGAAGTTCAAAAATCATTGTTCGCCATCTTTAAGGGTAAATTTTGAACATGGATTCGTAATAAAGACATCCAAAAAGAGCCAAACACCAATTTTCATGGCAATCCTTTACCATTGGTGACCATTTTGGGTCCGTCATTTTGAAATTAGCGAATAAAAAGTAGTCTATAACATATGTTGGGCCAGAATATGTAGCATCCTTAGCCAAAACATTAATATGGTCATATCCAGCGTTTAGGTGTACAATTTGGAATGCCGATGCCGCTTGCCGCTAACGCTTGCAGCTGATGCTTGCAGCTGACGCTTGCCGCTTACACTTGCCGTTGACGCTTGTGGCTGACGCTTACCGCAGACGCTTGCAGCTGACGCTTGCGGCTGACGCTTGCGGCTGACGCTTGCGGCTGACGCTTGCAGCTGTCGCTTGCGGTTGACACTTGCTGCTGACGCTTGCAGCTGACGCTTGCCGCTGATGCTTGCAGCTGACACTTGCAGCTGACACTTGCAGCTGACACTTGTTGCTGAAGCTTGCCTCTAACGCTTGCCCCCGACATTTGCCATTTGCCGATGCCGGCATCCAATGCGGCATCTGATGCAGCATCCGATGTGGCATCTGATGCGGCATCCGATGCGGGATCCAACTGCTCCGGTCCAGGCTCGGCTCAACTGCTGCCCGCGGGAAGCCCATCCAAGCCAACCTTCCCCGACGGAGTCCCTGAAAAGAATGAAGGCACAAGTTGCCTGCTCCTCTATTTATAAGGTGGCCGCTCTCAGCCAGGAAAGAGTCCCCGGTCCAGGCTCGGCTCAACTGCTGTCCGCGGGGAGCAAATTTAAATCTCCCGAGACCTGGAGACGAACGGCTGCTGTACCGCTGCCCTGCTCCCAGCTGGGGAGAGTTGCCCAGCACAGGATGAGGTGAGGAGAGATCCCTCTGGCTGGAGTAGTTCCAGTCCAGTTCGAGACCCCCAGTCCCAGTCCCAGTTTGTTTAAATTTTACGCGGCGGCCACTCGCTGGTTGTTTTTCACACAGATCCTGTTCATGGATTTATATTTCCCGGTTCTTCTGCGCCTAGTGCCTTCGCATGTCAGATACTCAATGATTTAATACCTAATTTGTTTTTATTATTACTAAGGTTTTTTATTTTTTATATTTACTAAAAATAGGTATACAAATTAAAGCTATGAAATCTACATATTTTCCATTTGATAGTACTTATATTTAAAAAATAAAGGCTATTCAAAATAAATATTTTTTTTCAATCATAGCTTTTCTTGGTTTAAATTATTTAAAGTCGTTTATCAGCTCAATTAATTAATGAATTGTAAAAATACTACTCTGTATATTTTTTAAATTTTTATAAAGGACTCCGATGCTAATGCTCCTGGTACTACTACTACCGCCATCTTGATTTCCAAAATTCGAACGGAAATTCGCAATAAGGAAACCGAAAAACCCTAAAAATACCAACTTTCCTGCGAATCCGTCGATATATTCAATTTTTGGCCGTCATCTTGGGTCCGCCATTTTCAAATTCGCGTATATAAAGTAGTCTATATGTTCTGCCGGAATATGTAGAACCTTCATCCCAAAAATGAAACTAAACAAATATGTATGTACATACATGATATTGAAAAAATGTCAACTACAATTCAATTTTGAATAGAATAAAAAGAGCCCATAGTGCCTTTCTGATTCATTGATTTTATTTTAATTAAAAGATAATCCTAGGCCGGTTTTAATCAACTTCAATTTTCACTATGTGTAATTTAAAAAGGTCCAAGTTAAGATGAAATAATATTCGATATTTTATAAAAAAAACAAAACGTTTTAATTACAAAAACTGAAGTAATTGTTTCATTCAATAAAATGAAGGTACAAGTTACTTCAAGGAGGAGATTTTGCTTCAAAGTAAAATATGTTTATGCACATTGGATTACTACATAGATTTATTTTATGTTTTTATGTAAAGTTATTAGAGCCAATATTAAGTCATAAAGTTAGAAAAAATTAAATTCTACAATTTAGAGAACAAGTTTTGTAATAAGTATTAGACACGTTAATTTCATAGATTCTAGTATTAACGTTAAATTTAAAATTAATCTATTCTTTAATTTAACGACTGCTTCTTATTTACATACTACCTTATGACTCACTATGCTTCATTCTGCTTCTACAGTAAAAAATATGTTGTTCTAAGTCTTAATTATGGTCTTACGTTCATTGCACCACCGTTGAAAATCAATTACGCTCTGCTGATGTCATTCCCTTGTAATTAAACGCGTTAGCAAACATTGCGTTGTTAAATTACAAACGACGCTGCGTTCGGTTCTAAGTGTGTGAAGCAATCGCGAAATGTTTTTTTCCTAGGTTTGTTATTATATTTTTTTTGCGAGGGCCGGCCTCGCCTGCACCCACACATTACCATAAAACTCACATGTGGCCGATTGCGATGCTTTTTGGTTTTCGGTTTTCGGCACTCCATCGCATTTCGGGAATGTGTCCGAGCGCTAGAAATCGGCGTTCGCCGCGGCCGCTTGGATTCCCGGATGGGTTAGAACCTGATGCGCGGCTCGCGGCTCGCGGCTCGCGGCTCGTGAGGAGAGCCATGAACCGCATTCACGGCCGGTCCTCGACTTTGCAGATTGCGCGGCCGATGCTCGTTAGACACGCTGAGGTTTCTTCAAAGTTTCTTCAAAAGTTTCGCGAGTTTTTTGTCTTCTGGTTCACGGCAAAGACTCTTGCGCTGCTGCTGTGGTTGTGCAGCACTGCGCACAATTCTTTAATTCTCCAATTCTCTAATTCTAAATTCTAATCCGTGTCTCTATGTGCGTTTGTTCACTTTACCTTTTTTCTATTTTGAAACGCTTTTTTTAAAACGCGGCGTTTTTTGTCGAGCAGCAGCTGAACTTTTTCAAGGTGAACGCTTAGCGATTAGCTTTTCCCAGGTGTTGAGGTCCGAATGTAACTCCTTAACTCTTTAACTCTTTCGGCGAGTGCACATTAGAACCAGTTTGCATTGGTGTGCTATTCGCACATATCCACTTTGTCGATTATTTTGATAGCCTCACCTCGCAAGGCGTTAATTTTCGTCGGAAATGCCAGGTGAATTCTAATGGTGTGCAAAGTGCATTGGTCTTGGGTTGAAGGTTACTCGCGGGAGCTGCTCGTTACTTGTTACTCACTTTTTGCAATTTACTGCGCGTGTGGCTTGTTTACTGTCCGGATCATTATTAATTCGGAGGCTAATTTGGTTTTACGTAATTCCAAATCGTACTGGATGCACGTTTCTGCTTCCCATGAAGGCAATGGCCTTGACATTCATTATATTTTGCAAATTAAAATGTTGCGGCCACCTGTTTTTGCACACCTTTTGCAGTTTCAACTGCGCTTTAGTTAGGAACACACCTGCACGCCTTAATTGCGTATGAATCACAATTGACATGGGAACAATGGGTTTTTATATCCTGCTACTACTATTTTTGTGTTTTTGTTATGTTTTAAATATAGCAAAAAATATCATTATGAGAACAATTATGTTCAAGCAATCATGATACAGTAGAGCATATCGTAAATTCTTCGAATAAAACAGTCATACTATCACACCAGCAAATATTTGAATCTATGAATTTTCAATTTTGACTATATCGAAGTAGTCGTGAAAAAATTCAGTCACATTGAACCGCACGGAAGTCACGAAAATGTCCGGAAAACTGTGTTGAAAATTTTGTATAATACCAAAATCCTTTCGCTGTTGGTACTGCACTAAAACTAGTTACTAAAACGGAAAATGTCAAATATAAGAAAGATTCAGTTGCAACTTGACAATTTACTTAATATAATTAGAACTATTAAGCACATATTCAATAGTATAATCACCATTTCTTCATAAATATTTTGATGATATAGTAATAATATGTACAGATGCAGTATACAAGAAAATTTTGAATCAAAACCAAACATAACCAAAAATTATTATACAATTATTATACTTTTGGAACGCGTCTATGTTGTTATCTGCAGTAACTACGATCTTACGATGGCACTCTAGAACTATAATTACGCATTGGGGTACAAAAATATTAGTTGGAGTCGCGAAAAACAAAGCAAAAAGGTCTTTAACAGACATACATCGAACATCAGCTGAACTCAAAAAGAAGACCAATCAATGGGGTTGAGGTTCCTGGTAACGCACAGATGAACCCTCCCTTAGCCGGTTCATCAGCGACTTCATTTCCTTTAATGCCGGAGTGCCCCGGAACCCAGCAGAGTGAACTCTGTTGGGGGCAGCCAGGCGTTGAAGAAAGCCAAAGTACTCCTTGACGAGTTTTGAAGGGAAACGCACCCAACATGACATGTCATTATGTTACTTATATGCAAAATTAAACTTAAGTACGAAAATACCCACTACCACATTTATGCTCTTTTGGATTGTAAATGTTACTCAAAATTGAGCCACTCACTTTTAAAATCGATTAACTACACAAACAAAAAAGGGAGCACTGATGGAAATTTCATCCCTTTGATTTTAATAATTTATTTCAAATTTTAAAATTTAATGAGTATTTTAAAACCTTATTCAAAATATTTTCAATTTGTCAAATCAACTCATTTATCGAATGTCTCTAAAAGCACGAATGGTACGTTTTCATCTTCATAAAATTGTGATTCTGTATCATAACTTTTTGAAATGATTTAAAAAATGCAGAAATTATACATCGCGCAAATTATCGATACTAACCTGTATACCTGGTTGGATTTTGTTACATGTTATTGTTTATAATAATGTTGAAAATTTTGTCTTCTAGTGCAACAGAATTTGTGTTAAATGTTTAATTCAAATATACTTGATTTTGTATAACATAAAAATGATTCAATGATTACTGGTGCACTAATATTTGTTTATTCACGTTAAAAATTGCTTTTTAATCATTTATGATAGGAGAAATTATAGCACCAATGTTTATTATTCTAAAAGCTATATATAAACTCTTATTTTATTTACTTTACCTATTCTAAATTTTAGCTATGTAAAGGAATTTCCGAAAATTTTATAATTGTCTTAGAATATAACGAGTTTTTCAAAAGTAGCTATTGCTTCTTTTTCTATGATTTTAAAAAATCTCTTTCTTCATTACTTATGGAAATTTTCTAGAAATGCACGGGTGACTCTCTTTAATGCCTTCTGACTCCCCCTTTTAAAGTCAATTTGTGAAATATCCCCACAAAAGCCACGACTTCGTTCTAAGCTGATGTTAGAATTTCATCTTCACCCCCTTCACCCCCGTCGCACCACTTTGAATTGTTTTGCTCGAACCGCCACTGCGGAGTCCTAGTCTTAAGTCAAGCCAGCCCCCAGAGCGCGGAGTCGTTAATGAAATCAATGAATAAGGAGTTTTTGCATTTTAAATGAGAAAAAATTAAACAACCGGGGAAAGTTCATAATGCAATTCAGTCACGTAGGGCTGCTGTGCCAATAAATCCTGGGGATTGCCCAGGAAAAACTGCGCTAGCTCCGAAAAGTTTGGTTTGGGGGTAAAATTTTTTTTTTGACTTTCCAGGCCATCGGGATCGGGATATCGCAGCAACGACACAGAAAATACGCACAGATGCATCCACCCGAAGGAGAGCGGCAGCCGCACCTCGGGCGTACATAGGTCCCACCCCCGAAAATCGACGCCCGTCGAACAGAATGTGGAAAGGGGTGAAAATTGCGTTTGCCGAATCAACATAATCCCCAGTGCCCTGAAACTCTCTGCTTATCTCTTTCCAGCGCAGCCAGGATGCTGTGCGGGCTTCAGCTAAATTTCCCATGGTTTTTGTGCACATCCTGGGGCACTTTCACTGCTTCCTTCTTCTATCTTCGGTGGCGGCAGCATCATCCCCCTTTGAACGTCCTTGCAACGAAATCTTGGGAGCCACACAAAAACAAAGGACGAGGAGCGGAGGACGGGAAGCCGGAAAGCAGCGACCGAAAGTGAAAGGGCCGCGCCTGCGTCTCGAGGTCCACTAGAAAGGGATTTCTTCACCCATACACACACCTCCAATGATGCGGGGGATGCGGGGGTGCGTGCGAGTTTAGTGCAAGCTTTCACTTTTAAATTATCCACAGTGTCCTTGCCAAGGCAGCGACCGGCTCCCTTTCGCTCCCGTCGCTGTCCCTTTCTCGCGCGGACGCGACTCACTTTCGCTTTCGAAATGCAAACACACTCACAGGCCGTGCATTTTTTTTCGAAGTGAAAGTGATTTGTTTTCCTCCGATGACATTAATGTTGGGGGAGGTGTGGGCGCCATCCAGGTTATTGCAAGCACATAGGGTTACCAGGGTACTGCACACATATAAGGACCTACCCTGAAGGTATGCGGGACGAACGAAGGGCAGGAGAAAAACCTAGGTGTGCTCTGTCGTGTGGGATTTCCTGGCTTTTCTAGTGCAAATTAATTGCAGAAAATCAATATACAAGGATATGCCGTTAGCAAATATAAATAGAATAAAAAAAAAACCTGGTACTAATAGGTGCGCAAAGGTGAGGAGAATTCGCTTATCATTTGATCATTAACGCGAGTAGGTACTTGTAGGTTGTTATCAGACATCTCGATTTAGAATGGTAACGCTAACAACCTGTAAGAAAGCGATCTGAATTTATTTTTGAATTATCCCCTGAATATCAGATATAATAAAATAGTGTTGCAAAAAGTTTTCAAATTGGATTATAACTTTAGTACTAACCCATTAACATTAAGATTGCACAAACAGAATTGAAATATTCCCGAAAAAATTGGGTATTATACACAATTAATACATGTCATTATTATATCTGAAAAAACTAATTCCTAGTTAGTTGAGATGTTATTTTCTCAGCAACTGACATTTTAAATGGTATGCGGATAGTTCCACGAGAATTTGTTAATGTTGGATCCAAATTTTGATGGAAAAGGATAAAATTTTATATCATTTTGAATTTTATGCTATGGATGAGGATGTGGCAGGATAAGGTTCAATTTCATTAAAGTCATTTAACAATTTTATGGGTGCTATAATATGCTACAGATCGACTTTGTTACATCCACTTGCTATTTTTCTTAGAAAGGGACGATAATTGGTTTTTACTTCTTCCATCAAAATAAATTGATTTTACTTAAATAGATTTTGCCCACACTTTTTCCTTGAACCTAAGTTACAACCGCGTGTTTTTTCCATATATATATTAGTTGTGGTTCCTTTTAGAATTTGATTCATCTAAAGTTCAGAAATAAGCAAGATATGTCATCTCAAAAATATTTGCTTAATTAGTAAGTTAACAAATTAATTTACCTTCGGTATAAATGCAAAATTTCAAGAATCGACAAATATGTAGGTACCTGGTATCTTTAAAGACAAGATCCTTTCTTAATTTTATAACAATGATCGCATGATGATTTTTAAAATCAAACTGATGAGAATTTTGAGTCCTGCAATTTCATTCATGTAATATGTAAGTAGTTGGTGCATTGCATGAATTCTTGCAGATATTATCGACACTTTATGTTTACCTGAATGAATTTACAAAAATATGTACTTATACGCATTTATTTCTGAGGTGGATGAAAGTATGTCAATATGTTGTAAAATAAAAGGGTATGAATTTAAATTTACAATATTAAATTTTAGGTATACATATATATAGTATATGTATTCTGTACAAAATTATATGCTATTCTTGAAATGTTTTTTTTAGAAGAATTATTACTTCACTTCAAAGGTTTTTCGAAAATCTTCTTAATTTAAAAATACCATAAGTTAAATATGGCTGGAATTATACCCCGTATTTCTCTAAATTTACTTTGAAGGCTGGTTTGATATATATGTGCTAATGAGAAGATCAGGCTTTAATAATTGGCAAAAAATTCCGAAAACGCAAAATCTTCAAAGGGTAGCTCTTTTTTTTTTGGCGTAGAGGCACAATATTCATCTTAAAAAAGATAAATCTTGGCGAGCTACGACAATGCGGCAACCCTAGGTGCAGCTTATTAAAAACTCAATTTTATATACGTTCCCTTTCCGCTTGCACCACATGATGCCGTCACAGTGCCCCATCGTGGCGCTCCCGAGTCCCGAGTCCCGAGTCCCGACTCCGAACCTCGCTCTGAGATGGTTTTCGTAAGTCCGTGTGCACTTGGATAAAATCTAGGGTCGAGGTCTGGGGCAACACCATCCCCAAAAAGTGCGTAGTGCGCTAGTGAAAGTGAAAAGAGAAAGCGAAAGCGAAAGCCAGGCGAAAACTTTCACGTGCTCTCGACGAAAGCAGTCGCACACTGAGGCATAGAATTTTTAATTTTCAATCCCTTTTCGGTGCACAAATCCCTGGGAGTTGGGCCACCTTCCGCCGAGGGATGTTCGTGTGCAAGTGCGTGTTTGGGGCCCATCTCGGGCAGCATGTGCCCTCTTCCGCTGCTCAGGGGGTGGGATGGGATGAGGCCCCATCAGCAGAACGACCTCCACCACCTTCGGGATCTCATCCCAGCCCCAAGCTCCAGGCGGAAGGTGTAGGCAACTTTTCGGGAAAGTTGCATGTGTCCTGGATTTATCAGTTTATGTACTTTAGGCGTGCAAGTTACAGCTACTAGGACGACGGGATGGCTTATATACACGCAAATGTCATTCAGCGGAGGCCGGGGCTCCTTGTACATAAAAAGAGGAGAGTCCCGAAAACCCGCACAACAGCAAAGGGAAAACGAAGCAGCCCTCATCGGGGCTCAGGAGGCTCAGGAGGCGCTGCAAGACGAACAGCGAAGAAGCGAAGCCATTCCAGTGCAAGGGCCAGTGGGCGGTGGGTGGGTGGCGGGGGCCTGGAGCTGGGATATTTTAAATAGAAAATCCATAAAATTAATATGCGTGTGAAGTGGAGCACGAGGAACTGGGGCTCTTGCGTTTTTAGTTCCAGTCGTGCGCTTCGCTCCGCTGGCGCAGCAATAGCTGACGATGCTGGTTTTTGGGGCCGTGCGGGGGCGGATGGGTGGTAGTGGGTGGCCCCGGGGCGGAATCCCGAACAACGGTTCGAAAGTTCTTCGAATTTTTGCACCCCCATCCCATCCCAACAATGTGCGTGATAAACTTTAAGGCCCACCCACCGCCCGTTCCCGCACTATAGTTCTAGATCTAGTGAAAAAGAGGAAACGAACCCTAATGAGCGGTTTCACTCAGGGCAACCCGGGGGATGGTGCGGCGGATGCTGCAGAGGGGGATGCTGGTGGTGGTATCCCGGGCGACTTTTCACAGAGCGCTTCCCGAACTGCGCCGATAATTGCAGGCGTTTAGCTCGCGTACCACTTGAGGGCTTAAATTCCATTGGTGAAGGACTTCAAAGGGCTTCTCCGGCGCTAGGCCCAGCCCCGCAGCACCAACGGCCATTCGGGCGAAGCCCCGCAGCATCCTTTGAAGTGTACACAGGATGAAACAATAAAAGTGGACGATGCTCCCATAAATTTTGTATATTCGTTTCCGATTTTTTTTCAATTTCATAAACATCGGCCCCCGAAGCGCCAGGACAGGCCCAGGCCCAGGCCCAGGCATCGCGGCACCCGGGCCTTCCCGAGCCGGGCGCAAAAGAGGTTAAAGACACATCCCGGCAGCGGCTGATCGCACTCCAGATAGCTTTTTGGCGCCTCCGGGCTGAAAACATCTTGAGCTGTGATTCAGCTTTATCGAAAAACGAAAAAGGAAGACATGAAGAGCCATTCGCCCCGATAGCATCAAATTTAAGAGAATTTTATCTCCGGCAGGGCCGTCGTAGTCCTCGTCGTCGACGTCTTCTTGCCGCTTCGGTGCTCCGACGGTCGCGCAGCATATTTTCCAGTAAACGGGCCATAGTTTTTGGGTCTGTGGGATTCGTTGGGAATGTGCCCGTTTTAAAGTTTTCGGGTCCGGCCCTTAGTCGGGATTATGTCAGGCAAAATATGGGTTCCCTGATTCGCCCTCTGCGAAAGGATTACGCCGCCAGAAGTAATCAATTTTGGAGAACTTTCAATCTGAGGATCTGGGATTGAGTTGATTCACTTTGAGAAGATTGGTCACCATTACAACGTGGTCGGATTTCCGGAATGAATGAATGATTTTTGAATACTAGGTCACATTGATCTTAATTGGGTAAAATTAGTTTATAATGCATGTAGTATTCATGTTTAAAAAGCAAACGGAATCAAGCACTCTCTAAAGAAAAAGAGCTGGCTAGTATACAATTTCTTAACATCGTTTTCCAATCGGGGAATTATTTAACTCAAACTTTAGAATCCACAAGAATGAGGTATATTCCTTCCTTCAGGCAAATCCTCCAAAAGGTTCAGAAATTAGTAATATTGCGTTTTAGGACTGAAAAACTCAAATATTTGAATACTCTCAAACTTTAATATTTAAATACTCCTTCACTAAGTACCTAAATACTCCCTTCTAGGATAGTTTTTCTCCTTAGTACTCGAATATTCGGGTACACAAAACTCCTTCACTAAGATACGGTCTAAGGCTAAGCCACAACGAGTTTTGAATTCTCCGAACTGAAATTTTCAAGTATATTCAATGAAAGTAATTGCTTACTTACATTGAACATAATATTTATGATAAATTTATACTTATTCATTGGAGATATTTCTTCTAAGAAATCTAGCTCCAACTTTTTATTGAACGCTCAATTTTATAAATGTATAATGTTTTTATTTTATCGGACATATTTAGGAAGTTGAACTTGGATATTAAATTTCTTATCTAAATCTCTGATTTCGATATTCCGATAGCTTAAGAGATATTTTAAGGCAAAGTCACAAAAGTAATTCTAATTGTGGCGTAAAGAATATATTTGCAACTTAAGCAAGCTTAATACGTACAGTAAGTATAAATTGTAGAAATTGTAGAAATAATAATTTTAAGGTTGAATTTTTCATTAACGCGTTTGCTTTATCACAACTTTTAGATAAAAGTAATTATTGAAATTTAACAGAAACGTTCTTAACGTATTCTGTGATACCTTTGCTAAGAGTTTTATGAATTCCTCAATAAATATTTGCTTTTGCCTCTAATTTTATTTTAAGCACTTCCTTAAATAAATCATTTGTATGTGTGTAGGATTATAAATAATAATATGCAAACAATAAAAAAAGTGTTGTACTTTGTTAAATAATTTTCGCCCCGATTTTCGTGTAGTAAATCGGGATCTGGGCAATTATTTCTCAAACTTCTCAGACCTAGCCTTAAGTAATCCAAGTTATTAATCCCCTGTGTTTTGTAAACAGTGGTTAAGAATTTATTTCTGTGAGCTTCCAATATCTTTAATTCTGAACTATAACTTGTTTTTAGTCCCGATTTTGAACTATTGCAAATAGGCACTTTATTTTATGTATGCACACAACGCAACGAATGGGAAATCGAGTTTTACATAGCTGTTAAAACCTGAAAATTCCCTAGTCTGGTCTCGAGTCTATGTATTTTTGCAGGTAAAGGTGTTCAAAGTCCGCGCCACCCGGATCTTTATATGATTCGAAATATGATAGGTGAAAACGAGTTTTCATGAATTTGTGTTTATCTATGCAATATAAAGAAAATTAGAATTTGTATTTTTGAAGCAGATATAATTGCAATTCGATTTACACGACACTCTTTTCTTTACGAAAGTGGTTGAGATGAAAAGAATTATAGAAGTCTGTTTTATGTATAGAGATAACCAAATTCGTTAAACCGGAAATCCCCGATTATCCCAACATTTTAAGTGAAGAGTGGTGCTCATTTTGCCGTCCAGTGTTGAGTTCTCCATTAGCCATCTGTCGGGAAAACATTGTAACCACTGTTTTAAATGAAGGAAAATGCCGCTCCAATTTGACTTTTCCGTACTTCATCCATGTTTTCAACAACTGTCATCGGCTGACAGTCGCAGTTGGTGTGACAGCGAAGGCCCGATTTCCAAAGAAGTCAGCTGTGTTGCGTGCGGACGGATAACTTTTAAATTATTTAAACCTAAATTCTCAGTGAAAGCGCATTTCAAAACAAGACGACCTCAAAATGATTAACGCTGCATCCAGGGTGTATCTGAGGGGCACCAGCACGGCAGTTTCGAACGCCCTGAAGCCAGTCATCGCAGCGGTCCCAGGTCAGCAGAAGGCGGTCTCAGTAAGCAAGCCACTAGAGCACTCGAGCCTGAAAGGGCCGATCAAAGTATCTTCTGGTCTGACAAGTGAATATCTCCTTTTTCGCGAACCCACCGCTCATAATTGCATAATTTCAGTAACTCCTCGATTATGTAACTCTGAGGTTATGTCCGCTTGTGTCTCAAGTCTCTTCTCGTTATCTTCCAGCTGCCACACAAATCCGCAGTGCTCACACGGACCTGCAGGTGCCCGACTTTTCCCCCTACCGCCGGGAATCCGTTCAGCGGTCCTCTAGGAAAAATGACACCTCCGAGGAGAGGAAGGCCTTCTCCTACATGGTGGTGGGCGCTGGGGCCGTGGGAAGCGCCTACGCCGCTAAAGCCCTTGTAACACAATTTGTCAGCTCCATGAGCGCCTCAGCCGATGTCCTGGCTCTGGCCAAAATCGAAATCAAGCTGGCCGACATCCCCGAGGGCAAGTCGATGACATTCAAGTGGCGAGGCAAGCCCCTTTTCATCCGCCACAGGACTGCGTCCGAAATTTCAACAGAGAAGTCTGTCGCAGTGGGAACTCTTCGGGACCCACAACATGATGACGTACATTACACTTAAACCGTTTACAAAATTACAATTTATAAAACATAACTCGTTTTCTTCTGCAGCAACGAGTCCAGAAACCAGAGTGGCTCGTCGTCATCGGTGTCTGCACCCACTTGGGCTGTGTGCCAATCGCTAATGCTGGGGACTTCGGGGGCTACTACTGCCCCTGCCACGGCTCTCACTACGACGCCTCCGGGCGCATCCGGAAGGGCCCGGCCCCCCTGAACTTGGAAGTACCCGAATATGTGTTCCCCGACGAGGGTACTCTGATCGTTGGTTAAGTGCGAATGGTTAGTTAAATTGCTTAAATTCTATTGAGGAGGAACTTGAGGTAGGAGACGTGGCGAACTACACTGTAAGACCTAAAGTGATGATAATTTGAAGTATTTCTTCTGTTTCTAATTCAAAAAAATAAAATAAATGAATTGGTCCCTGGAATTCAGTTTTTACATATAAAGAACACCGAAACCTTTTTAGCCGAAAGAAAATATTGTTCTTGGGGGTTTATCCCTTTGTTGCTGTTCGTTTGAAATATTTTTCTGTTTTTATTATTCTCCATAAAGATTATCTTGCTCCTAAATTTTATGTATAAAATAAAGTCTATGTTACGGATCAAAGTTCACTGGCAATTAAAAAGCTTTTTAATACAAATCTAATCGGAAGTATTTTAAACTAAACACGACATTTAACAATCGTTCGTTGCAAATGTTGCTTTTAAAAATTGTATATGGAAAGAGTTTTAATTTCTTTTAATATTTGAAAAGTATTTTCTATACTGTATAAATTTATTATCAGTTTAATTCATAGGTAATGATTTCTAAATCTTCATCTAAAAAATATTACTACAAAAACGATGAATGAATATGCGGTTTTCAACATGGCACATGGTTTGAAATTAAAATTTGTCGAGGATTCGCGCTGGGGGTTTTGCATATTATAAAGAATTATTTCGAAGAAAATTAAACTTATGTTGTGAGATCTTATGTTTGTGGTAAATTTCAAGATTCTTAATCAACGGGAAGTACCCTAGTTTTATTTCATTGAGAAGGAAACGGATTTTTTTTTTAGAACAAAGGAGCATATGCTTTTAGTCTCTAACTTGGAACGATGCAACTTTATTACTATTTTTCGATCATTTCTGAAAGTTGCAATTTGATATTAATAAGGACTTGGTTTAGACTTAAGAGTAAGACCTATGGGAAACATTTTAACTGTCTGGAACTCAACTAAATAAATTTTGTTGAATTTAGCAGAATAGTTTGCACTTAATTTATATTTTGGAGCCTACATCAACAAATTTTTATTTTGTGAAAAGAAAATCGAATTTTGATTTATACCCACTTTGGGTCAAAAAGTTAATTGAAAAATTTGCTTGGGTTCTAAATTGCATTGGGTTCTAAAATCTAATGTAAAAAACGGTTTATAGAATTAAATTAAGTTAAATGGAAAAGTTTTTGGAATTATTTTATAATTTTTAAACATGGTCCACTTTTGATTGTTAAAAAAAAAAGTGGGCTGAACATCGCTAATATATTCTTTCCATGTTCCAAAAAGGGGTTAGTGTCCTTGATACATTTTGAGAAGGGGTGTCCAAAGGAGGTGGATTCCTAGCTAATCCTAACACCATTGGTTGCTGTCCCCATTTCGTTGCGTGTTTGACAACTGTGGGAATTTCCCAAACAATAAATTGCAGACAGTTTTGACGTTTGGCTCTTTGAGTATTTTAGCGAGCTAATTTATTTGAAAAATCGCGGCAACAACAATGAATTCCGCAACAAAAGTGAGTGGAAACTGTTGCTGGGACTCAAAAGAATCCCAGGAGTAGTTATTGAGCCATTCCGATGGCCAGAAATGAAATTATTAAACATTGATTGACGGTTTACTTTTAACTGCCTCACTGCAGGCGTTAATAAAAGATAATTTCAGCTCGATTTCTTTTTCAGGTGGGTGAGATATTTACAGCGGCGGGCCAGGCGTTCAATCGTTTAGGAGAGCTCACGATGCAGCTCCATCCGACAGGCGATTCTCCTTCCGGGTAAGCGAAATTTTTTTAGCAAACAAGTGAAAAAGAAAGTTAAATTCTTACTGCCCGCACTTTGCACTCACGATTTCAATCCATTTTTAAGGAGCAAGTGGACAGATGAAGAAATCGACATGCTCCACCAGTCGATTAACCGATTCTCAGAAGATCTCAATAAAATCAGTTTGCGTATCAAAAATCGGACAGTGTAAGCATCCTTTCCTTTCTTCATCTGTTCTCCAAATCTCGCAGAATAATTTTGCTCTTATGGTCCTCTCTGTGCCATTTCAGCTCACAAATTCGACAAACACTGAAAAAGAAGGCTTTCGAGGACGCCGGCATCCCAGTGAAGCAGATTCCCGTGCAGCACCAGACCGTCGTCCAGGCGATCCAGCAACAGACCTCCGTCCAGCAGATGAAGACTGACCAGGTCGTGGAGAACACGACGGGGCTGATGGGGGCCAAGTCGGCGGACGTGATGATGACCCTCAACCGACTCAACACCCAGGAGAACGAGGTCGACGTTGAGGGACTCTCATCCGATGTTAAATTGGAGTTCACTGGGGAGGAGGTGGCCGGATGAAATCAGGCGGACGACGACTTCTACTTTTAGAACGGTAGGAATCAGAACTGGACGACTCAATCGACGAAGCGAATCTTTTTTATTACGCTGTATAAATGTACAAAAGAGTATTAAATGTATCTATTGGCTGGAACTGTCTTGGTAGAAGCAGATTTTTCTTCTCCACTTGGTGGGCTCCGTTTCATGCACCTTCTGCAGCCGCAGCTCCTTTTCCAAGTACTGTTGGATGTCGGTTTCAACTGTTGACCTCCACTGAAGCTGCTTAAACTCGGGAAACATCTCGTGACCTTTTTTAAGGCGCTTCACTGCCGCTTGGTAGCACTTCCACGGTTGCGGCTCTATCACAAGCAGGCGAGTCAAATTCCCACATTTCGACAGGAACCTCTTCAAGCCCTCGTCACCCTCGTTCAAATGAATCCACATCGTAACCGAAAAGCAGAAAACAGCATCAAACCTCTCGACTTCAAATTCCTGAAGAAAGTCTCTCAGAGCTTCATTTTCATCATTCATAACATTCAAGCACTTGTAGGAAACTCGGTGCGGGAATTTGTTTTCCTCATTCGCTCTTTGAATTAAAATCGGATCAATATCCACGCCAAGGACGTGCACCTCCCTGGATGTGTGTTTTTTTAAAAATTCGTACAGGAGCTGAGTGAGGGCCCCTGTGTTGCACCCCACATCCAGAACTGTGTAAGGAGACGTTGAGACGTGTTCTTGCTGCCATAATTCTGGAGGAAGGAGTTGAATTCTGTTTTCGGCAGGGTTAAACGAGTAATAGTTGATAAAGTTTCCGTACCGCACGCAGCCGGGATCGTTGGCACGAAAATTCAAATGGGGCTCTTCCATAGTGAGACTGCCTGAGATGAATTTGAATTGTCAAAATCAGCTGATTTAGCAGAAAATTCAAATTTAATGTTGAGGATGACAATCAGATGGCGAATACTTTAAGTGAAATTGTAAATTTCTGTTTTGCTGAAAATCCGTTAGGTGGCGAAGTAACTTTTTTTTTCAGTTTAGATATTTATGCCGACTGGTTCAAATGATTAAAAAAATATCTTATTTATTTTAATTTACAATAATTCAAATTATAAAATGATTTGAATAGCACTTTACGAATTTCATAGGGAGATTAGTTTTTTGTTGTTTTGGTTTTAGCAATTTTCCTATGGACTATTGATTAGCATCAATACCTTAGCAAATTGATTATAATTAAAGATAGTAAGATACGAGATCAATCGAGATAATAAATCTATAATTACATAGGTTACATATCATTCTGGTATTCATTCGAATATTTTAGATGTTCATAAATAAATTTTAATTTCGTCGTCGACAATTTTTTTTTTTGTAATTCTTCACCTGACATCCTACTTAATTTCCAGCAAAAGAATTTCGTGTAGCCCGAGACACAATAAATAAAGGTCTAATAAATATAAATTAAACAAAATTTCAGTCTGTATTTTGCTTGTAGACCTTCATGATTACAATAGGAATCCAAACGATTTGCATATTATATGTATGTATGTACAACATATGAGGAAATAATTTAAATTTGTATATACATTTAATTTAGGTTTAAGTTAAATTTAATTAAAATAGGAGCTAATATAATTTTAAAATGTAATAATCGATATTACTGCTTTCAAAAAAATAATTTAAACCTATTTTAATTATGTATAATAATGACAGTCTCTCCACCTAGCAAATGTTTTCATCGAAACATTAATAAATGAGACAATTTTTAAACAAGTTGAAACAAGTGGAAAAACTGAAATATCCACGGAATATTTCATCATTTCGAAATCGACAAAACCGCCAACAACAAACAAAATTTGTACTTAGCTGGTTAAGCATGAAATATTGACCTCACCTAGAGAATTTGACCGATTTTTTATTGGTTAATAAAAATAAAAAGGTGTACTCTGGACCGAAACACTAATAACGTTATTGTAAATACCTAATCAACGAGTTTTGAGTTTACAGTCAATTAAAAATAAATTACTAATTTCAGTTAAAAAGGCCATACAAAAGATAGAAAAACTTTTGCTTCACCCACTGCACTCGTTGTGCATCACAATTAAAATGAATTTCATAATTTTACCGTGAGTGTTTACATTTACAGAGCATTCAGAATAGCATGCAAAGAAAGTCTTCAGAACTTCATTAAGTGTAATTGCGCGTAGATTTGATTATCTTTTTCCAACATAATTTTATCCATGGTCAACTGGGATAGTAGATCGTAGAACAGTTCAATTAAAAAATCTGTCAGACCGTCGAAATTTACTTGTTAAATAAAACATAGTTACAAACATAAGTAAATAGGACTGTTCATAAATATATGATGTTTCGATGTACTTTTTAGAAATTTTGCGATTGCGATAGCAAATATAGATTTTGAAGTATCTGAGATTTGTAATGCAAATTATAGCGTGCATTTTCTCCAGATGTTTTGAATTTTATTCATGCTTATGAATACTGCAATTGAAAACGGTTAAAAACCCTTCAAGCAGCATTACTGCATATCATTGACCGGAGAGTCTAAGAATTAATAGGCGTCTTAAATAGCAATTATTATCCATTTCACAAACAGATCCTGTTTTGCTTGTCTTCACAGCTCATTAACATTTAATTTTTTGCGGTTACACCTCGCCACCGAGCAGAAAAAGTGCAAGCGGCCTACCTGTCCGCGGGGAGCGGTGAGGCTGCTTCTGCTGTACCGAAATCATGTCAGCGATTCGACGATGGATGGAAAATTCTTCAGGGGCAGCTAGAAAAGTAAATTTCTCATATGCATCGCATCACGCCAAGATTTACGCCAGACTGATTTGCCGTAGAAAGATCGAATGGTTAAGCAGAGCATTGAGAGTTGCTTATAAATGAATCTGAGCGTCTAATTTGGTGCAGTAAAAAAGCATCTTTCCACCAAGTCGGATAGTAGCTGAGTAAAATGCACACAAAATTGCACCTGGAGATCGTTATCTTAGCCGGATTAATTACGTCTATTCTATCCTTCCCTGATAAGAGCTGGTTTGGTCCAGAGTTCGCTGTAGTCCAGAAGGTCTACGAAGATTGCCAGGATACGAACGATTTCACGGGATGTTTGAAGGGAAAGGCACTGTCAGCGGTTACAAAAGCTATAGACCAGGTGGGCATTCTGGATTTTGGTGTTTAAAATAAATCTAAATTTCAATTTTTGAAGGACACCGTAAAAATCGTTGATGGACTTATCCTGGTGAGGCAGAATGCGACTGAAAAAGAAAGCATCATTGCACTGACCGGAGCAAGGACTATGAGCAGCCTATCGCCTTTAGATAGAACACTTCTCGAAAGGCTAGACAAATTTTTGAGAACCCATGTTTTAAGGATCGATATGAACGAGGGTAGAGGAAGAGGTGGGGGTGGTGGCGGAGGACTAGGTGGTGGGGGGGGTAACAAGAAAGGTGATAAATACGTCATAAAATACGTTGTCGCTGCCTTGCTAACTGCAATGGGAATTGCCGGACCAATCGGACTTAAAGCCTTAGCTGCAATCGCAGGAAAGGCTTTGGTCATCAGTAAAGTAGCCCTGACTATCGCAAGTATTATCGCTTTAAAGAAACTCTTCTCACATGACCACCACGAAGAAACCAGTTTTCAGGTGCATGCTGGCGAACACAACAGGTGAGTTAAAATTAGAAAATGTTCGTAATTTGAACTAATACTTTAAATATAATTTGCAGAAGAAACACCTACGTCATTCGACCTGTGAAGCCTAGCGCAGCACCCATGGACCCGTATAGGTACTACTACGAGTACCCTACCCACTAAACCAGATTTAAAAGTTGTGTAAAACTATGTCAGTCGAGACATTGCTATACAGCTGGGTAAACCAAAGATGGTTGTTTTCTGTATGATAAGTTTTAATCAGTTATATAGTTTAAGCTAAGTTGAGCATTATACATTTACCTAAATTTTACATTGCATAGGGGTCGAAAACACTTAGTTTTAATTGCATAAATATTGTTCAGTTCATTATAGGTTCATGGCACTCTTCAATTTAGAGAAGATTTTGTTATATTTGTCCACAGTTGGATTGTTTGCTATTTATGTTAGAATAAGTAGTTAATTTATTCTCTATATTTAATGTATGAAGCATTACTCTAATAATAATTATTATTCTAAGCTAATATAAGCATAGACAATATTTAATTAATTATTAGGATTTTTGACAGTTTTTCTATTTTTTGTAACAATAAAGAAACTTCTTTCAGAGGTGGTTATGTGGTTTGAATTTTAATACAAATACATACATAATGTACAATGTATATATGTTTCACAGTCAGCGAAATAATTTTTTTCTGAAATGAAGTGTTTTTAACTAACTTTAATATCTATACCTATTTAAATTTTTACAATATTTTTCAAATCAAATAAAATTTATATCAAGGATATAATTTCGCGAATTCATAAAAAGTCTATTTAAAATACTCTACAAAATCGAAATATTAATTGAAATTGTGAAATAAAAAAATAAGATTTGGCAAAGGAGGCAAAGTTGTTTGATTTGGTTATTTCATAATTAGTCTAACTCTATACACCGAAAAAAATGTAATTATTTTTAATTAATTCATATTTAATTTGAAGTTTTAAACAGTATCACGTTGAAAATATTTCTATAATAATGAGTCAAACCTCAGTTTTGTATATTAAACCTGATTCGTAAAATACATTTATAAACAGAAAACTTTGGAAACCCGTCTTTCAATTTGAATTGAATTTTTTAAATTATGGAAATAAATTGTGCAAACCACAATAAGTTCTGTTTTTCCATATCAAGAAAACTCAACTTAAAATGGTTCTGCAACAATTAGAACAAGCTGTCTTACAACACTTATCACCTACTTTTATCTTTTGATCAAGCATCAAGAGTTCAAGTAGTTAAATTATTCAATTTAATTTAATTTATTTGTATACACTTTTTTTTGGGGGAAGATGTTTAACTAAGGAAAATTTAGAATAATACCTAATTAACATAAAAGTACCTTACTGCAACAGTATTTAATAATAAAATATGTAAATTAAATGAATGACAAAAATGAGTTTAAACACCTAAAAATCTTGAATGTTGAAATATGTTATTTGTTATGTAGTTTTTCAATTTTAAAAATTCAGTTTAACTAAAAAATTCTTATTTTTAATTTAACCAGGAGATAAAGCTATTTTAAAAATAATAAATTGTACTGATTCGTATATTAATTATAATATTTATTAATTACACAAAGGCAACTATGACGCAACAATAAGAAAACTATCATATTAAAATAATGTCATTTCGTTATTGTACCATTATACTATGAAATTTAAAAATTATTTGCAAATTAGACAGTCTAATTTTCAAATTATATTTGTTAATGGATTATTAGCTTATGATTTAGAGAGAATTTCCGCGATATTCTTACGTTTAAAGAAAATAGTACAAATTTTCAGACATGCAGACTTGGAAAATAAATTCGTTTAAGGAACAATATTATATTAAGATGATTTGTTTTACTTTTATCTAATTTATTTTGTTATATGACTGTTTATTTTCTTGCTATTTATAAAATGAAAGTTCAAAGTAAGTAAACTATCCGAAATATATAGTAAGTTAAAAAAGAAATTTATCAAACACCTTAACCCTCCGAATAATTTAAGATGTAATAACCGCAAATCGATACACCGAAACAGGATATAACTACAAAAATTGGGAATGCGTTTCAGACGGTGAATGCAATGCTCACGTTTCATTGGTCGAATAAACTTGGGGTGGTTGAGCACAACAAAATATCCGGCGATTTAATTCCTGGAGCACCCTCGCCCGATAGGAAAGCTTGAAGCACACCTATACACACTCAGAAAGGTTACAGAATGAACAAAGAACTGTGGGTGCTCAACCCTAGGCCAAATCGAGCAATTTGAGCCGCACAAAGAGGGTTGAAACCTTTGGGGAAGTTATGTAATATTTCATAACGTTATGGTTGGTGGCTTTATGAAATGTTTTCATATGGTGAGAATCTACGGTTTTGAATTATGGGGAGGAGCCTTCTTTATATGCTAGAGGAAATATGATTGGACGATTTTTGGATTTAGGAGTTCTTAAAAAGTAGAAGTATTTCTAAGACAGGTAGAATGAGGAAGTAATTTAGCACCTCCCATGTGCACTGAGAAGAGGTCAGTGGAAACTAAGTTTAATAGTCCTATGATTTACAAAATGTAATAGAATTGGCTAAAATGGCTGCTATAAACAGTTGAAGTATAAATAAAATAGATATTAAATTCTTTAAAATCAATTAAATTCCGGGGCTTGTGACGTTCTAAATCGGCTCTTAAATTCATTGATGTTTCAATAAATTCTTCGTTTAACTCGATAGTCGCATTATGCGGTTTGCGATATAGTAAATATAATCTGGTTTAGTTAAAAATCGTGGAAAGATTTGCTCAACCATCCTCAAGATACTGGCACATATGTAAATACATGTATACAGGTGTACCTTTGCACTTTTAGAAATAAAAAATATTCTAATTTTGAAAAAATAATCTGTTAAAGAACTACTTATTATACTAATGATTGCTTCATTTTAAAAATATAGATTGAAGTATACTGTATGTAATATAAGTCAAGTTTATGTGGATTCAACTGGCTGCGTTAAACAAAGAATGCTGTACGTATCTACACATAAAAGGTCTTTATTAACTATTAATTAAATGCAATGTATCCAGCTAGTAATACAAAATTCCTAATGCCGATTTTATTTCCACTTAAAGGTAATAAAAACCCTTTTTGAAAACCGAGAGAATGTGTGTTTGTGGGTGTTAACAAGGTACGACTAACACTTTTCCAAAGGAGAGTATAATTGCGAAATAAGGTTCGAAATTAAAATGGGAAAAGCGAAAAAATTATTTATTTTTCCTTGTTCTGGTCTTTTGTCTAGTGATACAAGGGAAGGGACAAAAATAACATAATCACCATTGAGAGCCCTTTTTTCTTCCCTTCCAATGGTTTCAGGCACCACCCTTGGCAATGTTCAGCAGGCGGAAAAATGTGAGACGAGAAAGTGGATATCGAGGAGAAAAATGGACAATAATAACAAAAAAAAAAAAAAATATAAGGGAAGGAGGAAAAATTACCCACGAACACAATCGCAGTGCCCTTCCGCATCGAGCGAGAATAAGGCACCATCAATGTAAATACTTCGATATCAGAAACGGATGCCTTCGTAGACCCCACAGCTTTACACCACCCGCAATAACCCGTGTGGTACGGAATTGCCCGCTACATTTTCTGATATGTGCGCGAACCCTCCGAACCCACCGAACCCACCGAACCCACCGAACCCTTATATGAGTGGAAGGTTGATGGGTAGTCATGTCCGTCTCTGGGTAGCGGCTGTGCGGGTGAGGACCGACCGACGGGGCAAAACCGTGCCGTGCTATCTACCGGAGGCCACATCTACGGTCTCGAGCTGAGACGATGTACGTGAATGCCGTGACCCGGCCACCACCCGGCCGGGATGGGTCCGGGTCTGGGCAGTGCCCACCCAGCTGAATGCTTCTAGAGGTGGAAATATGTTTCACCGGGAAATGAGGAAAATTAAGAACAGAGGTCGTAAATTTATTTTCTGCAAAAGTTTATTGCCTTGTCGTAAAGTATATTCGCCAGGTTGTCCATGTATGTGTGCGGTATTACGCTGCCCGGTGCAAGTATGCCGTGATAAATTGTAGTTTTGTGTATTTGAAGTTTTTACGTTTTATTTATATCCTTCGGATACACTCCTTCTGGCGGCGGTACGATCGATACCTCGCTCGCTACTTTTCCACGATTTTGTTAAATTGTTTCAGCAATCTTCCTTTGACCGTCATACATTGGGGGCGATTGTGTTTTATGGGGACGACAATAGCATTTCTGGGCGATATAGCGTTTCTCCTTGCTTTTGGGGGTTGATGTAAGGAACGGCGCAGTCATGTCATTCCCCCCTTGATTAATAACTGGAAGGAGTGAAGAATTGGTCGACTAATTGTTTTTCGATGTTGGAGTTCCATGTTATGTCTAATAAATTTTGATTACATTGGATATATTTTCTTGTAGTCCAAATACACAATAAGAGGGCGGAGTCGTTTTTTTCGAACAAATTTATGTATAGATTCATAAAAATAAACGTATAGACTACATCCAATCTTATTATAGCCGTTCAATCATTGCAATACAAAAACTGTTTAACTGATTTATGATGGGCGTTCTTGGAAATAAAATGTCTTCCGGTAATGCAAGATTATAAAAATTAGTAGGTCGGCAACATTTGTTTTGGTTTTTTTAGTCACAAAATGTTTTTTTAAGAGAAAAATTTTTAGATCTGTTTTCTTCAATAACTGTATTTTAATTTTTTTAAAAAAGTTCAAACGAAAGCCACAAATTCCTTTGAAATAATGAAATAAAATTATAATGAATTATTTTGATGATCCTGCTTTTTAGTTTTTTATATTGAAAAGCATATATAGGTTTATCGAAGGGTAAAATTATATATGATTTAAAATTCAACGTACAAATTTTAAAGTTCAAAATGGAGATCTTAGAATAGTAGCTGTTTAATACCAGATATTGCTAAAAATTCACACAGTTAGTAAGAACGACTTTTGCTTTAATTGTTGACAGTAATTTTTATAATTTTGATATATTCCATCCAAAATGGTGCCTTTTTAAACTTACTTTTTGAATCGTAGGACATCGTAAAAAGGTATTAGGTTTTCGAAAATAAACGATATATGTAAACTTATTATCAATTATTTGGTGTGGTATGGAATATGTGTATTTGAATTTTGATTTTTTCAAAACATCTATTTAAATTTTAAGATGTTATACTAAAAATAGCAACGGCAAAGTGTAAAGTAAAAGATGAAGAAAAATTATTACTTAGTTATATTTAATCGACTTAAATTTTTAATTATATTTACGTCAGACAAGTGGTGTGCTTTATAGATCGAAACCGGCTCCTTCTTTGTTCCCATAACGTTGCATTGAATATACTTCAAATAAAAACGTAAAAAGTTTCATTTGACCCCGTTTAAGTTAAATATCTGCAAGTCTTGAAGAACTATACATATAAGGAGAAGATGAAGAAAAAGTAAGGCTATTTGCTGAAATTTTAAACAATTGCCTAAAAAGACGTTGCAACGGAAGACAAAGAAATTGGTAAACCTGAAAAGTTAGTGGTTTTAGCTCGTTGAAATTCAGGACATACCTCCCAATTAAAAAATAACCGAAATCCAGCTTCATCGGTGAATTCGTTTATCCGTTGATAGAGGGACAGAGAGAGAAATCTCCTCTAATACCACCTCAAACACCAGCCCCCCTTTTCGGTGGCTGGCCAGGAAGCTGGGCCCCATCAATATTATCCCGATAAGCTCTTGAAATTCTGCAATCAACCTCATCGAATAAGTTTAATCTCGTCCATACGTTGAACCCGATTTCTAGTATTTGAACAATTCCTTTCAGCTGGAACTTACCTCTCTGCGATTTCTATTGCATCTTCCTTTCATAAAATTTTTTTGATTCCTTTGACCACGTTCCTTTGGTTTTCCATCTTATCCCAATAGCAGATCTCTGCTGCCTTTGAGGTATAGCTGCCGAGCTGAGGGCTATTGGCAAAGAAGTACGAATCCGGAGCGCCGGGGGGATGACGGTGCTGGTGGTACGCTTAGCAGTATATAAGTCTTCCAGGAATTCATCTGGATTACCCGCAAAATGCTGCTCAAAAACTTTCAGCAATCTTCAATTTTGGATGTACATGTGGTTGCCAGGATTTCTTTTGCTCCAGCGAACTTATTGAATAGAAAAGGAGCAGCGCACGTACTGGTGGACTACCCCCGGCTTCTACTTTTTCTTATTCTTGGTTCGGAATCTTTTATTTTTCTTCCACCTGAATGTTTCTGCCTTTTGTAAACTTTTTATTATTTCTTTGCGGGCGAGTGTAAAGGCGGGTCTAATCCCGGCCGTGCCACAGTCTGCGGACGTACCCGGGGACGTAAGATAAGGGCGCATGGAGGCGATTATATTTTCCGCAAGGATAACTCCGCAAAAGCTTGTCGCCCCGATCCCGGGTCCCAGTCCTATGAATGCACAAGAGAGATTTAATAAAATATGGCAATCAGCCGCAAATACCTCCCATGAAGCTTCTTTGGCCAGAACACAATTTTCTCCTGCTCCATTCATACATCTATGAATATATACGGGTATTAGCCCGGGGCGGGATCGGGATCCGGGATGCTGTGGCCCTATGTAGCAGAATCAGGCAGGAGAGCCAACGAGACCCTGCTCGCCCCGCCGCAAGGGGCACCTATACACATTTTACTGTCAATCCGCACATTCGTACATACAATGCCGGGCGATTCCCGAATATAAGCTCGTTTGCAGGCGAAAATTAGCAATAAAATATTCATGAAACTAAAGTAAACATATCTAGCACAATTGGCTCTAGTCGGCTCCAGGTCCAGCTCCTAGGATGCTAGTGTTTATAATTTTGGCTGTGTACACATTTGTTTGACGTAAAATATAACCGAGATAGGTCGACTGTGCTGGAAAACCTTTAAACTGAAGTGGCCATCTAACTGGGGGTTGCCCCGATATGGGTATATGGCTTGTATTCCTTTATGACCCAAAGTGGACACGTCCAGATTAGAGGGAATAATATATGAATGTTTGAAGTAGACTCGGACCCTTTCAATCTTATATAGGTATGGACAAGAATAATGGAAGGATATCAATGCAGGAGATGTGCCTGGATAATTCTACATCACCCATCCAGATGTCCAAAGTTCTTTTTTTGAAAAATTTATTACTTTACTCCTTTACGTGCCATCCATCAACGTAAAAGAGGGTTGATTTCGAGCGTTTCGCTTATCGAAAACGAATATCGATAGCTCAAGGGTGGATAGGTGCACACATTCCCAAATTATTCATAAATCCAAATGGACCATATTATTCTTACAG
Organism: Tolmerus cingulatus; assembly: GCA_959613345.1. NCBI lineage: Eukaryota > Metazoa > Arthropoda > Insecta > Diptera > Asilidae > Tolmerus > Tolmerus cingulatus. The sequence continues at coordinate 11,416,811 of OY390707.1, read as the reverse complement.
GAGAAAGCACAAAATACAAGCATAGATAAGTTATATAAAATTATGTATTCAATTGACTGTATTCAAAAAGCTACAAAAAGGCAATTAGATTGTGAGCGGCTACACGAAAATTGAAAAGGATACCTTCTGCCTTGCATTCCATGGATTCCATTTCATTTACTATTAAATTGCGAGTTTCTTAAAAATAATAGGGTTTGAATCATGGTCTCTTTATACTTTTTGTAAACCTTTGAGTAAATTTCTAGAAACCTTCTTTTTAATATTTGCATATGCCTTATGCACTATATCTACAAATAACTAAAATAAAAAAGCTTCCTTTCACAACAAAGTACTCGAAATCTTCAGAGTTTGATTATTCGGTCCGCTATCTGAAGTTTGATGCTGGAGAGGATCGGTTAGGTTTAAAAAAATGATCGGAATCGAAATACACATCGGATCGAAAAAACAAATATACGAGTAACATAAAATTATTCGATGTCACCAAACTGGACCCCCACCCCCATTTATTTTCGAATCATTATCTATGTATATACATAGCTTATATATTATTTCCAGAACTCTAGAGTAAAAAATGATATTTTTAAAAACGACTATTAATTATCAAAGTGCTAGAGTTTATAATTGTTTGTTATGCAAAAATGTCTATCTACGCAAGCGCTAGACATTTTTTACAGAATCATTATTTTAAAACTAAAATTAATGTTCGTAGAAAGTTTCATCAAAATTTGACTAAAATTAAGTTCAGAAAGATATAATATGTTACTATTCGAAAAAAGAAATTTGGAAAATTGGACTTGGAAGACGGAGAATTTTTCAAGACTTTATATATAATGTAACGTATTGTGGTTGTGCTGTTGTTGTGGTTTTTCAAGACTACGAAATTGTTGAGTATAGGTACCTGCAATTTGTGCACTCCAATTATTTGAAGGCATTCAAACGCCATTCTTAATTAAATTAAAATTTTTTTACGTTCCAAGCCCAGACAGGTTATTTGTATCAGTAAGCGAGAGGCGTCGCGGCGGAGCCATTAGAGCTCGTATTTTCCTCGCAATTACCCGGAGAAATTGAGTCCTCCGGGAGCAGGTATACGCATCTGTGTTATCTTAATTTTATGCAATCCCGGGGTAGCCGCCAATATCATCCCTCTATCCCTGCCCTGGAGCAGTTCACGACTCCAAGAAAAACTTCTCTGATCTCCCGGTGTACCACCCTGTGTCACATTTTTTTGTGTCGCTTTTATTATCGCCTCGACCGAGCCCTGTCTTGCACATAAAATAAATTTCTATCCTACAGGCAAGTCCAACTTTCATCCAGGACTCCGGGACTCCAGGACTCGTGTTGGGGGCGTTTTGCTCCTTCATTTGGCACTATGAGCCGAACACGTCACTTTTGCGGTGGATGGGGACAGAAATAATATTAACAAAAAGGACAAAAATAAAGGGGAGATTGAAGTCGGGTATTTCAGGAACACTCGCATGCGGGGGAGGGAACATGGCAGCCGGGTTAGACCCACAGCCAGTTAGCGGCTCATCAACAAACCCGGGGGGTTGAGATATTTCCGCCCCGGCGGGTACACGGGTGAGCAATTTTTTTTATCCTCCTTTTTTTCCCTGCACCCGCGACAAAGATTGGAGCAAAGCCCGAAATTTTTAAGGTTGGTGGGCGCGCCCCCGCACCCGGTGACAAACAAGAGTCGGTTGGCGGAGAGGAGCATTGCCGGGTCGTTTCGCCCCCACCGAGGGTAAATATTTTGTGAATGCGAGCGGCGTAGCGATGCGATATTGCTTATCGTAAATTTTGATATCAAATTTTATTTTATTGTATTTTCCACCCTCCGACGTGCTCAGCTCTGCCGGGTGTCTTATCTGTAGATGTGGGGCTGTGGGTGTGCACCCGGACACGGACGGGTTTCATGTTGGGTTTTGATATGATATGAACGCCTGCGTCTTCCCGCTGGAGTTGGGTCTGGAGCTGGAGCTGGTGCTTTCCTCCTTTCATTTCTGTTATCCGAGAGGATATACATGAAACATATTTCTTCTCGGTTGAGGATTTATCGAATTCAATATGGTGGAAAATTGTTTCCGCTTTCTTTTTCGTTTTGAGGGCTTTACCCTTCCCTCTTGGTGGTTCTATTTGGGGGTGGAACGTGTAAAAATGGCAAACGGGGCACCATATAAAGTTTCAAGCTGAAGAGATTATGTAAAATATATCAATTCAATTGGTATTCCCTCCTAGATAAAGGGTTATGGCTTATAAACCGTACTTTTCGTAAAACGATCCTTGGAACTTTCTTTGCAATTTATTAAATTCAGTTCTTTTCAACAAATCTTGAAACTCTGCGCCGATGTATGCAGCATACGTATAGAAATAGGAATAAAGCAGATTCTGTACCCTAATCCAATGTTCACAATAAAAATCTTTTATGCTATTCAGTTGAAACTTTTTGTTTTCATTTTGTTTGTTAAAAGGTTTGCGAATATTATGGAGGACCTAAACACATTAGAGGAAGGAATAGTATTTAATAATGAAATAAGAAATAGAGTGGAGAACTACTCTACATATTATAACGGAACACATTTAAAGACTTTCAGAATCTTTGAAAGCTTTATTTTATTTAAAAATGTTCACGATTATTAACTGAAAGGATTATGTATGTATTTATGTATTTATATACGGGAAAAATATTCAAAAAATTTGTTCGTTTTAATTTTATCTGGTTTACATACAACATTTGCACTGCTACCAGCAAACTTAGTAAAACAGTAAATTTCCAAATCACTTGAATCCATGTTTGAAAAAAAATGTTTATGATGTTGTAAATTCGTCTCATAATAATGCTATTTACATGATAGTACCATAAATGCTCAATTCCCATGAAAACGTAAATGTGATCACCTATATATATGCAATTATTAATCGTATACCATTGGAATTAATTATTAATCGTATAACATTTCACAGGGGGCTTTGTGGAGCTTTTTCGTTTTCGAATGCTGATATTTTTTCCGACAAATAAGTTTAAAATACAGTTGGATTATTTAAAATTATTTAAAAAAAGATAATATGTTATAACTTTACAGACATTTAGTATTACGTTAAAATATTTATATCCACAATTAAGTTATACAGTTTTAAGACAACATATTTACGCACTATGCACCATCAAGACGTGCTATAGAAACCAGAAATGAAGTAGTAGTAGTAGGCATTTGAACATATTATTTAATATACACATTTCTACTACTATGATTTTAATTTTTATTTTAATATAATAACTTAGAATTCAAAGTTTAGTTTGAGCAGTTTTATCAGCTATTGCATTCATTCGTTGTTTTTTAATATTTGTTTTTCATAAAATCAAACTTTTTTACTTTTTTTAGTTAGAATTTATCATCTATGAAAAAATTCTATGGAACTGATCTGCCAATTCTTCAGATAAAAATTTTGTATTGATTAGCATTCCGAGATATACATATATTTATATGATAGGTTTCACTTTGTAGTCTTTGTTTTTATAACCATTCTACTTTGATATAAATACTTACGAGTTTTCGGATTATTACAATGAAATATTTTGGTAGATTAAAATATTAATACATCCGTATTATCTTAAGAATAAAAGAATTGGACAGCTTACCAAATTAAACTTTCAAATACAAATGAGGATGCTTTCGGAGATTTCTTTAAAGTGTTTTATTAATAGAATAGCATTGTATTTATAATTTACTGTTCTCTAAGTCATTAGCTAATACTTTATATCAATTCGAAGTGATTAATGTGCTTTTGGTAACACAAAAATGTGCCACTAAAAGCATTTTAATTAGGATCGGGTTTAATAATCTAAAAGTCTTTTGATACATACTAGGGCACTTTTTCTAGTAAACCTTTTTAAACCAAACGGTTGTCGAAAATTATTTCAATAATTTAGTATTTTTGTCTGCATATTACAGAAAATTAGTTAAAACAAATTAAAAGCGAACTTCTCGCTTATTTTTTGAAATGTTGATGTTGTAATAGTTTCTAACTGAAACTGACTCGATAATCTAGAACTTGTGTGACCCAATATTTATTTATATTTCTTTTCATGTATACGTTTACCCCTTGAATTTTAGTATTTCTTCAGTGCAAGCTGAATACAATTTCACTTTGATGTCTTGTAGAGATGAGACCTGAGATATTATCATTTTGTGCTTAATCATTATCATCTGAATTACGCTTTACAAATATTAATTTTGAGGTTATCGTCTTATTCTTTTAAATAACTTAGAAATTCATTTGAATCTTTGTTACAGGTTCAGTAAACTTTCCCAGATTTTTTACGAACGTATATACATTTTTTTATATCAAAAACATCAATGGCTGGCATATAGCAGACGATTGACAGGGAATTTAGAGTGTATAGCAGATACTATACTACTTTTAGCCGCAACAATTTTTCCAATTAAATTCTAGGGGTGGTTTAAGAATGATACCTTTTGTTGCAATGATTCCTGCTTCTATATTAAAAAACTAACACAGGGATGGAAAATCCAAATCGTTTGCTATCCCCACAAAATTTTTGAAATAGGGATCTTTCCCTGAAGGAAAGTATAGTGCCATTACTTTGAGTACAAGTTTCTCAGCATTTTTAGCTGCCCGGGGTCTTCAATCCGGGCAGATACCGGGGGTTTATATAAGGATTTTATTGGAAATTGGCAAAAGATGCCAGAAATAAAAAAAATCTCCCAATCATCATCAATGACAGCAATTTTCCTGTCAATCCACAGCAAAAACATGTGAACATCATCCCCGACGGCTGCGATAAACACACGCACGCACATGAGGGTAGCTTTTTATTTTTATTGTTTTTATCCTCTTATACGTTTGCTGCTACCATTTTCCTTCAATATTTCCTCCAATGGAACAGTTTTTTTCCACCATAAACATTGAGCATGAAGGCAAAATCCCACCGCTCTGTTCTGGGACTCCCTGGAAAAATGTGGATCCAATTTCATTTTTATTGCGTACATATACTCGCCTCGTGGCACATACTCTGGTATATGGTAGGACCTTGTTATGTTTTTCTCCTGCTTCCCAAATAATACACAAAAAGATATTGAAGCATACGAAAAATCCGTGAATTTCCATTGTGATTTTCATCCTGAAGCTTCGGGGACGAGGACATCGACGCTTCTGCCTTCTGCCTTCGTGGCAAAATTGTTTGCCTTCTTCCCGCCCTCTGAACCTGGACGGTTAGATCCATTTTTATCGGTTTAAATTAGAGGGTTCAAGTCAAATTTTCAATGGTGGCAATTGCCGAAATAAATCGCCGGATTTTGTTCAGTGCAGGCTCCCGCATTTAGTCCTTCAAGGAGGAATATGCGTATATCTTCACACTCATCCTTTGAATATTCCGAGGCACCCTGTATGCACTGATTCGCCCCCCAAAAACTTTTGATCTTGTGCACGCTTCTTTGAGATATGACACCCTGCCTAATATCTGGTAATCCGAGGCACACTCCTCGGTAGTCACTTTTTGTCGAACCGGGAATTTTTCCCGCATAATTTTGCCATTCCCGGACGAGATATCAGTGAATTTGATGCGTGTTTACATATGTTCGGGATTAGGCGAGAATTGCACCCCATCCGGTGAATGTGTCTCGGCGAAAGCGGGACACCCATAAGTCAAAGGACTTTGGGACTCCTTGGGAGCATTTGTCGCAGGATTTATAATTAGAATTCACCAGAACGCACCGGGACCGGCGCGGTCTGGCGGCGGCGATCAAAACAGCGAAAGGGCCGAAAGGGCTGCCGGAGAAATTAGTCGAGTCATTACAAATCTGTCAAGGTTTAACGATCACGTATTAACCGCAATAAATACGAGGTCCGGGGCTCCATTTTATGACAATTCTTGCGCTTTCGAACACGGCAAAAGAGTTATTTTCGGTGCACGTCCTCTTCCCGTGGGCTGCGGTTCAATTACGGGCCCAGGCCTATCCCGAACGTGTTCCATTCAAAATGCCATAAAAGAGTCGTTAAAATAGACACGTGATGAGATTTTAGGGGGCTCATTTAGATCACAAATTCGGGGATTAGGGAAGATATCAGCAGTTTCTTGGTGCTGATTACGCGGACTCGGCTGCGATAAACTGCACGGAGGATTTGCTTGGCTGAATTAATCTGGCCGCATTAGGGGATTTCCACCCGGAGATAGGGCTACACTGTCTTCAAGGACTTAACCGAAGAAATACAATCCGACAAAGTACGTAAAAATACTTTACCAACAAAATGCAAATGCTTAGCATGCAAGTCTTGTTTTAACGACAAATTTTACCTGTCACGCGAGATGAGGATGATTAATCCCGGGGGAAAGGTCGATGAGTTTAATTCATGACCTGAAACTGCATCAATTATCTAAAGACACAGAAATAGTAGTTCCAAAATAAACATTTTACTATGATCGAGTTGGTATCTTATAATTTTGTCATGAGTTATTGATAATATCAAAAATGAAAAGAGATCGGAATTTTACTTGAAATAATTTTTGAAGAGAATAATTAGTCAGATATAAGGGATCTCTTTCAGTGTAAATTTTCTTTAAAAATACCTCTACGACAAACTTTCTTGTTGTTTTACCCTCCTTTGAATATTATAGTAATATTACATGTAAACATTATTTACTTATTTTAAGTAGCCAGAGACCAAAAAAGAATTCTTCTCCAAAAATAACGAGTAATTAATTAGAACAAAATATTTTCGGTACCAGATATTAACTGCAAGGAATACTTTTAAAACATAATATCACTAAAATTTGATTTAAATGAGAGAGTATTGGTTACAGGTTGATTGGTCGTTCAAATGAAAGCATGAAAATCTATAATTAAATACGATTGAAAATAAGTTTAGAAAGTCAGTTTGGTTAGGATTGGTGGAAAAGTAACTTCTACAATTATGTCCAGCAATGGATCATGCATTTCGAAACAAGAGAAGTGATAAGTTTAGAAAACAGATAGGGACTAGATTTCATACATTTGGGTTTTACTATCAGTTTTAGTATTGTAACTTAGGCTATGACCTACATTCTCAGTTGTAGTACCTACGTATTTATATGCAATCAATTTTGGGATAATTTCGAAACAATTTAAGTTTTATTTACACTGAGGAAGCTATGTTCTGCTGTACAACCTCAACTTGCCCATAAACTTAAAAAAAGAAATTCTTTGGAAAATTACACCCGACCTAGAGCCAGAACGAGGACAACTCCTCCGACTCCTGGAGCCCCGACGTAAACTTATGTTTCGCCATCCCGCATGCAGTCCTGGATGGCATTTAAATATTCGCCGGAGAGTATTAATCATGAAGTTTCCATCTGCGAGGGCATACTTAAGGCAGTGTCGCCGTGAAGGATCCGAGCTCCGGAAATTACGATATCGCCCCTGTTTTATTATGCAATAATTTGCAAATACTGCGACGATTTCAACTGTACCGTAAAATAACAAGTTGCAGTACATCGCGACTTTTGTTTCCCCCGGGAACCCCGGGGCTGCAGCTTCGTGGCGCAGGTCGGGATCGTCCAGGAGGCCGGGCCCGGCAGGAATTGGAGCTGAGCAAATAATTTATGACTCTCAAAAAGTTCAACTTCGTGGAAAACTGTTGCAGTATAGCAAAGGTGCATAAAAAATGGGGTGAGGCGGATTTCGCTATTTTTTCATCCTACCCCCGGGTCGACACGGCTCCGGCACCGGCAAAATTCTGCACACATTGCAATGGCGCTGGACATGAAAAGAATCGCCTGGGAGAAAAGTTTTAGGACTAACATAAATTCTGGGGAGTAAACAAAAATTCCAGGACTCGGACGGCTATATCTTTTCTGGCCGGATGAGCGTGGCAGAGATACAGTGCCATAAGTTTCTCTCCAGCAAAATGGTAAATTTGCTTAAGGTCCGGGCGACGGGAATGGCTCGTCCGAGGAAACTTTGACGGCCAACGGCAGCCCCGGGATCCGCTGGGGCATTGTCCATGCGAAACAAATGGCCGGGACACCGGGACTTGGCCGGGAGTAAAACTCCCCCGCACTCAGAAATTTCGTTTCCTTGTTAGGACTGTCAAATTGTCAATGCGTGTCAAATTGATTTTCCTGATCTCCCTTGAAAGGATATAACGCCCCCGCGAACACCCCGCTACATGTGCCGGGCTGATCAAGGGTTGATGGCAGATATTAAATTTGATAAGCGCTCAATTACTGCGAGCATCCTGCAAACGAAATATCTCTTGGCTGCTCAAGAGGGCGAACATAATTGAACAACCATTAGCTGGTCATATGCTCGAATTTCGGTCGCTTAATTGGAAAATTGGAGCTTTGCTACATTAAATGGCACTATGCAGTCGAGTCGAGAGTAATTTTCGTACATACGTTCACATACATAGTAGTTATATTAATGTTGTTGGTAAAATACTCTGCAGAATGACGGTTCACAAATCAATATTTTTTATGCTTTATGTTAAATTACTTAATATTATAAACATATAAAAAGTTTTCATATAGTTTTGTTTCACACTTTGACATTTATAACAAGGTTTGACTTAAAATTTAAATTTTTGGCAAGAATGTAGGTATTCAGAAAAGTTATATTTTGATTTTCTGTCGTGTATGGAGAACAGAATTTATATCGGCGTTCTTAAAAATTCATGAAAATTCATTGAAGGAGAAAATTTGTCGCTCCAAAAAATCTCATTCTGTAAAATCGATCAAATTCGTTAGTATCGGTTTCCAGAATGTTATTATGTATAATATAAAATTAGAATAGGACATTAAAAGAATATAAAAGTGATATGGCGTTTCCAAAAAAAAATTTCAGTTTCCTGAAATGTAAAACCTATTTCAATGGTTTCAACCTGTGACTAAATTGGGATAAACTTGCATGACCCATAAATTATCTGAAATGTTTGCAATTTTCTAATGCAAAAGGATACAAACTAGTTTCATGATTTTAAATTCGTTGTATTCATAGTGTGTGATAAAACTGGAGAATGTGTAGATTACGATTCAATTGTATAAAACAAAATTACCTTCTAACCTTTGAAAATGGGCAGTAAAATTTATTTGCCATCATTATGTGAATCCGCCTTAAAACACAAAATTACAGTCTATTAATTTCCAGCTTTTATGTTACCTTTCCGAATTCAAGTCACATAATCTGAAACAGTAGGTACTAAGTACCATAAAGATAGAATAGAAGTCGGTTACTTTTTATAAAGAAAACTTTTTCAAAATCATTTGCAAATACAATTAATTGTATAGACACCTCTTGTATTGAAACATGGAGTGACTTTAATTTGCCCCTCCTTGAGTCCGAGAAATCTTTTGTCGTCCAGCTACCCTTGGAGCTTAATTAAATAAGGAGGAAATTGGAGTGATACAAAGTGCTGAAGACGAACGAATTCAACACCCCCAACCCTCTATCCGAAGAAGAAGAAGTAGAAGATGATGATGAAAAAAAGCGAAAAAAGCGAATAATTTTCATTGCCTCCAGTTTTCGGACATTACAATTCCCGAAAATTTTACTGTTTTCCACAAGGATACAATTCTGCAACATGCAGAGAAGGACTGCGCGGGGGCGTACCAACGACACTCGGGCATCTGAGCAATTCTCATTACGAAGGTCCAATTTTCATACACAAAAGCGATTCCCTCCAGGAGGAAGCGAAATGATGAGACAGAAGAGGAGGAAATAATCGAGGGTTGTTGAGAAATTAATCATTCGAGAGGAGGTAATTATTGTTTTGCTGGAATTGTGCTCCCTGCAAAAGCCCTACAATTGTGCAGGTCCCTCTAAATTGTTGAAATATTTCTTTCCTTTTTTTCCTCCGTCCCACCACTTGCCCGTCGCCTGGCCTCGACTGTAATTGTGCCTCCGCACTGTTTGCAATTTTACAATTCAGAGTAATATGGATGAAGAGAAATGACTTGCAATTCAAGGATAAATGGGAAAATTATGCCGGAAGAACAAAACGTCCGGGAATCGATCAAGTGGACCTGAATAATTTTGCTGAATCCAGCAGCATCCGATTTCTAATATAAATTAAATCGAGAGGGAGAGACTGAATATTTGTATTCTATGAGGGCCATTAAATAAGCAATTGTCTACGAACGTTCCTCTTAGCTATTGCCAAATAATTGTGTTTGCTACTAAAGCTTCCTAGAATACATACATCACCACATGATCTATATTAAATTTCGAATTTGTCGATTTAATATCAGAACTTATGGATTACGACTATATAGGTACTATTATAAAATTTATTAACGACGCTTACAATTAGAGAGAAAAATATATATCTGCATGCATGCAGTTATATATTTCATTTTTTCTGTCTGAATATTATATTATCTTGGTTTAGTATGGTATGGTTTTTATTTGCAATATTATAAATGGAATAGTGCTTGATATGAATGAAATTAGTTCCGAATTATATTATCTCCAATTTATAGCATTAGAAAATTAATTTAATAGTTTTACCTTAATGATATAAGAATAATATTGTCAACTGCACTTTTGTTCTCGTTAAGGAAATCATTTTTATGAACTTTAATTCTTTTCACGGCTATATTATGCATTACACATATATCGATGTTTTAAACAACTTTTCTCAAAATAAATTTATATTTAAGAGTATAAAGATTTTTCTCCTAATTATAAAATATGTAGCATTTGACTAGTGGTTCGATTTTAACTTGATTATAAATATTTTTGATTTGGCCGCCGGAAAAGGATGCTATATTTCTGTAAAAATCATGTCCTTGTTAGCTCACATTACATACAATGTCGACAGTTTAATCGGCCTTTGTTGAAATAAATTTCTTCAAATTCTGAATGTCTTCAGATTGCTACTCTGTAAATCGCTCAGCATTTAAGAAAAGCCAAAAATAAATGTTTTCTGCTCACTCATCGATCCTTTTTGCATTTTTGCATAGTTTAAATTTCAATTTCATTCAGAGAATTCTGCACGTTGTCGCCGAAAAGTGGTTACATGGATCGCATTATGCAGAAAATAAAGTCCAAAAATATTCATTAGTCTGTTCTGCCACTGAACGGCTAAAGAGCAGTCTGCATTTTGTGCTATAAATTATCTCATTGGGGTCATCGGGTCAGGACGCATTTATCTCTAAATTTAACGTTAATGCAGACGATGATCGTTGAATGTGGCACTCCGAGAATTCGTGGTATGAATGAAAGGATTAGTCATGAAATTTTTAATTTCACTTCATCTTCTCTGAAGAAATGGCAGGCGTATAAGTTATATTAAGTGACAATAAAATCCGCTGACAGGTTCTCACTAAGTTGAAGAGCATAACAAATAACGGTACGCACCCTCGGCGGACTATGAGGAGAACAAATCAAAAATTTTCACCCGAAAAAAACCAGGAGGAGACAGTCCTCCGGGGCTTTTTGTTCCATAATTTCACACTTTGTTGCCCTGACAGATGCCACTTGTTCCATTATTATTTATTTATGTTCTCCCTTACTTTGCTTTCGCGTTTTTTTATGTCAACAATTTACAAAGTGATTTTTTCCTCTTTTTTATTTCTGTCCCGGGGCAGTGAAAATCTCCCATCCCTAGGCTCACCCGCACGAGGGTGGCGGCGAAAACAAGAGAAGGGCTGTTAAGTAAACACATTCATATTGTGCTTATAAAAATGTCCCTGCCCTGGGACTGTCGCATTTATAATGACAGCACTGGATTCAGATGAAGATATAGTCAATTCGCACTACAGGGTAGCGACGATGGCGGCACGAAACACGATTGTTTCGGCGCTAAATAAATCAAACAACCCCTTTCGTGTAAGCGGAGAAGTGTTTTAAACAAATTATGGTTTAAAATTTACACCGCTTTTGGGGTCGCAACACCACGGGAGATTATTATATGAAATTTCAAAGTCATCATAGTCCTGGGTTTTTTAGAGGGTAAGCAAAGGGTGAAATAAAAATCATCTTTCAGAAGTAATTTGTGTTAAAGTAAACGTCTTAGCTGAAATTCGATTTATCATTTTATTAATGAATATACTCACAATGAAACCTAGATGAGAAATTCATGATAGTATGAAAATAACTTATTTTAAAACTGATTAAAACAACAAATAACATGTTTCTGAAGAAACGTATTAATAATAAATACCTACTTATTACATTAGTAAGAAAACTTAAATTTCATATACTTTGCTTAGTTGGATGACTCAAGTTTAATATTACATAGGTACAAGAAGGATGTGATATCTATGGCTAGTTATTTTTTTATGTTTTAAGAGTATTAATATGCGAACTAAGACATTTTTGATTAGGGGAGCACAATTTTGAGATAGTGTCTTTATGATTGTAAAGTTTGAAGTGTGATTGCAGTGTTGTGAAAAAACTAAAATTTTATTATTGTTATTGTATTTGGTTTTTATTTTACAATTCTCAGTAGGTATATAATATTGACGAATTTATTTTTATTGAGGGATGCGCCTTTTTTAATAATAATCTGACAATCTTGTTATGTTGGTAATAAATGGAAAAATGAGATCTTATCGACTTTCTCTGTACCGAATGTATTCATAAACGAGATGGTAAGTATTTATCTTAACTTGATTAGCGTAGCCCGAATCTTATACATTTTACTTTCAAATCAATTTAATTTACTTTTAACAAGGGTTTATTCAAGAAATTAGTGTATAATCAGTATTATCAGATGGTTTGCTTAATTTACTGCCGAAATATTCGTAATTATTCCAAAATCATATAGAAGATGCATGGACCCGATAAAAGAGAATTAGTCAGTCACTGGCTATCGGGAGAAAACTTCCTAAAGAAGGAGGAAAACGCGTAATCAGCGTCCGATGGTCCTCCGCCGCGATGTCCACATCCAGCACTCGCCGGACAGAAGGTGATTTATAGGCCTTTTAGCGTATTTTATTAAAATGCATATTCGTTGCTCGGATGTCACACGACCAAGTTTATGATTTTCATATGCGCGTATATAAAAGGTGCTGGAGATAAACAAGGCCTCGGACCATTGTACGTCATAAATTGTCCCACCGGTATAATTGCTTCTCGCTTTCCTCGCGGTCATGGAGCCTCCGCGGCCGAATCCTGTCTCGTGTCGCGATTCGATTGGATGAATTTCATCGGCCGCGGATTTTCATTACCATTGGGTGTTAAACACGATTAAATGCTCCAAGGTGATGCTGCGCCCGGTGGTGAGGCCGAGGTGGCGGACTCGCTGCCAGGAGATCAAGGACTGCGATAGCAAAAAATGTCGAAACAAAAGCAAGAGACCCGCGAAACGCTGGAAACAGTCGAGCAATCTCGGCATTCCGACTGCCTCTTTGATTTAACATCGGCCGGAGGAGTCTCGCGAGGGGCCCTAAAAATTCCAGCATCCATCCGCGATCATGTAGATGCCGTGATTAACAGCGCTCATAAAGTTCATTCAAATACCCGCCGTTATCACATTTATAATATTTCCGAGCCTTAATCAGCTCCATCTTTGGAAACTTGTTGTCATTTTAATATCGTCTGCGGTGACCATTAATGACATTCTCTGATGCCCTTTTTATCTTTTTGATGATAACTTTCCGAGGAGATCTTACAACTTAAAGGCAGCAGATTGTCATCGATCGAAGGATAAAAATGATGAGATATCTGTTACTAGATTTATGTCCGTCTTTGAAGCAGCGCCGATCGGTAGTCATTTCAATGGCCATTGCGATCATATTCAGACATCTCTGAAAGGAGGCGAATGACCGCCAGGACCATTATCTTTTTGGCTTCAAGCACTTACGAGTTTTCTCGATATTTAAAACAACTACCACAAATGACAAGCATCTTTTTAACTTATTGGCATCTTATTCATTATTGCTTTTTATATCTGAGATAGGAAAAACAATTCTTTCCACTCAGTCTACAGAGACAAAATTACTCGCCACAGTACAACATACTTAAGTTTTTACATATCGTAATAGTAGTAACAACTTACAAATTTTAATATAGTAGATTTGCAAATCTAAATATTGAAACTTGTAAATCATGTACATACATGCATATGTATATACATGGCTAAATTCAAAGGAATTTTGAATTTTAAAAATTATAATAAAGCTTTCGAATTTTTTCCTTAGTTCATTCATTCGTTCGTTTCATTCTTGTTCTTCCCGCAACTGACCCATAATGATATAGAACCAGATAACAACAGAATAATTTAAATAAAAATTAAAATTTAATTTCATAAAAACATAATTTCAGTATAAGTCCTTCATATTAATCTTTCTAAGTAATCTTCGTAAATATGTAGAAAGAATATACATTATATTCTTTTATATCGGACGTTTCTTCAATTTCTTAATTCCGTCCAAGTTTCGGACACTTTTCGAGCCTACCTATTTTTACTCGTTTTTACTTTAATATTTTTTCCGAGAAATAAAATGCCTACACTCATATCTATGCAGATCCAAAATACGTAAAATTTTCATTAATAAAATATATATTGAAACTGGTCAAATATTTTGTTCCTCTTTTCTAGGTTAACCATTTTTAAAAATTGACAGATTCGTTCAAAAATGAGAAAAATTTAAGGTCAAGCTGAAAAGTTTACAAAATTCAGCAAGTGTCGAAAACTTTCGCAATTCCAGTTTGGTTATAGATAGGTATCTTACATTTGAACAGAATTGAATTCCGATGGTTTGAAAAATATATGGTTCAAAATTATAAGCACTTTCTGAAATCAATTAGCAGGTAATACATACGAGTAAATATTTTGTTGCCTTTAAGTAACTATATTAAAAAATTTTTACTATGCGCCCTTTCATAACCATTTCTAAGACTTCCATGTTGAAGGCTTCAAAGTTAAATTCATTTAGTGGTCAAGATCCAGATGGAATGTTTGTTTTGTCAAGTGCATGTCCAAACATAAACAAACATAAACAACCTTACCTCATCGCAAGAATACCCAGATAGCACGAGAAAATAATGTTTCAATTCGATATGCTGTCTATGTATGCGCATCGCTCCTTGGGCAAGGGGCACAGACTTAAGATATCCCTTCGGTTTGGCTGCTCTAAAGTAAATTTGCACTGTTCGGAACTTCTCTGCAGTAGAACAAATTTGATTCAGGACAAATATTTCATTATCTTTCTGAAGTGAAAATAAATACAGCTCCTAATGCATTCGAAGTTTCCTATTTGTTAAAGTTTAAAGTGGTAAGATTCAAATCTTGTCCATGCATTTTTTTGAATTATTAATAAATGATTTTATACTTCCCAAAATATTTCTGTTCTATATCAGAATAGATGGATGGTACTGGTACCGAGGTATTTTATTTTTTACATTTTGCGGATAACAACTTTAGAAGGATGGAAACAACCTCAATCAAAGTAGCATTATTTTGCAGTTAGACCCAGTTAAACATTAGATACTCTCTGTGAAATTCAAACTTTATTTTATATATTAAATACGTAAGGCTTAGATTTTGAAAAACAATACAATATAGTATAAAATAAAATTGTAGGTTATGGTTTTTTTTGTTAGCTAGTTCATTTCAATAATGGGTTTTAATGAGAGGTACTTTTAGTGAAAAATAGTAACAATCAGAATATGTTTCGTATTATCGGATTTCAATACTTATGAAGCCATGCATGCTAAAAAATATGGTTTTTCTAATACGTTTATATGTAGATTTTTGCAAACAGCAAAGTTAATATTGTTTTTGTATTTTCTACAATACTAGTTAAGTTTTTTCTTATCCGCAAATAATTGCCACTCGGCTCGTAATACGTTCTTTTGTTTACGGCAAACAAATAGTGTGTCAGTTCCTGAAAGTCTGCCACTCCTTCTCCGGGCTGTTGAGCCGCTAAAACCAGGAGTCCGGGTTCCTTTTGCATGTCTGCCTATCGCCGTAATTGCCCGTCTCGGCGACGAAGCAGCTCCTTGCAGCGGTAATTAATTACTGTATCAAGATAATAAAATCCTTTATTAATTATAACTCCACTGCGCTAGAACTGCAGGTGGATCTGTCCCGGCCAGGGCCGTCCAAGGCGATATATCAGCCGGGCGGGGGACCCGGGAGCAGGAGCCCCAGAAAGAAATTATATCAGTACCACTTAGCGTAAAGCACTTTCGGCGTGGAATGAAATTAATGTAAAAAGCAATTAAGGTGCAACACCAACAACAAGCAACAACGAGGAAAAAACTTTTTTCGCCAGCAGGCATAATGGCATAGGGTGGCCAGGAAAAGTTTTCCCTTAAATTTTCGCCATTACCCTGGTCTGACGGTCGTCGTTGTGGTGGTTACTCTACTATAGGCCGCGGCGATGGTAAATTAGGGACGCTCCGCGGACTTATCTCTTTCGACCGGAAAACGTCTGAAAATTTTTGAAAAAGGTGAAATTATATTGTGATTTACATTTCGCGTCTATAAACCGCTGGCGTGTGCTAACCCCTTTTTGTACATGCCGATTTCTAGCCTCATGTCTGCGGTTGACTTCTGACGCTAATTACCTGCTCGCAGCAATTTGTTACGCCTAAACTATGGCACGCGTGAGTCCTTTGCCCTTGTTTTCATTATCTATATATCAGTGGTTACCCGCTCCGGGCTGTGGCCCGGTCCCACTTCCCCAATCAATTACCTGTGTGATGAGCTCCTTGCACTCGAGAATCAATTGTGCGCCCATCGCCCGAGGACGGGGGGCGTTTTAGCTAAGGATAAGGGACGCTCCGGTGGGCTCGTTAGATCACTGAAAGTCATGTCTTGCGTGTAATAAGTAATTTTCAGAATTTAATTGCCTTTTGGTATGTTAATTCAACTGGAATTAATCGCTTCCGGTATTTACTTGTTCGTGCCCAACTGCAGGTGGAGTTTTGAAACGGAATTGTGGGTCAGCGCCAGAAAGGCGATATAAATTGATCGATAAAATGACGAGCTTAAAATAAAGATCAGAGCCACCCCTATTTGACCCCCATATATTCGGCCCAAATCCTCATTCCACAACACGACCCACATTCCACCACGAAGGACATCATCTTTTTGCCGCGCTCATCCAACACATGGCTCCTCTGGCTTGGACATCCGTTTCCTTTCTCCGCCAGGGGTGAAAGGGTTGCGCAATGGACAGACAAAAATTTTTCCTCTGGACCAATAATAATGTCGGGGCATCCATTCCGGGAATTTGATACGGGACGAAGGAGCTCGATGTGCTCGGAGATAGATACGTTCGGGAATGACCGGGGGTAAACATGAAGTGGGCTGTATCTGCTCCTATCTGGCGGGAAGATATATCTCATATGAATTATTGACCGCAATTTATCACCCCGGGGTGGAGCTCGTCCTGCGATTCGCCTGGAGAGGCACTGACGATGATTATTTCGCTGTGATACGTCCCCGGTTTGGTCCAAGGAAATTTTTATGGTCATTCTCTGTCCATCTCTCTTCCTCCCGCATCGAACGATGGATGTGCTTTATTCAAAGTCAATAAAACTATTTCGTATAAAAGCAAGGGATTTACTTTGTAGGTGTATATTTTATACACGACATAGTAAATACTCAAAGATTTTGTAAGTACAAATATACAAAATTGTATTTATACTCTTTAGTTTAATTGATTTATACGTTTGCTTGCATGCAGAAGTGTGCAATATTCATTCATGAGGAAGTTTTGCAGGCATGTGTAAGCATAAAGATAGGAATTTTATCAGAAGAATTACAGGGGTAATCTCAAACTTTACTTATTTTGCGATATCACAAAAGTACTAAATTTTAGAACTAGTTTCTCCGTATTCTATGAATGCGCGATATCATTAGAAAAAATTCTTTTTTCGAAATGCTCTTTATTGCTATTGTGTGATATTTCTGTTTAACGGCATAACATTTTTTATCGTGGTTTTGACCAGTCACGAATTGGAAACAAATCCAAATTCTGTGTGTGTATTGCACTTTGCTCCCCATTTCACTATATTAATTTTTAAACAAAAATAATAACTGGCTACCTACCTATAATAAAAAAAACTTGTTTGATGAGAGGTTTAGAAAGGGTTACAGGGAGAAACGTACTTAAGGCATAAAGCGATGGTGTCATGTATAGGCACATAGTATATTTTGTAACGACCAAATTCATGGTCGATTGATTAAGTTGAATCAAAATCTCTTTTTGTAATTCAACCGACCGAAACGATGGTGGTGACAGACTCAGCATACATGAGAATATTACTTTGAAATCGAATTAAGTCTTTTGAAATTAGAACTACTTACTTAGTAAAAGTAACATTGATATTATTCAATTTATGGATAGTCGTATAGTGAAGAAAAGAGTTAGTTTAAGAAAAAAAATCATCCTCAGTAAATTTAAAAATATAAATATATGCATATATGAATACAATGTATATTTTTAATTATATGAATTTCATATTTAATCAATTCATAAATCATTTCGAAATGGTCGAACTCAACTGGTCGATTCATATTATATGACACCAATCTAAGTATTCGAACACCGTTCTGGTTAATATTTTCCCAAAATTCATACTTGATTTAAAACATAACTGATAGATAATTATGTATGTATATTAATGTACATAAAAGTTTAATAATTTTTTGGGTTTAAGTTCAATTTATTTACATCCCGTTTTTTAGTATAGTTGACCTTCAGACACCATGGTAGTTAAAGTAGTGAAATAAAACTAACATTACACCCTGGAATTCACTTTAGTATTTTCATTCTTGATCAGCATATGTACTTAACTCCAAAACAAATATGTTGTAATTTTAAATGTTGGTGTTAATTTGATTGTTAAACCATATGCGATAATAAGATATTTATATAAGTGTACATAGTTACTAAATTTACTCATTATTTAAACATACTTTTATAACTTTTTGTACTATAAATCGGAACGCTTCGTTTTAACAAGTGTGAAAAATTATTATAAAATATAGCGGCTGGTATGTTATTGTGTCTTACAGACATAAAATTAAAGTTTTATTTAATCGTTTGAGTGTGCAAAGGCTTGTCAATATTTACATGACCTGTTTATTAACTTGAACCCAAAAGCAACTTGAGATGTACTCTAAAATTTTAACTATATCGCCATTTCCTCCAAAACTTCTCTACAACATAAATACCATCCAGTCGTTCTTGATGAGATCGAAATCAATTGAATTTGTGAAAAGAAAACAGCTTTTCGCCAAATACTCAGTCGTTAAAATAAAATTTTATGCAAACCAATAAAAACTGAAGGAGCTCGCAAAACGAAAATATATTGACCCTTTCTCCGGGACTGGTTGAAAGAGCACTTGAAACTTTCTCCCATCGCCCTAAGCAGCAATCTGCTGAAAGGAAGGGCTGCTCCAAGATATGAAGTCATTCTGTTCAAGTTGTAGCGATAAAAAATTGAAAAGGGTTGTAGTGTCCGTTATCATTTATGAATACCGGAGAGGCGCATGGTCAGAGCAATATAAACCTAACCCTTCGCCATACTTCCGAGGGTGACCACCACACAGCCCAAGAAGTTCGAGTTCTAAGGACTTTGGGACTTTGGAGGAAGGAGAGCGTCTGGAGGAAAAGAACAAACGAAGAAACCATTTATTCATATTTATTTTTCGTATCAGATACCCAGAGGAAGCCTATGGACCGCATGACCAATGCAGCCACCTTCTGACCGCTCCTGCCCGCCACCAGAGGGCCATCATACCCTTTTCGCCCTTTTCGTTCTCGTGGCGGAATTTATTTTTGTATGTGTATGGGATTCGGGAGAGATAAGCACACGCATACGTCAACGAGGGCAAGAAAAATATTTCTGCAAAAATGGAAACGATAAAACACACTCGACCGGGATAGCGCCCTGCGGGTGCCCCGGGTGGGAGGGTGGATTTATCCTTCAAAAGTAAAATATAGTATTTTGCCATTGTTTATTCCCGGCACACTCGCTCGCCAGCCCTACCCCTACAGATATATGACTGGCGAACTTTATGCTTATGCTATATCTTCCCGGGCGGTATGTTGTTGCTGCTCCGGCGAAGTTTTTCCAATTTTTCTTGCCTTTCTACGTTTTTTGCGCCATTGGTTTACTTTCTCCCTCTAGCAAATGCTGATCGTATAAGGTTATCCCTTTTCACCGACAATGTAGCTCTGAAGCTTGCCGTAAGGCTGTAAAGTAGAAGAAAAAAAAATACTCCTGAACTCCGAAGCAAAAGGGGTTTTATAGATATTTCAGTCACGGAGCGAACGTAAGGGCATTTCACCCTTACGATGGGGAGAGGGGTGATGGTGGGGGGATAGTAGGGCGGACGGCGAATTTTTTTTAGTGTTTCAGTGTTCGCCGAAAACCTTAAGTAGAGAGTTAGTGCTGTATTGTATAAAGGGACGCGGCGAGAGTCGGAAAAGGGCCTGCTGCTGGTGCTGCTCCACTATACGCCCCACAACAATAACAGCGCCAACAACGATGTGCGGCAGATAAGCATACCTACACACGGCGCGGCCCTAGGTGTGGTATATGACAGGGAAATATATGTAACAGAGGGCTACCAGCTTCGTTATGAACTGCCCTGGCCGATGGATACATAGGGCGATATGAAAAAAAGAAAAAAGAAAAGAAAAAATAGAAAACGCTCAACTGGGCACTCCATAGTTATAGTGGGTCCGAGTGGTCAAGTCAGAGGAGTCGGTACATAAACAAATGTAGAAGGAGCACCATCCATATGGAGGCCGGACTCCCCAACCCTGCGGGGGTGGCGAATGGACTACCCTGTGAACCCCCTTTAGGAGGTGGATGGATAACTTTTATAATAAACAGTTTTTCTTTCTTCGATTCTCCTTCACGTCCAGATCTGATCTAGTCACGTCCGCTACAGTCAAATGCTCAAATGTATTTTTGTTCAGCCCCCCGGGGCCCGGTCCGCCCTCTCGAAAGCTGCCACCCGTCCGACGGGGGGTTGAAGCGCTCCCGCAATGTCGTTCACAACTTGTTTCGGCCCCGGGATGGGAAGGGATGAAATTTTGCTGAGGTCATCTGGATCTGGTATCATTGCCAGTTACATTAATTCTTGAAGGAATCGTTATGAGAATTGGATGCCGTTTCATGAACACTGTGTTGTACGGCTGTAATTCGTGTTTTGCTCCTTTTTTTCTGGCTACCAGATTTTCCTCCTGTCATTGAGTGACACTCGGTTTTTGTTCTGATAGCAAAATAGTTGGAAATGTTCGATATTTGGATTTTGGCGTTTTGAAAATTGGAGGGTGTTATATGTTCGAAACTTGTTTGACTTCAAATTAAATTTTTCGTTTTTTTGTTTTGGAATTTATACTGTCTTCGTTTAAGGATATTTTAAGGTTTCTATAGTTATTTGTATTTATTTATTGCTATATATGCTTTTAAGAAGATGTCATCAAAATTTGTCAGCATCTAAAGTCCAATTTATCCTATATCATGTAAATTAAGGGTTAAAGACGACAACATAAAACGTTTAATGCCAGATAATAAGTGAAAAGTAAAATGATGAAATAATTAAGGGCTGTCAGTAAGCTTCAAACATTTACTGGAATAAATAATTATGGGAAACTAGCGGTGTGACACAAAAATTGGTAACGGTGGACCTAATCACAACCTTATTAGGGCGCTATCCCTTAGAGCAGTGCCGTTCGAAGATCTGACAGGTTTCGTCTAGACGAGGCCACGCATGCCCTCGTGCGATAATTTTCCCGTCAAAAGCGCAAGAAAACCCTCAAAAAGCGAGGGGCACAGCGCCGCCTTGCCAATTTATTATGATATGGGCAGTGCTATAGGTCGCCAATTAATTACGGCCTGGATGCCTTCTTAGAGGTGACCACACGGACACCGCGAAGACCGCTGCTGGTCCGCGGCTCGGACGCCAAATCGGCCGCGGCCGCCGAACGGGCACAAGTCTGGCCGCGGAGCGCAGCACTAATTTAGAAACGCAACAAGTTAATGATCAGCTGCAGCAGCCACGTTTGACTTTATTAATTGCGCCGAGTCGCGAGATGGACGAGTCCGCGCTGTCGAGCCCAAATTAGGAAGATACTATGCGGCCGCAGCGGCCGGGCTGGACCGCGAGCGGCCCGCGGCGCGCGTTGATCACTTTGTAATAAACGATCGCGATATGGAGTGACATGTATGATCCGAGTGTCGCAGCAATGCGTGCGGTAATCGGCCAAATGAGGCATTTTATAGATTCTTTTGGAAATTCGCGGCGGATTCCTGCATCTGATATGTCGAGTTGCCTCGATATATTTATTGATGTCACATTGGTCGCTGATATTTATGTGCGTTATGCGAGTTTTTCACTTTTATGCGGCGCATTTGCTGAGTTTCGCGAAAAAGGGAAGATTTATCGGCCCGGAGTGTGCTCTTACGCAAACAAAATGTTGTCGGGGCGGTTGGATGAAAACAAAAATTACTACTACTACTTTTTAAAACTATATTCTTCAGATTTAAAAACGGACTTAATTTTGAATGTAAGTAGTAGTCCTTTTGAGCACCGAAAGCGAAAGTGAAAATAGCACGCGCGGTAATAAATGTCCTTTTTCGTCAATAAGTCTCACATTTACTTTCTGTAAATTTATAAATTGCTTGATTGTATTGTAAACAATAAATATAAATTGCACAACTAATCTTATGAGTTATATTTCAGTTTACAAAAACTTATTTCGCTCCTGGAGCTCTTAAACCTCCACCAATTCTTCTGGCAATATATCCCATTTATTTCTATTTACAAAATCTAATACTACACAAATTTAAGTGTGTTTAATAGTACTTCTGTTGTTACTGATCAAAATGGTTCTCAGCGATGTTTGTAAATTCACTGGGCTACCCATGGCTTCTCTGACCTCCCGAAGTGTCGCTGATTAGCAACACAATAGAAAGCTGCTTTTATAACATCTTCATTTTTGCATTAGAGGACGATTAGCTCCGACTGCCAGCTCGTATTACCTCACGCGAGGCTGGCGTACGCATGGACCCATTAAATGCTCACATTACGCAAAATCCCGGCAAACAGTCCTGGGGGAAGTAGGCTCTAAACGCCTTACACCCTCAGGAACCAGCGATGGGTTAATAAGCCCATCTGAGCGAAGGCGGGGTGTCGCATTTTAATAATTTCACAATTTCACGGCTTTATGTTAATTTCATTAATTTTTGCATATCGTATGAAATTTGATTATGCGTCGCGCTGGATCAAGGGATTTCACGGATCAGGAGATAAGTAATTGGTCGTTACTATGACGGAAGGGAAACCCCGTCTGTCACGGCGAAGGGATAACATTTTCAAAATGACTTTATTGGCAGTGACTTGTTTGTTTTCGAGACATTTATAAATTTTAATTAGCTTTTGTGAGATGAATGGTTTTAGGCTTTTCGTTAGAGGGTGGTTTTCAAAAGGGAAACTAAGATACTAGGTAATATAATCTCATTAATTTGAAGTTTATAAAATTAAGTAGACACATATATATAAAATTACTATTAAATAGAAAAGTACTTGTATATAAAAGGAATAATTCGAGTATAATATTTAAATTTTGAATGTATAACATGTTTAAAAGTCGACTATCTACATATTAAATACAATTTAAGATAATCCTATTTTGTTTGTTTTAATGGATAGTATTGTAAAATTATTTTCTATCCGAATTCACGAATGAATACTTTTACACATACCTATGTATGAAAGATGGGATTATCGTAGGTTCAAGAAATCAGAATTATGCCTATTACTGTTATATTTATTAGGATTGGATGCTTTCATCTTCATTTAATGTTTAAATAATAAGTAAATTTTTGGTTCAGATAAAACTCTAAATATTTTGCTGTAAAAAATACGCAGACATGACTTTTATTGTAATTGTCAAGCTAACATACGAACTTTAGGATATTTTTAAACATTTTTCGGTTGAACTGAAATTGTAACATCGGAATGTTATATGCGTTCGTTTCGCAACCAAAACTCGTAAACAATTTGTAATTTTGGTAAATATATGATGGTAAAATTCAGTGGTTATGTAAAAGTAAAAAAGTTTGTAAAGAGTACATACTTTGCATGCTTAGAAGCAATTCAACTAAAACTAAGTATAGTGAATGTTTTCTTACAGCGAGGAAATTATTTCTCAAGCATTGCATTTATCGCGAATGTTTATCACATTGTAGCTTCCAAGGAGTGGATTTTCCGCTCCCTGACTGTGCAAATGGGTAACAAATTGCCGAAGATTCCGAAACAATAACACCCGTCCGAAATCCATTTGGGTGCATCGCGGGCCTTCCCCAAAAAGTAGTCGTTCAAATTGACAGTCAAAAATAAACTGCCGATGAACATATTCAATTTGATTCGGCGATGTTTGTAAATAAATTGCAGTGTGATATGCGCTAGCAAAAAAATTGCAAAAGCGCAGAATGCAAAAACAGTGATTCGGGACCCATTCCCGAAATTGTCGCTGGATCTCTCTTCTTGGCTCTGGATGTGCAATGGCTTTTTGCCACTATACCGGGGGAAGTGTCGTAGGGGGTGTCGCGGGGATGGAAAAATAAAAAATTTTTATTCCCAGTGAATGGCGCAAGTATCTGCGGGGTTGTGGGTTACTGATGCATATGTTGCATATCCTTCATGCAATCGGACAGTATATTTGCTGGAACACCGACTGCACAGGGTGTCCTGGGGAGTGCCAGGATATCTCCCGTCCTCCTCGACTCAATCTGCATGAGCGGGCTCCGCTCGTATCTGATTGAATGTCTGTTGTCTGAAAACTCAAACAAAAGGATAAACAGACGGAAAAAATTTATTCAATCCGTAGTGCATGTCAGGATATAATAAAATCAAAGCAAATACGGGAAAAATGTGCATTCCATGTATCGGCAATTTTTCCTGTTTTCTTTCTTTTGTGCAAACTGCACTCCTCCCGGTATTGCATTTGTTTTACCGGGACCCAAGCCCACGACCCCCCCGCACCGGTAGCATTGCATACTTTTCCATATCTTCCCAGCGTCAGAACTTCGGCATTTTATTCTGGAGGATTTTTCAATTTTTTTCATCCTGTGAATTTTTCACATATTGAAAAATTCATCGCAATGAAATCGCAGTCCTTTCGTGCAAAAACGCGGCCCTGGCAAAATCAAAACTGGTGCAGCTTCCGAGCTTCCCGGTTTTTTGGGGAAAGGGATGAAAATATATTCGCCAGACAGGACGAGGACAAAGTGTTTCAAATTAATTTGCACTTTGTGAGTGTGTCGGTGGATCAGTGCCACACACTGCTGGATGGAGCAGTATTTTTTTTTCTCTCCCGATTTTTTTATTCTGTCGCTTCCAGCAGCAGGCTTTCCTGGCATGAATTCATCCCACAGTAAGAGACTGACTGATTCTGGGTATGCCCGGATTGACGTGATGTTTACAACATGTTACGTTTTCCGACTACTGATTAAAATGATTTGCTAAAAATGATTGGAATTTAATTAAAGCGCGAAACATCTCTGCGCGGATTAAATGCAGATCGAAACCTGAAAAATAAATAAGTCAACAGCTTTCAGATGATCCTGTCAATGTTTTTTCCTTGCAGGACCCATATTCTGGATGAGTTTCGTGTGCCCATTAGTGTAACCAGAGGTATCCTTTTTTTGGAGTTAATTTACCCTCATTTCATGTTTTTGTCACCGTAACCCTTTTACTATTGGACTCTTCACTTTTACTGACTTAATCAATTTTACCTCAATTTCACAGATTTAATATATTTTTCAGTTTAGTCACTTTAATTATAATAATCATAATAGCCGGTTTATAACAAGCTTTTATGTAACTTTCACTTAATAGTATGTTTGGGTCCAATCTTGGAAATTAATCTTAAACCCATTCCCCCTAACCGATTCACCTAACATTGTGCATACTCGTTTGGTTTTATTTGCAATGCACGAATAGCTAAGTCACGACATTCTAAATTCAATAAGGACGACGCAACAAAATGGTGACGAATTATAGTATTTCCATAATCACCCCTTGACAACTTTTACGTAGTCATGTGTTGGTTTTGAAACTTTTATTTTATTTTTAAAGGAAGGCGCTTTTTTTGTTATGATTTTGTTTATTTATTTACAGTTTTGAAATTGAACGAGGATGTTTTCATTTGCACCCACTTTTATTCTTTTTGGGTTTATATTCTTTCCAAATAATGCACCCACAACTGAAGAAACAATGTGGCATTCCTAGTATTCATATAATATCCAATTGCTTTTTTAAATGGAATGGGATAATTAAATGAAAACACCTACACCCAATGGCAAAGTATTTTAATCCGCAATTTATCAAAAAATAAATCTGTCCCCCTAACAGTGTCGGTAAAAATGACACCCGACACAAAGCATACCTAAACAAGTGTACAATTTCACACTCAATAGACGCGTGCAAGGGCAAGGACACTTGCAGGAATAAAAAGGGTATGTAAATCCTTATCCTCTCCCATAAATTGAATTTATGGCATAATACGCGAACATGAGAAAAACCTGCTTTGTCACAGGCTGAACGCTTCCCTATTCAGCAGGCATCTTCCAGGAGCACTAAACTATGAAATCCATAGAAAGGGATTAAATCAGATACAAAAGATATGGTGCTCCCTGAAAACGTGTTATAAATTCTGGCGAATCTCCCAATTTAGGAAGAGGGCTCTGGTGAGATGGCAAAGTTCATTGTCTGGCTGAGATTGGATGCGTCCAACCGTCAGGGAAAAAGGGGACAACAACCTGCGACTGGTGAGTCCTGGTGGGTCCTGGTTATAGTAAACAAGTGCGGCTCATCTTTCGAAAGATGACATATGCGTGCAAACAGCGAAATTGGTAAGTGAAATAGATACGACGATGAATCACTTCGTTTTTTGGCTAAACGACCAGGCCGGGGTCCTTTGTTCACCCGGCGGATGTCGCAGAGGGAGCTAATGCTATTATGGCTAATTTTTGGGTTGCATTCTGGGTGTGGTGCATTGTCAGTGAATAATGATCCCCTGACAAAGCGTTTAGTGCCCAAATCATTCGCAATTTGATTAACAGTTCCGCTACGATGGACAGACAATCAATTTTCTTGAAACATGAGATTTCTATCCCTACTCCTTTCGTTAATTATCCTTACTCGGAAAAGGATTATAAAAGAACAATTAAATTAATTTAATTCATTATAAATATAAACTATCAGATTGCAATTTCAAAACCATAAGTTATTGTTCCTAAAGTTTTCCAAATTTCTTGCAAAACATTACTAAATCAATAACATACAATTAAGCAATAAAAGTTCACAATTTAAAATTTAAAATATTTGCAAATACATAATAAATGACATAAAACATTTTACGTAAAATATGCGAATAATCATTCTTTCAATTTTTGAAATGTTGTTAAAACAGCAGGAAATTTCATTGACAAATTGTTTGGTTTTATCAGTTTACGACTTTAAGTATGTTTGTTTGGGTGCAAATCTTCACAATTTGATGGACATGTTGCAAAATTTAAAAATTTGTTTCCGGATCATCAAAAAAAACTTTTTCTGGAAGTATATAGGTTAGCTGGTTTAAATGAAAAATGTTTCCGTCTTCAATAATCGTGTTGTATAAAATTTTGTTGTAGAGGATTAAGAAAGAATAATTACATAATGAGGTTGCGTTCGGAAAACTTAATAATAAAAATATTGTACATATATTTTTGCACCTATGAATTTTTTATGAATATGTATGTATATTAGTTAATCATTATTAGATTGTACGATTTTTATTTTATTAATGAGAACTTCACAGGAATTAAAGTCGCCGTATGCAAACAATTTTTTATTTTTACCTTACTCTCATGCATTTGGAATATTTATGCTTGCTCCTTTTCAAACTTCATATTTTTCGCCGCATAATTTTATCTATACAAAATGCATTCAAAATTCTTTTAAAATCTAAAAAATATTATGATTAAAAATTATTTCCTTAATAACTATACACAAGAGTTTTACGCATAAATTCCAGCTGAGAAACATTATCTTTGTATTTTTAATTTGTTATGCTTGTATGATTGCATTCTAGTCAAGATTCTTTCATTTGGCGTAATTTTGAATTCATTACTACTGAGCATGAATCGGCTTTTCTAAATAACAAAAATATCCTTACACAATAAATTTGATTTCATCCCCACACAGTAGCAAAACAAAGAAGTGGGTTGGACCCTCCTCCGCAGTGATTTTCGGGTAAATGTGTGTGAAGCAGGACTTCTCCCGATGCATAATAAATCTTCGATTACAAATTATCTGTCCGAATAACTCCATAAAAGTGTAATTGGTCTGGGTGCTGGTCACCTTCATATCTACATAAAACCGAAAAGCAGAGAAAAATTAAGAAAAATGGGAAAAGCAGGAAAAGGAGCATCCGCTGGGACGAAGGGGCTGGCAATGGGTCGGAATGTTACCGAGTGTGTCCCGGGTTTCACTCTCGAATTGTGTGACATGACATCTGTGACCTTTTAATCCATGAAATTACAAGCACTTACACTGATCCTGGTCGATGTTCTGGAGGGACAAGGCGCTGCCTCGCCATCCAGAAAAGGAAGATACAATTATTCAAGAGTGGGCCGAGAGGACTCCCCCAGCGGAAAGTGGCAGCACTAAATCAATACTGAAATGGACATAAATTAGGTCCTTTGTCCTTTTTTTTCTGTATTCTCCGCTTTCCTTAATTTCCCTCGACCTAAGCATTGCTTAGCTTATTAAGCTACACAGCGTGACAGCAACTTTGAATTTTAAATATCGCCGGGGCCCCCTCTGCGGGTTGCGGGCCCTGGACCCGGCCGGGCGCCTCGGCCTCGTCCTTGCCACACAACGTGCAAGTTTAATCAATGATTATAATTGCAAAATAAATCAATCAATGGCGGATATTCCCTAATAAGAATTGACGTAAAGATAAAGCTGATATGGCGTCGCGACGGGGTGCGGGTGTGGGCGGGGACGGCGGATGTTGAGATCCTGTTTCTGGGATGTTGGGGACGGCGAAAGTGACAAACCGACTTTTCGCTCGCTTATTACTTGCCTTCGAGGGGCCCAATGCCGGGACAGAAAATACAAGGGGAGCAAACTTCTTGTGTTTCTGCGGCACCTGAACATTTTTGAATATTTCATTTGTTGCTAAGCGCTCGCAAGGTTGTGGTAAGGACGTTTATATTTAGATAGTAGGGGAAAACCGGGCTTTAATTCAAGTGAATTAAAATGGGGCATCCTAATTGATTTTGATTTAAACACGGGCGAGAACGAGCACGACACAATTTCAGTGAAATGCGGTAACTGTGGAGAGTGAATGAGAGTAATGTAAAAAGTGGTAGTAGCTATGGCACATAATATACGGTATCAGTTTCGATGTTATATAACTAATTTATGCTTGTCTATAATCCTAATACTTCCTAGAAGTATAGCGATGCTTCTATCTTCAAACTGTTTTGCATATTTTATGTTTGTTTCTTTCACTGAAAGGATACATGTATGTTTTTGATAGGATTATGTTTGTAGATTACGAAATAGGAATATTTCATTATATTACGTTTTTAAAGAAACTTATAGAGTTGAAAAGTGAAAAAAAAGTATTTTGGTTACTTTTCAAATTCAGTAACATATTAGGAGGTATTGTAGTTACAATATGTATATTTTATATTTTTTGGTTACCAATTATCATAGTTAGTAAATTTTCCAATAAAGGTAAATATGATTCCACCTAATTACTTTGAGATCGTTGCTGACTATTTACTTACTTCCAACAGGAAATTTTCTTAACGATAATAGGTACATATATATATGTAGGTATATACAAATAAATTCAAACTTAAATAAATGAAGTGAAATTGAAATTTGAGGTTTTGTGCCACAACGTTTTCTCATTATTAAATTTCAGATGTTTAAATGAGGAGAAAATCTTCGAAGATTTTAAGAAATATTTAAAAAATTTAAATTTAATCGCTTTGGATTGCCTCTTTGAATTCTCAACGCTTTTATAGATTATGTAATATGGATTTGTGTTACTTAAATTTGCGAGCCTGTTTAATTTAGCCACTAGGATTAGTTCCCAGAGTATCAAAGGCTTTATTGCTTCATTAAAACGGAGCGGGTCAAACACTTTAATTGTAAAAGTAAATGCTGCCATGCCACAGATGATAACAGATACATTGTGTAGCCGTTGGGCTCGTCAGTTGGGCCAGTATCAGTAGCGTCCCAAAGCCCCACAGGCCAAATATTCAGTGCAAATTACAAAGTAACGCATGAGCTCACTGCAGGAATAGTTCAATCAACGTCATTAGATGATGGAATTATATCATTAACTCGACACCGCACATATCCAGTTGCCACGTATTGCTCGTATGTATAGTCGATGTAGCTCATATTCAGCAGCGAGCGAAAATAGTTTAATCTTTCGATTAAATCGCACACAAAGCCGTGTCTGTGTGAACATTGGCGCTTTAGAGTGAAACGAGACAAGTCCAAACAAAGAGGGGATTATGGCCCTTCCGATTCAAAAGGACACCCCATTCCGGCGCATACCTCTGATATAATATTCAATCAAATTGTGCACAAGGATCGGGGTCCATACGATATATGTCCTGAAAACACGTTCCACATCACCGTCATCATCGTCATCATCATCAGAGGCCCCACCACCACCACCACCACCACGGGCAGAACCACCAGATTTCGTATGTATCAATTCCGGGAGGACTTTATCCGATGGCTTCAATGGTACATCACGTGAGATAGAGGACAAGTGCACAATTTCACACTCGCTGGACAAAAATAAAGGGCTGGGGCTGGCCGGTTTGTCGTCCATATTGTAGCTCAAATTGAATTTATGGTAAATACTGGATGCTCGCATTGAACGGAGGGCGCCAAAGGGATGAAAGGGATGCCGCACCACCACACCAGAATCATTTACGAATCCGCCCCGGGACCAGGATGCTGCAGCACCATCGGGCCTATCTTAGCACCGTCCTCAGAACACTCTTTCAATTATTAAGCAGCGTGAGGACATCACCGAGAGCCTAAAAGCAGGGATCATCCCTCCGCCACCAGGACCAAGGACATGTGAGGTTTTATGACAGCCGCTGGGGTGTTGGTCTGGAGATTTATCAGCGCCAAGGATGCACGGTGTTTATTATTTTGAAACATGACATATGTACAAACAACGATCGACGGCTGTTTTTATAGCCGCGACGTCTTCCTGATGAAATGGATATTTTGTGTTTGAAAATTGATGAAAAATGCCGCGTGCTGGTAGATAAATTAGTTGCATGAGTGACTTTACGCTTAACTTTCCGATGGCCAAAAGATAAAAACAACGCTATTGATATATAGTATTGAATTCGGGCTATAAAACTGATGGTTCTCACACTTTTTAGAAAATTGACTCTACGTTATATTTCACAGAAAATATGTAAAACTATACAGTCAAAATAGTTTAATACTTTAAAGGTATAGGCAGCAAAATACCTATTCATATAGTAGTAATTTTCAGCATTTTAAAAAAAATTGTAAATTGAATTTAATGTTAATAATGATCAATACTGTGCACGCACGAATTTGTAAAACTATAACTATACTGTCTTTGTAAGCGTATATCAAATGATTATTTCTAAAACTACTGTTATTGCTATGGGACAAAAACTTAGAAAGTACATTACGAAAATTTTGCAATTCTATTTTTTAAACTGACTGGAACTGTGTACATACATATGTGTTGCTGCTTTTAAATTTTTTCGTTTTATGTTTTACTACGCTTCATTCATGGAAAGATCAATAATGAAAAAGTTATATACAAATGAGACTATAATCTTGATAAAAACAGATCTGAAGTTAAATAAACCTAATAATAATATATTATCCCTACAGATCTTAAACAGATCCGTAAAATCGTTCAGATTTCCTTTCTGAGCGCATAGTATCCCTTCCCTAAACGTTTCATGTAGCAATTAAAAGAACATTTCTCGACAATATCCGCCCTGATTACATCATATATCATTTCATGTTTATCCGATAGTTCACATGGCTGTCGAATGTCATTTTCATAATCCTTGCCGTGGCACAGCGTCCCGAGAGTTCGCCGGGGAACGAGAAGGGCTCAGCGGAAGGGTTATTCCAGGGTGACGGGTTCACTCCCTTGATGTTTGTTGTCTTTAACTGATCCCGGTGCACACGTCGCACGTTTATCATCTCCGGCGATGCATCTGATCTGTATGCGATCTAATGTCGCGCATGTCTGTTCGGCTTAAGACAAACATAAGAAGAGCGCGCCATGTGGGAGATGCACGTGCTTTTCTTAAATATTTTCCTTCTCGGGAGGCTTGTTATATCAAGACGCGGTGATCAGCCCGCATTCTGGGGCTTAATAACTTTGTGACTTCCCCGACGGCCGAAGAAGGGAAGGGTTATAAATGTTTCCATGAAATTTAGAACGGATTCTGTTAATTTTCAGTATTATGATGTTCATAAATTTATGTATCCAGAGCAGATAAACAGAAGTTTACTTTACTAGGCAGACAGTGAGAAAGGCTTAAAACACAGTACCATATTTTGTCCGATTTTATTCAGGAAGTAAATGGGCTATAATTTTGAATTATTTAAGCAGATACTCTAGTAAACTTGCATTGTACTTCCTAAAGTCGTAAAAGTAGAATATAATAAGAAAATAATATTAACTTAGTAACTTTCAAAATTAGTATTGAAAAATAAGTTCATTTTTAACCATTAATTTGAAGCATATTGTATTTTGTAAAAGATAAAATTTATGACCTACAGGTACATTTAAAAACTTATTATTATATTATTATATTGTTAAGTGGACTATTTAAAATGTGTCCTGTTAAAGATAAGTGAAAGCTTTCAAAACATCTAATAATTACTTTTTACATTTTCATCTAAAAAATATTCAAGAAAGTAATATTCAATATCCGGGGTGTTTTTATATAAACTTAAAACGATATTGAAATTCGAGCAAAATTTTTATATAACTTTCAAATTAAGAGGAGAATCAATTAATATATGACCTTTTGAATGAAAAGTAAAGAAAATTTAAAGTGTTTCTTTAGGGCTGGTGTGATGGTGTTTTTACTCAATACTTAATTTAAATTCTGCTGTCAATGATCTTAGTGAATTAATAACACACAAAATTATTTAATGCTACTTTGATAAAAAAGATTGTTACTCCTCTCCAAGTAAAAACAAGTTTGATTGTCTTGTCGTCTTCATTAAGCTAACCCTCAGTGGGTCTCCCCGAAAGCCCTGACATCCCCCAAACCTATTTCTAATTAAATTGGGAATTTCCACTGACCTCTTTGTTTTGCGCGAATTGAATAATTGAGCATAACTCAACGTCGAAAATATAAGCGGAGTCAGATTGTACCTATTAAGGACCCCTCCCGGTTATAATGACAAAATCGATGATTGTCCCCAGCGAGGAGCCCCAGGCTCAGCCCCCAGCAGCTCCTTTCACGTAGTCAGCAGACAAAGCTGCTTAAATTTTAAATCAATCTCAATCGCAGAACAAATCGCCGTTTATTCAGCTCTATGACGTCCCATTTGAATATTTGAGCTCCCGAGGGCTGTCGGCTGACGGAGCCCTCGGGTGGATTAGCCTTTTTCCAGCGCTCCTCTGCATGACCCCATATTTTCAATTGTCTTCAATTTTCCTTCAGATTTCAGTGTCCTCGGATGGCTCTGGTGCCGCCAACGCTGCGCTGCTCCTTGACGTGCTGAATATGGATTCCTTTATTTTCTTCTTTTTCCTCTTTTTTTTTGCATTTTATCCTCTTCCTTGGGGATGGAACTTCGTCATGGAGACCTGGGCGACGACGGTGAATTCCTCCTGCTGGAAAAGAACACGGAAAACTGATTCCATTAGTTTTGATTGAATAGTATTTGGCGAGACCATAAAAGCCTTCAATCAGTGGGATTTTCAGAAGGGGAGAGTAATATAAATACACTTTCGGCGGGATTATGACACCCCGCGATCATCATTGGATTAGGGCTCCCGGAAAAGCGTTTATGCCTTTCCTGAAAGCAGAATTACCTGAAGCGTGCAAGGGTCGCCAAATTGAAGTGTATTCAAGCTCTCTTTAAAACATGAAGTGAAATCGGATTTACGTAACTTTTTTGAATTATCAGAAGATTTACCTTTAAGATTATTACTACAATTTTTATATAATATTTCCTTTAATTATAACAACTTTCGCTATATACGTTTTCGCTACACTTAAGAACATTTTTATAATATTTCATAGTTTTGCTATATTACAATAAGTGTGTAGTGACATATTTTACAAATTTGGCCATAGCGATTTAAGAAACTTTTGTAAATTTGCACATAACGTATTAAACAATTATTACTTTAAAAAGTAAGTGTGAAACAGCGTAAACAACAACTAACACCAATTGTATGATTCCGTATAAAAATTTAAACAATATATTTTTATTACTACAATTTTTTTTATCTAAAAAACTTAGTATAAATACATGAAACAGTAAATTCACAGTTTATTAAAAATATTCATCTTTCGAATTTCGGAAGAACCAAAATAGGCACTCAAAGTACACAAAATATGTTTTGTCTATACAGAATAAAAGTTAAGATATTTACTTTTAATTGAGATATAAAATCATAATCTTTGTAAGTCTTAATTAAAAAATTATAATGTGATAGTGATGCCATTGCCAATGTTGATAATTTTGTTAAAATATTGTAATATGCTTAAACACAAAACAGAGTTATCTATAATAAATGCTAACATTGAAAACAAAACCTTGCTGTCACAGTCATGAAAATTAAAATTCTCCCAATCACAATGAATTAACATTTGCTCCTGTTTAGCATAAAGGCAACGCATTACGGTCGCTAAGGTCTAACCCCGAAAATATCCGAAAAAATATCGACAAACCTTTAAACAAGTTAATTAACGCAAAATAATGTGAAAATAAAAAGCAAAACTACTATTGCATTATCTGACTTTTGCTTTTCTCGCTGAACTCAGCATTGAAAATTTCAATAGCTGGCAAACAAGCAAAACAAACAAATAAAATCAACCAAAGCCAAAAAATAAACATTTGCCGTATGTCACCGCCAGTCCTGCAATTAGCATTTAATTTTGCGATTCAAAACAGCTAAAATTTGCTAAAATTACGCTTAATGACATTCAAATGTTAAACTTTTACTACCGGCGGACAGTTTTGACTTGGCGGGTTTAAAAATGAACTCATTACCCGCCGAATGATATACGCCACGCTCCCCGGGACTTTATTAATTATTCCGGGGAATGACGCCACAGAACGGGAGACGTTTTCAGGTAGACGTGCGAGCTGAAAAAATTCCGCGGGCCTTCGGGAACCGCCTGCCTTAGTTTTCCATTCAATTAGACACTTGGCGGCTTCCACTGGAGGAGAATGTCTCCCGATCGAATTCGTATTATTTAATGCAGCGACGCGGATTGATCTACTTTTCGCGGATCGCGCAAAATATGCGCGACTGATGCGTGATTTTGGTCGCATTTTAAGTTCGCATCGGCGGCTGGACTCGGTGGAGTTGCCACCGTTTGTTAAAGCATCAGTGGTGTAAATTAGGTAACAACTTTTTAAACCCAACAATAACAATCGTATAAAGACAATATGCTATCGTTACATAGGACAATCCCTGCCAGTGCACAATTGCAGTGCTCAATTTCGTAAACATTAGAATTGATATTTGAACATGGTATCAAAATGTGCATAGTTTTAATGTACCTATATGAATTTACATAGTTTTATGTACACTTATGATATCATGCTGGTTCAGACATGGTTGTGCCAACATTTTTAGATATTTGCCGGTAGGGAAGCTGAAAAGTGTAATGGTGCAGAATAAGTTTTAGCCGTTTTCAAAACACAAAGTACAACAAATTTTATCTTATAAAGGTTCGCTTGACAAATCAGAATAATAAAAATATTTAAATGCAAAACACAAAGCGCCATACTACTCAGAGAAGATAATTTAAATTTTATATTTTATTAACTTGATTTTTATTTGTTTGCCACTTTAACATTCTTTAACCATTTGAAAAAAGTTTAGAAATCTGTCAATTTGTGCACTCTTAAAATTTATAAAAACGTTTGTGTATTCGTTGCGTTATCCGTACCTAAACTTTGAACATTTACAGAGTTAATTTTTGTTTCACATATGTAGATTAAAAATTCCGACCACTATCCACAAATAGTTTGGAAATCTATATCTTTTTATCGCTTGAAATTTTTATAAACTTTAATCATTGGTATTCATTTTAACTCAATTCCTCTGGCTCTTCTTGAGAACAAGGGTTTTGACAAATTTGTTCTATAACTATTCCGGTGAACTTTAAATAAAGAGGTAATATTTGCTTTCAAAGCAAATAAAATGCTCAATAAAAATGGGTTCCGATAAATTAGGCGTTCATTGCATTTCAGTTTTTGCTATAAATATGTACGACGCAAAAAAGGAGTAGGTACTTATTTTTAGAAATATAAAAATTAAATAGTATTCTGTTGAAAATTGTAGTTAAATTCTGCTAAAAGAAGTAAGCGTGGTAACTCTGGTGACACAACATCTTCTGAAAATCAACAACGATGCAAGTCGCGGTATAAGCGGCCATATAATGGGCGCCACGATTTAAAATTCTAATCGAATAAAGTGCGCCTTCTGCTTGGCATTCCCGAAGGTGTCGCGGTTGCACCGGATAGACGCGCCTGAAAATTCCCTCAATTTGAGTAAAATGTGCTCCACATTCCCAGTCAGCGTGCCACCGAGTCCGCGTAGCGCGGTGCATACTTAAGCCGTCTTCATTTACCTGAGCCGCGAACACAAACCGTGCAAGGATCGCGAATTTGTCATGTAGGATTCGTCAAATCCATAGAATCCGATATAAAAGCAGAAAATAATTCGTCCGGCGGGTTCCCAGGGACTGCTGCGCGTTTTGAAATTTTGTCACAACTTTTGCCCAAATTTATGGAAACTTGTGACTTGTTCGCATCAAGCGAATTTTATGCCACTGAATTTTTTAATACCCCAAATGGAGGAATGGCCGAGTGAAAATGTAATAAAATTTGGATATTTTACCTCTTCGGTGGTATATGACCTCGTGTTGGCGACATACCGATGCGTGGCCGGCGGCGGCGTGCGTATGCTAAGTGATGTTGACACGTTATCAAAATTATTTTGGCGATTTGGCGACAAACACAATTTCCGTTGCGACTATAAAATTTCCATTGTTGAATTTCCAATTTATGGGAATTTTTATCTTTCCCATTTTCATTGGTGCGCGGATGTGCCATCTTATGTAATCAGGTAAGACCTGATTAAAATTTTGGACTCAGAGGCGTCAGTGGTCATCAGAAAAAAAGTGAAATACAACGACGCGAAATAGCTAGAATTAGAATTTCACCTTAAATAGAAAAGCAGCTGTGCTTCTTAGAACCGCTCAAATAAATTTAGGCAAATATGTATCTTGTTTTTCGAAAAGTACACTTATTTTAAATATGTAGTATCTATTTTCAATCATTTTGAAAAGACTTATTCTTAGTGTTGTGTTAGTAAAATTGTTTGTAGTTACAATGTGAAATGTTAATAATTCTACTAGTACGGAGTGTCTTGATTTATTTTTTTATGTTTTTAAAATTCAAATACAAATACAATATAAATACAATGTAAATATAATTTTCCACGGAACACATCCTACAATTAACAACAAAGTAAGTAAGAAGTAATTACTTTTCGATTTTGTTAATTCACCATCGATGTTTTAAATTACATTTTAAATTCACATAAAATAAATAATTTTGCCGCTTATTGCTATATTCACGAATAAACATTACTTTTAGAATAGGTTGTTCCGCAGCTATCATTAGAAGCTAATTTACGTTCTTTTCTTAGATATACCATACGACATGTTGTTAAAAAAACAATTGTTTAAAATCCTCTTAAATATATGTAAGGCTTTAAAATTGAAATTTTAAATGATTTCAATGGAAAGTATTTGCATCAAATTTTATATACCTACATATCATTAACATTACGGTCATCGTTATTCGTCGAAAATAAAATGTTTTATAGCACGTATTTTTGCAATTTAAATTTATTAACTCAAATTTTATGAATGACAAACAAATAAACGCAAGATTTATAACTTTTCAGTGATCAAATTTTATTTCTATTTATATTAACAACTAAATAGATTTTAATCCGGTTTTAACGTAGGTATATGAGTGCTTCTCCACTAACTGGAAAATCGACACCCGACAAATTTTATAAATATATTTGAAGTTATTATTACTGAATTTTACATATAAAAATCGTTATCTATTCCTGGCGTATCTCAGCGCAAATAATGACATTTGATTGCCGCTCAAAAGCAAACATAGTCCATTGTCATTTCCCATTCCCAAAATGATAAGTTGTAAAATTTACTTTTTTGTACTATTATTATACAATTTTAATTTTTAAAATTAGATTTAAAATTTTGGTATTATATACTGATTTTAATGGAAATAAGCAGAAGTATCCATTTTCAAAGAAACTTTGATTCTTCATAACTACGACAAATACGAGAATAATAAGTTTAATGTCGAGTATCTATTTTAGACGATAATTTTGAACTAAAATGCATCAAATTTTCCCTTTTCTCGCTGGAATATGCAAGAGAGTCGGAAAACTTAACTCCTTAGTAGTAAAAGGAAGACATGTTATTAATGAAATGTGCCCTACTATGCGAAAATGTCGTCGTATGAAGCCTGACAAATTCCGAACTTGTAATTATTGAGTTGATTTAACTTTATTCAGTGCCTCAGCATCCAACTAGTTTGGGATGTAGTTCTAGTTTGAGAGCAGACCCCACAAGGTCTACATTACCAGTAACTTTGTACAAAAGGAGAACTAACTATCATAAGCTCTCGTCCGTAAATCTCTCAGAATATGCAGATCGCATAAATTAACTTTTCCCCCGAGTAGATGTCCATTGCCAACGGATGAAATCTGGCTGCTCAACATCTTGAAAATTGTTCCTTGGATTAATTAAGAAAGCAATTAAAAACGGAAGAAACTTTTCAGCAACACCAGGCAAAAGTTGGTGAAACAAAGGGCCGATACCGCAGAATAACTTAAGCAAGCTGATGACACCAAACCCTTCGACTTGCTCAACGACACTTGTAATGGGACACCTAACGATACATCCACACTGGCGGCGGCGGCGTCTGCTCCGGTTAGGGCTGCTTACACAGCCCTTTTTTGGGGGCTGGAGGCCCGCCCGAATGGGGATCCTCATCTATTTGGGGCCCGGACCTGCTCCGGCTCCTGCTCCTGCTCCTGATCCCGCTTCTGAGCACATCCCTTCGCATAGCCCAGCCGAACCGAATAATCTTCGAGGAAACTTTTGCTCCCCGGCCTCGACTTAAAACTTTCAAGAATGATTTCTCAATTTTCTCGGGCGAGACAGCCATACTTCGGATGGCGGTGGCATAAATAAACATTTTTCCCTCATTCATTTATGGGGAATTATTTAGTCCACCCATACAT
The DNA here is from genome assembly GCA_959613345.1 of Tolmerus cingulatus. Lineage (NCBI taxonomy): Eukaryota > Metazoa > Arthropoda > Insecta > Diptera > Asilidae > Tolmerus > Tolmerus cingulatus. The sequence continues at coordinate 11,377,255 of OY390707.1, read as the reverse complement.
GAGCAGAAAGGGGTCAGGCTCTGCGTGTAGCGAAATTACCCCGAAATTTATATTCAGAACTGGAGCAGTTCCAGCCACTGTTTGGGGTGCATTTTTAATTATTGGCACCACCAGCGGCCGGGAGATGCATGGATACGGCTAATTCCCACTGACTTATGGCCCCGGCTTTCTTTTCTGAATAATTCAGCCGCTCGGTGCCGCCTCTGCTGCCGGAACAGGCCCAGGGCCGGACATCCTGGAAAAGTGCAACCCCAGTCCCAGAGATCCCAAAAGTAATTAACGCACATTAAGTGGTCCCGGCCAGCTCTTGTCGTTATGATTGGCATTCTTAAGTAGCAACAAAATTTCGTAATTAGCCCAGTCGTGCGTTCATCGGGAGATTGACTAAAGAACCTTTCTGGGGATGGCAGTTCAAATGAAGTTTGTGGGGGTTGTGTCAACGATTGGGTTTAGTAAGACTAAGGGGTTCTTTACGACTCTATTTTAAGAAAGGTTTAATCACTTTTCAGATAAATTTGATCTTTTCAAGCAATCTAAGAATAAACACAAAAATTTTCCAAATGGTCGATGTCGAAATTAAAATGAATATGTATATAAATATTAACCATTTATCCTTCACATCTTGGTCATTGTGAAATATAGTTTAGTCTATTTGTTGCTGCATAAATTAAAAAGTTAAAAACGTTAACTCAAAACTGCGTATATTAGTTCTAAATTTAAAAGACAAATTTGGTACCTATGTCCATTGTAATTTTAGATTTGCTGATTTGAGGTTTAGCATTGCATGTATGTGTCCCCCCCCACAATATGTTAAATTAAAATATTTTATCTGGAGTGATTGTTTTAAGTTTGCGTGTTATAAATATAAATAGAATAGGTTGCTTCAAATATTACTATATTTTATTTTTAAATCAAAAACGCGTATTATATGAAAAATATTTTGATGTGAAAGGAAAGATCTCTGATACTGGAAGGTATAAATGTATTTCATCTGTAATTAAAATAACGTAGCCTAGCGGAAAACAAACATATTTAGTAAATTTAGTATTGATTCTGTTTAAAATTTAAAATGTGTTACAGTTTAATAACTAGCCATTTTGTTTATTTAACTACGCTGAAAAATGTTTGATTGAAATACATGTACCTTTTTAATATTTTCTGTGTTATGCCAATATGAATTAATCTAAATATGGACATAAATATAATTTTTGCATATACCTACTATTTTTACCCGTATGAATGGGTAATGTTAATTAATTGCTTTAAAGTAGAAGAATGCTACATTAATTATTAACAACAGAAGTCAGAGTGAAATAAATTCAAAAAGTTTGCATTAAAAAGATAGTTAAGCTGTATTTATTTCATACTGTAATGTTTTAAAATATCAGCATAGATATTTCAATATTTCATAATTTTTTTCTGTAGCTTTTTTCCAATATTTACAAAGTTTAATTGAAATAGTCAAGAAAACGCAAAGTGTTAATGTTGACAAAGCGTTGTATATTAAAAACAAATTTTTACGAATATTATACTATTTTGCAAATCCATGACTTTGTAATTCATCAAAATTCTATTCTTGCAATAAATCATATGAAATAAGTAAATGTTTGCTTAAAGAGAATATGTTTAATCGTTTGTGAATAATGTTATCAATAATTTAATTTTATACATATAATAATTTTAATAATAATTTACTACGTACAAAAGAGAAATATAAAAAGGAGGATTTTTAAACAGCTTAATGTTTAATGAATAAATATGTTGATAATATGTTTTACTAAAACAAAAATAAGAATAAATAAATTTACTTTTAAACATATTGGAACCGTTTTGGTGAAAATACATTAATTATTGTTTAAATTTCGAATGACTCCATTTTTAAAAATATTTGTTATAATATTCCTGAACAATGTAAAGTAATATTTTGTATGGGGAAGTCAATAAAAATTAGAATTAACGCGCGGCCATCGACTTTCCCCCAAAAGCCGCGAATTTTGCAGAGAAGTGCAAGGAAGGCGGCGGACAGATTTTCAGTCGGGGAGCCCCGGAGCCGTCCGCCGCGGGCCCGGTTGCGGCCACTCGCCAAATAAATCAAATTCGCGTCCGGAGGCCCGACGCACTTCTTGCGGCCGCCGGAGTCAGTCGCAGCAAATCGCGACCACACACCGACGGCGCGGCGCGGCGCGGCGGTAAATAGGAGCGACCCCTCCGACGCTCGCCGCTCTCCGGCCGAAGGAGAAGTCCTAAGAAACTCGCGAAAGCTCGAGTTCGAAAGAAGCGGCGGGGGCGAGGGGAAGCCAGGTGCTCGCTAACCACGCCTCCGAGCCGATGGCGAGACACAAAAGTGGCATGGGAGAATTGTGCCGACCGCAGGCCAGTCGCACTCGCGTGAGAGAACCAGCGCGCCCTTCAGCGAGCTTTCGGCCGGGGCCGCGGGAGGCGCGAGTTTCCGGTGGCACTTTTCACTTGGACGCTTTTTTCTTGGTTCGGCTGCATCTCGCTTGAACCGGCTGCAACCTGGAACATGTTCGAGCGGTGACTTCGAAGCTGCCTTAGATTTGTTACACCTTAAAACTAGATTTTTTTATCCTTCTCAATTTATTTCAAACCCAAGAAAATTCATGCCGTATTTTAAGAAAATATCCTAATTAACATTTACTTATGCATGCCTTAAATATGTACATATACATATACCTAGATAGAAAATGTTGTAAACAAATTCAGCGTAAACGTTGTTAGAGTGAATAAATTTGAAAAAAAAACTGGAGGTGGTTAAAATGACTCATTGGTGAAATGAAATTAAATTTGGAAAAGTTTTTATGTTTATTCATTTTGTAAAAGTAAATCAAAATAATAAAAGTGATTCTTAATCTGGAATACATACCTTAACCGCGATTTCAGAAATTTTGAGCAAAATCTAATAAAGTTCAACGCTGTCATGTACACATTTTATCAAGTTCTTTTTTATATTGCTAAAATATATTTTATTATATAATACTTGTCAAACTCTGTTGAATTACACCTTTTCTTTTCTTTCGCGTGGCAATTAAGTGCGAACAAATTATTGATTTTCTTTTTCAAAAAGATTATTTAAGAAAACGATAGGTGTACTTAGTTTTATAAAAAATCTGTTTTTCAGTATTTTTATTACAAAACAAAATATTTTTTCATTTATTTCGAAGATATTTGAAACACTTTGAAATAAAAGTACTCTATTTTGGTCAATATTTACCATACATTATATATGTATGTTTAGGACAAGTAAATAAAAAAAACATTTTGGTGAAAGAACGCCAATTCATTTGGAACAAGAAAAATAGGTTGACTGCTCTATAAAATTAGGTGTTTATTCACTTTTTCTATCAAAAGTAAAGATAAGCAGTGGAATTAATAAAGGAAGATATTGAATGATCATTAGGTGAAAATAGCCTGTTTTGAAAAGACACTTCTTAATTATGTACTTCAACTTGGCGATCATCTTTTGACGATGTTGTTCAAAAAATTGTTCATACTATTTTTAACTTTCATATTCAGTCTCTTACAAAGTATGAATTTGTACAATCGGCTTATTTGTAATATTGTTGTTATTTAAAAAAAAAAAAGTATAATCAATAATAGCTGATCCGAGTATATATGTATGTTTGTATGTATACCATTAATATATTTCATTACAATAATTGGTTAGCATCCAATTTATCTTGATTCATAGTATCAGTCCAAAAAGCAAAATAAATTTTAATGGTTCCAATATGATAAACAGCTTTAAAAGGCATAAATCACCCCAAGGAAACGTACGCCTTTCACGGTCCACTTTCGAGATCTCCTAATACGCTATAAAAATGTTAAAAGGGCCGATTGAACAATAATGCTGCTTTAAGTAGTGCCATTCCCGAGCCGTCCGAGAGCATAATTCATGCTGGGCACACAAAAGCATTGTCGCCGCGACGAGCGTCTTCTAGACAACCGACACCTTTCCTTTTGCACCGTCCCCGCCCAGCTCGCACGCACCCGGGACGACGCACGTCTGCCTCTTTAGGAAAATCACCGAACAATGCGCGCCCATCAATTATGGAATTTCGATCCGACGGGCATAATAACGAAATAATTCACTGTTGACTGAAAACATGACGCGCCTGACCATGGCCGGCAATTATCAATTTCACATTTGATAATAAATGGACCTCCGCACGAGCCGGACACCCCATACAAAAATTCTTAATCCCGCGAACATCTTGATTACGGCCGGGGAATTATGTTAAGGCCGGACAATTATCACCTGTTTAGCCCATTTATCATATGTTCAAACGTGAATAATTGGAGAGGAGCTCCGGGTGTCACATCCCGGGCCCGCGGCACGGAACCCTTATCAGCAATCCATTTCCATGTCTTTAGGAGATGGGCTGCGTTCGGCCGCGAGCTCCGCGGCCGCAGATCTGTTTGTTTTTTCACGCCTTTCTAATGAATTATTTATTGGCCGCGTGAAAAATGCTATCCAACATATGCGCCAAGTCTACCTGACGCTGGCCGCTCTGTCCGTCCGTCTGTCTGGTTGTCGCGCCGCCGGCGGGCAGGAGAGGAACTGCCCGCGATCCCGCGTTCCCGGGACTCCCGCGGCCGCCCTGCCGCGTTATCAATGGGCCCCAGTTCCGATTCGCCGCGAAGGGCCAAAGGGCCGCAGTGGCGCGCGACGCGGTCGGCGGCGGCGGCGACGGCGGCCGCGAGCCCCGTCGTGAGGGTGCTCCCTTCCGCCGCAGATGGCGACTCATTCGCACCCGGCCGCCGCGCACTTGAACAATGCGAGATTCGGGTGCGCAAGTGAATAATTGGTGAAAAATTGTCGGGAGTCGTCTTTTTCGCGTTCTCGCGCCTTCCGGACGCGACGGATTAAACTGTTGCGTCGCACGGCAGGTCAGATGTTTGTTATGCGGTAATAAGGACAGCTTGAGTAATTGGCCCCGGACGGGCGTTTGCCCTTATCGCGGAACTCTGCAATTATGTGCCGCAGAATTACACCGAAAAATCGCCATATGCAAAGGTCGTTTCGGTTAATAAACAAATTGTTGATGTTCTGATAAGAAAACCCTATTTACAAAAGGGTTTACAACTCTGAACACTGTTTCTTTAATTGTAAGTTTCTCAGCTATTTTGGCTACAGGCATAAAACAACCGGAGAGACATTGGGATGGTCTAATTCCAGAAAGCATTAAGTTTTAACTTATTAAAGCAGGGTTTTTGTACATACATATATCGGACTCAATTATACTTCAATTACTTACATTTTAATAATAGCTGCGTTCTTTTCATATTAGATCCGATTTCAGGTTTTACAGGAAATTTTGCATTGAATTAAATTTTAAAAGCATTCATGTATAATAAGATTTTAAAATTTGTGGAAAGTGCTTCAAATTTATCATACAAACGTCTAATCTCGAACCAGATAAATCCTTTGATTAAAGTTTTGACACAAAGTGTTAAGTTATTATTATTATAAGTGACGTTTTATAAAACTTCAATAAAATGCAAAATTTCATCTAAAATCTGGAACCGGAACCGATTTGAAAAGAACACGTCTAATATATTAAAAAATGAGACCAATTTTGTTTCAACAACTTTGGTAATTATTTTGATAGAAATTAATACAGACACCTTAAATGCTAAATATAAAACTTCATTTGCTCTGTTTTACCTGCGTCAATATTCCCGTAATTAAATTACTAAGCCTATCTCATTAAAATTATTTCATTTTATGTTATGACTCTCGTCATCCCAAATAAAAGAGGTACGTTAAATCCTCGCTATTAAACATCGAACCAGTTAAAGTTCCCCTGGAATATGTGTATGGAACGAAGAAAACGATAATCGTTGTATCGAAATGCGCGAACCCAAAATGGCTGTTGTCCAAACAACGTTTATCGACGCGTTCAGCATCGAAATGCGCGAACTATCCGCTGGCCAAATCGATTTTCTGAATAATGCGTGAACCATAATAGTTTATGCATTCAGTCCAGATCTAACTCGCCGTGAACTGAAGAAAAATTGGAGATAACATCGATTCGTCAAAATCTTTAGAACTAATTTAAAAAGGTTTGAAATTTCGCTTTGTTCTTCGTAATTTTAATCATGAGCTGTTAATAATCGTGATATGTTATTATTTTAGTATCACAAAATGAACTAAAAACAAAATGGTTCAATATAACTAAGTAAATATGACTTTACCGATCTTGAAACCTATTTGCCTTGAGTTGCATTTATCTAAAGCGTAGATTCTAATCATTTGTTTTACTTTCAATTTTTGTCATCAAATATGAATTTCAAAGTTGGAGGAGGCATAGGAATAATTCATTCCAAAACTCATCATCAAACATCATAAAAAAATGAATCACAAAAAGTATTACATATAATAAGAACTTTTATAGGGTGCTTAATAATTAATATATTTTATGTTGAATTAAAAGCAAGCTCTTTCCTTATAATTCGATATACACTTTAACCGATTTTTTATTTTAACACTAAAATTTATTTTTTTAAGTTGGCTGTTTTATATGTTTTTATAATACCTAGATATTTATATTGTGAGTTCAACATAATAATATGAGGCATAACATCTAACTTAAAATAATAATAATATCGTTTATATAAATTTCATTTACTCCGGTAATTTTGAATCGTGTTGCGTTTCTAGCGAAAATACTATACCGTATGACTAAGTCAAAAATTGTCAAATGTGAGCGAAAATTATACTTAATAATACATGTATGTATAAAATATAAACAGTAATATTTCTTAAGAATGTTTTTAAAGAGGGTTTCAATAGAACTATTTTGATATTTTTATTCATTCACAAGCTAAAGCCCTTTGAACACTAGTGGTATATGACTGGATCTTTGGGAATTGTGAAGTGTTGATCTAGCCTATACTTCTTGAAAGCAGTTTAATTTTTTACGGAAAAGTGTCAGGTAACTTGATTAAATTTATACTTCTAAATATATATTATTGGGTTTCTATGTATATTTACTATATATATTACTAAATAAATTAGTAAAGTAATTAATATATGTATGCGAGTATTTTGCTTCCTTTTAAAGTTTCTTATTTTTGGATATAAATATATGAACACGTTTTGTCTAATGTTTTACTGAACAGTGAATTCCATGGCTGCTCTGCTTTTACCATTTATGAGGTGAAATTCTTTCTTGCATCTTATTAATAAATTTATAATAAATTATGAGGCAAGCCCAGGAACTATTCCCTCCCCAAATGAAACCACAAATTATCTAGCAAACCGTGACATTTTGATCGTTATCCAGGCAGCCTCTGTCCAATCACAGGCCGCTGCTTGTTCCGAAGGCAGTAAATCTACGGTTTTCTGCCGAGGGCTGTTATTAAGATTAAGAAATTCAAAATGGCCCCAGTTTTGAGTGCTGCACATATTCAATAACTGAAATTAGCATAAGTCGGAGGAGGCGTTCTGGTGCCGGCGCGGCTGGAGTTATGCTCAGTGAGTGGAGCTCGTAATGAATAACCCGCGGAATAAAGTTACGGGTCTGCGCCCGAGAAATCCTCCTTAAGGCGTCCGGTGGCCGGTGGGGTGAATTTTGATTGCACGTCCGCCGCGCGGATAATAAATTATCAAGCGTTGCACACGTTGGCCGCCACCCCCGCGACGACCCCGCTCGCATCTTATCTTCCAGAAAAGGCAATTTTTAACGTGGAAATATCGTTAAAATGAGAAAATGGGCACAGCCAGCGTTTTGAAGTGGATTTCCCTGCCGACGTGGTTGGCTGGCCGGGAGGCCGGGATGTCCGCCGCCGCGCCGAGGGAAGAATGAAGTTCCGCTTCGGCGAGTGTAACTTTTTCCACGATTATTCAGATTGAATGGGGCCGGCACGACATAAAGCGTTTACTCGGAAAGCAGGGAAAATAATTACATAAATGCCCGAGGCATGTAATTTTTAAATAGACAAATGGAGGAGTCGCTCGGGCTCCGCTGATTATTATAATTAGTCTTTGTGGAAATTATACTCAGCCATTTTGCTAAAGAGGTCGACGCACTGGCGTTAGACTATAGAAACTGGCAAATTGGCTTTTATCACAACATCTACGGTTTCGATAATATTTTCTACATAAAATCCGGGAAAGTGCACCTTATTTTTATGTATATTTCATAGAAATCAATCATATTTTAATTTAAGGTAAATCTGTACTAAATATCATATAGAATGACTTGTTTTAATTTTTTAAAAGATATCAACCAAAATTAGGGGGATGATTTTTATTTACACATACATATATCCGATTTTCATACAATTCCAAGGTTTTTATGACATTTAACTAAATTCTTTGAATTATCTATGCATGCACATGCATTATATATAGTAGGTACGAAATATCAATTTTAATTAGGTACATTATTTTCTTACGGGAAATTATACAATTTTCGAAAAAAGAAGTCAAACTTTAACGTTTATGAAATTTTTACACACTATTTATTTTAATATAGTACAGAACAAAAATCGACTTACCATAGATTGCGCATTGAGTGGGTTCAGAGGGTGTAAGATTAATCTCGTTCTAGTTCTTAGGTACATACTTGATCTGAAATTAAAAATTAAAACATAACATTTACGAAAAAATACAACATAAGCAACATAAGAATCATATCAACAATCATGTTTTGAGAAAAGTGCATTTAAAATTTGCCATAGATATGAAATGCGTTAATGTAAGATTTTACTCTGCGAGAATTATACTTCCAAATATGCATAATAAATATCTTCATAAAAAATAATAAAGGTTTAAAGTCTGTAAATTCTACACCCATGTTGTTCACAATCCTTTTTAATTCTCGATATTTCCAAAAGCAGTCATTTATTTGTTGTAACTAATGAAATATTTCTTACCTGCAGATAAACGGGTAAAAATATATAAAGGTTTCTAAATCCTGTTCGAATCTTAAATACAAAATTCAATCACGAACCGCCAGGTGTTAAAGTTTAATTTTGCAAAAACTTCTTTTGGGAATATTCGAAAATTCTCACCTTCCCAAACTGAGACAAAGCCTGAAAGGCATCTGGTTGCAAAAAGACGGCAAACGCAACCAAAAAGGACCAGGGCCAGCTCTCATGTCAAGCAATTTATAAATACAGAGTCCGAACTGACCACAGTAAGGGAGAGGCAGGGTGTCTTAAGAAAAAATCAAAAAATAAAAATAAGTAAATAAAAGCCGCTCGCACATCTCCGCGGTTTTGTTTTTATGCATCGACAGCAATATTTTCGCACCAGAAATATTCGCGCTGACTACCAGACTACCAGACAATCGAAGCCGAAGTGACATTTTTCGCGCTTTAAAAATTCAAAAATTTTTATCATTCGATTTCCCCCCGAGTGCTGGTGCGCGCATAGTTGTTCTTTGTGTGTCGGAATTTCGCCGGGATTTTTGTATTTTTGAACACATAAATAACGAAAAAGTCAACTGATCATAAATTTTGCGGCGGATGGAAAGCGGGACGCGGTGGCGAGAAGGACGAAGGAGGCCAGCGATCGCACCTCTGGTCAGTTACTAAAATTATTATGCCCCCATCTCCGGGACGGGACTCCTTGCGCTCCTCCGGTGATATTGCCGCAGATAATAAGCCGCGGAATGGAATATATGAATAAATTCAATGAAATATGAAATTCTTTCGTTTTGTTTCCCGGCCGGCCGTAGGATGATCGGAGATCGACTCCAACTGATCTCGCTGATCAGTGATCAATAGAACACCGAGTAACATGAAATGTGTGATGATATCTCGCTTTTGGTATTCATTTATGCGCGCGCAGCTTTACTTCTGCGCGTCTCCGCTGACCAGTGGTCAGCTCCGCGGTCCTGCAGATAGTCCGGCACTGAAGATGCATCCGAACGCGGCCTCAATAGGAAGCACACGCGTATGCGTATGCGCGATCCGCGCCGATCTGATATCAGATTTATAACTTATGCCCTCGATAGTGTTAGCTGACCATATTTTTGACATTGTCAATTTGGCATTTATCCCCCCAGGGGCATAGAACTGCACGACGAGGCTCTGAAGGATGGCTGATTGTAAAAACGAGTCAAATCTGCTTTAATGAGCTGATTTCTGGGAAAGATACCGAAAAAGGGAAAAAGGATTTGTTTACAGGAATCACATCAGCGTTTTGAGTCGTTTCACTGTGCGAAGATCGAAAAGGTGTGAAAATAATAGGAATCACTGGCTGGGGAGCAGTTATTCAGAAAGCATGCATGATTTATGTGATTCATATCTTATATACATATATGTACATATCATCACTCAAAGAAAAGATAACGCAGACGATCGTGCGACTCTCTGCATACTCGTAGAAATTTGTTTTTAAATGTAGGTTTCGCTTGAGTGGCTTATAATAAAATAAAGGAAGGTGACTATTCCCAAGAGGATCATTTCCATATATTTACTTGTTTTAGAGGTAACTTCCTTTTCATATAAGATTTTACTAATGTAAATTTGATTTAAATCTCTATAACTGAGACTGCAGTAGACGGCGACAAAAATATAAGTAATGACTGCATTGTACCAGTTAAATAAGAGTAACTATATTTTTAGCTCTAAGACCTATTTTGTTTGTGATGCTTGTTGAGATCACGAATTTGAAATCGATTTTATAGTAAATTGGAAAATATTCCAAGTAAGAGAATCAGTTTAGTTTCTTAAACTGCCAGCAGAATCGCAAATCGTTTTCTTTCGATATGGGTACCTGGCATTCAAATTTCATATTGGATTATAATCTTAAAGGCGGTAAAATTCTAGCCACATAATAGATAAGTAAGAAGTATTAGAAATCAAATGAGAGATCAATGATTTTCTTAGTTTTTTTTTCTATAATCCTTTCTGTTTCTGAATAATTTGCAAATATGTACCTTAAAAGTAGAAAAGTTATGGGCACTCACTGGACAATATAATGTATTGCACTTCATGGTTCAAATTTTAAGGGCAGATTTAAAACAATAAATGGTTTGTAAATGAATCTTATTGTTATAAGCGAACATTTATGTAGTTCGTTAACAATATCGGAAACGAATCAGTTACGAAATACATATATACCTTTCACTAGTAAGTCGATTTAAACAAATTTCTACTAAATCGTAAATTTCTCGGAAAAAACGAAATAAATTATATTGTCAGGAAAAGTAAATCGTAAATGAATTTAACATTTAGTTATTTAAGATTAAGTTTTCGTGAGTACCTACATAAGAAGAATTACAGTCGGTTTTCTTGGAAAATTTACGACTTGTAAAAAATCGTTTATAATAATACGTTTATAAAAGTCCAATTGTTAGACGACTTGTTTCACAAGGACTAATTCTTAAAATTAAAAATTTTAAAATGTATGTATCAATGTATATAAAAGTGTAAATTATGTGGAACTAATTCTGCTATTGTTAAAATGAAACTAAAATCATTAATGTTTTCAGAGCCCGTTTCCATTTGGGTCACGATTAAGAGTTTGCAAATTTCTATTTCCCAATTGTTTTTTGTTTGTTTGCAGTTTAACGTAGATCTTGTAATCCGCGGTATTTAATCAAACAATGAGCCATTCCATCGCTAAACCTTTTTGCTGGGATCACCCCGGAGTTTGCAGTCGGCTGTCATCCCGAACCAAACTTCACCCTATCCTTATATAGGCGCCCGTAATAGTCACACATGTAACTCATCCCACATGCTGATCCTCGGGCATGATCACGCGGTTATAACTCACTCCGCGGAATGGCAACCCCGCAGAATCCACGGAGTACCACAACGGTGCGCTTTATTTAGGAGATCACACGCTTCGCTCCATCCCGATCTTGCCATTTTGCAATTTCGTTTTTGCCCGGTTAGCTGCCATTAATTAGTCGCTTGATTTATGAATTTTGTGATACCTCTTTGCGCTGCCCTTATATGTGAATTTTTATAGTAATACCGCCATCAGGCGCAGACAGGAAAGCGGAGCAGTTGATATCAAAATAATAAACACACAGTCGACGGGGACTGGAAGCCGCACGGCTGCAGTGGCCGCGAGTATAAAAACCTGCATAGTGGGGCCCCGGGATTCTGTGCACAAAGTGTAAATCTGCGCGCGCAGCGCATTCATCTTGGCGGAATATGATAAGTTCAATATCCAGCATCCCGCCGAGGCTGGACCGCGGCGGTCCCGTAACCATGCCACGGGATCATCTACCTGGCCGCGGTCTCTGCGCGGCACCGGACAAAGTGTTTCTTCCATTTTCAGCCGCAAATATGCAAGAAATTATATGTGGGGGTACACGCGAGTTATCGCACTCATTGGCCGGCGATAACACACGTCGAGACTTTTTAAGCGTCGCTTCAGTTATTAATATTGAGGAAACGATCTTATCGCGTCGACAGGGCGCTTATTTACGGTCATGGTCGCCGCCGCGGACGCGCGGGGCGAGTGCTTAATGCACTTATAATTCCGAGAAACCGCGCTCACCCAATTTACATATGTCCCGGGCGGCGCAATCGGGTTCGCCATGAGAAATCTTCCCGTTTGTCCGAATCGGGAGATACCTGAAAAGTAATGTCGACCACACACATCCCGAGCCACCTTCGCGGCTGCATCGCCGTCGCACTCATAATTCAAACAATCGCCAATCGCCGGACTCAATTGATTGGACATTCACAGAATTTTGACCAGCCTCACAAATTGATGTCTCCTTTCATTTTTTGTATCATTCCCTCGGGACTCGGCTTTCCGCCCAAAAATAGAGCAAAAGGGCCGTCCTCGTTCGCCGGCCACTGGTGGACCTTTAAAATTTATTTATTAGTTGAGACCAAAATTTTAATGAAGGTCCTCCACCAGCCGGACTGCGGAGGACTGAGGACACGAAATTAAAACGAACGTGAGCCATCCATGTCCGGCTGGGGTCCTACGTTCCGGCCCCCAATTTAAATAAGCATCGAAAATTCTAAATCACCAGCTGACAGATTTTTAGAAAATGATTGCAGTCGAGGATACGCGAAAAAATCAGAACATGACGAACAATTTTGTGCCGAGGGTCCCGGGGCTCATTAGGGCGAATTTGAATACGAGCGATGGGCCAGGGACCCACGAGAATTGCAAAAAGGGGCTGGTTCGGGACTTTCAGTTCCTGGCTCATGCTATCGACGAGTTTTTGACTTATGGTCCTGGTCAGTCGCGGACAGACACAGCCAACTACTGTCCGACAAGCGACTAACAAAGGCGACTCCCTGTCTGATAAGATCTGGTCCAGACGCACTGCAGCATCTTCAAATAGGGATTTTGCGCTGCCTCGGTATGAGATCGTTTTTGATTTTAAAAATTTCCTATTTGCTTGTTCGATCTTGTCTTATTTCAAAACGACTTGAAGTGATTTATATCTATTTAATTTGTTGAACAATTTTCCAATTTTGAAAATTATTATCCTCAAAATACTGATAAAGAATCTCATAATGCTTTATATTTGTGGTTGATTCCCATTTCACGACAGAAAATTTAAAACTGTAATATCACTTTCGTAAGAGATTAATTACCCAAAAATAAATCAGCTGGAATCAAATTAAGGGATAATGCTCATAATCGTTTAACATTAAGGGTACTGTGTGGTCAGGATAATTTTTGTAACTAATCATTCAACTCACAGACTATATATACGAAACACACTTCAATAACTTCGTAATATTGTAGAGTAGAGAGTAGAGATGCATAGATATAATATTTTTATTAAAAAATATGAAAATGTTCATTATTATTAATTTTTCAAAGCAAATAAAATCCAAGTTATTCTTCTTTTGTTTCGGACTGTTTTACTTTAAAATAAAAACTGTACGTGATTTAATTAATCATTGTTTAAGAAGATTTGTATTTTTCGAGTTTTGCCATTTTGAAAATGAATGCATTACCTTAATGATTCTGATGCGATGTAACGAGGTTAAGAAAAATAGCAAACAAACTCAATAAAATAAAATACATTTGTAGGCATTATGTCCATTTTAAAAACACAAATGCGTAGTCCAATAAGATTTTTAGCAAAATTTTGCTGGATATTTCCCCTAAAAAAATTTAAGTGTTTCATTAAAAATTTGTCAGAGACATAGGTATTCAATATCGTGTCGAGCATCGAGTTTATTCGTATCAAAAGCTTTTACAATCGTTTTGTAAATATTACACATCCGGCAATTTTTCCTCACTTCTTTAAATAAATATAATATAAAATTGCGTAAATGATAAAATTGACAAAATATAGTCGCCCAATTTTGAAGTCATTTTATAATAATAATAATTTTGCGAATGATTACTAAAAGGATACAATCCTAAGACCTTTTCTATTTCCAAATTATATTATTAAGTATTTGTACATATATGTATATACGAATACGTGCGAGCTTTGAAAATAAATTGTAATGTTTGTTAATTTCATCTGTTTATACCATCTGTAGACTTTGTTATTTTGGATTTCTTGAAAAAGTAGCACAACAATCAGAGCCAACAGACATTTCATAAATAAAAAAAGGATCGTAATTCCTTGTAAAACATGATTTGTTCGAAATTTCAATTTACTTTACCCTTATTTTGTCCACTTTGCATCGGAATCTCCGCATCTCCGCATCTCCATGCCGGGGCAAGTGACAATTGTCCAATTGTGTTGAACAGCATAAAGCGATGTCTCATTGTTTATTATTGTTTCCAATTCACGCCAAATGAATAATATACACGCCGGCAGCACCTCCCGTCGCCGCTTCCGCCGGCTTTGTGAGCCCGGACGGATCCGGTGGACCTTTTTTATGCCCTTTATTATTTCTGGAGCATCAACGAGAGTCCTGATTGCTCCAGCGAAGAGGTTCATCTTCCTCGGCGTCGCCCGGCGAATAAGGAAGGGAAATTCATGAAAGTGCACGCGAAACAAACGGCCACTGCAGCTCGGGCATTATTCTTCGATTGCTTGGACTTTTGTCGCTTCGACTTCATTTTGTTCCATTTCTTTTTAGAATGGCGAACGAGGACGGTGTCTGCCTGTCTCGGGAAATCAAATAGTTTTTTGGTTTCGTTAACTCCTGGGAAGGTGTTTAACATATGTTCACTTCATTCAAACAGAGTCCTTTCAATTTTAGATAACCTCGATTTTTGCGTATGCATTTACATAACGTATGTATGTATGTATTCAATGTTTTGACTTTTATTCAAATAATTTTCAGGATTACTAAAATTATTAATGTAACTACTTAAGAAAGAAAATTTACTCCACAATTCTCAATTTCTGACCTTCTTTTAATAATCGTCGAAAGCACAGCTCCCAACAAGATTTTAAAACGGAAGAGACCAAACAAGCAGCATATTGTCGGTATGCAAATAAATTCATAATAAATTTATATCAAAAATTTTGATTTTTCATAGGAGAGCACATACATATGTACGTCTGTATTTATGGTGTATAGGCACAAACGAATACTAAAATATTTTTCAAAAAGCCCAAAACGCCCTAAAAGAATAATTGCTTTGCACTATATCTGAACAAATTTGAGATACAATAATTCTCAAAAAACGCCCAACAGGGAGGAACTCCCTATGGTAAGTTAATATGCTTGAATAAGTGTCACCCTTCGCGAAAGTAATCAGGAAAACACCTGAGGCCAGGGCTGCAGTTGAGGGTCTCGTCGACGGTGGGACGTCGAAGTAAATTAAAAACAAATAACTTAGGGTGGGTGAGGCGGTGAATTTCGAAAAAAAATATTGTCAACGAGGGCATTTAGTGCGAAATTATAAACGAGTCAACTCCAAATATGCCCCGCGGAGACACTCACTTTGTGGGGAACTGGCGGCTGCAGACGGCACGAAATTGATTCGAGTTCTCTTCAATTATGCTAGGGCCGTTGTTCTAGACGGCTTCGAATATTTTACGTGTAATTTATGTACCTTGCATGTGCGCACCGCCCTTTAGCCACCAGGGGGGAATGTCTTAATCATTCCACTCGATTATCATAATCTGCCGATAAATCCCACACAATGGCTAATTACGAGGACGGGAAGATCGCCTTACCTGTCTGGGACGCTCATCTTTCCCGTCCCTGGACGTTGTTCTAATAACAAACCATTAGAACGATAGTGAGTGATAATTCGCGTATCAGAGGACCTCCTGGCCCGAAAATTACCATAAACAAGAAAATTTCTTCATTTCAAATTCCGTAAAAATTCGAACAAACTCAAAACCCAGCTCACGTGGTCGAAGGTGACGGCCCATGAAATTCTCTGGCATTTTCGAAAATTTACGACGCAGAAAGAAACAGCGCTTTTCCCGCGATAACTCCCGTCCCGCGGAGGTAAGCAAATAATGAAATTTTCAAAATATCACCGGAAAGAAGGATTTATAGCGAGCGGCGAATGCTAATTTTCCAGAAAACGCACAAAACGATTGTAATAAGCGATTAAGCGCGATGTTCCGATCGAATAATTATCGCAGCGGGCGGTGCCTCACCGCGTCCGCGGACACCTGAAAGGTGCAAGAAGTAGCCTTGTTAGGGGATGGTGGCGGGCCCGGACCCACTTTTTTCTTAGCTCCTTCTTAAAACGGCCGCAGGAACAAGATACCCGCCGCAGGTGGCGCATTAACTGATTATTTGTATTGACACCGGCAGCGCGGTATCGCGTTGCCGCCGAAAAATAATCAAAACGGAAGCTGGGACCCATCCAATAATTCTCCCGCTGCAATAAAGCTGCCGCAAAAGGATGCGTTTGTTTCACTTTTATTTTGGATTCTTGTTTGCAAACAAATTTTCAAAATTGGTCAAAACAAGAACTTTAGGTTACGGAATTAAATGATACAATCATTTTAATTTACCTAGAAAGTTAAGTAGTGTATACTTTTTATGGCGCAGACAGCATTACATTTTTGAAGTGTGTCCTGTTAATAATCTTCACCAAAATTGAAGATTAAAGTTACTCTATGTAGACTTAAACTCCACTCTGAAAACTATAAATTTTTGGAAATCAAGAATTCTTCCTAAATTAATTTAAGAAGTCAATGGAGTCAAGTCGAGAAATTGAATTATTATTATATGGGGTTAATTGGAAAAATTGTACTTAAAAAGGGAGAATAGCTATAAATAAATAAATTAAATAAACTATAGGGAATAGAAGTGTCTTCAAAAACCTTAAACAATATACATAAATATTATGGTAATTAATGTTGGTAGACTTATTATAGTTAACAACCTTTAATATTGTTTGTTTGATTAAACTTGCTGTAGTAATTAACAAACTAGTGAAAGTGGTCCTATAAACTTTTATGGTGGTGATAATTTATTTAATTCTGTAGTATCTGATGTAACGTTCAAGATGCAACAAGCAATTACTAGATATTATAAATATAACAATAGTAACTAATGCGACAAAGAGGAAGCAGATCGGGCAGCAAACAGCTCACAATTGAACAACATTAAAATGATATACATTTGCTTAAAATAATTTTGATTGCTAAAAAGCAACCCCCGCAGAACAAAGACGTATAAATCACAGTTGCGCGCTCCTGTGCGGTGTGCAGCAGAATCAGAGCAACCGAGACCGCGAAGGCTCCGGTTCCGAACATGTTCATCGCTGCCGCTAAACCGCCATGGCAAAATAACAATCTTACTAATTGGATGATTTTAACATAAACAAATGTATCTAGAGCCGCGCAGGCAGCTACAATAAGAACCCAGAGTTGAGACAAAAACTGAGCGCTTCTGCTCTCAAGACTAGTCCTTGGCGTATGCAAATGAATTTCTTAAAGAAACCCGGAGACAATCGTGGGTCTTGAGATAGCAGACGCGCCTGCCCGCCGCGATATTTCCCGTGGTGGTGACTGGAGGCTGGGCACGAATTAAGAACACATATCCTCTCAGGGGTCTCTTTCGCGGTCGTTTTCCTCCTGGCTGGATAAAAGTTTTGATAAATTATACGAATTGAGGTAAAGCAATTTATTTGCGTCCGGGTTTCACGTGCGAGTGCTGTAGCAACAAAAAATCGCCCCCAACAATCGGAACAGGTGGAATCGCCTTTTATTCGACGAAGGCAATTTGTTAAATTAATTGCATTTTGTTAGCTTATCTCCACTGCCGAAACGACATTGCCTGGAACGCATTAAAACTGAAATATCTTCGTTTCGCACAAATTCACAAGGTGCGTAAAATAGTAGAATCTGCTCCAAAACCTGCCTTTTAAAAAAAGGGGGATAAGTGAAGTTTTATGTTAGATACCACCCAGCCTCGGAAGCTTCTTAAGGAATTTAAAAATTGATCATTTTGAAAAAATTACTGATGTTGTATGTTGTTTATATGAGAAATTGTATCCTGAACTTTAACAGGTATAATTACTAAGTACTGTCAGGTTTTGGTATTAATTGAACCATTTACATTATTCAAATTACAACTTCTACTGCAGCTTAAATTATTGGTCGTAGATATTATTAGCGTATTGATGTTATAACTCATGTCGGATCCAATGTTGTAAGTTGTTATTTTCTAAATATTTTTGAAACCATCTAATTATCTAATTAACAAGTATTTCCTTAATGTACTAATTGTGCATACACATAATGAACTGACAGAAAGATTATTTAGAAAAAAATGCAAAAATTACTTTATCAAAGATTTTAGCACCATTTTTTGTGTACCAACTGTAAAATGATTTAGACATAAAATTCGTTAAATAATCCTTTTAATTACTTTTCCAACATAATGTCTTATTAATTTAATTCTAAGATTGTCATTAATAACTACGATTCTACAAGTTTCACATAAAGTATAATAGTTCGATTATCATGATTACGGTTCTCCATAATTATTTTATTATCTACTTATGTAAGTATATATGTGTTATGATCGGATGGCTCACTCTCTTACGATTTACCCCGCCGACTTGCAAAAATTGGAGCAACAAAACCCTAAAACGTCGACAATCGTCGCGGTCCACAGAAGCGGAGGATTGTCAAACAGGTTACAATATAATAAATGTTATGAATATCAACAGTTTTCGCGGCAAAAACCTATCGAAAGCACAAACAAGGCGACAGAAAAGAATCGTCGGAGCTAGAACAGTAGCGTACTGATCGCAGCAGGAGTCCCGCCGATTTCGGTAAATCTTCCAGAACCAGCAGGTAGGCAAGCGGTCGGCATCCGCGGCCGCAAGATCCCCGGCCTGGGGGAGCAAATCAGGCTCGGGAGAAGACCAAGAAATTGAAAAAGAGCAAAACGCGCAGAATGCACCGCGAGTCCTCCTTATAATAAGCTCAGCAGCGGCTCATACCTGAGGAATTCAAAGGCTGGCGATCGCGCACAGAAGACGATAATTCAATAAATAAGAATAATGACGATCGCTCTCTTTAGCGATAAAATAAGAGTGGCTCGGTGCATGCGTGCTGTTGCGACATTGTAAAAAGTGCGTGCGCCCCGAGACATCTTCGAGCAAACAGTCCGATGACCACGTTTAGGAAAACGATCACGATCATGATAAGTCATAAAGCGAACAGTGCTCATTTGGCGATCGCGTTATTAATTTATGTCACTCGATGAAACCGGCATAAAACTTATAATTGCAGCGGGACAACCGCCACCAGGGCAGTTGCAGTTGTGTCGCACGCAAAATAATTGATCGCGATCGATCGCCACTAAACCACCACACCACGATAACAGTCGCTAACGTTCCATTTTCGCTCGATCGCGGCTAACTCGCATTTCTGCGCCAAACAAATGCATAACAAATCAACTTCGATGGGCATATATCTCTTGTCGAATTGCCTAAAGGATCCGACGTTCGCGCTGCACCGCCATATTCATATACATATTCCGCGCGCATACCGTAATTTTTATGATCATTGCTACCTAACGGTTTTGGACTGTCGCGATTTTTACTATAACTCTCCCAGTTGTCTTCGTTTTATTGTGCTAATTGTGCGCTTATATAGGCTTGGCAGGCAAAAGTGATCAATGTATGGAATGAAAAGCGGTGGATTGCATAACTATCGAACTGTTAAGTGATCTTGATTGATATTGGATTGATAGATTGCGATCACGGTAATCGCTGAGCTTACAGAAGCCGGGTTAGGTACCAACAATCATGGTGAGGCTGCAATTAAGACCGCAAAACGATTGGGTATAAATTTTATGAGAAATTACTTTATCGCTTGTTTTGTATCATGACGCTGGGATATCGGATTTACTTTTTTCAGTAGTAGCGAGTCGGTTACGAAAATTTACTTTTAAAATAAGCAAATATCTTGTTTTATACCTTCGTAATATTTACATATGTATATAGGTAAGAAAACTCTTAATGATCATTCCATTTAAATACTCTATATTTATCTTTTGGCCACGTGAATACCTACTGTTTCACAGATTCTCCTTTTTTAGGTTTGTGCATACGACATAATTTTAAAGAGCAGACTTTACTTTTCCAAATTGGAACCTTTATCATCTGAAATATATTCTCTTTATAAAGATTGTATTTACATATTTTCCTTCTAAAAGCAATTTGAAAAATATTGCAAAAAAGTTTAAACTTAAATCAATACTTATTTTATTATTTTATTTTATGGCTGTTTGGACTTTTAAGACCTATAGAACATGCCATTTTTATGTATCGAAAACTAATAGAAATTTGTATATAGATATAGTTTATAAAATACCTGCTTTATTTCATTCTAATCTTTTTGGAATTTGGAATTTATTTTAAAATAAAAGTCGTCAAAAGAGTTGTAAGCCACACTAAAGTTTCTGTTTAAAAAAGGTTGTCTACGCAAACTACATTATCACCTTTCTGCGGACAGTAAAATAAAATGTTTAAATATCAAGTGGGGTGTAAGAAGCTTGTTTTTTCAAGAAATTAAATGGAAAAATAATTCAATCGTCATCCCATAAAGACAGCTGAAGCGATAAAATTCATTAAAAGACCACCGATGAAACACCCACATCATCGTGTTCCCACATTAATCTGGAATTTCCATTTTATGGTTCTAGGATTCCAGGGGGTGGCAGTAGAGCACTCAAGTGCAATACAATTTTGAGCTAACTGATAGTACATTAGCATTTTCCCGAAACATTTTGAAGGAACAAAGCAACAAAGGTGGAATACATTCCAAAAATTTACAGGTAAATTCAGGCACATAGCGGGCGGCGTAACTTTCTCAAGTGCTGGAGCGCTCTAAATTTTATTCATTCGCCGCACCATTAAAAAAAATATCGCTGGAACGTGCCTGGAATTCGTAAGGTTTCGCCTTTATAATTAACCAAAAAAAGGGCAGGGAAGAAGCCAGAGGAACCCGTGGAGAGGCGAACGTACCCGAGGAACCCCCAGGCCTGCATTTAACCCAATTCTGCCAGTAGCCCGGCCTGTGTCAACAACTGAAGAAATTTTAATCAATTGAGCCGCGTAGACATTTTGGATGCTGCTGAGAGGGTGTAAGTTTGGCCCATCCGTCACCGATGACGGTCAGATGCGATGGATGTCATGTCATCTACCCCTTGACCACTGGTCAGCAGTTAGTCGACAACAATGGTCTTTAACAATTGATAATTCTTGACGCCTACGACTCTTTTTTTGTCTCCATTTTCGTCACCCTGGTGATGCAGCCGAACATCTGAGTGGAACAAATCCAGGAGACATTGGGATGTTCCACAAGGTGCAGATGTGTGCCCTGTGGTTTTATCTGAGGGGTCTCTCGATCGACGCATTATCAAATTAGTGACTTGTTTTTCGGACACAAGGAAGTAATTCTTCAATTGTTCGGTTTAATTCGTGATTATGGGGGTGGTATGAGCCTTCTAAGAAGTCTAATTGTCCACATTTACAACTGTCACCCTTTTCAGGGTGGATGAAGTGGAAAATCAAAGGCGTCAACGAGCAGACTGTCTAAGGTCTGTAAACAATTTTATTGCTGTTTGATAGCTCTTACAAAAATTTCCTAATTTGCCTCGATCAAATTGTCGAAAAACGGTCTTATCTTTACTGACTTTTGCCTCGTAGTAATAGGCTGGGATTTCTAAGTCTAAGTCTAATTGAGGTGAATGGGTAAGAAAGCCTACTCAAGCAGAGTTTTATTGGCTACATTTTTAATGATCATTTCTCGGAAAAGGAGACGCTGCCCTGGATGCTGCGACTGTGGGATCAATAAAATCCTCATAAAGCGATATGGATCACCGTCGAGTGGTCAGTCTCCCACAGTGCCATCGTGGTACAGGGGCCAGAATCAATCACGACCACACCATTTCTCCAAAATACCGAGAAATGCAACAAAAATTGATTTTTTATCCCCCAGAATATAAACAAAACATGGGGAGCAGCTGCCGGACCTGATGTATCCATTTGTCTGCGTTTATTCATTTCGAGTACTTTTTTCTTTCCCTCACCATCAATTTTTATTGTTTTTGAGGTGGACGAGAATTTTAAAATCCTTTTTTATTTTTGTTGATTTTCGCCTTTTTAAGGCCTTTTTGCTTTTTCATTACAATTTCCATGGAACAATTGGAATTTTTTGATTAACGCTTTATCGGGTGCAGTTTTATGGACCTGCATTTGTAGATAAACCAATCAGAGAGAGAAAATTAAAATTTTTATATGCCCCAGAGAATATCTGGCAAAAATACGAAATTAATCAGTCATAATCCCCGTGATTGGTAGCGGTTTAAATGTTTAATTAATAATAAAATCCGGATGGTGTTCCCAGCTGGATTTTTCCCTTTCCCAGCTTTGTTGGTCAAAGTGTTTCCGCTTTTACGGCCTCTATTGCATTAATCAAAATTCTTGTTATTGACCGACTTGATTGATAATTTGAAATGGTCGTTCGTGATATTCTCCAATATGAAATTTAATTTAAAGTTATTCTCATATTTAAAATGCGCTAAAAAGTATTTAAGGATTCACAGAAGTAAAGGCAAGAAATGAGTTCCACAAGTCATCCAATAGTTTCAAAATATTTGGTGTACCTATTTACTCCACAAGTCATCCAATAGTTTTAAAATATTTAGTGTACCTATTTACTTAAAGAAAGAAACTAAATAACCATAGAATCGCAAATCTAAATCTAATTTTAAAGACTTGTTTTTTTGAATGAGTTGAATATAAACCTGACGGACTGGTGTGAGATTTATTAATATTTGATTCATCATTACCACAAATAAATTTTAATATGCCGTTCCTGTGAGTCTTTAGCAGGGCTTTAGGAATCCCTGTCGAAATCAACCCTCAATTTTATCTGATTTCCAAAACTTCTTCGATGAATTGGATTTTGACTTCACTACCTAAAGAATTATTTTTTCGTATATTATATATTTATAATTAAAAGCACGGCAACTGATTCTCATTTTCGAAAAAAAGCAGAGTTAACAAGCTTAAAGGACCATATTTTGAGCATATGTATATAGTTAAGAAAGTTGCTCTACCGAAAGCATTAATTTAAGTTATACATAGGTACATATCATAGACTATATGAAAATATGGAAAATTTTAAAATTTTTTAAAATATTTCATGCAACAGGTACGTAGCGAATGAGAATCATAAGAGAAGCACATCTCTTGAAAAAATTGTTTATCTTGGGAAATGATCTATCAGTTTCTTGAAAGCGGAAACTTAATATGCTTATGTAAGTACCGAAAGCGAGGTTAACTTAAAAAGTTGACTTCGAACAGGTTCATTGCTCTGAACCTCTGAACAAATTTTGTGAATGTTTGTATTTGAAAGTAAATGTACTTACTCTATCTCATATATTCATCTCGTTGTACAAGATACTAAAACTTAAGTTGGCACTTTTATGAAATGCTGACTGACCAAATACAAAAAGCCGCGAAGCGAATTAAAACGAAATATAATACTTTGCACTGTCCGGAAAGTCGATAAAATTCAAAAGTTTATAGAGTGAAAATTATCCCGAATTTTTGCTGTAACGGCCTGAAAACGTCCCATAAATTCTGCGCTCCAGCTAGTTCTTTCGACTGACTATCCTCAGGGTCGTAAGTTAGCATCGCTCAGCAGCAAGACTGCAAAGATAATCTGCGCGGGTACCTCGCAATATTTTGCGCCTCTGTGTGAGAAGATCTCGACCAATATAATTTCGATTTCATTTTTTATTCTTTGCTTGGCTTAGTTCCTTTCATCTCGAGGTGCGGGGTATTTTATTACAATTTACAACGCAATTACAATTAAGTGTAAACATTAGCGGGGCACTAGGGACCCAGGATAAATGTTGCTGCTAATTAAGCATGTAACACAGGAAAATATTATCAACAGTCCGCGAGAGTAACCAGACCCCGCGCTCGGACCATTAATCTCGTTTCATTGCGCAACAGCAGAAAAAGAATACCGGGAGATACTCCAAAACCTGTCAAATCGAAATTTATTCTATCAATTAAGATCTGCGCTCCTGCGCCGAGTTTTTTCCTAATTGGCGACTCTAATACCGTAGCATGGGGGAAATATTAATAACTGCCCGTTCTCACCTTCGGGACCAGGTGAATCGTGCAACGATACCGGCCATTGGCCAGTCCATAAATATGCCCTCCGATGCGAAAATTCTATCAAAAGTGCATAAATTATGCATTAATGAGCAGATTCGATATGCCTTTGTAGCATCGCCTAGGTATGTCGTGTTGCATAGTGCGGCTCCAGGTGGGACCCCCGCGCCTCCCCGGGTCCATGTCGATCGAATCGACGTCTTGGGGACGTCGGTTTGAAACCAGGCGGCTGCTCGAGACCCGGGAACGCTCCACAAATTTCCATTTTATGAGAAACGGTCGAAAATTGTAAAAAATGCATATAAAGTGCGGAGGAAGACGGGGACAAGTTAACGAGCTATTGACCGATGCCAAATAATTCATCTTCGATGCCTGCGCCGGCCGTGGGCACCGCGGGTGCAGGACGCGCTTCGAGATCGCCATCCTCCGGCGTGGACCAGCGGCGCAATCCGACGCGACACGGCACGTCTCCGCGGCGGCCAGAAAGAAGAACTTGTTTTTCAACATTTTCAAAAAATTTCTTAATGCCCACCTCGCTCAAGACCCGATAAAATGAAATTTTTAATAAAATGGCTCATTATGGACCCCTCGGATTTATCTTTTTGCTGGAGAGCTTTCCGCGGAAATTAATTGACACTCGTTGAATGGTTAATGGGTTTCGGTGTTTTGGTCAATGGATTGCTGATGTCAATGTAAATTAAGAGGTGCTTGCACTGCAGTTTACGTGCCGGTCCCGCTCACTTCCGCCCCTCCTCCCCTTTTTTCGTTATTAACCAGATGGAGGCGATATGATTGCTGAATGGACCAAAATCCGCGACGGGAATTATTTTTCGCGGTTCCTCGCTTCAATATATTTTTTCGCTGAATGAAGAGATTCTTGTCGCGGACGCGGTGTGTGTTATTCGATAGTTCATAAAATTTTAGCAAGTCCAAACGATGAGTTTTGAATTTGCAGAAAAGGCACAATTTATAATCCATTCTGGTTGTGGACAGGTAGCTTTTTTGGGGTAAACGCATTAGCGCTTATTTTATTAAATCACCCTCCCATTGATGTCATTCGCAAACACCGCGAATGCGATTTAGCTGAAATTTTAACGGCCATTATATTCTGAAATTGTTGCAAATTGGTTTCCATAACATATATATTCATTTTCCTAAAATGTGAATAACTTTTAACGAAATATTGAGACGTCTTTATGAATTCTATATTATTTTCCACCAAATAATCGAGCATAACTTTCATCAATGCAGTTGCTACTTAATGATTACCTTGGTAGGTACCTAACTTTTTATAACTAATTTGGTTATACATAAAATTTAAGATCACCCATTATTAGATTTATATTAAAATTTGCAGTAGACATTTTTAGTTCATAAATTTTACAATCAGTTACAAAGGTAGAAATTCAATCCTAATTAGTATAGAAAATTAGTTTAAAGTCAACAACATTTTTGAATTTACATGCATTTGTACTAACATCCAAGTACTTTTCCTACTAAATGACTTTAAGATAAAGTTATCATTCCCAAAACAGCTACTATTGCAGATTATTCTGAAGATTGCAGATAGTTCTAAGAGTATAATTTTTGGCAAAACAAAAGAAAATTGATTACTTACGTCTTATATTTTTCCTCAGAAATCCTAAACATATCCTATCTTTAATTATTAAGTAAGGTATCGCTGTCATCAGGAAATTATTTCTGAGATCCCCAGGGCATAAACATGCCTAATTCCTCCAGAATGGCCGGTCGAGTCGAGTCAGAAGTCGACATTTGATTAAGTTCCTGCCGTGTGTGCGTTTCCCGGAACAATGATGCTATTTTTCGATATGTTGGCTCTCAATCACGTAATCTGTCCCCCGGGAGCTTCCCATAAAATCATTTCAGTTATTAAGCTATCCCCCAGGCATGGGATGTGCTATCGGCGCTGACCAGTCCCTCCTATTCATCCCGAAAGGCTATATCCCCGAAAATCGAAATGAGGATGTTTTCCTTGACGTATTGATCTAATTTTTATTGACAGCCGGACTAATCATCTTCTGATTTATTAATAGCCACAGCGGGATTGCCGGACGGTGGATGTGGCTCAAAGCTTAAACGAATTGAAAGAGATTCTGGAGGTTGTCTTTTCTGCTTATGCAGGAAATTCATGTTTTTATAAGGATGCGTCGATTTATTTCCTGAATGACGACTGCACGGTTTCCTGCTACGATACGGCGGTCTTAAAATATATATGCAAGTGGTCCCAAGAGTCCCCGGGTTGAATATAAAAAATCGGGCGATAAATCGGGGAACAAAATGAGCCCCGCCATAAATTCATCCACTTTACAGCTCGTAAGCAAAAAAAGAAAATTATATTTTAAGTTATAACTCTTGGCCCGATCAGGGGCATCACGAGCTCGCGAGAAGTCCGGCAATATTCAAAATTTTATTGGAGCATAAATGGGGAGCAGCGAAACGAGTGGTCCCCGGGTCCCCCGGGTCCGCCCAACAAGGGCCGTGAGCGGTCAGCCGGATCTTAAGTGTTTTGTTGTTGGACGTTAATTTAATGCCGTGTCCACCCCGAGCTGCCCCTCGGCCGGCCATCGCATCCGGTCGCATATTAAATTATAAGTGGAGAGCGCGGCGCGGACATGGGGCCAAATCTGATAAAGCCCAATGGAGCACCGGAGTCCCGGAGCCCCAGCAGCGGCCTCGCCCGACTGTGTGCAGCCCGACCGTGTCCAGCCGGCCGGGGCTCCGCTCGCAGCCATATTTCGAGTTGTGGGTGGGATTTATGTCAGACGCATTTGAATTCATTAATCATTGAAGGAAGTATGAGCTCTTATTGCAGCGGAGCCCGGGCGGCCTATGATGGCGCTCCGTCCGCTGTGAAATTTCGCTTTTGTTTCGTTTTACTTCGTTAGAGGGAAATTCATGGGGCTCCAGGCCCCGGGAATATGCACAAAAGGGAAAATTGGGAGAGGTCTAGATATCATCGCGCCATTTTGGAAGAAATTATTGTTGTACGGCTATCCGTGGAAATTTACGCTCGCCCTGTCGTCGGCACAATCATACCGCAGAAAAAAAGTTGATTTATTTAATTGCGAAAGTGAAGGAACTTTCTCGTTGGAAACTCCCAGCGAAAACTACCCACGATCACAGGGCTTTTGTTTTAGGAACGCTTCCCATCTGTGTACCTAAAATTTAACCACCATTCAGTGTAATTATGTATGAGCCATGATTAATAATGTTTGTTTGTAATTATGTAAACTAAATTCGAGCCATCAAGTTTACTAAGAAATAAATATAAAAACTTTGTTGTTTGATTTCCAAAAAATGCTGATCTTCACAATAAGTTTATATATATGTATATTAATTAAATTAAATTAATTATTTTCAATCTTTCATCTATTTCGGTATACAATGTTCATACATATGAAAGTATTGCAAAAGTTTTGATAAGGGTATTCATTATATAAATATCTTCCATAAAAAAAATTAAAGATTAATTGAATATTCAATAAAATTACAATGGGGATTTAATATATTATAGTAAGTCTAAATTTTCAATCTACAAGAGATTTTATATTGGTAGATAATATCCACGAAAAAACAAGAGTTACTAATTTATTTGTATCTAATAGATGTAAAAAACATTATGTTATATAGAAAAAATATGTGTAAAAGGACTCTGTTTTTGTTTGTTAATCCGCGTAATTTCGAATTCATGTTAAAAATTAATTTAACCAGTTTTTTTAGATTTACAAAAATTATTCTTAGTAATTGGCAACTTACAGAGAATGCCCGTAATAGACAGATAATGCATTAAAATAAGAATTGTTTTCTACCAACTTCTTTAGTTCTACAGCTGTTTTTTTAAATCATTGTTAGTCCAATGCTGAGAACCAAAGTTGAAGTTAACAATATCTAAATTTTTTTCAGTTAAGCTGATCGTTACGTCTTTCAACTAACCACTTAAAATGGATGGCTTCAGAAGACAAGTCAGTCATCATTTCGAGAACACCTCCAGATGGATTAAACCTTTGCAGTCGCTGTCGCAGTATGAAAATTCATAAAACCCTCCCTGCCTGCCGCTGAACCCTGGGGAAAAGGCAGGCGATTCTGTTCGGCGGTGCCAATTACCGTGTTCCCATAATTTAAATGTCAGATGCCCAGATAGTCTATAAATGAAAATTATCCCGAGTTTATTGTAATTTTCGTGTTCAGTTCGTCAAGCGATTTCACGATCGCCTGCCTCACGGGTCTGCATATGCAGAGTCAGGCTGATGGAATGCCAAAGGTAATTGGCGAAAATAATAGTTACAAGCTCAGTCGAGATGATTACCGGAAACAATCGTAGTTAGCGAACAGTCGTCGTCATCGCGGTCGTCGTCGTGCAACGAACATCTGTAGACTGTAACTTCGCGATAGCGACTTTTGGGGCAATTATTGACTTGGGGAAATGCAAAAGTCTTGTAAATGGCCGTTTAATCCTGTTCGAGCGAAACCTCGATGCCATCTAGGGTGGTCAAAAGAACTCCACCTTTATTTAATTCCTCAACGTAAGGAAGCGTCCCTTTTCCTATTAATTAAATTAAGGACGCCTTTTGAAGCTGCCGAAAATATCAATTACATAGAGATTCTGAAAATTCCCCACACAAGGACTGTTTGGTGGCTGCAGAAAAAACCTACACGTCCCTCATAATTTATTGAGATTCCTGTCGAAGAAATCAAAACCGATAAAAAGCCCCCAGAAATTCTCAAACGACGCCGCTTTGTCTGCCCGGTTTGTACCTGGTAGGCATTTTCTGGTTGGGCCAAGGTGCCGGAGAGGGCGCTGGAGGGCAGTCGAACCCTTTCCTCGCCATGCTGCACCCATAGGGCCAACGCGGTAGACACCTCTTTGTTTTAGGAGCCTGTCATCGGCCAGTTAAAATAAAAATGAATCAGCCAAAGAATGACCTGTCGAAGCCCTGCACACACCCAACCTTGCCGGAGTTGTACCCAGTCAAAATTGTGTGTCCCCTCGCATTACCATAAATTCTCATTCAAAAACTTTTGAAAATTTTGAAATTTACCTCAATACAGTCGGGTCTGCTTTGCGGCTCCGGCGGGACATTAATAATCGAAGGAGCTCCGAATGCCGGCCCAAAGTGTTCCCTACTAATGAGGATATATTTGATGGGACACTGGACGGCCGTGGGACAGGTTTCCTGTGATTCATTTTTGAAATTTGTGAAAATTTTGTAGCAATTAATATTCCTCGGCATCCTCCTTACGATATTAGCGTTAATCAGGAGGAACAAGCTCGTTTCAAGAACCTGTGACGTTTTATGGGACTTTGATCTCTGCTAGACAACATTTAATGCCCGAGGCAGATCTGAAAATTTGTTGTTTACATCTCAACTGGCATAATCACAGCATCTACCTTTGTATACCGAGATTATAACTGAGGAGGCAATAATTTTGTCTTTTAAAATAAAACTAACAAGTCGCACCAAAGTGAAATTAATCTCCAAGAAAAAAGAAAATTAAATGTAACACTTGCGTAGGTTTGTATTATACGATTATGGTCATGTCTAAGATCTATAAAACTCTTATAATTGCTTTTCAGTGTCATTGCAAGATTTAGTAAATATGAACATATCAAAATCTAGACTTAAATTTTCGATGAAATAAATTGTAAATTCTTGTCAATTTTAAAATAATGTAAATTATTATTTGGTAAAATCGTCATAAATTATATTTATGTTGTTCAATGCGCCATATGGGCTGCGATCCCGAGCTTGCGCTTTGTATCTAAGTAGGCTACAATTTATTGTATTTTTGCTTTATAATAAATAAATATAAATAAATACATTTTCGATGATTTTTATATATGTATGTAAATGTAGTTATAGTCGAAATAATAATGCACATCTTTTGTGATCCAAAAAAATTTAGTTCTTGGTAAAATAGTGGGATATCTCCCTATGGTTTAAATATTAAATATAACAAGCTCTTCTATATTATAAACATATTGTCCATCCATAAATAAATTATTTATTTAAACAAAATATTGTAGAAAACTAAATTAAAACTAAATTTTCTCTTTTGGTGACTGAATTCCAAGGATATTAGTATTGGTATATAATAGCATAAATTATGCTTCAAAGTTCTAAAGAAAATATATAATTCGGAAGATTTGAAACAAATTGGTGTTGATTTGGTTACTTTTCGCAGACATTTTTATTTACATCGAAAAAGAGGGGATCAAATTGAATTAAGCTTTTACAGAGTGTAATACCTGTTAAGCTTTTAATTCGTCATATAAATAAGGATGAAAATTAATAACTTATTTTACGCTATGATCGATCTGAGCGTTCCACCAGTAGGAGAGTTGTTATTATACTTTGCGAGCGAAGGATAAAGAAAAACGAATCCTCGAAACGAAATCGGTCGATTAAAGTAAAACAAGGCATGTCACCGGATCCCGAAATCCCCCCGAACACGGCCGGGCATCATTAAAAAAGGCGAAGGTAAAAAAATTAAAATATATTTCCAATTTTTACTGACCCATTCATGTTTGGTAGCAATAAATCTCAACAAGAATTCGAGCAGATAAACACACCACGACGTCATCAGGAGTAGCAGTCTTCGCCCGATGAAATCTTCCAGGTTTGGAGTCTGGATCGGTAGTGCGGCGGCGGCGGCGGCTGCGGGGCCCGGTGACAGGTCTGCACGCCGTACAGGTGTGTTCCCTTTTTACCTGTAGAAATAAATTCACCCGGAGATGTATTAGTTGTTCATATCCAATTTTAACGAAACACGGCTCGCCCGGCTCTAGACAAACATGAAACGTATGATGACACGATCAATCCGATCGGAGCGCGAGGTTCAGCCCGCGAAGGGTGCTGCTCCGGCGTCCGAGGGCCCTTCACTCCTGCCAGGGAACGTGTGACAATGAGGCATTTATTATAATGATCAAACTTTTTGAGCTGCGGCCGGCATAAATCCTGCGTTTTATATCCTCGCGTTTCCTCCATTGAGCCGAGCCCCGTCCTCGTCGAGGATCGGCCGGCCACTCGCGGCCTTTTTGCTGGACCCGGAGGCTGCTGCGGGCGGGACGATCACGGGCATCTCTCGGCTCGCCCGTTTTGTCGTGCCGGTGTCATCAGCCAGAAATTATCAAGATTTAAATAATGTGACGACGATTTTTTGTCCCCCCGAGAGGAGCCCCTTTTTGTTCACCTTTTGGCCGCTTCTTTTGTCACACGATCATTTTTGTCTCATTTTCGAAAATAAGCTGGGCGGCAAAAAATTGGAAGAAATAAATAAAATCGGTATGAAGAGTGTCCACCGCGGCCGCAGATGACAACTGTTTGAGGTGCTGATGTTCGAACAATGAGCGCTTTCTGCGGCTGAAAAATGTTCAAATTAAATTTAATTTATTGGCCCCGATTGTGGGCTTTTCGACGGGGGCCAGCTCTTCGGCCGCGGGGCGCTCCTCGCGCAGCCTCCTCCTTTCTCAGCCCCAGCCGCAAATTATGGCTGACGGTTCTGAAAATTATGTCCGTAATTAATAAGGTTAAGGGGGACCTCGTATGGGTTTATCGAACAAAGAATTCGCGGCAAATCAGCGAAAATACCGCCGCAAACATTGTAAATTATAAAAGCTTTTAACTGCGACGGCCCAGCGAATGATTAACGGGGGTGGGAACGAATAGTTCCGCGGGTATTTTTGGCGCCATCCAAAAATTTATGCTCTCAATTTTGATCGTAATGTGAACAATGTGTCGCAATTCATGCGATTTATTCATGAATATTTTTTGTATTTATAAATTTACTTATTACGCAGCTCAAGTTCTTCATTCATCAATAATTCTTTTAATTATCGTGTTTTCGAACTTTCTTCTGTAAAAGCCAAAACAATCGTTATTTACAAAAATAGATAATCTAACTAAGATGTATATAGTACACATATACATCCATAGTTCTGTTTTTCAAAGGTTTTGATACATTACATATAATACATAATACGGTCTAGAAGTTTTTTGATTTTAATTTTAAGGAAATACATATATTTCCATTTAACAAAATTCCGATTTTTTTAATTTAAATCGGTTCTACATGAAGGTGAATGAAAATTAATTATTTTTTGTTTTTATAAAATAACGTTTTCCTCGAATATCGAGATCAGTGGACCATTTTTAGATTAAGCTTTGCAAAATTTCTCTAGAATAACAATTTATAAATTGCATCAAGAGTACGTCAATCGCTATTTCAAATATTAATTTTTGATTTTAAACGAATTTCAAGATATTTTTAAAAAAATTTTAATGTTTGTTTTTTCAACTGCCTAATAAACATATGTCTATACATTATAGGTTAAGCTATGGCAAAAAATAAATAATGCATAAATAAATCAAAAAATGCAAAAACTTTGGATTGAAGCCAAAATTTTAGAACTACTTCTTAAAAAAGTCTGCTGCTGGCTTTACAAATCTTAAGTTAATATGATCATTTCTCTGAAGTCTGTCACAAATATACGGAATACATATATTGAATTGAAAAAATCGGAACGTTAAAAAAGCTGGGTTTTGTAAATAACGCTTATTAAGAAGTTGAGTTTTTAATCATATTAAAGGACATCGTGCAGATAAAAGTAGTATGCACCTTTTCACACAGTGGTGTATTTGGTTAATAATAACTCCTCGTTTATCAGGAAATAAAATCTCCAGTAAGAAAAAGATTTTAATGTAAAGCCATCTTCAGTTCGAAATTAGTTTTGCTTAAAAAAGATATTCTTCCTTTCCAGCTGATAATATAAAAAGATCCATCTCCGAATGGTTATCTTTAGTAACTCTGAAAGATTTACGTTTCAGTTTTAATACCCTTTTGTATGTTTCCCGGGAGCGAACAATTAAGAACGGACACCGCATTCATTTCAAATCAAACTAATTTGAAGCGATTTTATGAGTATTCTGGCCAAGAGTTCATTTGAAGAGATGTAAAAATTAAAAAGTAACTAAAGCTACCAAATTCGATGTGTGTCCCTGTTCCCTGGGGAGAGCTAGAAAGCCCATAAAATTTTATACGACCGTCTCTGATTTACAGTCTTGCGACTACTTAGAACCCGTGGAATGCGCACAGGGTGCACAATAAGTAGCTGTCGTGAAACAAATGAGCACAAATCCAATTTCCTCGACTGGATTGATAAATAAGGATCAATTCGCTTTCGGGGAAAACACATAAAACCTCCTGATACCGCACTAAATAAAATTAAATTAATTTGTCGGTGACCTGATCAAAATATTTCCAAAGCTACTCGTGCTCAGGGAAATTTTTCGTCTTTATTTTTTGTTTTCCAGAAAAGACGACCGACTCTCATCTGAAATTTTATGACGGCATTGACGAGGGCGATTTATTTTCTTCTTTCCTTTTCTCGTTTTAGGAACAAATCCCGGTCACGTTTTATCCCCATGTATCCAGTCGCGGTGCGCGCATATCTTTTTTCGAAATAGATTCATCCGCGGTAGACGTTCCCGTTGCGCTTGTGCAATAAAGATAGGCAGCAATTATGTAACCATAAAGTCCCTGGATGATGTCGGGATATCTTTCATATCTATTTCGTGGCGCGACTACCGACTGCACTCGCGGCCTCTAATTGAAGCAAATTAATGCGCATACTACCGGCAAATTCCGGAGAATCGGGATCAATACTTTCTGAAAGTAAAATCGGAATAAGAAAGAGCCCTCGTCAAATATTCGTTGTATGCCAAAATGAATTCAGTTTGGGACTTTGGATCCTTCTTGAATCGAATTATTACGGAAGAGTGAAGAAATGGAAATTTCCGAAGGTCATTCTGAACATGAATTATTTATTATTGCGACTATTTTCTTTTTCTTTCTATAGATGTTCGTCCTATTTTTTGGTCTTTTATTTATCAATGACTTCTTGATAGAAAATTGTCCCGAAAATTTCTGCAATTTTATTCGTCGTTCTCCTGAATTCATGCGTGCGAAATCTTCAATTTAAAGGATAGAGTATTTTAAAAATCAGAAGATCTAGATGCAGTTCGTTAGAATTGTAAAGAATTTACTCAAAATAAAATTGGAACAAGGAAGGTTAAATGTTAAATAGAGATCTTCATTTTTATATGAAATGTTTTTCTGTCTGATCTGTTGTCTGGATCGGCAGCCAGACGATTTTATAATATAATTTAAATAAAATAAAAATTAAAGACTGAATACGTTTAAAATGTTAAATTTTGAAGAGAACACAACACTGAGGACTTAATAAAATAAAGGAATACAATATTTACATATAGCTATATCATGCACATATGTAGGTATATGTATTAAGAAAGTATAATGAAAATAAAATAGAATTTTTTTAATTCAAGGACGAATTTACAATCTAAACTACAAATAGTTTCTAATATAATGTGCATCATATTACATCCTTTACAAATTGAAAATATAACATCAGGTTTCTAATCAGAAACCCGAAAGATCCTTATAAAATACTAAGTTTCATAAAAAATTATTCAAATGGTTAAATCAGCTCGAAACACAAACTATTATACAGGTAACCTTTTAACATTATGAAGCGATTCATTTTAAAATAGACATTTGTTCATAGAAATTAAAATTTTCAGTCATAATTTTTCTTCAATACATATGTATATTGTAAAATAAAATTTGTTATACGTTCTATGTATTATAAAACTTAGATGCTTCTTTTGTACTAGAAAAAAGATTTTTATAAAGATGCTTTTAGACATATCGAGGAAGATTCTATGAGGATTTTATAGGATTCTAATTTTAAATATATGTATGTACCTACACTATAGAGTGAAATCGTTACAGATTTGTTACCGAATTTTGTTTCTCTTTGGCGCCTTGTGGATTTTATTCAAGTGTAAATCAATTAATCATAATTTGGGTGTTTCTTAAACTTTTTAATTTTTTGTAATCTGCCTTTATGCCCTCCGTATTAAATTGAACCTCCTGCGGTGAAAAATTGATTAATGATCGCGGCGAAGGACTTTTTAAATCACAAAGCCAGAGCGGGATTTGCACCTACCCCCAAGCCGGAGCTCAAATCAGCGCCTGTACCTGCATCAATTAATCATTTCATTCAGTCTGGCGCCCCAAGACGGGGATAAAGACATGAAAAGGATTAACTCCCGAATGCGAACGTTTCCGGATTTGTAATTTGTTTTAATTTCGCCGCCGATGCCGGATCCGGGGGGTGAGAACATATGTAAATAGTATTCGACAAGTCATTTGCGAATATCGAGGAAGTCGAACCGGAGGCGATCATTAATTTCTGGGACAGACCCGTCACCACTCAGTCGCGCGTTGCATTCAAAATGAAAAATGAATTTTCATTCAGAGTTGGAAAGGTTTTTCCTTATGACATCAATCGTCAGAGCAAACACGTTCCGGAATGCCCTCCTTTCAGCGGTTGGTTCTTTTTTAAAGCCTACTTTGTTTTTTAAGCCTACTTTGTTTTTTATGTTGTTTCAGCGCTAGCGCACTCTGCTCTGTAGAAATTTTCTTTCAAAATTGAATTGGAATAATTAAAAGGGAGCCCCGGGAAGACAAGCCCCCGACTTAAGTTAGCTGGTTCACACTTGGAGGCACGAAATTCAAATTAAGTGATCGCGTCTCGCGGGTAACAATTGCTCATTTGCTGTCGGGGTTACAGCGATTGCGACCGAGTGGATCGCGCAATTAATTTCCTTTTGAGCACGCTTTGATGGGCATGTGAGCCACCGCAAAACGTACAAAACCACGTCGACCACACGGGGATATTTTTACACGAGTTTTTACTTAGCGCGAAATCAAGTTTCTTGCTATGATTACGTTTTGTAATAATTAACACAAAACTCGCTCGCTGCCGTCGCAGGAAATGATGGCAGAGACAATGCTCACCGGCAGGAAATCGGCAAGCGGGAATAATTAGCACGATTAATTGAAGGTACACACTCGAGCCGCGGATTTTTCCCCGCTGTCGAAACGTAGCAAATATTTTCTATTTACCTGAAAAACTGTGACTCTGAAAAGGTTCACCCGTATGAACACCACTGGTCCTAATGGCTTTTGATATTTATATTAATGGAATTTCTAATTTCTGAAGAAACCTGTGAGTTTAACGACTGAAAAGCCATTAACCAGACACAGCATTGCCGCTTCTGTTCACGACCTACAAGATTTCAATTTTTGTTGCGCTTGTAGACGGCAAAATAATCGCACTAACGACAAACAATACATGCCCAGGTGATCGCACGACAAAATTTATTTATAATAGATTTTGAGGCAAATATAATACATCAAATTAACGCTTAAATATAACTTTAGCATTTAATCTTACTAATAAAACTAAGAGTGGTTGTAGTCTCACCTACAACAATGCTGATCGAATTAAAGTGATACAATACACGAAATAAAAATTAGTGTTTATACAAGATTTTCTAATTCTATGCAGTCCAACTAACAATCAATACATTGTTATAATAAGTTTTTCATTTGGGTCACGTTATAAGCTAGTTCAGAGGTTTGGAAAATATTTCATATGCGTTTTTTTACTATAAAAATTCCAAAATTTCTTTGTTCTTTTTATATCCTATTTTTTTTTACAGATACATTATTACATATTACTTATTTCGTGATAATAAATTCATATTAAAATATTCACTAGATTTCGATATTTATGATATTTTATAACTTCAGTAACTAACAATTATTAAAACGTTTTTGTAAAATAAAAATTATAGAAACCTACTTAGCATAAACTCAACACTTGGTTCACAAAAAATTATCAAATTCGTTTATGAAAAGCTAGCTCCGATAGCATCTTCAAATCAATCCTTGTTACTTTTTTCATAGGAAAATCGGATTTCATTGTAAAATTCAATATAATTTTCATTTTTTGGGAGCGGAAAATATCGAAAATATTTATTTTTTCCGAAATATTTAGCTATGTATACTAACATCATTACTTTACAAGTATCTTTACGAAATATTCGGAATGATGGATTTATGTGTACCTACTTAAGAAAACATTTCAACCATAAAATGTAAATATAAAGCGTTTCATACATAATTTATTGCCGAAATATTATTAGATATTAGTCAAAGTATTGTTGACCTGCCTATCACTAATTTTTTTATTTATAAAAATACGTACTGTGCGTACGTGTAAAAGATGTATGGCCTCAGTCGTTTGCTTCATTATCGTAATTTTAATCTTAAAATGCGATAACCTCAGCTACCATTATTCGCAATAACATTTCTAAATCTGGCCATAATCCAATCTCGTAAAAGTGGTTCTCCCCCAGCCCCAGCACCCGGTTATCAGGGTCAAATGACCATCGGAAAAATTTAATTGTATCGAGCATCTGGCGACCGCTAGTGTCCGAGGCACTCATCTATTGAAGAACTTGTGACCACTCATCATTCCAGCGGCCATTGTCCAGCATCCTTTCATGGATTTGTGATAGTTTTTGAAAAATGCCCAACGGACAATAGCGCGGCAATAAATTTGATGACATTTATTGGATTCTCGGATGCAAGCAGGGCCCTTTATGAGCGAATTGAGCTGTTCGACCGATTGAGGTCAAGCGTGCTGATCAATGGCCGGACAAAACACAATGTCACAAAGGATCAAAGGACACAATGGCCACATCGGGTCTGGGGGAGGGACGCCACCGGAAACAGTGTTCCGGACGTTAGTATGTCCTTTGCAGAATTCATACAAATGGGTGCTAATCTCGAAGGCACTCACGCACCTCCTGGTCCAGCCTGGAGGAGCGCAAGTTTGTTTTTCAGCAAATGGGACGGGAAATTCGACACTGCCGACGAATTAATGGGGCACGGGATATACTGAAAAAATATCGAACCAAACCTCGAGAGCTGTAAAAATATTTTGATTGACACTTTCTCGAATGAAAGCCATCTTCGAGGAGTCGTCAAAATAAGGGAGAAATCGACACAGCATCTGGAGACCTACTTTTACCACGCACTATCACTTTTCTGCGGCAGCATTTTCTTTTCCGCTGTGGTCACTATTTTTAGCCGACTATAGTCCTTATATGTTATTAAGTGCGCTATACGTCATGCCGGGTGGCATCGGGAACCGCGGCCGGGGGCGGGGGGTGAAATAAATCTAAACAAACGCATATAACATTTTATTTTTACCCGAAAAACGTGAGATGGAAATTTCGGAAAGGCAAAAAGGCAAAAACCGGGAGATAAGTTCATCGGAGGCCAAAGTGGCACGCGACATTTGACAGTTCAATTTGAATGGGCACACCCCTTAGTCCTCGAAATCCTCATTTGCGCGCTGCACCGGGGTATTGATCTCATTCGATGGTGCAGCCGAGCAGTGTTAAATGACAGTTTTAGGTGTCAGGATTTACATTATTTATGGGTCCTACGCGCCAGGAGGGTGAATCCCGACTTAAATGGTCATTAAAGGGATATTTTTAGAGTTTAACAGCGCACGGTGGTGACACCGGGAGGAACTCTTACTCGATATTGCTGCATAAGGGTCGCCTAATGATGGGTGTAAAATTTCTCAAAAATTTTTGGAAAATTGGGAAAATTTTCATTTCTATATACCGAGGAAGAGTAGCAATAATTCTTCTTCAATTATGCCGTTTGCTACGCGTAATTCGACAAATTCATCTAAAAATACACTTTCCAAATATCCCACACCGAATTACTTTCTCATTAAAGTTCATGTCTGAGTCCATTTACCCAAAAATGCAAATTCCCCATAGCCTTGGCTGCCGCCACACTGCTGTTACAAAATTCCTATTAAAATATTCGATTCGTGCCAGTTCCCTTTCAGTGACCCTTACCCGGGACAAGCACACGTGTCGTCGCGGCTCGCGTGATAGTCGACATTAAAATTTATATTTTCACACCTAATCCATAATTTTGACTGTTCATACCTGGAAATGTGTGTTTTTCTGGGTTTTATGACACCGCAAAGTCAAGGAAAGCGCGCTTATTCCCAGAGGATGAATTTGTTGAAACATTTATGTCAAGCACACACCCCTTCTCTTTCCATCCCCCGACCGAAGGGGTTTAGAATGGAGGTGTGGCGCACTTTACGATTTTTAAATGTTTCGTTCGTGCGATCGTAGTTCTTTCATGATTGTCTCTTTGCCATTTATCACGGGTTTGATCAAAATTCCAAATGTGTGGTCATGAATGTTGATTTTTAGTACTAAGTAAGTTAATGAAGACACCTTAAGGGGTTCTTTAATTAAATTCGAATGAACTTGTTCGTTTCGTTGTTGGGAGTGTTTCTTAATGGAGTATTTGTTTAAAAATCTGTATATTCTACTGAATATTATTAGGGAGATTTAATCAAATACACTTTGATATACGAAATTTAGATTTATATTGTGTTGCTCTGTGAACACCAATATTATATTTGATAATGTTTAGTGTCTAAATAGAAAAATTTACTTTTATCCAAAAACTTTCTTATTTTCTTTTACGTGGGCTACTGAAATTTATTAGAGAACAGTGTGACCAAATAAATAAATCAAAACGCCGTGGAAAAGAGATCAATTGTGATTTCATAATTTAAAGACAAAATAAGTCAATTGCAAGTTATAGCAGAAATAATTGCTGATCTACACGGAAAATATTCTTCCAAAATACATAACTATACCGATATTTACTGAAAATATTTGTTTTACAAAAGTTATAGAGCTATTGGTAAATTTTCCACTTTTGGGTTCATAATCTACAGAAACATTGTTATAAAATTAGCGTATTCCAATATTCCAGGTATACAAGTTGCGGACCCTAATGTTATTAACTTTATTACCCAATTATGTTTTCACTCATTGAACTTAGTTATTTCAAATATCAAATATAACTTTCCTCTTCGTTTCCTGGTTTTTGATCATACAATTTGTATCTTTATACTATTCGAAACGATTATTACGATAACTAGTTTTTTGAATCGTAGCCAAGAAATAAATTGTAAAATTGATCGCATTATTGATTTTTCACATATTTGATCAAAATAAATCAGAAAATTTGGAAAATAAATTTG
This sequence comes from Tolmerus cingulatus, assembly GCA_959613345.1. Classification (NCBI taxonomy): domain Eukaryota; kingdom Metazoa; phylum Arthropoda; class Insecta; order Diptera; family Asilidae; genus Tolmerus; species Tolmerus cingulatus. The sequence continues at coordinate 11,336,714 of OY390707.1, read as the reverse complement.
TAGGTGGACAAAGTAGTGAGCGTTAAGAGATAATGGGCCCTGATTTCTTCGAATAGATTTTAGTAAATGAAATAAAACAATGCAAGTAAGTGGCCTTAAAAATTGTTAAAAATTTCTTCAAGACAATACTCAAACCTGCAAGAGCGGCGTAATCTCAAGTTTTCATCTTGATATTGTCAGCGGCACTCTCTGACTACCGCCGCTTCATCGCGTCCGAAGTGCGTGCCCCGCGAAATAATGTCATCATAAAAAAGCATTTCGCGCAGACAGTTCACACGCAGCCGTGCAATTCAAGCGACTAATTGCATTCATCGAATTCATTTTAATGTTGACGGAGTGCTCATTAAAGGTCGTTAACGGAAGTTCCTAATTTCGTTGATGAGAAGTTGACACAGGTAGGTACCTCGGAGCCGCGGGTACCCTTCCAAGAAGTGCCCGTGTCACTTAGCAATCAGAACACGGTAGAAGTGAACGGCGGCTGACCGATCCGCAGTCTGGATGGGTCGGCCGTGGCCGTCACCAGAGAACCTACTGACCGACATTATGCAAAAATAAAATGATATTCGCGATAAATAATAAAATGTGCGCGGCAGATATTGCGTCGACACCGATTGAATCGCAATCAGGTGCGTGCAGAGCCGCCTGCACCAGGTGATGGATGAAGACCATGTCACAGCATTGACCAGGTAGAGGCGTGATCATCGTGATGACACACTATCATCGTTTGGGCCGCGGCTGGAGCGTCGCCTTCGCGGGCATTTTTCGAATTTTTCCCACAGATTGCGGCGGCTACCGAGTGGACGTCGTCGCGGACATGGCTTGGCAAAGTGACCGTTTCGCCGCCACCCCGCCGCAGCATATTGTTCATATTTCGCGCGTCGTGCACTTCTGATTTGTATGTTATTCGCCAAAACGGTAAATTATGCTCCCGTGATTGGAATCACTAAGTGTCGCGGCCGCCGCCGACGAGAATCTCACCTGAGCAATATTTGATTTTATGGACTTTTCGCTCTTCGAGTTTTGATGGACATATTTAGGGAAAATCCGATTTGGGCATATGTCAGCTTCCTGATTCATTCCTTGATCATGAGTCAGACCCTAGAAAAACTTAAGGGGTAAAACCACTATAACGCCTAAAAGCAAAAACACAATTTTTAGCGAAAATAACACATGTCAAACAAAATTTGTTTAGAGGACGTAAAAGCCTATCAAACAAATAGGTACCTTCTTCAGAATAGTGTACTGTGAAGGGACAAATTACTTCGTGGAGTTTTGACCGGAAAATCAGCTCCTTTCCTTCTTTCGACTTTCACTTGAACAAATCATCTCTCAGGAATAGCCTTAACCGTCCCATTTGAATTCCCTATTTCTTATCCTCTGTTCCCTTAAACCCTTCATTTTGGAACTTTAATTTTTATGTTTTTTTTGTTTAATTCTAACCAAAATTTTATATAGCTTGTATATGTAATGTCCAGTTCTGCATAAGAATAGTTAAGGAACTACCATAGTCTTATATACTATATATCTACTGTTATAAAAGAAAGAAAATGAGTAGTTAATTTTTTACCACTCAAATATTAAATCTTTAGCTGCAGTAGTAGTGTATAACTGGAAAAAAATATGGAGGTATAAAAATCTAAAATTTTTAGTATTATTTAGACTCTGTTAGCTTTACAAGGAAACCTACATATATATCCAAGACCACGATACTTTTAAATTATAACTTCTTATTGTTAGATATTCTAATAATAGTAATAATTGCAATTTAAAATTTTAAGAATGCTCCGATTTTAAGAATTCGACCTGACAGTCCAAGGTCCCTTCAAGCAATTTATATTTCAAATTATGTTTTCAGATCAAATTCGTCCCAAAAATGTCTCAAACTTTTTCTGCAATATTTAATATGCCCGAAATTATGATCAGGTCTGTTTTCTTATAATATCTAGTTTGCTCTCATGCTGATTGTCTGGAAACGAGTCGATTAAAAATTGTCTCGCTCTCGCAGTTTTTTGGTTTTTTTTGCAATATATGTTGAACTCAATCGGAAGACTGCCGAAAATGTCGCGGAATTTCCCTTTGAATATGAAATAATGGGACCACCTGAGTGGCATCTATTAATTATTGAATCCGGCTCCAGATAGGTTGGGTGCCCAAAATTCATATGTATGATGGATGGATGACATCAGTTGCGGTCTGTTCATCTCCGCTCGACTGAGATTCTGCTCACGTATGCCGGGAAGTTCGTTTTTACCCGGCATTCCTTCATCTTTCGGGGAATATCGAGCCATGGGTACTTCGGTACATCGCGGAGTCTGCGGGCCAAGAGTGCAAATCATAATTGAGTTTTAATGAATTTATTATGGGACAGATGGCGCCCACCAAAAGGGCTAGTTGGCCCGGCAGACATTCCAGTCCAAATGCCTTTCCTTTCGGGCGCCAGCCTGAGATTTAGGGGAACCAGGGAACCGGGCAACTGGGGCCTTTTCGCCTTTTCGCCTTTTCTTAATTATTGCCGCAAAGCGAAGCTTGTTTTTAATTATTGCTGGCATGCCGGTCTTTTTGCCTCCCAGGCAGAGTTACCCAAGAAGCATCTCAACAAATTTGCAGTGGAATGTGAAAATCATCGACGATTTCCACTAAAATGTAACTCAATCGCGGGTTTTAAGTCAGATCTCGGCCGCGAGGATTTATTATAGTCGCGATCGCGACGTCCACCTTACTCTTTTCCTTGTAATACCCCGCTAATCTTGACCAGCCAGGTAACTTTTTATCGACGTATCCTTGTACCTGGACCTGTCATATGCATGTAAAATTGCGACCGCGGCCACAGCAAATTTTTGCATGTAGCCAACGTTTGCGATCCACCACTCCAGATATAATTCAAATCAGGCATATAATATTTCCGTTCGCATAAATTCACCTCTCATTTGAATAAAATATGTCCCTCTGCCGGTGCAGACGCGGCGAAGACAGCCGCGATGGACAACTGGTGGATTTCGCGTCTCAGTGAAAAGGCCCCAAAGGGGGGACCCGGAGCCCCGGCTGGGGACCCGAGGTGATATGCAAAATGCCTACGGCACTAACCGAGCGCGCCACACAGAAGAGCCATCGCCGAACGAGGAGGAATCAGCGAAACATAATTTTCTACTTTTATGCAAAAACATGATGTATGTTAGCTAATCTACTTTGATCCCCTCGTCGACATATCACAGCACATGCCCGCTGCCTCCTGTCCGGCCGGGACGTGTGCTTGCTCCTCGGCTGCCAGATTTGCCTTCAGTTTCACTCGATTCCAGCCTATTGGGGCTGGAGTCGTTCCAGAATTGCCCCACAGTCCCGAAAACAAGAACAAAACCGCCTTTTAGCATATTTCTTGCGTGGGCCGCTTACATGGTTTGTTATTGCACGAATCAAAAATGGTTGCCGGGAGATGCAAATTATTCATGAGTTATGGCCTTGCGGTCACATTGTGCGCCCGATCTGATGCACTTTTTTAGCGGGAAAAAATTATGAAACAACCTGTTTACCGCACCTTATTGCATGAATGCCCCTCGCTTCTGGCTCTGGGTGCGCTCTGATCCTTATTAAGATTAGATTCAATACTGGACTTTTCGTTCTTGCAAAACCACTATTAATTATTGGACTGTGTTCTTTGAAATAGGGTTAAAGGGCTTTTTTGAAGGGTTTGAATGAACACTATTAGCAAATTCCGAAAATTTACAAGCAATGTGATGAAATCATAAAAAAAAGGATAGGTAAGCACAGGATTACAATACTAACGTAAACTGCTTTTTTTTCATCCAGGTTTGACTCTAGCTCAGTCAAATGTAACAAAAACACCACCCAGGCTAATTACCCGGATAAGGATTTTTGTTTCGTAAAAATTGACATGTGTTTACATCGTCGAAATTGTGAAAATCAAAAAATATAAATAAATTGAATACTGAGCATTACTTAGATATTATGTATCTCATTTACTTATTTTCCTCCATTTTTCCACTTGAACAACAAACAAAAATTTCTCCCAAAGAAAATATCTCCAATAATGAAAAATCAAAGTAATCCCATAACGCCTCTATTGGAATATTTTTGTTATAATTTAGACGCCGATAAATATTTTAATTTTTTTCACAACGAATTTTTAACACTCTCATTGTCTATTATCAACATTTTCAATCGACATTCTAGAGACTACAGAAAGAATCAGAGTGAATTTTTTGAAAAACTTCCTTTTACATAATTTTGAATTAAATTAAAATACTTCTTACAAATGGTCTATAATTTTTCGAAATAACGACATCAATAACACTTATGGCGCATCACCTCCATAAAGGTGAAAATACGAAGGATAAATCAATCCTTTTTCGTAGGTAGGACGCCTAGAATTCTCGAAGCGTTCAAATTAAACACCCTTTTATCAAAAGCAATTGCTAATAGATGCCAGGAAATGCGCCATTTACATTTTACTCCCTCAATATTTAATGCGAATTGCGATGGTACTCGTTTTGAGGGCATGAGTCAATATGGCTCGTCATATCCTAGTCCACTTACTCCCGATCAATCGTCGGGAAGGAAAAAAATGAAATAAAAAGGGCTAGGAAAGAACTCCTACAGGAATCAATTTGTGCACTTTTTACTCGTAATGTGCGCCACCCCAAGGGTAATAAATCCACTCAACGAAAAATATCCTTTTGATCCTCTTCCCGAGCGTAAATAAAACATCACAAATAGCTCGAAATATCCAATTTTGTCTGATATGAAGTTGTGGCCACTGCGACCTGTTGTACGGGGGCTATGGTCCCGGAAATCCCCGCAAGCCAGCCGGAGCCACTAAGATAACAAATTTGTGGCAATAAATAAATAAAAAATTTTTCAGATATCATATCGAATCTGTCCAAGGAGTTCAAATAATGTATAAATCCACTTCGACCGGCGAGCCGAAGGACTGCTTACGGCAGGACCCGGAGTACGCTGGGCACGTATCCCGATCGATTTGCTACAGGACCCGGGATATGCCGGGATATGACGATGATGAAGGTTGCGCCCCGGACGGGAACGGAAACACCGGAGGATAAGTGCCTCGCATATCCGAACTCAATAAATAATTCCGGCAATTTTATTGCTAGCTGTACGTGCCTCCTCGCCCGATGGTCATCATCTTTTTGATTTTTTAGAGTTCGGCTCGATGCTGGCGGATTTTTCTTCGACTTGAAGAGAAGGGGTTTTGGGCGAAAAAGACGTCTTTGAATGTTATTTATGGCAGCATTTTATCTTTGCGAAAAAAAAGCACCTTGCAAGAATTCGCTTGGTAGTCATAAAGGAGTTAAAGTTCTTTGCCGGTATTTAATGAATCATGTCTGTGCAGGGTGGGGTCATGGCTTAGTAAGCAATCTCCGTAATTAAAGCTTAATTAGCTTGGAATGGCATCTTTTATCTAAATAAAGCAGCCCACCTTCCCAATGGTCTGTCCTTACCTATTACCGGATGATGCAACCTTTCGCGTTTTATAAAAGTTTTCTGTGCAGACATTTTAACTTTTCACTTCACCACCTTCGGTCTTAATTAATTTGGGAAAACTCTCCCCCAACTACGGTGGTAAAAGTAAGTAAGGCAGAATGGGGTAAATTATAGGTTTATAGCTACTATACACACCTACACACATTTATGAGAGGAAAATATCTTTGACCAAGTTTTAAATTAAAAAGACTTTTTTTCAGAATTAAAAAATAAAAAATTTTATTTATAAAAAAGTTAACTTTGATTCTAAACTTAATGAAATTAGCAAAACCTATGTAGAATTCTGGAAATGTCTACTCAGTATAATCCAAAATATAGTGACATTGAAAAAATAGTAGAGTGTTGTTAGTATAGGTACCGATATCTTTGAAATATGAGTATATGGTATGATACTCACTCAGTATCCCAGATCTAAGGTAGACTGGAAACATAAATATGTATTAAAATTAGATCAGGAGCTCGTTACATCTAACACTTTTGTTCACGAAAATGGACTTATAAATCACCATCTTCCGAGTGAGATACAAATAAAGCTGGGTGGGTGCATATATCACGCGACAGGCGTCTGCTACTTAAGAGCTAATTAACACGAATCCAGTCCCAACCCATTCGTTAGACGATCTAATTCCAGCACCTTTGGCCCCACTAAAATTAATAACTGTCGCCCATTAGGAGTGCATCAATCATGCGACGCCACTCCACCCTTTGTCGAAATTGTAACCGGGATCTCTTTAGGAGTTAATTTCTTATGACACCCACTTTTCATCGCGCGGGGACTACTTAGCGCAGTCACAACATGAAACCTGTCATACGTCTATTTGCCCCCGTGACGGAGTCATTTATCATCCGTTGCCCCGACGCCGGCGACGTCCCGGGGATCCGCGGCGCGTCGAAGGGCCCGTGCAACTCTTAACTCTTTAGTCTTTATCCCGATTCCTCCCTTTGCCGTGTGTCGTCGCGGCACTCAGCCGGAGCCGGATTAATACTTTTCGAGATCATCCGATAAAAAATGAGGCAAACAGGTGACAAAACAATTTTCACGGAAATTCTTTAACGACCACATGAGATGCGCGTCGGGAATGCGACAAAGAATTCCCCGGGAGAAATTGAGGAGAAAAGTCAATTAGCCAGCGCTGTTCGGCGCTCCAATAAATTTCGATTTGATTGTCAAAACGTTTCTATTTTTAAAGAATTTTAAAATCCATGGATTTCCCGACCATTCCCGGCCAGATTTTCCCTTAACCGACAGGACCACTTTGTAGGGGCAATTACAGCCGCTCCAAACAAACAAACAATATCCAGGAGGAGACGCCGAATGGGCCCACATCGTCTCCAAAACAATTTTAATTGTCCCCCCAGCCCCATTCGGTCGGCACCCAAATTAACTTCGTAGCTTTTGGGAGTTATCGAAACAATTCTGAAAAATTGTTTTATTACGCCGGGGATTCGGTGGAACAACACACGCCGCGGATTCGACCTTTTAATGGCTAATGTGCATATAAATATTTCGGAGATGCTATGCTTTCTTTTTAGATTCTTATTTTGTTCGATATGCACTCTTAAACCGCTGAGATTAGTCTACATAAAATAGATTCCTGTATATGCTTAAGAATGATAAAAATAAACACTAACTCTAAATAAACACAAAACATTTTAATAAAGAGACCGAAAAAAGTGGTTAAGTGTAAATCAATTATTTCATTGGTAACCTTATTAAGATTCAATACCACTTTGAATACAAGGATTAATTCTTTTCGGCTAACTAAAAATTATAAACTGAATAATATCAATTCTGAATTAATGTTGGCTTTTGTTTTAGAGTCGGTTAAAGTGATTTCTTAATATTACTAATAATAACTATTACTTAACCGTTATCAATCAAAACCTGTCCTAATATCGATAAGTTAGGCTAGGTACTAGGTATTAAATTTTTTACAATATATTTTATAAGTGACCACCAAAAACGATATTTGCAATTGGTTGCTTTTGGACCAATCTATCACACAATATTTTGAAAATGGCTGAGAATGGAGTAATGGTGAGTTGGTGCAATAATTCCTTTCAAACAATATTTTGTTCGATTGAGCGTAATATTCAAAAAGGAATTTGAGTTTATTTTACAATTTAGTTTAAATTATTTATTTATTTAAACCACGATATTTCATTATAACTTAGAAGAACTCTTCGTTAAAAGCTTGTATCTTAAAGATTAGACTAAAATTATTTGATGTCTAATATCTCTTTCGGTATAGGTAATTAAGCAAAATTAACTATTATATTTTGTAGGTGTTACTGGCCAACAATTTGTAATTACCTGGTATATTATCTGCAGCATAAAAACAGCTTGCCTATGTATTTAGAATCATCAACGCTTTTGTCCAACTCCATTCGCTACGCCAACCCCGCATAACTCGGCCAAGGCAAAGCGGTCGATGTATGACGGATATTTTGTGGGCAAATAAATTATTAGAAAAATCGTTTACGACGATGCGGCAGAAATGATTTCCATTTTTTAATTTTCGATTACTACAGGTGAGAATGACTACGGTCGATTGAGCGGCACGGCTTTTGAACAGTTCCTGTTTGAACAATCGAAGTGAGTGAAATAACTCGGTGACTGGATGTTTTTCGTAGATCGGCCCCAATCTAGCGAGCGCTTATAACCTTTTTGGCTAGGTGTAACGAAGTAGCTAGTCTAATTAGCCATGGTCCACCAGATAAAAGAGTATTTCCCGAAATTGATAGGTCTGGTGCAATGTTCCGCGTCAGTCAAAAGGTGTTTTTAATTTTATGCTTGTTGAGCCGGCATTTTTCAGATATGTTGCCCTCCTTTTGTTCGAATATACGGAAGGGCCCATTGCTGTTCCCTCTAATGGATGATCACATTTCAAAAATTTCAATATTTATCGACAGGAATCATGGTTCGACATCGGGACCCTAGCACATAAATCGCTCATTGTTATCAGGACATCAAATTTATTTTTCCTAGCGACTATGTTTTCCCTAAAACACGAAAAAGGCAAAAACGTCGAAAAGGAAACGAAATCAAAACGGCGACAAGTGAAAAATATTAAATGAGCGCCGAAATGAGACAATTTTGTTCGAGAGGCGCCAGAGAAGAAATGTCTTCCTGTGATAAGGAATTATTTATGTGCCGCCAAAAATTCAGGACATCGTGCGCTTGTATCGTTTCGTTGATTCATTTTATTCCAGAGGACAACGGCCTACGATTAACAAGGACGAAAAAGGGACTCATTACATTCCTTATATTTCTCGGCATTTTCGCTGTGTCCACTGTCCACAGAACTGACCATCTGACTAATGGCCACTAGCCTATGAATTTTTCATCTAGAAATCCTTTCAAATGCGACACAGCAAGAAAAGCGCGTCGCGTTGACCATGAAATCCCTCGCAGGGGATCCAAGCTGGATATTTAGGTTTGTGGATTTAACAAAAATTCCAAGAATGATCTTTTACATTTGCGCAAATACGCAGTTTTCACGCTCTCAAGGGGGCCTCGGTTTTGAGCCATAAGTGAAAAGGTTAGGTCATGTCATGGTGGCGGGCCCAGCAATTATTACTGTTTTGCAAAATATTACCTTGACTGGAAGGTGACAGTCTAAAATCATTTTTCACGTCCCAATAAAGCAATTGTGTGGGCAAGTCGTAAATAATATTCCCTACAAAACTCTCCAGCCGGGACAACAGCCACTTGCCTTGAACCCTTGACCAGTCCCCTTATCTAAGAAATCTTTTAGCAGGAAAGGATTCACCCAGTTAGCATCTGCAGGGACATGAATTTATCTAGCCGTCACCGCAGGACACCTTTGCGACCTGTTTACGACCTGCTCAGGATCATTTCTCATCTTTTGTCTCGATCGTTGTAATTACGGAATTTGCAGAAATTTTGAGGATCATGTAAATATTTGTCATAATTAGCATTGTCCCAGATTTGCTAATGATCCCAAAATGTTTGCGAGAACTCCACTTGCATACGAGGATGACAAATGATGCTTAAGCCGATTTGCATGCATCAACTCTTCCTAGAGACTTAAAGGGACAAAGGAACAAAAACATTGCATTTTTTGAAATCCGGGCGGTGTTGGTAGAGTTTTGAGAAAATTTAGGAGATCAATGTGAAAATTATCCGAAGATCCTTTAATTCTCGCCGCCAAAAGATATTCATGTTTTAATTTCTCTTCTTTTAGAGATTTTATCTGATATGATCCGATTATCGAAAGTATTGGCGATATACAGATTTCTAAGGATTGAGGGTTAGAAATTTAAAAATAATCCGAATTTTTTATTTTTTTCCAAAACTTCTTTACTTCTTGTATTAGCTGTTGTAGATTATTATCCAAATGAAAAATATTCGGGGACACTGTATACAGAATTCACTAATCTGTAATACACATATGTACTTAATATGTACTGAAAAATTATTTCCTTCTCGTTGCATAAAAATTAAAGAAGATCATATAACAAGTTGGTATTTAGATACGAAATAAGATTAGCTCCCACAAAGTTTTTTTTAAAGAAAGAATGAAGAAATTAAACAAAAAATTAAATTGAAATCAACCATTATTGGAAATCAGCGTAGTAGTTGAAATAAATATAAAAATGTACTAATTGCTGAAAACTTAAACCAATTGAAAAATGTTGGTCCCCATTAAAAGAAAATTGGAAACTTCGAAAGGGAAAGCCGCTGACTTGAAAATGTTTCACCGCCATCAAATAGGCGAAAATTATGTGCAAAATCTTATGAAGCAGATTAATTATAAACCATGATCATTTTCCATAATTAGTTATTTGCGATATACTACGTATAGGTACCTATTTTATTTGTAATTAATTATATTAATATTAAGTGAATTATTAAAACGCATTTGTGTGTTCTTTTCTTTACCTGCTTTTGTTTTATATAATCAAGTGGGCATTTTTTTGTTATTCATTCTTATGTAAACATACACTAATTTTTCATAATAATTGTTGTAATAAAAATCTCTTATGTTATCCTTTAAATATAAAAAAAATAAGGTTTTTACTAAAATAGTACTTTTAATTAAATATAATATTTTTGGATGAATTGATACTTTTAAAGAATTTAAAATTAAATCTGAAAGGAAGTATGGAAGGCAGATAACAAGATTAATCTCACCTTAACTTAATTAAAAGCTCGTCTTGCACTTGTGGCTTTCGCCAAACAGTGCAAAAATTGTTAAAAACGAGCAGAGTTCGAATAGGGGGAGCGCATCTTCAAAAGATGAGCCCAACATTTGACTGGAAGTGCGCCCCGAGTTACTTATCGCACGGAATCGAGCGACTTTCGCAGAAGTGGCCGTGAATCAGAGCCCCGCGGGCAAAGAAGCGACTTCTGGGGAGCACTTTGGGGCCCGTCCCGCACTTGTCGCCCAACCAGAAACCCCGGCGCGCCGCTTCTCCTGCGGTGGAGCACCCCGAGCGCGACCGGTGTGCGAGGTGCACCCACGTCGCGGTCCCGGCGCAGGGAAGATGCTGGCGGAGTCGCGTTCCCCAGGCTCCTGGGGCGCACACCTGAGCGCGTCATGTGTGGGAATTTTCTTCGCGAGCGTTTGGACACACCTTCGCCGAAAGACAGAAAGATTGGAGCTTTGGAGCGAAAGCTCCCCAAGACAGGGCCGTCCGGCTCCCGCTGTTGAAATTCGAAATCGAAAGTTTGCAGTCTTGACCGGGTTCCTTCTCTCGGTCCATCGGAATGGACCTTTTTGGTGGTGGTGATGGTCGCCCCGGTCACTTAATCTCCTGGGATCCAATAATTGGACATTCGAGGAGCTCGGTGCATTTTCCCGGAAAATACGAGATCGCGCACACCCAACACCCACCCACACCATTTCTTGCACAACATCCAAAAGGGAAAAAAATATGAGGAAAAGGCTGGCGCAAAAACGAAAAATGCCCGAAAGAATGCACCAGCGCCGCCAAACTGCGGCCGGTTTATCTCTAGACCAGGGGCTTTTCCCTGCGCCGATGAAAGTTAGGACGGGTGTTTTGTGTGATTGTCGAGCTGACATTGCGTTTGTGTATTAGTTGTAATATTGTTTTGTCTGTTTGTTTGTTCCTTACTCCCGCTTAGTTTTTGAACATTGCCATCGATTTTCGATTGTTTTCCTTCCCGTCCCGTCCGTCGGCGGTTGGATTTTCTCGCATAAAAACCAAGATTGCTTTATGTTTCATGTTTCGCACTTTATGTGAATGTGGATTTCGTGTGTGCAAGTTAGACATGTTTTATGTACGGATGCATTTTTATTGGATATACAAAGTTTTCAATATTTTTTATTTTTTTTAATAACTCCCTCGTCGTGCTCGGTTTGTTGCTCGTCACGAAGAAATAAATTGTCCCAGCAATGATTTTACATTTCGCGAATTTAAATTTCATTTTACCCAACGATATACCGTCGGGATTTTAATACTTTACCGCCCTGTAAGACAAAATGTCGTTAATAAAATTCATTGTTGTGCAAATTGTTTTCATATTAACGAGTACTTTCATTTGCATACATGTAGTACCAGGAATTCGGTTTAGTTTTAATAACATGAACCAAAAATGTGGAAGGAATCTAAATTTTCTTATATGAAAACGACAAAATTACTGTCGCCTCAATCGACCAAAACTATTACGTGATACGACTAAATGAAAATAAATGAGATAACAGTGAAACTAAAAAATTTGTTAATTCACCGAATTTGCGATTCATGAGTTTATAAATAAAAGATATTGTAAACATTTGAAAACAGCATAATAAAACATATTTGAGCTCTTTGAACTTACATTAGGGACTGTTTGTCCTCAAACTTATTTATGTAATTTCATTTTCAAAACCAAAAAGCGGTCACCTTATGGCATGCTCTAATTATATCTTCGACAACAAATAAAAATACGTTTAATTTCTGAAAAGTCTCTTTTTCGATGTACATATTTGTTTTAATTTGATACTGATCTTTGACAATGATCGTCATTTTAGATGGTTTTAAAAAAATTACGTATTTGTTTATGTCATAACACTGAGAACAACGTCAATGGCTTAGTTCTCGAATGCGTGAAAAAGCGAGCGCGGTTGGGATTATTTGAACCCTGAAGAAAAAAAAATGTTTATTTATAAAAAAAACTTAACACATCAAGGCAAGTGTAGAATTATCTTTTAATATTATTTTTTGAAAAACTATACTACTACATACTATAAGGTATTAGCTCAAACATCGATGTTACATATGTAACTATAAGTCGAAGTTTAACCAACAATCACATTTTACTAATTTTTTGAGCTAAGTAATTTTTGAAATCTAAAATAGTCAAAGACAGTAGATTTAATGACGAAACGATCTTAAAGTTGAACATTTAGACTTATGTTATAAATCATTTAACAACAACACAAAATTTCAAGCAATACTACAATGAAATACCTATGTACATTACCTCAACATTTTACAATCGTGATATAATGACAAAATGCTATTTTTGAAAAGAAGAGTAGTTGAAAAATTCAGTATCCCCTGATCTACAAACATACTTAGAATATTGACAAGTAGAATTTTCATGATATGTTTTTTTATTTAGATTTTGTAATATAATAGAAGTGTTATAGCAAATTTACATATTAAATGGAACATGTCCCGACGAAAGCAATCGCATCCTTTCCGTATTAATGAAGTGAAATGTGAAGGAGATCGCTTTAGTGAAGAAAAGAAAATAGTTATGAGTTTACGTGGACGGAAACATCAACGGATTTCGAAAACGGATATAGAAAGTAAGTTTTTTTTATACATATAAAATTATAAAGGTACTTTAAAATAATTATTTAATACAAATACTGCTATTATTGAAAACATAAGTAAAACTACATGTTTATAGAACCCCTTGTTGTAAACTAGGTATCAAACTTTCAATATTTTAATACCAACAGTATTTCTTTTACCGGGTTTATTATTATTAGATATAATAGCCTTTTAAGTGTAAATCATTTTGAAGAGGTAGTATTAATTTTTTTTTTATTTTGTTAAATCTAACTAATGGTTAATGAGTTGGTTAAAAGTAATCAAGTTACCATATTCATCCACCGCATTGTAAAAGCATCGCCAATCTAGTTCATAGAACGTAACACTTAGTTTTGGATGGAACTAGAAAATTATCAGCTTCTTAGAAAATATATCGAATCGGGTTTGGATCGTGTTCTAATTAAATTAAGTGAGATCAACGAGTGATCACCAGGTGAGCGCATCAAGCGTAATCAGCGTTTTTATGCTGCCCGTCGCCCAAGCGAAAATGTTAAACAGCACCATATTTATGCGTTTCATTAAAACTATTAAAATAAGTTTCCGTTCATATGGTCTCAATAAATTGTTTCCTAGGAAGACCCAGGGACAGAGTCTCGCAAGAATAAGAAAGGTAGCCGGAGCCCGAGATGACCAAAGACAGAAAGGGCAGCTTGTCGCGGGCAGCGGGTCCACGAATGGACCGGGGAAAAACGTGAAGACCCCGAAGGAACAACACACAATTAAGAGCCAAAACGAAATAATCAGAGAGGAAGACACTGCCTACAAGTGAACTTATTAGAGGCAGCGCAATAATAAAATTCAAAAAGTACACAAAACAGCATTAGACCTGTGTAGGCCTGTGTATGAGGACAAGAACGAGAGCAGGCCCTGATTACGGCCGGCCAACTTGGGACCTGGACCTGGGACCTGGGACTTGGGAGGACCAGAAGTTGTAAGTGCGGCTCCTCCGGACTGGGGCTGCCCGGAGCCCCGGAGCACCGGAGTAAGATATCTTCCAGGCATGGCCAACAATAAAATGAAATCAAATAATGAGAGCTCGCAATGTAGGAAATTCCTTGTCCCATATATTTGAGGACGGCCCGACGGCACGGAGCACACATCGAGCATACGTGAGATCGACTCGATATGTGGCCGTGCCGTGCGAATCCAGCGCGCATTGTCTCCGGCCAGATGTGTGCAACATACCGGAGCGATGGGAGCATATCGGAAAATGCAAATATGCGATAAGTTAAATACATAAACCGAGCAAGGCTCCTGCATTCTTAATTCATTCTTCCAGTTCCGGCTTATCTCGGCTCGGCAGCTTTTTACTGCCCGCCGATCGCCGTGCTCGGGCAACATTGGCGACGCACTGCAGACGAATGAGAAGTCGAACGGGTGGAGTCTCCCGGAATCAATAGCTCCATTATTCCCTAGTATCCCTTCTTCAAAAATTCCAGATATGTTTATATTTATTTAAATATGTATTAATTGACATCTTTCAATAATTAAAGGAAACGCTCTTAATTAAAAAAATAGTATAGTTTAGAATAAATATCCTCTAAACAGTCAAAATTTAACACAAACCAAGTTCAAATATCCATCAAAACCGGACCACAATTTTGCACTTTTAAGAATTGGTTTCAAGGCTTCAAATGTCATTTTGGATTCCACTTATCAAACTTCTAAAATTTAGTCCTTCCTAATATAAATTCAGCGATTCCAAAAATATTGTTGTCTGTGTGTTTTTCAGACAACATATTAGTAAGACTTAATGGGTATAGTAAACATTTTAATTTTGGAAATTGAAAAAAAAAACACCATAACATTATACCGGTAATTCATCGTAGAGGAATGATTGCCAAAATTCATTATTTGGCGAAATTCAAACGTGCAAATTGTGATTTTTTAAGTTTTATATAATGTTATTTGATTTTCATATAGCATTCACGGTGTTTTGATTTTGAAATAATTTTCGTTATGATGGAAAGTTGTTCTTATAATTTGTGTTTTGGGATTAACATCTAATATAATTTTATTTATTTTGTTTTGGATTAGTGCACTTAGTGGAAAAGCGAATCACTAGAATTTCTGTATTTTAGTTCAGTATTTTTCTGCGCAATATACATATATAACTAAGAAAGGGAGAACAACTCACATATACTTACTTTAAGCTAATGGGATTTTGAGCGTATATGTATGTATTTAGATACCACAGTATGCAAACTATAACTCTCTCTAGAATTCTCTTTAAAAAGTATACTAAATCTTTAGGGTTTTAGCCAATGGGCCAAAACTGAGTTTACTAAAAAAAATAATCATGTTTGTAAGTTTTTATAGAGAAATTATTAAAGATTATTTTCTTTATCAACTTAAATAATTACCAAAATTAGATAGGACATAATTGCAGAATATCGGAAGATCTATAATCGTATATAAAAATGATCGTTCGTTATACTCGCTTTACATGCCTAATTATGAAGGCGTTGTCTGTATAATGCTAAAAAATTAAAATCGTGATAAAGAGAATTAAAACCAAATTGTCTTTTACAAAACAAACCGAAGCGAATGAAGAAATAAAAATAAAAAAATTAAAAAGTCCCAGTATACATCCCCATAAGTCCCAACATACATAGTTGAAATGTAGGTATAATGAGCTCCTTGAGCATAAAATGCGATTATTAAAAATTATCTCCCAGAAAAATCCGCCGTGTTCCGTGGCGGAATCTTCATCCCGAATCGGATCCCGAGAATCGACCCATAAATAAGACCGAAAAGCACAAACGTGTGGAGCAGGCCAGGATTTTAGTTAAAATCGTCCACTTGGGCCCATCCTTAGCCCTGCTTCTTGGATCCGGAGGGAAGTCTTTAAGACGACTGCGTCCTCGGGGACCACGGCAGACACGCGGTGCGATCCCTGGCACGGCTATTTCGGGTGAGTTGTGTGTGAATTATCTGATTTGGATAAAAACGTGTACTCGCTTGTCTCATTATAATTAAGAGACCTTATTAGCTCGCTGCGAGGCGTATTTCTGCACCGCGATGAAATTTATGTGTTAATTATATTCAGACCCGGCGGGAGAGTGATCCCGGCTAGTCGGGGCTGCGATCGTCCCGATAGCGCCCCGAGGAGCCTTCTTCGCACATAATTAATATTCGCGGGTTGTGCAGCACTGCCGTAGAACTGCAGGTGGCGCGCACCTAATCACCTCGCTTATAATTGGCGGCTCAGTGTCACTCACTGATACCGCGACTTCACTCCTTTCGAACCTTATCGAAGTTCATTTAATTGTAAATTTTTCCGTTTTCACATTTTATGAATGTGAATCCGGGTAGACGTGCTGGGAATGTCTAATTGGATCGCATGCTACGTACGAACTTGACTAACGTTGTCGTTGATAACGCTCAGGTGTAAAATGTAACTTGATATTTGCCCTCCCACAGTCCTACCAGTAACCCTGAAGATAACCCCCTTAAAAATACAAATAATGTTCTGAATGGTTTAAGCGTTAAAGATACCATACATTTAGTAGTATATAGGTACTATATCGAGAAACCTTATTATATTTCGATGTTAAAATATGTAAAAACTCAAACCCAACATTAAAATTGGGATCTGTACTGTCTTTTTTGCATCAAATTGTTGGCTTAATATAAAGATATCGTTCTTGACCCATTGTTATAAATCACTTATTCTACTGATCAAAAGTAATCAGAAATTGATAAAAATAGTAGAAATATACATATAATAATTTGTTATTACATTTAATAAAAATCTGCTTATGAGTTTTCATTACCTATAAATGGTTAGTACGTTAATTTAATAAATTATTATACTATACTTTTATGTTCACCTAAAAGTTTCGGTGTCCTCGAGCGACAAAATAGTTATGTTGAGAGGTTTCGTAGTTGATTTCGATCCAACATACATATGCATTAATGCATTTGTGTTTTCAGCTCAAAAGTAATGTGCATCCAAAAGGTCTCCTCTTGATTAATTTGGACAGTTAAAAATAAATGACGTATTACAAATTGCCTCCTTACAGAAACTTAATTCCAAAATCGAATTAATTAGCCCCATTATTTATTGCATTAACGATTTTCAAGTAAGAATTGAATCTACGAGTATGAATGAGAAGTTACACTGCAGCGAATATGTCAAATATACAAACATCTCTTTATATTAACTCACATACTCTATTAGTTTCTCTAAGAGGTCAATAATTTACGTAAAATATTGTCTGATCGGAAATTCGAATACCATCATGAGCCAATTAAACTATTAATTTCCAAAGATGGGCTCAGTGGGCGCTATCTTTTCACTATTTGAGGCTAATTGGTACGTTTCCCATCTTCTAATAGCCTCTTAGGGCGACGTCTGTCCACAATATTTCGAGATTATTAAAATCATAACCTCGTTTCGGTGGTAGTTATGTAAATGCTGGAACGAATAGACGTCACAAATAAACAAAACGTTTCGGGGCAATCAGCGGGCACGGAACAGCAGTAATTAATTTCTGTTATTATAACATTATTCCGAGCGCGATAACGAACGCGCAGGCCCGAAATGTCCTAATGGTGTCATAAATTCATCGAGAATATTTCGATTAATGTTTATTCATAAAATGTTCAGTGTCGATAAAAGCTTAGTTGAGCACACCTCGTCTTCCGCATAATTTATGAGAGATATCGAGAAGCACCTCGCCCCAACTCTCATAATCCTTATTTACGGGGCACCAGGCGACCATTGCTAATTATGCAGGTGATAAGAGCCGCGAGCTGTGACTAATCACGATTCGGTGTAATTAAAAGGACCCCCTGGCCGGGACTCCCATAATTTTCACCCACTCAAAAAGTTAAAATTCTTCGTTACGGCGATAACTCGGTAGATTCGTCGCGGTGTCGATGTCGCACAAGCCTTGACTTTTCCAGCTAATCATCCGCTGTATTAAGCAGCAGCTTCGGCTAATTAGAAGCCGCAGCAGCGCATAATTTGCTGGCTTAAGTTATGCGCTCATAATTCCTTACAAATTTCGCTGTCGCGATTAGATACGGTCGAAAACCGACGCGGCCCAACTTTGCCCTACTTCTTAAGAAAACCACCGGAGGGACGGCAGAGTGTGCGCAAAATTTATGAGCAGTTTCAGCAGTTATCGCTCTATTGTATTCCTCTACAGCGCGAACTATCCACGGAAACGCTGTGATATTTCTCTATCGGAAAAATTATGAAAATTTATGGAACTACGATTCACCTTGGTGTTATCTTTTCATTTCCCAAGTCAACTTATGCCATACCAACTGGTTTAGCTTCTGTTTGTCGCGATTCATGCTGTCTTCGGCTGGTTATCTAAAGGGAACAAGTTTGTTTTTAATTGGCGTAAAACGAGCAGTTTGCAATGGGCCTAAATATTGGAGGTTACTTTAAAGTACGGATATTTCAAAAAAGATATCGACTTTAGTTCAAATTTTATGTCATTATGAAAAATGATCGCAATGTAACTACTTAAATTCCTTGCTTTAAGGGTTTCTGCAAAATTTCAATGAATATCTTCAAAAACAACTGATTTTTGAATACCATTAGATTACTAGATACAACAAGATAAACAAACACTTTCAATTGTGGCAGCATTTTATACTACTATTACTTTGCATAATTTATTTTATAATATAAGTAATATAAAAGTTAACTGCAACAAAATTGATACATTTACTAAATTTACAAGATACATAGATATGTTTAAATCAGTGTTACTTGAATTCATGTCCGATCAATATATACATATATAGTGCATATACTCGTGCACTGTTAGTAATTGTTTCTCGATTTTCAAAATTGGAGCAACAACAGAATCTTGGAAAACGTTCACTTAATTAGCATAGTTATACTAGTAAAAAAATTAAATTGAATACATTAATAGCGAAAATCTGTGACATATCGTAAAAAATTTTTCCAACTGAAGAAGTTGTGTGAAACATATAATGCTATAAAATCGAGTAACAGCATAATCTGAGCATCTAATATAAGTCGTAACACGAGATATATGTATTTGAATAAAATTATCAATTCCACATTCCTTTTAGGTGCAGAAAAACATTTGCACTAAATGCATAAAATTAATAAAACATTAGAAATAAATTTTTGTGCAGTACTTAAAATGAAATCCCTTATCAGTGTCATTAATTGAACACCTGTTGTCACATTATTTAAGTTAGTGCTATTAAATTAACTGAAGTGGACAGCATAATTAAAATGTTACTTTCCTCATTTCAGAGCGCATGGAATTTGAATTGGAAATAGGTATGTATGGAATTATAATGTCAATCTTAAGATAAGAGAATACAAGATCTTATCATCTCATTTGATGTGAAAGGCGCCTTATTTATTCTATGAAATGTATTTATGCTCATTTTGAACCTATTTCCCGAGTGCCTGCTATGCTATTCAAAAGTCTTCTTTAACGTTTTTTGCCATCGTTCAATTTTAGTTTGCTTTTTAAATTTTCTGAATATATTACATAAACTACAAATTATTTGTGATACTGAATTCTCAAGTGTCTCTATACATCCTTTAAACGCTTTTGTGCTAACATTTTTATAGAACTTTTTATTTATTTACTGAATAGCATACTAGAATATATGATTGTGAACCGTTTTAAATGAATCAGCTCAAATTAGTCTGTTCAAAACAAATTCTCAAAGTTCTTCTTAAATACCTATAAATGACAACAATTATTTGACGAATATTCGTAATAAGAGATTTAAACCAAATATAACTTTATGGGAAATTATGTCACTAAAAGGTTTTTACATTTCATTCATATATGTACCTCCATAAAAAGACAGATATTTATGTATAATATATTTTCTGATCTTCTTCGTCTTGTAAAATGTAGATACTAAATTCTTAGATAAACTTTTTTTAAGTTATTTGATTGCCGAAAACTTTTTGTGAACTCCATTAATTCACACATTTAAAAGATTAAGGGATCCCAATTTTTCTTTAGACAAATTGGCCAACCTAAAGTAGCTTGCCTCATTTTTTGCTAATTTATATAACATATTTCTGCCCGTTTAAAGGCATTAGCCGGACTATTTCCAGGATACAAGGTTAATATCCTCAAATAAAACAGGTTAATATCCCAAATGAGATGTATCAAGATTTATAAATTGCTATTATACTTCTCTTGGCGGCTTTATCAATAAAAGTCAAGTAAAATATTTTGGAGATATTCAGTCTTTGAACGTAACGATATTCGTCGTACCTAAATACTTAATCGTGAATGCCGGCTGAGCCCATTTAATGGATCTGGAGTGTTTTATAATAGTCGTCTTTGTTTAGAATAAAAATCACCTACTTAAGGCCATCTCTCACGGCTTCGAAAAAATTCTATTCCCAGGAGCATAAGTAGTTGAAACGTTTCCATTTTTCATGTAATGATCGCGATGAGTTACGAATCCATAATAAGCAAATCTAGCAATGCTTTGGAAAGATCACCTTACCCTTTGCCTGTTTGGACTTAGACATATCTCTTTTTATGGGAATTCCAATAAATTACAGACTAACATCGTCAGTTAGTTGACTGTAACGACACCTTAAAGGGTTACTGCTGGTCAATTTTGAGGTGCAGTTAAAATGAACACCGTAATTATCTCCTGGTAAGTATTCCACGATTGGTTCCATGCGTCGTGATCCTCCATCCTTTCCCAAACCCACCGATCATCAGAGATCATCATAAACGTTATTTTTTGCAATCCGGCTTATCCCACGGCTGGTTTTGCATCTGAAGCATGTCATAATTTTGCCAGAGGAAATGTTCAATTGGCAAAAAGGTTGCACAGCTGCAAAAATAATTTTTCTTGGCGATTTGCGATAGTTTACGAGTAACATCGTCACGCCTAGTTATGAGTTATTAGGTCTTCATTTTGAAACGATGAGCACTAATCGACCATGAGATCGAGGGCTCGGCTTAACCGTGGTTGCCCGGTTATCAACGCCTCGTCAAAACGGACATAAACGGGCTTTCGATTTGGCACCAGGCGCATGTGCAAATCGCTCCAATGAAGTAATGAAACAGCGGAGTTAAATCAGCGGACATAAAATGCCTCGTCCGTTTTAGACCGAAGCCAATTCGTCTGGAATGATCTTATTTTGCCAGATCAATTAACGGAAAGGCTAATGACTTCTTGCGTCTGCCTGGACCATCGTTTCGCGTTGCATTTGGCGAAAAGCTGAATAATCACTCAGATATTGTTCCCGGAGAAATTCAAAACTTCCGGACAATTCAGCCGGACAATGGTCTGCTTAATGCGAGGGCGGATGGCGTACTTTTGAGAAAACTGATCTCATTGTCAGCCAGAAACTGACCAATTTCTGACCATCGTCTGGCCGTTAGTACCCATTCAGGCTGACCGGGGTACGTGCTGATTGATGATAGCTGACCCCTTCGGTATATTCACAGCACATTTGACCATCGCCATGGGGTTCAGTCGAATTGGAAAATGTCAGTTAGCACGAGCTCATAGATTTATGAGAGCCGATCACACGTACGCGCCGGCCGATTTCGCCACCCTTAACTTCGACCGGACGGCCAAAAGCAGCCGATTTACCTGGGGCTATCACCCGCTATCAAAAAATTTATTAGACCGTCATTTTCGTTCCCTCGGGGTCTAGGAGTGAAATTAATGCCTCCGAATGAGTGCTCGCCGGGCAGATGTAAATTGATCATTAGTATTCACCTGAAATGCCCGAGCCCGCTCGCTATCTTATCTCTGAACTTTAGGGTTAACCCGAGCAGCTCTTGTTTGCGTTGTGTGAACTCGGATGGCCGAAGGAAACACATTCGATGATAAAGCCGGTTAGAGCGCTTTATAAATGACTAATTTATGTCCGCCTACTACGGGGCACCTGCGGCCCGAACCAGCCACACTTTAGTTACAATGCCAAAGAAATTTATCTTCGTTTCTTCCTGAAACGCTGATAGTGAAGTTTCAAATTCGCGGAGCATAAAAGTAGTTAGGTTCTCAGACTTTACAAATACTGACTTGTATTTATGGTGGCATTTCAAATTTTAACTTTAATATACTGCTCCGAATGCATTGATATTTAATGAAATCGCTTTTATAGAACAGATTAAGTATAGTACGCCTACAGAATGCATTAAATACGTTACGTTTCTGTTTTTATTTTTAACAGACTTAACAATCGTAGTTTAGTCCTTTTATTTAATTTATTTTAAAGTAACAACGCAACGATAGTTACATAACATAGAAATCCATTTTATATTCATTCTACTGCTCATGTATGTTAAAAAAACAAAGAGGATTCTCAGAAAACATAACATTGCATTTGAAGTCGTTAAAATAGGTACAGGGAATTTTTGTAATTTTAGATCTAAAATTTTTGTAAGGGGAGAATTCCCATTAGACGATTAAAAAATCGATTTTTGTTTATGATGCTTAGGAAGAACAAGAAAAATTGCTGATTGGTACTGGAATCGTTGATTAATCGGTAAGCACTAAATAATTCATTACTAGTTCAAATTTTTAATTGTTTAGGTAATTTGCTTTTGAAAAAGACTTTTCTATAAAAAAAAACTTTTGAAATGAAATTATTTCTTATTTTATGAACCTAGTTGATTCATGATAATATAATTCCAACAGTGTTTTTTATTGCAAAACAATGGCGTACAAATGGTTTCAGATTCTTATGGAAACATCTATAATATTTTCAGATAATAATTGTAACTTTCATGGAATTCTTGAAAAAAATTAACTATGACGATGATGTACGATGGCTGACTGCTTATAACTTGGTCATTTCCGTCAGGAACGCTTTGAAAAAAAATAGAGTTATACTTAGAAGTATTAACAAAATTATTACTGAGTTTAGGCAAATCCTAATTATATTATCTGTCTGAAATACAATCATAAGAAAAATGTAAAAATCTGAAAAGTTTAACTTCGAAAAAAGTCCAAATTAAAAAGTTGGTACTGGTCTCTTTTAAATTTAAAATGAAACACAATTTCTTTACTATATATATACGAGATTCCACCTGTTCCAACGTCTAATGGAACTTAGAAAAAATGTATTATATATATAGACATACCGGCACGACACAGGTTCAAAAGAAAAAGTTACTGAAATAAAAATCGAAGAACTAACAAAAGTTATGAAGCTGGTCAGTATGTTTCATTTAGCAGTTGGTGGCTGGCCATCTCGGGTCTCAATCAATCAGTGGCCGGGACTGTTGTTCTGTTTGAATAGGCCTCGAATGAACACGGATCGTAAAAGTTGAAATAGCCATAATAATAATAATAGCTTGATTCGAGCGCTGCGGACGGCTTCCTCAGGTGGCTTGCGGACATTCCTTTCCCATGGCCAGCGATGTTCCCGTTCATAACGAAATGTAAATTATGTGTCAAACTGGCCATCAGTGTCATCGTCGTCAGAGCGTCCATCGTCATAATCTGTGACAAGTGATTAAAACTAATCTAAGCCATCAAGCAGGCGACATTCGGTCCATGAGAGGCTGGAGAACCTCAGGCACCGCGTCTCCGCTGGCGGGGAGACAAATGAGCGCTTCGCCTCGCTTTCCAGGTGAGCCCCCGTCCAAACAAACACAGGTGTAAATTGGGACTAAAAGCCTTTTAATACGCATAAATTATTGGGACTGATGCCGTTCGAATGGACACTGGCTATTAGGCGCGCTTTCAGTTTTTAATTCTAAATAATTTGTCCTAAGCTCTTAGTTGCCGTCGACCGTTACATTCCAAATTTTGATATGGTCCATCCGTGAGGCCACGCAACGTGGGAAATATAATTAATTTTTTTGTCCCCGAGGCCCCTTTCGAATGATGGATTCGTGGCATTCCGATTTTGGTGCCAAACCCGAGACAAGCAGCTTGCCGCAACCAAATGTCAACCGCGAAAGTTTGGTTTGATCGGTCCAGTTACATGCCCGCGATAAATCATAATTAAGTTAATTAATATGAAACGTCTATCAAATTTTTAGCTTTGCATACTTGACATGGCCGAGCATTGCTACATTCAGCCATGAGAAGTCGATTAACCTCGATGTGCCTTTTATTTCTCTTCCTGCAAAAAATTTAATAGAATTTGACTTCAATAGGAAGATATTTGCGAAATTAGGGAAAAAAAAACTTTATGTTATCATGTAAGTCAATTCTTTCGAAATTCAGCTGTGGGGTAAATAAATTCGTGCAACACCGAAAAAAACATTGTTTTTTGTAAAACTTTCAATTTAATAATTTTACGTATTGATTTTGACCTAACACGATTTATAGTACCTTTTTAAAAAAAAAGTATATCATCTGACTGGTTAAGTTACACATGGAATAATATTAAATTGACTATATGAATCTTCGTAAATAGTGCAGCATTCAAGGTTTTTTAAGAGGCTTGTCTCATCTTACATTATTTCAATTCGACTTAAAAACATAAAGGTTAAAGGTGTGGCAACATTTACAAATTATAAATATTGAAAAATTGATTGATTACGCGACATCTTATTTTTAGGCTTTCAGTCCCAGCAAGGTTTAAAATTTAGAGTCAACCAGTCAATAATCTCCAAATTATTTATACACATATAGCATTAAAGTTGTGAAAGATAATTAATGTTTTCTCTGCATAGGTGGTCTATTTAAATTAGCAGTTGCAATGTTTTTAATAAATTTAATTTTTTTTTGCTTCTGAGCAAGACAGTATTAATCCTACTTTGCTTTCATTTTTTCGGGCACTCGAGATCTTATGCCCATATTACTTTTTGTGCCTTTGTGTTATTGTATTTATTATTAGCTATTTTTTCTGATTTTTTATTATGATTAATATTGTTATTAGTTTTAACAAGGGTTTTTCATGTAGGAATCGAACCTACAACCCATGAATGGCATTCTTACAGTCGAACCGCTCAGCCACCAAAAGCACCTTTAATTTATTAGATTTTTTCTAAAACTACTATAGAGTAATTTATGCCATGAAAAATGCTCCAAAAGATATTAAATGCTAATCCGAAACAAAATGTAAGCTAAATCAGTAGGAAAAAAAACCAAAATTATGATAGTAGGTATACAATTCCGACTAACTAATATTCTATTATAATGAAATAGAAATCGTAGTCATATAACAAAAAAATCGACCCCTAAACATCCGCCTAATTTATTCCAAATGGAAAACTTGGTTTGGTAGCGTAGGCGATTGCAAATTAGGATCCCGCTGGCGGCTGATCTAATATTCACGCTCAAACAGGAACCGAAAAAAAGTTATGAATATTCGGTGATTATTTGTAAACAAGTGTAGGTTATCTTTATCAAATGAGTTATAATAGGTATCGTGGGATTAAGCCGATTTCAAAATTACAATAAAATCTGGTAGCTGCTGCAGGCTGTTTTTTAGTTAAAGGTATTAATTTTTTAAGATGCAATTTTGTTGTATTTAAATATTTGAATCAAAGGTTAATGTGTTGAAACTCTTTAGTCAAATAGGAAGAATTTTGTAATACAAGGGCAAAAAGATCAAAGATATGAATTAAATAGTTGCAAAAAGATATAATATCTTATTTAATGGCTCAAAAAAATAAGATCAACTGATTGTGATCAAAGAAATCACCTTACAAAATTGTGGAAAAAATTTGTGTGCTTTCAGCTGAGACTTCAACTGAAGAAGATCAGTTTAAGAAGGCATGACATAAAAATCTGAAAAAGTGTAAAATTCTTAAAAGAATTCCAACCACAGGCCGACTATTAGCTCGAAATAAAAAGAAAGGCATCAAGCCTAATCCAGGGCATCGAAAGAAGGTAGATGCTCGGACCTTTGGTGAAAAACCAGTAGCAGATCAAATCTGTTATAATCGAAATGAAACAAACAACATAACTAATCAAATCTTTTGTGTGATCGACAAAAACGCCGGTTGATACTTATAAAATTAAAGTTGAATGACTTGACGAATTTTATGTTCTGAAAAACAGCCGCCGCTGCTACCATGATAAGGTGGCACTGAGCCATGCTCTGGTCCTTGGCGCAATATAATATCAAAAAACTATAAAAAATCCTAAATTTTTCCTGATGATGCGTATCGAAGTTACCTATCCAAGGAGGAAAAAAATATTTCAACAAGAAAAAGAAGTCGTGAGGGGCTCCACTAAAATGACTTTGTGTTTCAGGGCGTCAATTCAGAAATCATAAAAGCCCCGAAAGTGGCTGGGCCGGCGCGATCGCAACTATGTTTACCTGCGCGGGCACGTCCACTTCGGGGAATCTTCATTCTGAGGTGCGATTCGATCTGCTCGCAACATCTTTTGTTGCCCGCCAAGATCCGTGTACCGCAGCGGTCAGCGGCTACCGCGAGCATCCGAGAGCCGGTGTATGGAAATGAGCCGGCGAATAGCTCCTTACTATTTGTCCACGAATTCCTCCCAAGAAAAAGTTAAGGAGCAGAAAAAAAATTAATTGCTGCCCCACTAGTTTTGCAGCTCTGAATGAATCTTCATTGGACTGTTCTCGATATCTTCATAGCGGAATCTTCTTTCTCCGCTTTTTCTCGTCTCCGAAGACGGAGTGCAAGAACAACACCTTTGGGGCCAATAGACTGATCGCCGGTGAAAAATTCAAATTCATTCAGGTGCGATGAAAAACGATCTTAGAGTGGTCAAGCTGGAACCGGGTCAGATCAGAGCCAAGAAACCTGGTTCATTCATAAAAATTTGAGACGATCAGTAGTTTTTTCTTTTGGGGCTTCACCAGATTTTGCTTCGTGCGGAGATGGACCATAGACAGAGAAAAACGCAGTGCAAATCAAATCCGAAAGCTTTCACGCACGTTTCACGATCATTTCGGATCGCGGCACGGCGTGATATGAAGTCCGATAGAAGAGGTATCGCACTCCGGCGAATCATTCACACTCGGCTGTTTGATCGATAGATCGCTAAATGATCGGAAATATGGTTAAATGCGATTTTATGCATAACCAGCGATAACCTGCCGCTCTTTCTTTCACCACGATCAGTGGGTTTGGCTGGCCAAGCGTTAACCCCGATTGATCGGAAGGTTCATGCTGATCAGGCTCCCAGGAGAAGGAGGAGTGAGGCAAACCTGTGGGAAATTGATAATTGGGCATTTATTGTTCGCTGCATAATGAATGGAGGTTCGACTGAGATTGGTCGATCGAGAAAAGATGGTGTGCCCTTCCGAGGCACACCATCTTTGCTCTTTCAGCTGTTTCTCATGTTCGCCGCAGACGTTGACAAGATCAGCTATCAATTTTTAGCGCAGACAGCTTTTAATCGCTCGTCAAATAAATCATCTGACTGACGATCAATAGCTGGGCTGTCTTCCCGGCTACCATATTTGTGCATTTGTCACTGCCTGTCAGGTACCCTCATTGCACTTAATTTCTCAGGCGATCTCGTCGCAGTCGAAGCACCGACATGATACAGAAATAAAAACAAAAATTGGCCCGCAGCCAGGGCGTATATTCTTTGACCGAAATAACAATTAATTCCTTCGACTTACTCATATCCATTAAATTGACGAACAGCGCGCATACTATAAAATTTAGCGCGATCCGGGCGCGGTCAATACACGATGAAGAATTGCCGGCTGATCGACATTTGTTTGGCGGGAAATGCGCTCTTATTAAAAAGAGATATAAGTGCCCGCAGTGCCAATTGGTATTCAGCGTTTTTCACATTCAAATTTATTTTATTTTTGGCACACACTAAAGGAGGATCCTTTGAAATAATTTCGTGGTATGCTAATGCTGGCTCGATGGATTTCCCAGGAATGGTGTCATGACGAAATGTTGTTGCATTGTTGCGCTTTGATTATATATAATTTTATCTCGGTCGAATTGCATATATTTTTTAACATTGTTTTAGAGAATATTTTTAGGTTTGATTTTCTTGTGGTATCATCAATACCTGTGAAATTTATTTTTAGGTGATCGTTAATGATCGAGGGATTGAGAAATAAACTAGGCTACTTAATTTCACGACGATAAATCTGTACATTAAATTGTTTCAATTTAGATTAAATGCGCCAAAATGACAATCAACCTTGATCACCTATTTCAACACGCGTGTTTTAATGTTCTAGAATTATTGATGGTGTAGTAGATAAGAGAATTTGCGACTACACCGACCAAAGTCTAAAAATCAAAGAGAATGAAAATCAAGTAAATTTGTGATTTCAGCTCAAAAATTGAATATTTTTCGTGATACTAAAACGACGTTTATTATGCGAAGTCTCTAAATCATTTTAGAAATTGTTTTTCCATTTATAATTTAAAATATCTAAATAATATAAAATATTGCAAAAAAGAAACGGAAATATCGAGTTTTAGAAATAACAAATTAATCAAACGTTTGGCTAATTAGCATTACAAGTAAACATTTGTCTTGTAAATTAATTAATTTGACTATATTAATAAAAACATGCATAAATTAAATAAAATTGCAATGCAATTGAATGCAATTTGAATAGATAATATGTACATACCAATTTCATGCGCTTCCTCTGAAAAGAAAAAAAGATTTGATTTTATTAGAAATTCTATAATATAAAATTGATTTAATTTTTTAGAACACGCAGATGGTCTACGGAATACAATTATGAAACATTAATATATACAGGGTATACACAAAACATTTGAACCGAGATGAGATAAATATTTTGTATTTGCTGTGCGGCCAAATATCGAACATTTCACCGCCATAAAAAAGTGCAAATTGAATTTGTTATAAGATACGTTAATTTGAATATTGCGTCATCATTAATATACGTTGTTATAATTTAAGTAAAGAATTTATTTTTTCAAACTAAGTCCCAATGTTATAAGTTCCAATTTATCTTAAACGATTATAGAAAAATCTACCTTATGATATTTGGGCATATGTAGGTTACTTTGAATATAAATGGCTCCTATTAGAATTAATTTTAAGGGAAGAAAGGGTTGCTAAGTTTTTTAATCCTAGTGAAGACAAATATTCGACACTTATAAATAGTTAATTTAAGTTAATCTAAGTTGTCTAAATAATTTCAATATTTTTCGACTTCTTTCAAAACTCGTCATTTATATTATCAGTGTTTACCTTATAAATGTTAATTGTAATAGTCTTTTATATCTTCAAGATAATGCAAACCAAAATGTTTGAAAATAAATATTTCGGTTGGCCAATTGTTCGATGTAATAGGTGATCTTTTGCGATATATCGTTAACTGAACTGAGGGTTCTGTATCCCATCGGGAATTTCATTAAGTTAAAAATTTTCGGAATAATTCCCAGTTTACGGTCAAATCGCTTTTAGTATCGTGGTTTTACAGCGCATATCGCATGTCGTTACCACCCGCCATAAATCAGTCGATAATCGGGCCCAGTTCGTAAAAGAGTCGTTTAGGAGCAGCATGCCACCGATAGCGCCGTCATAACGATAGAAATCCGCCAGCATAGCTGCCGCCGCACTTTTATTATCCTCCGAAGGTCCGATACCACGAGCCGGGAAGAAGACATCAAACCGCGGTCAGAGCGACCGCGCCCAGATCGCGGCCGTTCCTTAATTGGATTACAGCTCGCGTTAGTACCGTTATTACTCGATTATTATAGATAAGTAATAACTCGGCCGCGATATGACGGCGTCCCGAACGAGGCTTTTCCATTAGCCCCGGGCCCGTCCGACTCCTCGTCTAATTAACGCCGATGGAGGCCGCGCACTCGTCCGTCTATCCTACTGGGAGATAAGCGGAGCTCCCATGTCACGGTGACACGGTGCTAATTGAAAGCTAATTAGAATGCGCCACGGCTCCTGTGGGATAATTTTCCGAGGAGCTACCCTTTTTTCCCCGTAATTTATCCAGAATTTCCTTCCTATTAGCAGTCACGGCGGAACTCACCTAGGCCAGGTGCATCCAAAGTGACGCCGGTTCGTCTGCACCGGGCGACGGTTTCGGTGCGATCGTATCGGGGCCCTTTGTGCGGCCCTCCCAGCTACCCTTGCCCTATCATTTTATGGATATTAAAAGACACGATTTCGGCCAAAAATTTCATTTTGTATTATATTTTCCCGAAAAAATAGTTTTTTATAAAGAAACAAACCGAAATAGACAAAACGACCCAGCCACGGCCGGAATGCTAATTGCACCTCACGGATTTGAGTCCGATTCGGGCTTTCTCGCGCTTTCAATTTCGATCTGTATGCACGCCGCGGCCCAGGTATAAAATCGAAAATTGTTTCCAAATTATCTTCATAAATTTGTCGTTTGGGGGCTGCTGCGGCGGGCCGCCTCCAACTGCGTGGGCGAGTTCGATGGTGTGAACGAACATGTCGAGCACTTCACATTCCACAATTATGGCAGCCCGGACCTGACACTATGGCGGGAATCCGCTGGGAACTATCTGCCCTTGGTGGGGAATAAAGCGGGATTTGGGCGCGTTCTGTTTTGATGCGATTTTAATGCCCTTTCGGTGGGCCTTGATTGTGCCAAGTCATTTGAGGGGAACTCAAGATTAAGTTCTAATTTAAAAATAAATTTAAAAAGAAAATGGTAAAAAACTGAATATTTAAATTAATAAGGTCAAATCATATTACAATAGTAAAACTATTTTTGGAAAGTTTTAAAAACGCAAAATAAATAAAACACAAATCTGAGTCACTTAAATTTCAATTAGGTAAACAATAAATTTATTTTGTATAAGTGAAACTTTCTAAATAAAACAAAAATTATTATTTTTTAACTAGCGGACGAAAAATAAAATGAGACCATGAGACCCCATGCTTTAATAACTATAACATAATTTAACTTTTTGAATCACCTGTTTATAATGTAGGGTCTAATTTTTTCTCACAATTATTTAATTTAAAACCTTTTATCCTACTGAAAAACTTGAAAAATAACAATAAAAAAATTGTATTACGAAAAGTGCTTTTAACACCTATTTACTAATCAAATTATGACAATGACAAAATTGTAAAGGAAAGAAAATTATATTATTATATGTTGAAATCAAAGGAAATCTAAATTGTAATCAACCGTAGTTGTAGTCCCCCAAACTATTTCCATTAGATTTTTAGGAAAACTAAATTAAAACTAAAACTGCAAATTTTAGTCCAAACAACCTCAAATTTTTGGGTTGAAATTTGTATTTTGTGTTCTTAGCGACACTAAAAGTTTTGTAAGTTTTTTGTTTTGACATGGTCAAGAAGGATTTGGCAGTGTTTAGAAATAGGTTCATTATTGATTGTGTTTTAAGAAGTAAGAAGTATAAAGTTGCTTTAAAACTGCAACTGACTTCTTCGAAATATCTATGTATTTTAAATTATAGTAATACAATAACTTCATTCAGATCATTAGATATTACAATATTCAAACCGGTATACATATTAAAAAAAAATGGAGGACAGTAATTTTCACAATAAGTTTGAGTAAATCGAATATAACTTTGAAGCTCTATTAATTCAATAATTTTAGGAATAAGGATCTTTATTATTCTAAAACCCCTTCAGAAAAAATGTGGGTATAAACCACATAACCGAGGTTTGCGAGTGTTGAGAGTGCATTGTAAAACGAAAATCATAAGAAAGGGTTAGTTTCGAGTTATGCTCACATTTCATTAGTACGCAAGTACGCAGCATAAGTCGGCGTTTGTGGCACAGAGAAGACACCGCACGGAGCCTCTGCGACAAATAGCAACTTCTGCAGCAGCAGGGAATTCTTTGATCTCCGAATCTTTCTCATCCGACCCGGCCATATTGTCTCCACTTTGCGCTTTTTACTCGTTGTTTCAATTGGGTACAAGCGAATTCCCATCTAAAAGTGGCGCCCTGTGCCCAGGTATGTCTCAATACCCCGATCCGGCATCGCCGTACCTGCGAAAGATAGAAAATTCGACTTAATTTCACTCTGTCCGCAGGCGGGCGGGTCGCGGGCGTCCCGGACCCAGGGGATTTGCCGGAGTCTACCGGTTCACAGGAACGTCTGGTTCTGTACTGTTCTTACTGCCGAGCTGCACCAAGAATTCCGGCCATTACTTACAGATTCTACCAGATTCAGAATTTTGTATGCAAATAATCTCAGTCACGACTTTCAGGTACTGTCCTCAGTCGTACTCAGCATTTGCAAACGTAAAAAATCCCGAGTTGTTAATTATTTTCGGTTTTGGTCCTTTTTTCGGGCGGGCCGGAACGGGGGGAAGGATAGTCGCCTATCGAATGGCGGTACCTTCCAGGCCATGCCAGAAACAAATTTTTAAGTGTCCGATGAGCGCCCCCCGTCAGGGCAGGGGAAGTTTGAATTAAAATGGAAAAAAGGCAGCCCGAGTCGGTGCCGATGTAAGGCTCGATAATTGCCCTTGAAAGATGAAAATCGCATCGGAAGACATAAACTGTTGAAAGTTATGTTGTACCTTTTGTCCGGGGGACATGAATTACATAACAACGTGACTTATCGGCGTCCCTTTATC
Source organism: Tolmerus cingulatus (assembly GCA_959613345.1). Lineage (NCBI taxonomy): Eukaryota > Metazoa > Arthropoda > Insecta > Diptera > Asilidae > Tolmerus > Tolmerus cingulatus. Next base: position 11,303,937 of record OY390707.1, on the reverse strand, counting down.
TTCCCGGGCCGTGCGCATAGGCACCAACTCCGGGTAAGGAGCCATAATCACCTCCTATGCATATTTATGAGGAATATCTCATTTCATCACCCAACAATGCCTCTGAGGGTGTTGGAACGTGTTCCCTGGAAACTGCTTCCGAGCATCTCAAACAAATTTTTCACGCGCTCCAAAAGGTGTCGGAAAACCCAGGCCCAGAGTAATGCCCGCCGCGGAATTTTCAGCGACTATGTGGCATCATCGAGCAGACCGGAAGCGTGTCAGCCAGCCCCAAAATCGATCTATTTTCCAGATTTATTCGAAAACATAGAAAAATCTGTTGAAGTCACTCGGGCGATTTTCGCGGGCGCCTCCCGCACCCTCATTAATATCGCTTTTGTGCAAATGTCGAGTGTCGCGCGCTGATTCGGGAACTCTTCATAAATTATTAATGGTCATCGGTTGATTGCTCGCCTCGGCACACAATTCATCCACCTCTATTAATTCCCGTCCACTTGTCGTCCGATGTCGTCTTGGTCCCCGCGACCCCGCCCTGGAAGACACTCCGAGGAGCGTTCCACTTCTTGACGCGGCGGACCCGAGACTTCGCCCACAGCTCCTTGAGAAATATGTTGTTGATTGGACGTTTAGTCATGCGCCGGCCCGATAATATTTCAATCCGACGCTGTCGGAAGTACAGAAATATCCATAGACAAATTTTTAATGTGCCACCCACGCGAAAGTGACTGGTCCATGCATCTTTTGCAGATGACAGCGGATTCCCGCTGGACTGAGATGGATGATGCACGATTTAGCAATGTACAATTACAAGATTATGAGCGGATTAACCTTCTCAGGGACGAGTTTTTAGTATTAATAAGAATTGTGGTTATTTTTGGTTAATCTTAACTCGGCTATTGAAAATAAATAACAGAAGTCAGTTAAAATCTCCTGTTTTTAAATCTAGATAAATATTTCTATAAAAAAATATTTATAGTAAAATGTTACTGCAGGGCTCTTTAATAATTGAGAGCAATGAATTATATATATGTAGAAAACGCAGATTCAAAAAATATCAAAATTTGCCGTCAGGACACCAAAACCATCGAAAATAAAAATTTCCCATCTAATTTAGAGTTTAATTTTACGACACTCCTAATAAATATTAATAATCGTTGTCTCTATTTGAAATATCATTAAAACTTTAAATAAAATTATTTTCCCTTATTATAAGTAATTTGTATGTTTTTGGTTTTTATTTCTATTAGGATTTAATACTTATGCACATAAAATTTAATACATTAAGTCAAGATTGTCAAAGATTCTCAAAACGGGTTTATATACAAATTTTAAATTTAATAAATTGGTACCATCCAGAATTCAATTTTTTACCATTAAAAATTTTGAATATTTTATTTTCTTTGCTTGAATTATTAATTTGATTTGAATCTCAAAAATGCTGTTATTAACTTATCAAAATGTATGTATATCTCAAAAACTAAGAAAGGTCACATTAACTTGAATCTTGATCTGAGATGACATGACCTTCTAAATATTTGCAATCATTGACAGCGTAAATGTACTCTTGCTTTGTTTGAAATTGCCCTGTTTTATAATTCTTAATTGCTTTAATCCCCGAAAACCATAATCGGCATGGCTCTGCTGGGTACTTCCCAGGGTACTTGGGACTGTACTACCAATTTATGTCGACCTACAACACCACGACGCCATGTGTACTTCTATTTCATGCGAAATAAAATGAAAGCGATTACCCCTGAAAGCAGCAGGCTGGTCCCATCCAATTCATCCAATTTTATGATTTTATAACGACTTTACAGGCTCAACCGGGAAGTACCCGCCTATGGGAAGCACAGAGCACAAAGAGGATGATGTCATGATGAACCCCATTTAATTCCATACGTAAAATAAGAGGATCTCCGGGAAGAATGGGCTGAGCCCGACATTGAAAGGATTCGGAGCTGGTGGGTTTCGTGCGGCACCACGCTGATTCCCTGCACTCAAACTTTGGGGCCCTATAATAGAGTCATATTTTCCAAAACTGGGGATTGTTAATCACCCAAACAGGGTGACACTGAGCATCTATCTACCCAACTGGCGGGAATCTTTTGGGCTCTCTAGCCCGTATGGTGGAATTTAACGCGACACCCGGAACCGTCCCTCGAGAATGAATCTCATCCTCGAGGATGTTAATATTCCTTGGTAGCTCCTCAGCCTAAACGGGAGGGTTTTGCACTAAGCCCCTGTGACTGTACACATGTGTGTATGACGCGTTCCGAAAGTTGATTGCCAGGACACAACCAGAGTTTCTAGGATTTGCGTTCAACACACCCTCACATCCCTGCCCGTGCCTTGGAAGGGCGCATTTTTGAAATAATTTTGAGATTTTATGGAGCGAATTACTGCGCTCCGTAATTGAATCGAATTATATGAAAATCAGGGATTAAAATTTTACTGCCTTTTAAGGGATTAACCGCGCGCAGCATCCGGACATTTGTAAAAGGGCGCTGCCTACTCAATTCAAGCGAGGAAAGGGTATACGTTTTGAAATTTAATTTCCAGGAATTTATGGAATGGTCAGATCCACAAATCTCTTCGACTTTCAAAGGTCGGAAAGGGTTACGTTGTAAATCAGTACCGAAATTGGACTGCAAAATTATTTTCCGTCGCCTTTCGCCACAAAGCCCTTATCTCAACACCCCCGTGTTATTCATGTGCAAATATTTACCTTTTTATCCTTTTCGAAACCCATAAATTTATGAATTTCTCAGTGGAAGAGGGAACCGCAGCCCAAACACTCCACGGCTGGCGTGATTCAGCCCGTTTCCCGCCGCCACTCGGGAACCCACCCTTATCCTACAGGAACTCCCCTGTAGAAGCATATTGTGAATGCGCGCCCGACAATCCTGTAAAGCAAAACTGCGGCAGGAATGAATATAAGAATTTTCGCTGTTCAGATTTGACAACTTTATTAACTTTGATATTGCACGCGATTTACTTGCCACAAGGCACTCCATCAAACCCACGGGGACAGGAAGCCAACGGTGTGGCGGCAGAGAAGGTTCGCCGCAGTCTACAAACCGAACCAACCCTTCCGACCACGGGGTTGTGGGCTCCCTCGTGAATCGGATCCGGATAACTCCTTGATATTGTTTCATAGCGCTTAAGGGCTGCTTTCGATGATAATATTTCGAGGTGACTTGAATTTATGAAGAGGCTGCTCGTTGGTGTCTTCGTCCCCACTGCTGACACCAGCTGGAAAAGGAAAGGCTTTGCATGGAGACGGGCCGCGTAAGTCAAAGTGGATTTTCAAGTATGACTCTATTTGTCCTCCGATGGGGCTGTTTGTCATTTTCTGGTGTTATCCTGCGGTTTATAGGTTATTTGATTTGTAGCGATAGCTGCCACGTCCTGGGGGTGGTTTTCGTTTTCAATTTGGAAAAATAAGAGAAATGCGAACGACACAATATCTTGTTTTTAGATTTATTTAAGTAATTTGGGATATGTGTTATAAGCACCCTATACATATCCTGGAAGATCAATGCAAATCTTTTGTTAAATAAGCAAAGCTTATTTAGAATCTACACTTTCAGCTGCAGTTTTCCGTGCAAATACTTGTCAATATTGCAATAATAAACTGCTTCAAAAATTTAACAAAATGGTAAAAATTATGAAAATACAATTCAAATCAAAAAATTAATCTATAAGAATATTATGTTTATTAAGAGAAGTTACTAGCTTTAAAAATATTGACGCTTCTTCAAACTTGTTTAGTACTCAAATATAAAAGTATTCGTTACAAACATAAACCTGACTTTAAAAAAATGCCTTTATTTTACCATTTTAGGCATGAACACTTTATAGGTTAATGCTCACCAATTGCCAGACGACAACGTTCTTTTTCACAAATTAAAGGAACAATTTTGATTTTTGTATTTTAATAAAAAGTCCTCAAATACTGTGGCCCAGTGGCTTCTGCATGGCCTAAGGAGACTCTGATACAATATAAGATTTCATCAAAATTGGTTAAATAGATTTTAAAATTAAGAGTTTTGAAAACTGCGAGGTCATTTTTTCAAAAATTAACGCTATCTAATATTATACATTCTACTGATTGTGAGATGAAAACAATTTTTAAAAAATGATAAAGTAATAATAAGTGTGTACAGTAAAATAAATATTTTTGAAGTTCCTACTTCACTCGAAAAGTTTAAGGAGTTTCCGCTTTAAGAAATGCTCAATTCGAGAAAATTGTGGGCCCTATGTCCCCAAAAAGGAATCAATCGATTGTTTGTAAGCCTACATAAGCCTCCCACTCTCGAAACCCAAAGTTCAACCTCAACTACGATAACCATGAAAGCTCAACGTCGCATACACCTACACATAAAACACTGAACTGAAGAGACACAAGAAGGCATCCTTCCGATGCGCTTTAATATCCACCCACCAGTCCTTTGCCCTTTCTCCCAAGATTTCCTTGCTCCTTATCAGGAACGAAGCCGAAACAGCTGGTGGAACTCCACAAGTCAGTTAATCGTCTTGAGGAGCACTTTGATATCTTTAATGGAATCAATAGCACCAGACCACTGTCAAAAGCCTCAGGACTCGGTGAATAGCTCCAGCTCTGGGAAGAGTTGGACAGGGTCCTTAATTTGCAAGATCAAGAAAATGAGGCATAACCGAACATTAAATATTTTATGAAGTGCCACTTTACGGCGTAGTAATATCATGCGAGGAGTGCGGAATATTTCATTTCCACCTCCGTGAGGAAAACCAATTAGCGCCCAAAGTGCAAGATGCGTTACGATGGTAGCCCAACTGCCGCAGGCCGAATTTGAGCACTCGCGGAGCTCATCAAATTATTAAAAAGCCATCACTCGTCCCGGCCGACCAATTTGTGCAGGCCGACGGGGGCCGTAAAATCCCTGGAGAATCGGGGTCATAACGCATCAGCGGAGTCGTTCCAGAAATTTACGACGCTCCAGAAGCGCCGCGACGCATAGGCATAGAGCCCCGGTCCGAAATTCGATCATATGGCGCGACAGTGCCCAATTTCCGCCGATCATCATTTCAACATATCTTCGACAGATATTTCTTTTTTACCAGCCGACAGCCAATTCTTCCCTAATTTTTTCCGAAAACGAAACAATTTTTTTATTGAGAATTATTGCGACAACCCAGCCAGTGGACATATGTTTACATGGCGGCCCTTCTCGCCCTTCAGCCCTGCTGGCGGCTAATGTGACGACAATGGGAGCGTTTTGGTTTTCGATGTCGCGTAATCGCCTCCGGCCTGCCAACGTGCACTTAATGTCGACTATTTGGGCTACAAATTAGACCACACATGACTTGAGACGATCGAAAAATTGGTGGATGTCCTGGCGCGGCACAAAAGGTCCTTGCACGGTATGTAAACAATAAAAATTTGACAGGGGACAGATTTGCGATGTTCCTTATTTTTAGTGGATGAAAGCAAAATTGATTTTCTTCCCAAGCGATTACAGAAGTCGGCTGGGGTGATTGTTTCCTTTTAGGAAATAAATCTGAACGATTATAATAATCTCAGAATATTACATAAGTTCTCACAATCAATTCGGCACTTCCTGAAATTATTTTAATTTTTTCTTTACGAGCACTTTAAGTGATGTACTTATACTAAATGCAGCTGTTTTCTTTACCAGGAGGAAAAATATTATACAATATCCACTAAGTATATCATATGAATCCCTTCGATTATTTGATAATGAACACCTACATAAAAAAATATTATTGAAAGTGATGACATTTATATCTTTGAAGGAAATCGACTTCGATTTCAATTTGCATGATTTTCTGAGAAGATTATTTTTAATTTGAAATTGTATTGAAATTTATATGTATCAAATTTTTTCCATCAAAACCTTTGTGTGAGCACCCAACTTATGTTTCAAATTCCATCGCTTACATATATGTAATTCCTAACTCTGTACAACCAACAAATATTTAATTTTTAATTATCTGTGATCGTCATATGGGAATTTTATATTTTAAATAGTTTAAAAAAATTTGAAAAAACATTGTTACGCTTCCAGATATAACAAAAATTATCAAATTGCTTCATCAGAGTTGATGGAAAATTCAATTGTTTATAACAGTCCTATACCAGTGAAAACAAAAGGTTGAAATACTCTTATTCTGTACTGTTATAAATTTTATAGTTGTATTTTACAGATACCTAATCAAATTCGTAATTATATATTTAAAACACACATTTCATATGTATGTTCGTATACCTACATATTTTTCGAGCAAAAACTGTGTAGAAACTGAAAAAAATAATGACAAAGAAATTCAATATACTATATGCAAATAGATAGGTAAAAGATTTTTTTGTGCACGAAAAATATCTAAGTTTCAAATTCTAAGCAACATTTAAACGTATTCACATTGAAAAGATACAAATGGAGCACCTTTAGAGTCACAAGGGATCATATTCCTTAAAAATAGGGCAAGAGAGAGCTTATCTATTAATAATGACCTAAAAATGTCCATTGTCCTGTAATAAACTCAATTTCGTGACAATTTGAGGCAACAATAAGACGATTCCCTAGAGCAGACAAGACCGTCTCGAGTCGGTTGTACCTGAGGAAAACAACCAGTAGCGGCCCATTCTGGCTATTCTTTGTCATTTGTCGCATCATCTCTGCCCCCGGGGCACAAAGAGTCCTTCAAACTATGACAAATTCCCGTGTTGATCCTTTTTTAATTTGAGGAGCGCGTCCTCTTCCAGAAATCAAGAGCGTGTAATTCACCCATTGTTCCGCTCATCCCAAAGTATAGGGCCGGGTTCTGAGCCTCGCCAGGAGATATGTCAAACATTTCTTTGAGCGGCGGTTGACAATTTTTCTCCTTTTAAGATCGCTCATTGAGGCGATGTCGTCCTTTTACAGGATTTCGCCATTTGAGCCTCTTCGGCCGAAATCATATGGTTATGAGGCCGGTGCAATCACAGGAGCCGCTCGGCACGTCCCAGACAAATATTATTTTTCATTTCCATCATCTTTTGTATGTCGCGGCAATTTTAATATGACAATCCCCGTTTGCGGTTGACAAGAAATCCGATATCTTTTGGAACGATTGTCTTGGAGTATCGTCGCTCTTCCGCCCTGAAAGTTGCCGGTGTCACCAGGTATTCGTCTGGCGATGTCACAAAACCCGGGGTTCAAATTAAAGCGGGATTGTTCGGGGAAAAAAGCAGATGCAACACCCCCGCACTTTGTCCAGGGGTCAGAAGAATCCGACCAATTCCCGGGGTCATTAAGGCATTCATCGGTGCACCCAACTACTTTTAATGGGTTTTCGCCCGATTGAGTTCCGGGAGTCAACTGGCGGTCGCATCCTCGCCACATGGGGTCCAATGAACCCAATCGTCGCCAGAAATAAATTTGACTGCCCTCGCCACCGGAGGCCTTGAAAAGTGCTACACAAAAACCCTCCGCAAATGAGCGGAATAAGGGCCACCGCCCCCGCCCCCGCCCCGCCTCGGCCGAACAGGGCCAAGGGTCGTTGGCGTGCTTCCGAACCTTGGCACACATTCTGCATCTAATCCACGTCTGGCCCTGAAGGTGTCACCGGCCAAATTGTCCCTTGGCTGTATCTCCTTTGGCCGAGTAGGGCGCTCTTTGAAGCGGCGGCGGGGCCCCGAATTCGGAAGGATGCGCCACCAGTTGAAGTGTCCTGGAGTCCTGGATCCCGGGTCCTGGGTCCCGGAACCCGGGCATGTGAGCAGCACCACCGCCGCCTGGTGTTCGGCTCTAAATTAGGCCAATGTCTGCGCCGTCGAGGACCGAGCCACTTTTGTTGCTCCTGGCCTATCCTGCCTGCGAGGGTGTAAATTCTGGACGGGCGGCACGTGGCGAGGTTTAGCCACTCGTTCCCATTCATTGGCAACTTCGAGGATGTCCTCGTTGTCTTTCGCAGGAATTCTCCCTTATTTGGGTTCGTAAAACTTAAAAAGAAAATCATGTAGATATCCTGAATACGAGGGGCATCGAACTTTAATAAGGCATATTTAAGATAGGTCTAATATCCTTCTCTTTTATCGGGATTAGTAACGAAACCTACGGCTAAAGTGTGTAAGTCCTGATTACTGAAGTTAATAACAAATTATACCAGGTGTGTATTGTCGATATAAGATAAAGGTAGGTATAACAGTAAACATATCAGAAAGACATTATTTAGAGCATGATATTGTAGAAAATCTCTAATTGTTAAGCTTTCGATGGATGACTAGGATATTTAAAGAAATAAGATTTCTGTAATACCTTTGTATGCATATTGTAGGTATAAATACTAAATATTTTAAAGAATCAAATAATATATTCGTTTAACGCTTCAAGGATCTCATTTACTAAGTTCTTTAACGAAAATATGTCAAATTTAGTCTGTTTTTGTCATAGGGTTTTGTTTTAGTTATTAATAAAACCAAATAATATTCAGTTCCAGCATTTAAAATTCTGTAATTGACATTTCCTCCTTCGTTTCCGCAAAATTATGTTAACATAACGAATTAATTGGAAGTAAAGTGCTAACTATTGCAATAAATAATTGGATAAAATATTGAAATCTTTAACCATCACAAGAGTTTTTTAGAATTTATATCTTCCAAAGTATGTACATACACACATATGAAAATAATATATCGCTTTTTGTTTGGTTATTGGAAATTTTTATACGAATTTCATAACTATGTATGTACATATATCCCAACTAAAAAAAAAAATACGATGACAATTTTATTATGAGCTTCATTTATAATAACCCGAATTTAAAAATTATTAAGATTTACTATAACTTCATAAATCTTTAGACATTAATGGGTACCTACGCAGAAGACAAATTTCTTACCAAAAGGAGTTTGTTTTTATTTTTGCGTTGGATATGTAATCTCATTAAATACCATAATTGGATTCTTGTTGTGGTTACGAGTTACGCAATTGAGTTATTTAAAGTATCGCAATGTTTTAATCGACTTAAATAAGATATACGTGATTAATTAAATTCATTTTTACAATTCATTTAAAAAGGCTTCGACAATCATACTTATATGTATGTATGTACATATGTATGTATTTCTTATTATTATTATTAAGGTAACAGCAATAATTTAGACTATTTTTATTGTATTTATATTAAGTTATTTATAACATTGTATTTTCAGAAATGCTAAACTTGTTTCCCCAATTTTACAATTAGTTATAATTAATGTTCAGGGGCATGTTAGCATTAGACGATAGATCCCAGACTAAATTTGGGGAAAACGAGTCTAATTGCGAGAACCATTTCAAAAATCGTTAATTATTTTATTCGACTCACCCGGGCTCATTTGCGGGGCGGGCGGGGCGCGTTGATTCGCCCGCGGGGACCGCGTAAAGCATTTATTATAACGAGCGAAGCTTATGTCGGCGGGGAAATAAGGAATTAAAATTTATTTCGGCCCGGGCGAATAAAACGAGCTAAGGAGACACGAAATCTCATCAGCCAACACGATCTGTTTATCCGGACGAGGGATACGATCGCGTTTTTCGGGAGATCTGGCGGCGATAAGGGGCGCATGGACCGCCGCCGCCGCGGGTCCCGGGACGGCACAAATTTGTGCCATGGGGACATCCAGGATATTTAAATTAAATTTTAATTTATGTGCCATCCGTTACTGGGTATCAAAATAACAAATGGGTGGATGCTGGCTAAACAGGTGTGGTGCGGCGGCGGTGGCGTGCAGGCTCACCGGTGCTTTATGTTTTTCGGTTTTTCGGTTTTTTGGTTTTTTGGTTTTTTGGTTTTTCAGTTTTTCAGTTTTTCGGTTTTTCGGGGCGCGAGAGTCTCAGTTTTTGTTTTTATCCCGAGTTTTTACATTTTGTTTTGGTGCACAAATTTCCACGTTGACTTTTTTATGAAGCCCGTTCCGCGCTGTGGGCTCAATTTTTTCCAAAGTGTCTCTGTCCCCAGGAAGACATAATGATGTTATAGAACGCGGCTACAGCCGGATTATGTTTCAGCCGGCCGGGGAATCGGTCTCGTGAAATTATTTAGCACCTCGTGCGCGGGCATTTATCAATGGACCGGAGACTCGTGGAAGTGGAAATGGATATATTTTCGGATGGTGAAGACAACCTCGGGAAATTTAAGACCCGATCGAGACTTTTATTGTGGAGTCGCGGCTCCGCGTGGGAGTAACTTAATACTGTGAATGGGGTGGTAAACGCCAATGGGAAGGTCACACTTTCGATACACTGCTTCCTGTCATTTCGGCTTTTATGAAATTTATGAAATTCAATATAAAGTAATCACTCCCCTTACATTAAGCATTTCATCCACCCATGAAAATATTTGAAATAGAAGACGCATGTTTTTAATTATCAACTAAAATTAACTCAGCGATACAAATCAATAAATTTAAACTAATATTTTTTTCCAAAAGCAAGGGTCGTTAGATATGTGGTTTTGTACTTTTCCTAATAGGGAAAAACTTAGACTGTTTTAGTAGCAAATCTAGGGTAAATCGGAGGTACAATCGAGCAATTTTTGATTGAATAAATCATTATTATTATTATAAAGTTTACCTACTTCATTTCTATTTTTGGTTGTAGTTTAAAGAGTACCTATTTGCTGACTAAAGTTGTCTAAAGTACCTAACTATTTGTTAAAATATGAAATTCCACGGCAGTTTAACTTTAAATATGAAAATTACACATGAGGTTGACAAGCTTTTTATTTCAAATTTCAAAGTTGCGGCTATTAAAATTTCTCATTCTATAAGACTAACAACAACTTAGTAAAATTTAAACATGCTTAATGATCCCATCGTCCTGTTACGAGCCACCAGGAGCAAATTAAGAGTATTGGAGCGTGTAAGCCTGGCTGAAGGCATGTCTTTTTAAATGTCAGCTAATTCGTGCCGTTCAAACTTATAATCCAATTAAAAAGCAGAAGCGATGATTAAAGATCAAAGGGAAAAGCGGGACAACGCGGACACGACCCGGCACGCCATCGCCGCCGCGACGCTGAAACGCATAGAAAACGTAGAAATTGCGGCGGGTTGACGGACACGAGTCGCGCGAGCGCCTTTTTGGGTTTTTAATTTCAAATGCAAGAAAATATATCAGACGGGGAAGCCGCACAACGGCCATGTTATAATCACATGGAAAAATGTGGAAATGTGGATATCGATGGGAAAATTGAATTTTCCATCGGGCATAGGCCGTTTGTGGGCTTCGTTATAACTCTTAATGCGGATCCGGCCCGGGGCTGGGGGTTTTCTGTTGCGCCGCCACCGCCGCCGGTAATCGCATTCTTTATTATTCCCAGTTTTTGCCGATTCAGGACATTGCTGGACAAAGCTTTACCCTTGCTAAGTAGCTTTTAATACGCGGCTAATTTATTTAGACGGAGCACTCCCGGGTCCCTGGGCCCGAAAACGTTTTGATTCCCTGGGAACGGCGACCGGTGGCGCGGCGGCTGTGCTGCGACAAAGACATTTCACGGATGAATGCGCAAATCGCATCACGTACTCCCAGCAATGCAACTTTATTAATCCTCCAAAAAACATAATTTCACGACATAATTATCAGGGCCCTTGGAAACGAAAAAAATCCCCGGCCTGGCACAATGCGGCTGGTCCTAAACAAATATCTGGGCGAAGGTACAAAAGCATCGTCGATCCCTCGCACAGGGATTTGTTTGGGCGATCAAAAAATGTTGACAATCGACGACACAGGGAGACATGCTCAAGGATATTTTATCAAAATGGAAGCGACCCCAGAGGGCATATCAAAAACCACTCATCTGAAACTAACTATTGGTTATGATTGCGAGGATCCCTGATCTCCGGGGTTCGTCACCGCCATCCAACTACCAGCCCACCTTTTTAGAAGAAGAATTACCTTCCCTTCTAAATTAGAACTAATCCAAACCGGATTTCGGGGCGCGATCAGGTCCTTATCGTATGAGCAGGGGTGAGTTATTAAAATATCATTGAGATCGCTGCCGACTCAATTTAAATTATTTGCATAAGTAATGGGGGAATATGAAAGGATTGAAGCCATTTTTAAAAATGGCTGCTGTTTTCAATCGTAACCCCGAAACTCTTTCGTACATATATTATTACGTGTCTAATTTTTATTTTCACATTGATACTAAAAAACCGCATTATATTATACACAATTTACACTAACTTTGTAACCATGTTCCGTTTGTATTGTTTTGTAAATTTGAACATCAATCTATATGTTTACATCAAACGCTTTTAAATTTAAAACCTCTTGGTTTTTAATTTGAAATTACCTTTTCATTCAAAAACATCTGAATATCATAAAAAGCTCATACATTTAAAAACAATGTACATACATTCACCTTAATTGATTAATTAATTTGGGAGCAATGACTGTATATTTTATGTTAAGATGTTGTTATGTACCTATTTACGATGTTCATTGGGCTCATTGGGAATACATAATTGATTAAAGTTAATTCATTATCAACATTTCATTATTCATTAATGTTTTATTTTAAATTCAGAAGTCGTAGCATAAAACAGAAAATGCATAAATTTAGACAATAATTTTTAAATTAGTTTCAATTATCCTATCTGGTACACCTACTTATTTGAAAAAATTTTATATGTAACTAGTTTTGACATACCATATACTTATAGTTTTACTAATTTGCGCAATAATCGTATGTTCGTCAATGAATGAATGTAATCAGAATGTTTGAACTGTCTGAAACTTTTATACGAAAATAAAATTAAAATAATACAATGTTAAATGGAAATTTTTCTGTTTAACAACAATACCTACTTATAATAATGTTGGTATTAATTTTCTGAAATGTCATTTTGTTGTTTGTCCTATTAAAAAGCCGGGAAATAGAAACGTTTTCGATTTCAACAAAATGAAGAATTTCCATAGCAGTTCGATTTATTTTCGATCAAAAGAATAAAAACATATTTTAATATTTGAACATTTTAAATATACCGAAAAGAATTTTCAGGCGTTAAAGTATAAATTTATAAAAATGTTATACTTTACTTGTTGAAATTTAAATGAAGTCTAACCGTTTTACAAAGCTTTTAAAGAATGAGTTCATGGAAATATTTTTAAGAACAATTTTTGTGATTGCTTTCGGAAGTGTGCTCGTGGAACAGAATTTGAAAATCTTATACCATAAAAATCCATCTTGCTTTAGAAAAACTGACTGAAAAGTTTGACTATCATAAACTAGCCAAGTCCTGAATTCATCTCATGAGATGCTCCAAAAACAAAACAAAAATACGATATATGTATCTACATCTCCTGGCAGCTCCTCCAGATCCTGGAGCTCTCCTCTGCAGGACGTTCATGTGAGTCGCCGGCCACCCAACAAAATTCCCTGAAAAGAAAAACGGGAAAGTGCAAAAAGCTGGAGACTTTCATAAATCATCGGACGGTTTCCTCGGCAAGCACCCAGATTTTCTTGAACCGCCCGCATCTCCCCAGGGATGAAATCCAGAAGGGGGTTTTATTCCTGTACCCGAACTCCCCCCGTACTCGGTTGGTCGTTATTAACAGGGAAAATTTATTTTTTAGGAAAACGATGTTTTTTTTGTTTTTCTTCCCATTTTTCCTGTTTTTTCCACCCATATTTTGTTATATTTTTCTTTGGGACTTCACGGGTGTAAGAAACCCCGACGTCTCACTTTTTTTCCGCGTTCATTTCGTCCTTATCCAGTTGGAGACGGGGGAACATCAGGACTTTCTCCTGTTACCCAGCATCAGGACCAGGACTACCAACACTGGCGGCGGTCGGAGAAGTCCTTGCGTCCCGCACACAGCCCCCTTCAGGAGTGTCCCTTGCCTGGCATCGGTCCAGGCTAATCCTGCTTCCATCCCGGGGAGCGCGGATTGAAATCGCAAGGAGAGAAAGATGCAACGAACCGTTTTTTTTTTTCGGGGTCTTCCGCGCGCGATCAAATGAAATTGCTTTTTTATAAAAATAAATAAAAGAAAAAAGCGAAGAAACTCAAAATATGGCTCCGCCTACCATAAAATATTGTTAGTAAGCAAAATTCATACACATAACCCCTGCGCCGTCCCTGTCCCGCTCACGGCGGCCGCACCTAGTCGCGTCTCTGTCGCGCCCCTGTACCCAGCCACTTGGCAAAGATGAAATATTACATAAACATGACTGCGGGCGAGAGAGGGACGCTGCGCGCGTTATGTACCCGGGACGACGACGCCGCCGACCCGCCAAGATGAAAATCATCTCGCTCCGCCTAAGCGTTGTCATAACCGGCGGATGATTGCGATGCGACCGCTGCCGCCGCCGCCGGAGACGAGACCTTCTTCCGCGGCTGGGTCCGAGCCGAGCGCCGCCAGCTGGCTGCTGGCTCGCGGCTTCGAAGGCAGCAGCAGCAGCAGCAGCGGCGCCGCCGATCGACGGACGACCGGCAGCGAGGTGGCGGCTCTTCTTCGTCGGTGCGCTCGGCTCCGGCTCACGGCTTTCTACGTTTGGCCGTCGCCGCAGCGGGGAACGCGAGCAAGCCACATAGCCGTTAGCCGGTCTCTCAGTAAATAACGGCTCTTATACTCCCCATTTGTATTTTCGAAAATTTACTGCGACTCTTATACCCGCAAACTACCACCACTCGGCTAACGGCTGGCTACTCGCTGCAGGCTGCACTCTCTCGAGCCGCCGCAGGGCGCATGTGTGCGTTCGGTACATAGCCGGATAGCCGTGAGCTGGCTCCTGGCTCGAGGGGCGCTGGGTGTTTTCGAAAACAAAAAAAAAATGAAATCCCTTCAAGAAAACGAACAATTTCGACTACCGGAGATGAGGTGGTTGCTGCGCGCGTTGTCAAACGGCGAGCATCTCCGACCCGGAGGCCGACTGGGGCCCCAAATGCGCGTCCTCCGGCTGGAGCTGGAGTTTGCTCCAGAAATATAAAAAACGACAAAATAAATAAAAAATTGAATTTCGCATGCCTCCGCCAACAACTCGGGGAGTATTGAGCACGACGGCTCCGTTCCAGGACAAGGAATGGGACTTTTTTGAATAGAACGCGAATTGGCCGCGTATTGTTTTTAATTTTACGTCCGTTTCTTTTTTCGCAATTTTGCGTCTTTAGTTTTTGTTTATTGACACTAACGCCAGTTGCCGGGAAGGTTTGATGAAAGCACAAAAAAATAATATAAAAATTTACTAAACGTCTCACTCGCCGTGTCACCGGAGCTGCCTCGGGCGAATGCAGCAGCAGCAACCTCGCGACTGTGGAACTTGCTGTCCACCCTGTCATTTTGGGGTCATTTCGGGCGCGAATTTGGCGCGGATTTTTTCTTTTATTAGTCGTTTCTCTACTGCCCTCATGGGCCCCATCGAGTCTCGCGGCAAGGACACTTTTAAACCGCTTTGAATTATTAAACGGGGCCGTCGCCGTCTAACTGTTGCTGCCGCAGCACGTGCTTTTCGTGTCCGGTGGGACGCTGTGATCCACCCGAGATGCGAGTCGCAGCATCCCCCTCACGTGTGGCGTTTCCGCGGAGTTTGTGATTGAAAAGTTCGTGAACTGAGCCGCGATTGATTCGTCCGGCTGCGAACGTGCCCTGACGGGAGTGTGAATCCGCCCGGTGCGAGGAACTTTCCGACGGCTTTTTCAAAGTTTGCCCATAAAACATCGCTCCAATGCTTCGCTCGAGGCTCCAGCAACAATTCATGAGTAAGTTTCAATTTAAGGACTACATTTCTTATTCTTATTTATTGGTTTTGGTTTCGATTCAGACATTTTGGTGAATAGTTTCGTTCGGGAAATCCCCGGAGAATGATTTGAGTTGATAGTGGCAAAGTTATTTCTGCTTTTAGATAATAAGTTTATGTGTTTTGTGAATTAAGCTGCGGTTCAACAACTCCGTTGTTTATAAACTCAATTAATAATTGTTATTTAACTAGCAATGTTACACTAAACCCCCAAGCCAATCGGAAACTTTATACACCAGGTGAATCAAGTTTAAACGAATTGCGAAAAATAAATATTTTGCCTGATGATGATGAGTATCTTAATTGAAGCCAAAAGTGCTCCCTTAAGGAATTATTGTTTTGTTGCATAAATAAAAGAAAAACCCGTATAATTAGACCCACATTTAAAAGTGTTAAGACCCGGAACTGTGGAGGAAGTGGAAGATACTTTAAAATCAAAAGTATTTCTTAACAATTTTATTCTTGCAATTTAAAAATAAATTTCTTTCACTAATCGAGTTGTTTCTATTTGGCTCAAGTAAGACTGCAGCTTAGATTTTGTCCTAACTCATTTCGTGCCAAATTTCATCTTGATCTACTAAGAAATATTGTCTAGAGAGAGAAGATAAATTTCGTTTTCAGAAAACTTGCAAAGGAGTAAAAATCGATACTTGATCAATATTGTACAAGATTGTAGAGTGATACTTTGAGAATTTATAAAGTGGAAGTCTTTGCAATAGGAATTATTCCCTCTAAAAGATCTCCGTATCGTAAAAGCCTCAAATAATAGTATCCTTTATTAAAATAACAAAAACGAAATGCAAATAAGTGCATTTATTACTGAGATATATCTATTTATTTATAAATGAAATGTAGGTATGTGAATTCTTTCACTTATAAATAAAAATTGAAATCTTTTTGAACTGTTAGATATAAAAATTAAGATAAGTTATCGAAATTGGTTTTAGAAACATAATTAATACAATCCAACGCGTCAAACATAAGGCTCCTATTTCTGACGAGGCGATCACTTACAATAGTTAAATTGACTTCGTAAATATTTATTACCTAACATTATTTATACATTTATTTTGAATGTATTAAATTGTTAAAATAAAATTCAGGCCACGTTTAAAGGGTACCGCATGTACAATAGTTTTAACAAAAATTTAAATTTTCATTTCGCATTTTTGAAATAAATAAATATGCATAATAGTAACTTTTAAAAATTTTCATGCAACACTATTTTATATGCGAAAATTGTTCTTGCATTGATTTGCATAATGTTATTTGTGATTTTATCTATGTATGTTTTACATTAAATATAAAAAATTAGTTTTAGGATCCATCAGATGTCAATTCAGAATTATTGATTTTTATCCAATACAAAGTGACGGTGACACAATTCTTTTTGTAAATAAATAATTTCGTAATAAATTTCTGGTCTTCACGACTGTACCAACATAATTTCACAATCTAATTTTTGAAATTTAAAACACACCTTCGAATATAATTTTCATTTGTATAGTCAGTCACGAGTATACAATTTAAAAAGAGCATTCATACATTTATTATATTTACTAAAATGTTTGAAGTCCTATTCATCAGTTGGAATAAACCTATATTTTATGATGAGAGAGAATGACGCATCCTTCAACGTCAAGTCCTCATATTTATGTATTTTTTAAGCAATTAATTAGTAATGGGTGAATTGGTGAAGAAAAAGTTTTTAATCAGGTTAAAATATATATGGAAAGTTCTTCCTGTGAGACCATTTCCTAGAAATGGTAGACAATTTGTACCTACAATAGCACGTACACGTCTAAACAATTCGACTTTATTTCATCTATGATATTGAAATGTTAACAATAAAAGAACTTGAGCTTTCTGAGAAGTTGGCATGATGAAGTTTGTAAAACTTTGGTAATAAAATGAAGTTTACTGAGAAGTGAACTCCTTTCTGCAGTTTGCAATATTAAATGCTTTTTTCTGAGAAGTTATAGAACATTTACAAAGAGTGTGTTATGTTACCTTTTTCAGTAAATTTAGTCTTCTAGTTATTTTCTAAACAAAACTCACGTGTACTTTAAAAAGATGATATTTTATAGCATATAATTATGAAATTCAAGTGACATTATTTGGATTCTTAAATGCTCATATTAGAAAACTGGACACAGAACAAGAAATTGAATTATTGGACAAAAGATGATTGCAAAATAACATGGAAGTGAATAGCGTTAATTTAAAGTAGTTTTCTTTCTTCTAAAACTAATAGCTTTTGTTGGTAGCACTAAGCAGATGTGGAAAGGTGTGATGAACAATAGTTACCATTTATCTGAAGAGAGTTAATTATTTATTTCGACAAGCTAAGGATGTTTGGAGAACCTCATCAAAACCCGGTTGGCTTTAAGTTGTTCTCCATCCTTATGATAAGTGTGAAATTGTTACTGATGGTATAAAATCAGTACGGTTAACCTCTGCTGGTATTAACAGGAAGACTTAATTCCTTAAAGTATTAAGGCGGTAAATTGTCACTTTCACTTCATTCTTTGTGCCACTTAAAACATATATAAAAGAGGTATTAAATTGACACCGTCAAATTAGTTTTGAAGTGGCAAAATGTTGATATTTTTTTAAGTTTTACTATTTTGTTATTTACTGGCTTTTATGGCGTGGTACGAAAAAAACCCGCAGCACGAAACAAATTGTAAAAATTAATTCAGTTATTCACATAACTTACTTCTTCATGGTCTCCATTGCTAGCTAACTTTTAAATAGTGTTTTTTAAATCTTGCTTGCTTAATTGACTAATTAGTAACTATTACACATTAATTACTTCTTTTAAATCGTAGATTATTAAGCTCTACAAATTTGTCTTTACATTAGGGAACGATTTGAATTCAATAAATTATGCAATTTTCACACAAAGGTTTGTTGGGATATATTTTTATTGAAAGTATTTTATGAAAATGTTTATTTTGATAAGAGTGTAGCATAAATTTGTTGTTTTAGTAAAGAAAAACATTGTACTGTAAAATTTATGACCATAAAAAATTGAAGTGTTTCCGCCAAAGAATATAAATTGGGAAACTTAATCAGGTATCAAAGTTTGTTACGTAAGCCTTTTAAAAAGGCAAAGATAAATAAATATGTTTAGTATGTGAACTTTAATTTTATTAAATTATTTGCTTCACATCACTTTAATGATTACCGTTTATACATTTAATATAACTTGAACCAAACTTTTCCTTTAACTGGCTGACAATAAAAATCGATATTATTAAAGAAGCATGCAAGAACGATATCGAAATTATTAATTAAGTATAAATAATCCAAGAGCTTTTGAGACCGGTTAAACTTGTTTCACTTACAAACAAAGTATCGACAAAAATACTTTTCGGGTTCAACAGTTCTATGAGTAGAATTAATAACGACGAGCTATTTTAGCTCATACAAAGTTTTCGTAATTTTTGACAAATATGATACATGCATATATTTATATGCTTAGTATTTAATGTTGGGAAAGCTAACCAAATCTATAGAAAATTCTCTTGTAAAAAACTACCTTCAATTTTATTTTGGATATTTTCCTCATGTAGATTCCTACTCTCAATCATCACTCTCTAAATTGAATAAGTCAAAATATTCCAATATGATAAATTTGTTTCTCTCGAAAGAACTTTCATCATTTCTGTCTCGAGGGGACACAAATTTGAAATTAGTGATAATTGAAGCATAGTAATTTTCATGGAAAGTGAACGCCAGGAATTTCGCAGAGCGCCGAATATAGCCGCCGTGAATCAACGATAGTGCGGCCAAGGGGTAAAAATAGAGCGATAACCACTCGTAAATTAAATCCTTTTCTTATTTGTCCAACAGAGCATTTTTCAAAATGTGTATAAATAGCCGCCAAGATAGAAAATCGCGGCGATCAAAATTTCGCCGCGGGAATCAGTGGCTCTCAAAAACCTCATCTCGTCGCAACAATTTATGACCGACCGCTGGTTAATATTTTCCTATTGTTTCAAACGCAATCAAACCGCGAAATAAATTAAAAAAGGCGCGATGCTGTTGATGCTCGCGATGTTAACACACCGCGCGCGCGCAACAGCTGCCAGATTAAAAACGATCGTGCGCTCGCGCAAGGTGAAAAAAATTAGCGTGGACCGGCCGCGCATAGATCGCCACGGCTGTCGCGGGGGGAGGGTGTTTTTCGTATAACGCTGACATATGATCATGTTTGACACTGTGTCAGCCTGACACCGTCACTGACAGGTGTCAGTGACGAACGCACACAAGTGCACGGGTCGGATGCTGCGTGTCGATCGGGCCCATGGACCCGCGCGCCCAAAACGCCGCCGTTTTGCGCGAAGTCGCCATGTCGCTGGCGCTGTGTGATCTCGTTCGACGTTTATTTTTTAATTGGATCCGAGGTGTTATTGTTGTTGAAATTAAACACGAGTAAATCACACGTTAAGTGGGCTGATGCCTTATAATTGCCTGTGATTCATTGTCACCGGCCTCTGGTCCATTCGCGTTCAATTTGAATTTTAAAACTTTTCGGGCTGCGGTTCGCGCCCGGTGTGAGATTGCGGAACGATTTGGAGGCGCCCCACTTGTTAGAATCATTCCCAATTTGCCGTAGATGGTTTTGCACGACATCCTGGGTGAGTATTGATTTTAAATCGAGTAATGAGCCGATTTCACCTGGATATGAAAAAGGGGTTAATTGTGGGCGGCGCGCATTCGAGCTCAATGCTGTGCAATTCGTAACCACTACGAGGGCACATAAAAATCAAGGACATAAACTCCCGACCCAATGATTCGAATTTTATTTACTTTTAGAGCAGGTTCATTTGAATTTAATAAAGAAATCAAAAGGAACAACCCATTTTAAATCGAAGCATATGAAATTAGGGTCTCGTGAACGTATTGCGAAATCCTATCCTTGTGAAAATTTTATTAGTTATATAAAAAAAGTTTTCCTAAAGTACACCTTTTTATTGAGAGTATTTACTAAGAGATTTTTTCTGAATTTGTTCAAGTTTTTCTATAACATTAAAAAAATTCATACCCACCACCATGTAGTGAACATATGTATGAGCAAAACGACCGATTTTTGAATTTCCGTGCTCGTTCCGGGCGCGTCTGCAAAAAGGTTTTTTTTTCAGTTTTTCATACGTGTTTAAGATTATGCATGTCTGTTGTGGATGTTGGTCGCTATACGGGTTCAATTTGGGTGTTGATACAAACTTTAAAATTAAATATCTCGCGACTTAAAGGTGAGCATTTAAAAGCCTCAGAACATTTTCTATGGCAATTTTGAAAAATGCATCCATAACAACAGAAAAGCGTTGTCTTCTCTGGTAAATGAAGTGAAAATAAAAAAAAATACAATTGTGTTATAAAAAATAAATCTTCAATTGTTTCGCACATTTTTAATGAACGGTGGCAATTTTGAACTGGAGATACTGCGGTCCTATAGTGCAATTATAGCCATTCAGTAAAATTTGTAATTTTCAATATAATGTATATTAATATGGGACAAAATATTTTATAAGTTTTGTACTCGTCTATTACTTAATTAATAAAAGGATTTTTTACAAAAGTAAATATTGATTTCATCTGAGAAGTCGTTCCTCTAAAAATAATTGCAGTATTAAAGAGGTTTATCTAAACAATCTTTAACTTTAGCTGATTCAGTTCTAGATTACTCCTGAGGCATGATATTTTGGATTCCCCAAGGAATAAAACATTAGGTATAGTTTAATTTTGTTCTCTGTAAAACGCTATTATCTATATTAAGTTAAAAGGAAAATTCAGCCTCTGAGGATTGAATTAGATATCAAGTTCGGGCTGAATGTGTTAGACCTTTTTGGAATTATTCCACTCCAGACGTTAGAGTTAGTAACCTTTGAAGAAGAGGAAAGAGGCCAGTATAAGTTTAGGTTTGAAATATAGAAACAATATTCAATGTAATACGGTTGAATAAACTTTAATTGAAACGATTTAGTAGCAACGCAATTCTCAAGGAGATAGTTAGGTAGGTACATACATATATTTGAGTATCGTTGTCCCTACCTTTCCAAATATAAACAAAACAGCTTCATGTCGCAGTACTCTCAAAACCCAAAAGCATTTCAAATTCTAGGTGTAATGTACGCTGGTAGTAATCGTATTAATAAATTCCCCTGGATGGCGGTTTGCGGTTATATGCGAAATAATAATTTGCCTATTGCAAACAAATTGTTATTGTTACATGTCCAGAGAGTGGCGTCGGCGTGCGCAACTTAAGCATATGACGCTACCCACAATTATATAAAATATATTTTCTCGTCTAGACAATCTATTCCTGGTGTGTCGTGTTCGGGGTTTTCGAAGGTTTCCTTTCCCAGGACTCATTCGTATTCATACTATTTCATAAGAGAACCCGATTTACTCGAGAATAATGAATTTATTAGCGGGAAAAGGAAAATTTTATTCATATCGCCAGATTGATGCAGTCCTTGGTCTTACACAATGTCTGTCCCCGGGAGCATATCACACTTCTCCGCTTATCCAGATTTTATGCGATTCAATTACTAGCTACCTTTATAAGTTTGAGATTGCATTGTGTCAAGAAACCATCGGGGAATAAATAAATCTCGCCGTCACGGGGGCAGGCGGAGCACGTGGTCGCGCCAAATTCTATGGATTTATTCGGTGATGACATTGTGGTATCGCGGGAATTATGCAATTCGAGTAAAATTCCTTTTTTTCGTTTTGTATAGTGGCCACGTCTCAACCATGTGTTTCTTTGAATTTTAAGAAGAATTTTCCGGTTGATGCTACTCAGTTAAGGTGAGAAATTGAAAAAAATCTTTTGAACCTTTGTTTGGGATATTCCTTGCTTTAAAATACAATTCTGTTAAAATTTATTCTACACAAAATAATGTAAAGGTATTGTATATGTTTAATGTAGTAAAAAAGATAAAAATATTTAATAATATGTATAATAAATTCGACTTTTGTACATATTTCGAAGAAACAGGAATTTTGAAAACGTGATTCATACAAAATATGATGCCAAATAGTAGAATGCATAAAAAGTAATTTAAAAAACATTAACTTACTACATTCTTGATATTTAGTAAACGTTACTGCACTCAGTTTAGGTATAGGTACGTATTGCATTTGGAGCGAGTCATTAATAATTTTCTCCTATTTTTAAATACACAGATAAACAAAACTAAATTTAGTGTTTTTAAACCGTGTAACAATTTATTTTTATAAGATTCTCCCCATTATCGACAAAAATTAAGTAGAAAAATACATATTTTGTTGATTCAGAATCTATAGTATATGAAAAAAGCTAATTTTGGCAAAAAGTAAACTTCATGGATAATTTGAAAGTATTTGATTTTAAAACTATTTGTATTGGCACATTTAACATAAAAATGCGATATGAAAAGGCTCCTCGGAAAAGTAAGCGATAATGTAGGTAAAGCTCTGAAATGTTAGTTAACGATTCAGCTCAATGTCGACGTTTTGGAAAACTAAACCTCATTTTATTAAAAGCATCTTTTAATCAGCGTAACATTTTGTAAGACGGATGTCACATAAATCTGAAATCATTTCAAACAACTTAATCCAAGGATCTGTTTAAAAATAAGTGTTATTTATCGTTGTATGCGCTTAGCCTTGGATTATAGTTTAGTTTTGTTTTGGTTCCTAGAGCAAGGGCTTCTCGCAAGTGAATGATCAGTTTGAGAGGAGAAGATGCATCACTAGCACCTGAACTTTTCCCAGCCCATTTCTTTTCTTTTCTTAAGCTTCCTAGCAGGGACGCGTATCACTATCTTCTCATTCGGGGAAGGTATGATCAGAACGTGAAGCATCTTAATTGAGATCTTCAGCCTAAGTGGTCTATTTGCAGCGGAATTCCAGTGCGGTTCGAATCGCAGCGCTCGGAAAAACAAACAGAGGCCAAGTCAATTAGCAGAAGTCATAACAACCGCGAGATGATTGCAGCACGCACCCCGAGTGCCGCGTTTTATCAGTGCGCGCGCAACTTTATTTTAGCATCGCGCTGCAACAACAATCATCGCACTCGCGGAGTGCGGCTCACGCGTGTGGGAGGATGCGGTGAGTGCACGCGTGTACCGGATAAATCGCGAGTTGGGTGCGTATGGCACAAACTTTTTGGGGCGCGCTGAAACTTAACCACCGACACAGCCAAATTGCAGGGTAATATCTCACGGTCAAGGGAAATAGAAAAAAATTAAGAAAGACTTCCTGTCAGCGGGCAGTGGGCGGAAACAGGCCTATTAGCGGCCGAATTTACAAACAACGTGCGGCTGGCGATTTTGGGCGCGAGTTATGGATTCTATTTGATCGGCGGCAATTTTACGCGTCAGCGCGGCAACTCGCGCAAGGAGCTTGCTGACGGGCCGCCAAATTGCCACATGGGAAAAAAATTCCCGCCAGTCGGCGTCAATTGATGGAATGGCCCAATTTACCTGAGATTTAGCAGATTATAAATAAAGATAATTAGACGGGCTCGCGGATACACACGTTTCGCTCAGGTGTGTGGCTGGAGCCGTTTCCGAGCCGCGAGAGGTGTGCTTAATTGAAACATTCTCTTGATCGCGGTACGGCTGCTGCGGCTGGGGCGGGAGGTGGCGCAATAAAGGCACTGGTCACACGGACCCGCGCTCATTTGTAAACAGGAGTGCGGCCGTCGCCGGTCCACCTGACCTTATAAATACTGCAAGAAAGTCCGTCATTAAATCTGTCATCAGCCATGTTGATTAAAATGAACAGAGCCTCCGGAAGGAATAAATTATCAAAAACTGTCAGCGTATGCAAAAGACCAGGTAAATTCAGTTGCGAGCCCTGGCAAAAAGCCTCCTTCCGAGGCTGGGCCGCGGAGTCCGTCGCGGACTGCGCCCTGCCCTCGCCGCTCATTTACTTTTAATCTTTTTTACCCTGCTTTGCGCAGTTCTTGCCCTCCGTTTTTGTTTTCGTCGAGGCTTTTCGTTTTTAGTTTTTAATTTTATCAGCGTACTTCAATCTTGAGTGGATTTGCCACCATGAAGCGATTCAATAAGTCAAAGAGCGGGAACGGCGGCCCACGGAAGGCTCCTCCGCTATCCCGCAGGACTCCGCTCATACCACGGGGCATGCCCGCAAAAAGGGGATCACGTTCGGGAAGTATTCCTCCTTTTTTGTTTGTGTTACCTTTTTGCATATAAACTCGCGTATACTCCCTGAACAAAATGAAGCAGTTCAGCAGTTGGCTACCATTTTTGCCAGTTCCAAATTATGGCCCTGGCTACCATTTTGGCGAGGCTGGTTCCCATGGCTCGAGTGGGATCACCGCCGGCACGAACCGGCCTAGCTCCTGCCTCTCCTCTTCCCGATTTTTTTCCTGGACCGATCGACAAATGTTTTGGTGCTCTTTTCGTCCATCGGTGCTGGGACATGCGATTCGAGACAGGTTATAAATTTTTGAACACCTCGGTTATGACCGTGGAGACCTCGAAAACAGCACGAAAATTGCCTGATTTATATCGAAGCAAAGTGCCCATGTGGGGTCTACAATTAGCAAAGTTTAGGGAACGACTGAAATCTGAAGTTCGAAAAGTGTTTTTTAAATAATGACCGTAAATACTTATGAGATATCAGCAGAATTTTTTTGTAAATACTTTTGTGTTTCATTAATATTGTAATGTATACAATAGCTGATTTATTTAAACATTTTATAATAACAAAGAACTCAATAGTGGCCTATTAGACATTTTAAGTGATCCCACGTTTCTACTTAACATCCAAAGTTATTCACTTATATTCAAGAAACTCATGAATCCAAAACGTTATTATTTTTGTATCAATACAAACATCTTAAAACCATAAGCAAAAATGAAATTAGGAAAAACAACAAAAAACACTGCAAAAGGTAAAAGACAAAATTATTTCAAATTTGGCGTTCATTAATAGGATATTTTAAATTTTTCTTAAAATAAAAGCACTAAAAACGAATATGTCAATATGATTAAATAACTCATTATAAAATTTTTGTAATCTTATTAAAGATGGTGATTTATGTTTTAAATTATTTCTGGACAGTATGATATTGTATCAGTGAAGTTTTAAATAAATACGTAAAATTCAAAGATTAAAATTTATTAAGAACAGTGTTGATTAGTTTAAATTTACAATATAAAATAACATGAAGAATGAAATATGTTTTTAATATATGTAAATGCTTTTTCGATTTTAGTAGAGTTGTTTTGTATGTATATTATTTTTTTAACTTTTATATTGCATTGATTCTTAATTTTTCAATTTGAATTTTTATATTTTAAATAATGTTCTTAATGTTGAAATCATTGCTATATTTAGCATCGATTTTAATTAAAGTGGCAGTTTTAATTTATCTTTCAAACGAGTTATGATAATATAAAATTTATTTCTTTAATTTTCCAGGTGACTCTGGCGATTCATCATCAGAGAGTGGCATAATGTGTTCAGAAGAGCGTGACAAAATCGATTCAAATTCGAGTTCTGATGACGAAGATCGCGAGGAAAGAAAAAAATCTAAACTATATTTTTCACAAAAGCACCGACTCAAAGATTTTGTTACAAGAGATGCTAATTTCGCTGATAAGAACAACAACAGCGGAAATAGGAGAGAACGTCCGTCTTCAGAAAATGACGTGGCCCTGGACCTCACAAAGGCCCCCTTGTACCCAGTCCCTTCGAGCCATGTTACCCTCGAAGCCCTACAAAATACCAAAGTTGCCGTCGCCCAGTTTGCAGCAACAGCCATGGCGAATAGTCACAATTACGAGGAAGCTATCAAGGATCTGGCTGTGGTCCAGTCAACACTTTTCAACTTGCAGCATCAGCAGTTGTTGCAGATTCAACTCATCAGGCATTTGCAATCGCAACTGTCGAGCGGCAAGGGCGAAGAAAGGGCTAGTGCCGGGGAGGAGGAAAAGGAGGAAGAGGAAAAGGAGGTAGAGGAGAAAGTAGAAGATATTTGTGATCTAGAAAAAAGGCCAGAACAGAATATTTCTGACAATAAAAAAATCGAGGTTAATACCGAAAAAGATGAGAATAAGGCGGTAGAGCATCTTAAAGAAACCGTCAAAGATGAAGACATCGAAAAGGAAAAAGAGTATAAATTTTGCGATGTTATAAAAGACAAACCAATCGACCATTCCTTACAATCACCTTTATGTAACATAAACGCATCCTTAGCATCAAGCATAATTACAAACCATGATCCACCGCCCCCTCCCGATGAGCCAAACTCCTTAGAAATGCTTCAAAAACGAACGCAAGAAGTGCTTGATTCGGCTTCCCAAAGTCTACTTGCGAATAATTTTGCGGATGATTTCGCTTTTGGAAAAGACAGAAATTCTCAAGATGGGAAGGGAAGAAGCGAGCCATTCTTCAAGCATAGGTGCAAGTACTGCGGAAAGGTTTTTGGATCCGATTCGGCCTTGCAAATCCACATAAGGTCTCATACAGGTGAACGACCTTTTAAGTGCAATGTATGCGCAAGCAAATTTACTACCAAAGGAAACCTTAAAGTGCACTATCAAAGGCACACCCAAAAATATCCAAATGTTCCACCACCTGGACCAAGCTGTATCCCAGAATTCCCTCAAAATAAGTTTAGCCCTAGATTTGTTCCACCTGGACAAACCTTTCCCATACAGACAAATTTGAATCCAGCTCTTGGTTTGCCTTTTCCTCCAGGACCTCCTTTTCCTGGCATGCCGGCACTACGTTCACCCATGGATATTTTGAGGACTCATGCAATGCATCCGAACAATTTCTTAAAATCCTCTGCACAAATCACCGATCAAGAAGAACCCGCTGACCTGAGCAAGCCCTTTAAAAAGGAAAAGGAGGAAGATATTAAATCTAAAAAGGATGATGACCTGGTCACATTCTCGAAACAGGAACTACCTGAAGATTTAAAAATTGAAAAGAGGCCAGAGTGCTCATCCGATAGTGAAGATAGCGATCGAGGCCAGCCAGAAATTCGCTCAAAGACACCTCACAGATCTTCGGTTAGTCGAAATTCAAGCATATCAGATAACCCACCCGAAAACCCTCAGACCCCTTTATCAATACCCACCCTTCCGCCCAAACCAGCCCCGAACATCGACAGTAGTTGGGAAAACTTAATAGAAATAGACAAAGTGTCCGAAACATCAAAACTCCAGGAGTTAGTAGACAGTATCGAAAACAAGGTCACGGACCCTAACCAATGTGTCTTTTGCCAAAGAGTTATGTCTTGTCGCAGCGCCCTCCAAATGCACCTTCGCACCCACACAGGTGAAAGGCCCTTTCGATGCAAACTTTGCAATCGGGCGTTCGCCACCAAAGGGAACCTCAAAGCCCACCTGAGCATCCACAAGATCAAACCGCCCATCAGGAGCCAATTTAAGTGCCCCGTCTGCCACCAAAGATTTTCCAATGCTACAGCCCTTCAGCAGCACGTGAAGTCTCATGCTGCTGAGGGCATCGATGCCGTCAAGCACTTGCAGTCCTTCGAAGGAGACGACTCACCATCTTCAGAAAATTTTGAAGCAACTATGTCTGAGGTCTCCGGGCAGCGCTCAGAGTCGTCTCAGGGGGACTATGAGGAGCACAGGGAAGAGGATGAAGATGAAGAGGACCTTAAGATTGAATCTGAGGACTATACTTCCTTTTCTATGAAGGAGGATGAGAGCAGCTCGACGTCTATGAAAGTTTCGCACCATGGAGCTCTGGACCTAACCCCCAAACAGGGCCAACCCGGATCTCCTGACGGACAGTCCTCCTGTTTTTCGAACTTTTCGCTTATCTCGCAAGCTTCGGTCCATACGCCACCGCCTCCGCTGATCTCCAGTGCGCTCAACTCCTTGACACACTCAGTTCTACCAAAGTCGCCATTTAATCCTTTGGGACTTATTGGTAAGTATTTGTTTTTATTGAAATCGATAGTTTTTTAATTGTGATATAAAATGAATTCCTTCATAATATGTAGTAATATCGAAAGAAAGATGAAAAACAAAATATACATAATACATATTAAAGACCTATCAAATTTTAATAATATCAAGTTTAAAGGGCCTATTATTTATTTCTTTACTATAACAATGAAAATCTACTGAACATTATAGATTCTAGATATAAAACTTGTTATTAAAAGTAAAAAACATAATATTTGGATACTTGAAATGAAGCACGAAAAGAACATTATATTTTCTTTGTCACTGAAGAGGATAAGTACCTATCGGTTAATATACTTATACGAGTACTAAAGCGAATACGAATAAGACATCTTTAAAGTTTATGTTATTCTCGTACATATTTAGTTGAAAAGCCAGTTATTTTTATTTGTCGACATTTAAGACAGAGTTTTGCAAGCCCTAAAGCTGAGATTGCCCAAGATAGCGATCCACACCACGAAAATTTCTCTTTTTGCTGAAAAAGTCAGGCTCATCTATAGAGAAAACTGCTGGCTAAATAAATCGTATCTTGATCAATGCAATAGCTCCCAGTCAGTGGCATTTAGCGTAGCTGTTCCCGGTCGTTTCCATCGCGTCCCTTCCCGGAGCCCTCGGGAACAGTGAAAACATGCCCCTGCCCGAGCCCATTTTCCTTATAAAACATCAAAGAAAATTACGATCTTAAAGAGACAAAGAAATGCAAAACGAGAAGTGCTGCAGATAAAAAGACAAAAGCCACCGGATCGGGACAGATATAAATTTATCAAAGAATTTGTTTCGCGCACTCAAAACTTATTTTCGTTTAGCATAAACGGCGCTGAGCACCGCGAGATCGATCTTAGTCACTCGCGCATAAATACACGATCGCGGGGCAGCGGAGTCGCGAATCCGATTCGCGATTGATCAACAATTTAGCCAAATACCATAAACACCGAATTAAAAAGGCAAACAAGACCTGAAATGAAATTTATATAAGTTGGAGCCGCGGCGAAAAAAGGGGCAGCGCAACGCGAAATGATAAAGGATCGCGCGGAATGGCGGGCATATTTCAATAGTGCACACACCGAAATAGACGCGATCGGCCGGTCAGCGCGGCCAAACATTTTAGTGTCAATTTATATTTGCGCGGTTTGAATGGGCTCGGGCTGTGTGCGCGATCGGAAAATGGCTCCCGATCGGGATCGGGATCGGAATAGGATCGAATTGATCGATTGCATTTGGGCGCTCCGCCACTCGCGACGTCGCGGCGGTGAGTCACGGCGGGTATTGCTAAATTAGCGGCCTCCTCGCCATCTTGAGTTTTTCACCTTTTTCACCTTTTTTCCCCATTTTTCACTGTTCGCACCTCTGCCGTGATTTCATATGCAAGCGGCATGCAGATGCGCTCTTGGCATGGGCTGCTGACTCCTTGACAGATTCTCCCTGCTCGGAGCAACGCTGTGGTGTTTGAATATTAAAGTTTTTCGCAATTTTTGAGCGATTTAAAATTCCACGTGCGAATTAAATAAATTCACTATCTTAGAATTGCTGCAATAATTTTACACAAATCCCACACATTACTGATTTTTTTTGCTTTTTGTTTTCAAATCACAGTAGTTATGAAAGCGTTGTACAATACGATTGTTGTATTATTTTCTGAACATTAGAATTGCAAATTACAAATAACAATTTACAATTTACAAAATTATTATAAAATCCAAATGACACTAATACAGTTAAATATGTAATGCATATTTTTGCTTTCCTGCAAGATAATTGGGCAATGTTTTAATACAAAAATTTAAATATAATCATATTGACTTTAGTTTGATCTAATTTTTCTAAACAATACAAATACATAAAGCATGTTTTGAACCTGCTTTTCTTTATATTCTTCATTATAACGCAGCCTTGCTCATGATTAGAGACCGCTCAGGTATTAAGATTAAAAAATAACCACCTAATCAGATAAATTGCGACTTGAAGATGAACATCATTTCCTTGGAAAATTAGAATTTGTTATCAAAATATTGTAGCATATCACGAATTAAGATTAGGATAGTTTGGCGTCTAAAATTACTTAAATAAAAAGGTAACGTGCCTATGTACACTTTCCTCAAAGTATAATTATTTAATAGCTTCTAGAATGTATATCAGTAAACAATTCTTACTAACCTTATACACAATATTTTGAAATATTGTACTACCAAGAAACACTACTATTAATTTAGAATTGTTTAATATGGGAGCGGTTTTTTAAAGCTTTACTTAACTTCTGAAGCTAATTCAACTTTGGGAATTACTGGAAAATAAATTTAAATAGCGTTATTTTAAAATTCAAAAGATTTCCTTATGCTACATATTTACATATGTATGTATATAATATGTATGCACAATATGCACACATAGATATGTAAATATTTAGGTTTCAGAAAGCATTTAGTTAAAGGGTTTATTTCTAACTAAAAATATGTTATGTTAATTTAGGCAAATGAATGAATGGAAAGTAATCTGCGAAATTTCTAATAGTTGCTAAATATTTAGGGGGGATGTCCGCATAAACGTTGATCAGAAGACCCAGGAAATTGAAGCTTAACTAAACACGCTGTATAATAAACGTATTGACTACGTTAATTTATGATTATTTTCGAACGAAATAACTCGATATGAGACTGAGTAAAATTTTATAGTTTGCATAGAAAGGTACTGCACTCGCTTGAGATATCCTTTTAAGATTCAAGACATGTATATTTGATTTGTAGAGTTTTAGTCATTAAATGAAGACAATGCCAGGTTTATGTTTTGATAAAATGTATATAGTAAGATATATTTATGAGGGACTATTAAAATGCATACTCCTGATTCTTCCGCAGGTCTGCGCGGGAACACCACTTGCCACATTTGCTTCAAGACGTTCGCCTGCAGCTCGGCCCTCGAGATCCACTACCGCAGCCACACGAAGGAGCGGCCCTTCAAGTGCTCCATCTGTGATAAGCCCTTCTCGACGAAGGTGAGTGCGGCGCGACGCGATGCGGCATGTGCCGGCCCATCCGTCATCCCCGAAGTCCCTTAATGACTCCATGCGCCGGGTCCAAGGAGCCGGGCAGCCGGCCCGGACGGAATCCGGCGGGCTTAATTAACGGCCTTACTAATCACGTCTATCAGGGACTACAAGTTACTCAATCAGCGGGGAATTCATATGGAGCTGGCAGTTCCATCATAAATCCTCCCGTGAACGCGGGACCAACCCGGCGACCCGGGGGGTGGTCGGCGGCGGGCAGGGGGATAAAAATAATCGCGTTTTCTCGGTGCTCACTATTTGCGGTTTTGCCCTATGTTCGGTGTGCACGCAGGGCCGTGGCTCCGGCACTCTCTGTACCATGAACATGAAAGCTGGCAATTAATAATCCGCTCATAATTTTCGCTGCAAAACGATGCGACATTTAATTAATGGCGAAATTTTGTCATTCCGCCTTTTTGTTTCGTCTGCCGACGCGCTTTGTCTGTCTGTCTAGATGGCCTGTAGCCGGGATTCGCTCTATAGCCCTTCTGAAAAATGGGAATATATTTTTGCGGTATGTGAGGAAATATGTTTTCATTTTATTTTGAAAAGTCGTTTGATGCTTAAGAGTACTTTAATTAATACGAAATACCCAATTTTATAAAGTAGGATAGTAGGGAATTCATGAGACTGTTCCCTTCTTTTTTCTTCAAGGTACTCATCGTCGATTTTGTTCTTGGCTAGCAGCCACCAAGATTTAAAAGGTTTGATTGTAGCTGGGCAAGGAATGAAGACTCTAATTTACGCTTCAAGTACCAGCTGCCAGGAAATGTAGTCCTTTTCGATTTTGCAACATTATGATTGCATATCATACAAAAGTAATTATGATAGCTAATTGGAATGCGAAAATAAGAAAATAGTTCTGTAATTTGGAGCTTATTATGAATATTTAACATTGCTTTATAAAAATTGATTCAAGCTACTTTTTAAAAAAAATGTTGGCACAGAGGAACGACACTTTATAACTAACTATAAATTGGCTTCTCTTTTTCAAAAAAGGGAATTTTAAAATCCAGGAGACTATTTTTTAGAAATTATTACAAATCATTGAAAAATCAAGGTATACTATAGAAACTTGTAAAATATCATGGCTCAATTGAAGGCTGAAAACTGATCTGGAAATATGAAAGCTACTAATACATATCTATGTATAGATGTTTCTAAAATATATAATGAAAAAGTTTTGCCTGGCAAGCGCTTTTCATTTCATCTTTTAGGTCATACAACCAAGAATTGTAGCCGCGGTAGGAAAATCACAGACCTAATTTAATAACAATCACTTTTTCGAAAATTTTATACAAAAATGTATGTTCGCAATACCTAAACCAAAAGGATTTTGGTTTTTTGTATGCTTATTATTTTATCTAGAGGTTTAGAATTTAAATTAAATTTTATGAATAATCTATAAAGATCAGCATCATTATTGAATAAGATTAGGTTAGAAGGTAAAATCAGCTACTTCTTAAATCTATTTTTACTGAAAAAAGAAGCTGCATACTCAAGTACATTTTGATCGACCACAAAATTGTTATTGGCCAGTGCGGTTTCATTTTATAGCTTGCAATTCGTAAAGAATTATTAATAGCCATATTTTATAAATTAAGATCAAATTTCCATTTTAATAGAATAGATGTCTGATCAGTAAAATCGAATCATTGTTTAATTCTAGAAAGAAGAAGTCGTTCACACAGCCCTGCACTTCCTCAGCACCAGAGTAAGTGTCTGCATCGCAGGTATCGTTTTTTTACATAAATATTTATTAAAAATCATACAGAAAATTAATTGCCATTTCGATTGGCTGCATTGCGAATATTTATATCGTTTTTGTTCCTCAGCTACTGCAAATCGCTCATATTATTCATTTATGCAATCGAAGTCGAGGCTCGCGCTCCTAGAGTCTTAAGCTGGTTTTTCCGAGACGCCTGGATCTGAATCTTTCCGTGGTTATCAAATACCGCTGCTGTCGCCGTCATAGCTAATCAATTTCTGCGCATATCAATTGCGAGTCGGGTTTATGTCGCGGGGGGGCGAGAGCATAACTCCGAGCAGGGAGCATAATAGCCCATGAATCATATTGGGGCGACAGTTTCGCGACACGGAGACTACGCGAGCGCCATATGCATTTCATGTTTATTTATGACGCCTGCAGCCGGGTCGCCTCTCGGATCGGGGGATTTCTAAATGAGGCAGTCTGCCCGGCCGAGGGGTGCGCGTCGGGGCGCCTCTGGGTCATTTATTGCGCAAATTAGAATAATTGTGGATTGCCTTTGAGGTGTCGCGGTTGGGTAATGGCTCCGGGAGTGCGGTGCTCCACTGACGTCGCGACGCCGCTTAACCTTACCCCCGAAAATCTTTGGTGCTCCGTCGCGGCGCGGCGTGGCTCTGGGCTCGAGCAGGCGCCTTCGCGTTGCCCACAAAGTGGAGCCGCCCAGCCCCCTCATAACTCATGTCCCCGCAGCAGCGCAACTGGACCACTGCCAAATTATGTGTTACTCAGACAATTCCCTCGAGGCACTACCTCATTGTCATTTTCAATAGAAATTCTTAATGAATCGAAAATATAAAATAATTACCATCTTCTTGCGCCCGCCATTGTTCCCCGCTTGGGGAGAAAGCGGCCGCGTACCATGGAATTTAATTGCCATTCGCCGCCGCGAGCGATCCGTCTGTCTCGCGTACATGGCACATTAAGAGAAGAATTCCACGACGATCTGGCCGTAATAAAATTATTTTGAAATTTTAAGTGAAACATGCTTCTATTGCCGGTGAATAATTATTAATGGCAGTTGTGACTCGCGAGACCATTTACCATGCCAGCATCATTTTATCTTTGGAATTTTACCGAGGCAAAAGGCTTGCGGTTAGTAACAATGAGCACTAAATAAATATGCATAAAAATACTAGGAATAAATAAAGTTTAATATGTATCAGATATACAACACAACTACACAATAAACAAAAGATATTTTCAATGTTTATAGGCAACCAAAAATATAACAACTCTAAAGTCTCATTTAACCAAACCTATGGACTAATGTAATTTTTTTATAACAATATCAGTCTCAATAAAAAAATTATGAGAAGCTGCTCCATATTTCTATTTCTTTTTTATAACATTAAAAATATACAGAATTCAATTTTACAATTTTACAATTTGAAATGTATAGGAAAAGAACGACGTAAATTATATGGAATATGAAATAATGAGAACTTTCCAAATAATAAACATATTATGTCTAATAAAATAAGAAAAAATAATTTTTAAGCTCAAATTTTGAATTTGGAAATGCCTTGGAATTTTTTATTAAATATTGTTTCTTTATTATAATTAATTGCTTATGCTAGAAAAGCCATTTAGAGGAAAGTTATTGATAAACGCATTTTATAAAATTTTGTTATATTTTGAGGTTTTGCAAATTGAAGTTTCCTACTCTATACATATTTTCTTTAACTGGAGAGATTTTGATCTTGGGATAGTAACCAGTAAGTCGATGTAATTTCTTGAATTACCAAATAATTATAGTAAGAAGACATTCAGGAGAAGGTCCATACATTAAATATAAATAACAGCGAATATCCAGTATTGTGTAGTCTTAAGAAAGGCAGATATCATATGGAGTTACACAATTTTTTTTTTTCATACAGAAATCTGGGTTTTCATTTTTAGCAATTCTAGTATTTAATACTATTTTTAAATACTACTTTGTGTATAAATTTCAATGCGACTTTTGAGACTTAATTTGCTTAAATTTTATATGACAGTATTGTTGATTGAAATCATCTTGTAAGAATGATGCTTTTATATACATCAAAAATTATATGGCATTAATAAGATTAAAATTTTCACCGACTAATAAAAAAGAGGTCCGACCTTTTAGGCATTACATAAAAAATAAATCTTTTAATACATATTTCATTAAATAATATCTTAAATAATTCATTTGTTTTTCATAAACCATATACATATTTCAGAATGTTCTGCTTTTTAGAATCGTTCTAATTGTGCTGAATTTTATACGTAAATTACTTTTGAAATCATTTACTCAGCTTCTGTGCATACGAAAAGATGTCATGCCAAATAAAATTGCACTTTTGCTTCCAAATTACAATTGCAGTAAGTAGAAAAGTCCCCTCTAACGTCGGTCTCAACCAACATTCGCAGGGTAACATGAAGCAACATATGTTGACACACAAACTGCGTGAGTGCAGCAATCAAAACTCGAACCACTCCTCAGAAGACACTTCCCTCGGGCTCTGTCTGCGGAAGACCGAATCCCCAAAGTCTGAGCAACTGTCGCCGGCCGTAAGGCACCGGGATGTGGAGCGGAGTCCCCCGCCCCCGGCAGCGCCACCCCCAGGATACCTGTTCGCCCTGGACGAGGTCCCCCAGGAAGAAGGCCGAGTGGGCGGGAAGCGCCCCCCGCC
This sequence comes from Tolmerus cingulatus, assembly GCA_959613345.1. NCBI lineage: Eukaryota > Metazoa > Arthropoda > Insecta > Diptera > Asilidae > Tolmerus > Tolmerus cingulatus. The sequence continues at coordinate 11,267,736 of OY390707.1, read as the reverse complement.
CGACTGGGAGCAGCCCTCAGCCAAAAGGCAAATTGGTAAGTGGCCCGGCCGGGGCTGGCTAATGACAAAAGCTTACAAAGGCGCTCCTGTAAAAACACCTTCCAGCCAATTCACCTCCATCGACGGCGGCCGGGCCGAGCCGGAGCCCTCCCCGGGAGTCGCCCGACAGCCAAACAACAGTTCAATCGCAGGCGGCGGCGGCGGCGGCAGCGGCGAGGGACCCCCAGCCCCAACGTGGCGAGGCCCAGGCTCCGGCTCACCTGGACCCACCTGTTGTCAACACGAAGCACCTGTGCACCGTCTGCCGGAAGAACTTCAGCTCGAGCTCGGCCCTGCAGATCCACATGAGGACTCACACCGGGGACAAGCCGTTCCGGTGCTCCGTATGCCAGAAGGCCTTCACGACGAAGGGCAATCTCAAGGTAAGACGCGGTTCGCGGTTCGCGGCTCGGCCTCGCTAAGACGGAGGTGTGCTTCTTGCGTTTCAGGTGCACATGGGCACTCACATGTGGACGAACGGGTCGTCGCGGCGGGGGCGCCGGATGTCGCTGGAGCTGCCCATGAACAGACCGCTGCCCGTAGGACCTCACGAGGAGTTCCTCCAGCGGCGCCCCGAGATGTTCTACCCGTACATCCCGCCCTTCCTCAACGGGATGCAGCAAAAGGTTACATCAACTTCTTTCTAACCTTTCCCCGTCCCAGGCCCAAGTTCTTGATCGGCTTCACAATTAGGACCCCTAGAAATTAATCCAAATTTTCAACCTCGGTGGAGTTTTAGATTCACCACTAAAAGGGCGTTCCAAATTATTACTTTTTTTTAAAAATATTTCCTCTTCTTTCTAGCAGGAACCGAACTTATCATCCTTTATTTTTCTGAACAACCTTTTCTTACTTGTTACTCCTAACCCATAATAATTATGTAAGAGAAAATTGCTGAAGAAAACAAAAACTTAGTTTATACATAAGTATAACAAAAAAAAAAATCAAAGCTCAACCAGAGTGCTGCATTGATAAGGAATAGTTTAAGTATAAAAAATCCCTTTTGCTTTACCAGTTTTGATTAGATTTGTATCTGAAAATTAGAATTTTTCTTACAAGTTGATGACAAACAGAGTCAGCAAATTGTAAGGAAATCTAAGTGTAGATACTTCTCTTCTCTTAAAATTAAAATCGATCAAAAGTATCAGTTCAGATATTACAAAAATATTTTAAAGAAAGTTACATTTTGAAAACTTAGCAAGAAACGAAAGAGGCTGAAACTCTTAACGTTTCGTTTTGATATACCTTCTTTTATTCTACTATGACAACTTTTCCAGCTTTTGTAGTTTAAAAAGTAAAAGAATCTATAATAATAATTTTCAACTTTTGTTGCCTAAACGAAAAGTAATTACTAACATTTAAATAAATATAAATATTAATGTAAAAATTTCAGAATTCCGTCCGTACACAACGAAAATTTGGATTTATTACTAGGGCTCTTGAATATAAAATATTAGAAGCTGCTGTTGATATTAATTTTTATAATACTAATAACATTAAAAGAAAAATTTAAAATTTTCAGTTCAGTGAAATGAGTGCGATTCCAAGCCCACAAGGTGGTTACCCGCCTATGGGGCCACTTCCAGGAAAGTATTCTGGATTTTTAGGGTTTGGCCAATTCCTTCCGCACCACGGAGCTGGAATTCAGGGAATGGGCTACCACCAGTCCCTGCCGATGTCTTCAGGTGAAAAACAGGAAAGGCCGGACAAAAGACAGGCCGCCAGTCCTTACGAATTAATGCAGAAGGAGTTCGGCAGCCATCACAAGGACATTGGACGCGGGTGGGACGACCCCTTCAGAGGTCAAGCCGCCGAAGACGAGATTTCGTCGATGCTGTCCCCGAGGTCTAACAGTCGCGAAGAGGCTCTGGCGGTGTGATTGCAGTTTTAAAAATCTTAGATTGTGATGACATATCTTGGACTGATATGAAGGTGATCGTTCAGGTGATGCTCGAAGGTGCGTTGCAACGAGAGTGGAATGATCGATTATCTCTGCTCTGTGAGTCATAGACGGTCTTGAAATGCATTTATTTGTACGGGATTTACTGTGAGTTATACTTAGGTCTATAAATGTCAAATATAAATAATAATCAAATGATAAACTCATGAATTTTTCTATTAAGCCTTTTTAATCAAATTACAGCTCTTGTAATAGTATTCGTCGTACATAATACTTTTTTGTTCTCGTGTACAAAATAGTATTGCCAAAATTCGAATATTCAATACAAATGAAAAATATTGTTTATTTACTTATAGCCAGTGACGTTTCGATTTTTTTTTCGAGTTTGCTAACGCTGTATAGAAGTTTGGAATTTTTTGATCGTTTTATAAATATCATTTTCTCTCGGGGCTAAAGCTAGTCAAAGTGTCGAAATCAAACAGGTGGTTTTATTTAAATAATAAATAGTAACAATTTAAAATTGTTTCTTTTTTAAATAACAAAATGTGTTTAATGAGAATTTATTAAAAAAATCGTGAATTCTGATGATGCAAAATACATATATTGTTTTTAAGTTCCTGCTAGATCCTTTAAAAATGGAGGAAAAAAACTAAACTTATTCTTGAACTACTAATCAAACACTTAACTTTTCCACAATATTTATGCTTTTTTTTCCTTCGAATATTGGTATTGTTACTAACTTACGAAAAGTTAAAATTTAAATAACTTTCTTAAAAAGGCTTTTAAACAATTTCTGTGCCTTTGGATTTTAACATTTTTTTAAAGTTAGGTATAAAAGTTACTACTATTTAATTGTTTATACTGAAAAGCAAAAATGTAGGTAGGTGGCTATCGTTGTTTTTATGTTTTAAAATTGCGGTGGATCTCTTTTGTGTCTAATCCTCACTTGTCCATTTCCCCACCACCGCGAATAAACAGATACGAAGTGCATTGAATTAAGACACGCGGGAAAATTTGTAAGACGCTATCGGGGGACCGGAGCACTCAGCCCGGCAGCAAATTGACGGCTAGCTCCTAGCGACCGCGTTATCTGTCCCTTGTCCACCGCGAGGCCGCGGGGCGACGGGGAGCACCTGCACTTTGCATTCGGAAGGTGTTGGCCAGAAACTCGCCGCGACCACCGCAGCATCCCTCTGGACCATCGAGCCGAGTCCACGACAGATAAGACGTGTCTCGACGCGCGGTCGCGGGGGAATCATTAAGCCGGGAGTCAAATAGAAGCAAACGGCGCGATAAAACAATTAGCGGAGCATTTGGGGCTCGGTGGGACTTTTCCACCGCGCGGATCGGCGCGGCCCCAATCACATGATTCCCCTGTCAGGCCGAGTGAGTGGCCCAGCATCCGCGGATGGACCGATCTGGCCGATCGCGATGCGTCTCATAAATAGTTGTAGTTTTACTAATGAATTACCTCTGGTGAGGCGGAAACACTTGTTACTGCTCAAAAATGCCTCGTCGGTGTCACCCTCGTCCATTTTCCAATTAGACGACGATCTTAAGCTGGATGCTGCGCGGTGAGATGCTGTTGACGGACCGCGGAGCGCACCTCGTCAATTCGGTAGTTATGTTCGACGCTGTTATGCTAATTAATTACTAAATACACGTCGGCCTCACCACTAACGGTAGGCTCTAATGGGTGTGTAATCAGCGCTCTGTCAGTGTTCCTCAAAAAATTTCGAATTAATTAATAAAATTAACGAAAAAATTATCAGACTAATGCGCAAGTAAACCGGGAAAAGACATCTTCGTGGAGGCGTACACAATCTACAAATCGATAAAATTTCATATTTATTATGCGCTGCGGTGAAAACATGGCCAATCAAGTCGCTTGAAGCGGGCCGGTTAAAAAATACCGGAAGGCCATCCCGAACCGGCGAGAGTGATTATAATTTTTAAATCGAAAAAATTAATTCCGAGAACGAGCTAAACTGCTTTAAAATATTTAACATGTCGTGAGAGATAAAAGGTTTTAACATACGACTTCGGCCCACCGTCGTCACTTTTTCACTTTTTTATGCGAATTTGGTCCATAACATCGCCTAATTTACCTCCAATTAAGTTATCTTTTAACGGTTTTGACGCGGTCACGTTAATTTTGGTCATTCAACTTGAAACGCAAAATGCCCTCGAGTTTTCAGCATAATTATTTTGCGGAATCCCACAGGGCTACCTTCTCTACGTTATTTATTTTCGGAAAAATCACTTTTTGTTAGAAAGATGCAAAAAATATAACCAAGCAAATAAAACTCTTCCTGAATTTTAGTCATTTCCAAATTCAACAAGTTTTTTATTTTAACACGTTTTTTCAAGTTTCAAAGGACATTTTGTATTTTATAGAATTGTTTTGGTTTACAGTTTTTAAAAAATTATAGTTATAGTATATGCTTCAAATTTATTTCTACGTTTAGCTGTTCATACAAACATTTCTTGAACGCTGCCACCCTCAAACATTTGCCTTTAAATTTTTATTCTAACTCATTAGTCGAATGATAAAAATTAATTGACAATATTCAAAATGACAAAAAAAGACTAACTTCTACCAATTGAAGAATTTCCTTTAATTAAGAAAATTTTTTATATCGCTATCCTTTGTCTTTTTGAGAATAAAGAACCTTATTTGAGTATCTTACCTCGGTTATAAATTAAAGTAGTACTTGCATCTTAATTTAATTTAATTTAAATAAAATTTTCCGCAATTGACCATTACCGAGAACTTCACAGGAAACAAAGTGCATAGCACAATTGGCCATTACCAAAGGTTTCACTTAATTTCCACATTATAAACATTTAAAGCATCTTATTTTCGCTTAAAGAGCCAAACACGTCTTAGGTGTCAATAATTTCACTGTCTATTCCGCATGGTCTTTTTTTTCGAACTTTAAATGGGAAAACATCTATTCCGTCAAAAGGCGTGCTATTCCTTGCCAGCATGTCAAGTTCCAACTTTCTACGAGTTACCTTTTAAACTTTAGCAGATTTGTGTAAAACTAGCAGATGGAGTTCTCACCATAAAGATTCAATTTTTACGATTTCGATACAGAGCCCTAAAGACGATAAAATCTTAGCAAAGCTCCAGGCGCCATGAAACCCATTTGCACGGCCAATTGGAACGAGCAACAAAAACGGCCAGTTGCGCAGATCAGAGATCGCGGTGGAAGTAGACAGTCTAGCGCCTCTGAAATTATCCCACAAACGTCACATCTTCCATTAATTCGTCGCGCTCCTATTCCACAGCATTAAAAAATTTAAAATTAGCCATATCGCGGCGGCATAAATCCGCCAGCGGGACCGTCTATGCGAAATATTAATAAGCGAGCGCATCCCGATCTAGCCGGGAGATCGTTCCGCGGCAGGGCGAAGGTCCCGGCGGAGTCGCATTAATTTCCGCGCCTAAGCCCCCTCGCCGCCACCCTGTTCTTGGCATTATGCGAAATTTATAATCACCCGGCATAATGGGATTAAATCCGCGCGTGCAACGCCAGTCCCGCAGCCAAGTTTTTCTAAATTGGATTTCCCAAGAATTCTCATGGGCTGAAGAAATCGCGCACGAAAATGAGAAATGTTCGCCCATCAGGGCCAGACGTAAACTTTTCGCGAAGATGACGGCCGCACGGTTTTCCTCTCCTCTGGACCATCTTGAAGGGAGGGTGTGGCAGTTTTCTTTTTACCACGATTTTGATAGCGTCGAGGACGAACAAAGATATTTTGGCCGCGATCGCGGAGCACTTTGCGCGTTGCGCGACTCTTCATTATCCGCATCTGCATCTGGCCGCACGCTTCGCGGAGATTCAGTGAACTTGGGTGGCAAAACGACAAATTCGCTGACTAGACACGTCTGTAGTAAAATTTGTAGGATTTTTGCTGATTTCGCGGCTTTAACGCGAGCACCCTGCGCTGCCGCCTCGAAAAATTTTGATCGCACCTACAGGAACAGAAGGGCACTCGATCGCCGTATTTTTAGACGCACTCGACTATTGTAGTACGCACACGCACCGAACAGGGAACAGTCCCAAGTCGGGAGAGGTGCAGGAATGCGTTCCACTAAAGCAGATAGAGTGCAGCTATTAAGTCGTTTAAGTTGAGGAGTCCATTTGCACGAAAATACCCTTCAAAACAAAGCATATAAATATAATTAAAAGAACGAGATATATTTGCTCCGAAATATTCAGCGATTGAGTCACAATCGAAACAATCTTTAGACTTTGTATGCGATGCTTTGCGAAGCGCACTTTTCTATTTATCACATTGACTCGTTAGATATCAGTCAAAATAATTGATAGTATCTACTTATTACATACTAAAAATACACATAACACAAAATTAAAATAAATCATGGCCAGTTTACTCTCCTACTCTAATTTATAAACAAAGTCATTGCTTTCAAAAGTTTCTTAGTATATACAAAATAAAATACGTCGTTTATAATAGTAAAGAAATCATGATAAAGGATTTTTGAATAAAATTGCGTGGCTTAAATAATTATTAGAATCACGTGAGACAAAACCCAATTTTATATCATCTATATGAATAAAGCAATTTACACACGAGAAACGAATGATGAACAATGCCATTTATAAATAGGATATGTAAATAAATTAAGGACACAATAACTTCGCTGTGACACAGCAGAATCTTACTACCGATATAGATGTTTTCCACAATATTCTCAAGTAATTTTTGAATCGTTTTGATTAAAGTACTCTATTATTTATATTTAAGTGCACCGTTTAATAATTTCAATATTCCAAGAATTTAGCAAATAAACTCACATGTCTCATTCACTTTATTTGCTATCTTACCTGAACCAGATAAGAAATTGAAAAGAACGCAGCTGTTATTTGAATTTTTAGAAGCTTTATGAGATTTACACCTAGCAGTTATTAAAAGAAGTAAGAATGTATTGAACCACTTTGAATGATTTGATTCGAATTATTTCATATGTGATTTCAACTTAATTCAAAGTAGGGTATACTTTTAAAAATAATTAAGAAAACTTTCAAATTCTAATATAGCTAAAATAATTTCAATAACAACTACCTACTTGAATGCGAAGCTCAAATATTTATTAATAATATTAGTGAAAAATAAAAGGGAGATATAAAACTATTTTCATCATTTCGAAAGTCACAACTTATTTCTAAATTTTTAACAGTATAACGATCACCTCATATAAATTTGGGGAAAATGAATATACCTTTTTATTTTGTCAATTTTGAGTTTTCCAGCAACTTGAAACTAATCCAAAATCATTAGAATTATAATTATAGCAGAAATTCGAAGGAAAATGTGTGAACAAATTCAACAAGTTATCGATTTGCTTACATTGAAAAGCAATTTCAGCTGTTCTTCCATACCAAAAAAGAAGTAAAGTATTTTAAAATCCACTTTCAATCAACTTTGATGCACATTATAAATATAAAAAGCCAACACTTCCTCTAATTAAGTTATTTTAAGAACTCGACGTCGAGTTTGCATAAGAAGAATTGATTTCTTCATTTCAGAACTTCGTGTGTTTTGTAAATAGATACATGTAAACGCCGGGAAAAGCCCGGCTAGCTCAGTCGGTAGAGCATGAGACTCTTAATCTCAGGGTCGTGGGTTCGAGCCCCACGTTGGGCGGAATTAACTCTTTTTCAAAATTATGTAAAATATGAAAAATTACAACAATTAAAAATAATATACTTATAAGTAATACCGCACATTTTACCCGTAGTGGTCTTGTGTAAAATTATTTTAATTTTGTTTAATTCGATTTGATTTTTGACTTTATAGGAGTGATACCTACTATATAAAAGCTTAACAAACCATTTATGCTAATTCCCGATTTCTTTAAATCTACATTCGGTCAGGACATAACTAGTTTTGAAATGGACCGCGCTGAATTTCGTTGGTGATTCGAAATTCCGCTCGTTGGATTTCCCTATAAGTGCAAACCGTATTAACGCCAACCGTGCTAATCACAAGTGATCTCGCTGCATCGAAAGTATGAAATGGCAGAAAGCCGGAAAATTTTCGTAAGCAAATTGTTGACCCTAAATCACATTAACCGGAGCTGAGATAAAGAGCCCCAAGATCGGAGAGACTCGGCGAAATTAATTGCGACGATTTTCACGTTCATTCGCGAAATCTTTTCCCACGAGTTTTCGATTGGATTTTGACTGGCCGATCTTGTCACACATCATTCGGGCCCGAGATTTGCCCTTAAGGGGTACCTGGCGTCCTCCTCTTCCGCGCGCGAGGATCAGCCCGCGATCGGGAAGCGTGCAGAGACGCGAGGTACCCGGCACCGGCTGCACTTGTGTCACGAACAAGGTGCCTTACATCTCGTGCTGATCATCTCTCACCGAAACGGAGCCGCTGCGCGGTCCCAATCAGCGCGATCAGATTGAGTCGCGATTACCGGCAAGGTGAGGAAATTTGTTTTTCACATTTTTCCAACCTTTCGTGAATTTCCTTCGTTTTGGTCTTGCTATCCGCGGTGACACCGTACAAGAAGTAGGTATCGGAACTTTCAGTGTATGATGTGGGAAACAATTTGTTCTAGGCGGCTTCAGGTCGGGTGGCAGGATCTCAAAATCTCCTCATTCAAACCTCTTCCCGCTAAGTTATCTTAACATCACAAAAATCAGTTTTTTATAATTATCTTTTTTTACACATGGATGTACCTACATACATACAAATATATATATATTTAAGGAATTTTTTATGTATTTACTAAACTTTTTGTCTCTACCCACTCTGATAAATATATAATAATAAAATAAAGGAAATGTATCATTCATTAGTTTTTCGTAATTTTAAAAACAATTTTTATTAATTGTAGAAATGATTCTCAAATCAAAGAAAATGATACCTTTCATTCAAGACAGCTCATATGTTCATATGTTTTAAATAAGGGAAAGTTCATATAATAATAAGTAATGACTAAAATAATGAGATAATTTATTTATGAGAAGGTTATTCTTAAACATCAACAAAAGTTTAATGAAATGCTAAATAACATAACTTTGATTAGTGAAAAATATTTTTTTTTTATAATAATCTATAAATCTACAATATAATAAACTTTTATATAATATGCGTTAATTTTACAGCTATTGTTCGTTACGTTTTTTTGAAGTTTAAAATAAAAAATACTTTCTAACTTAATTTACTTTTATGAAAACCGATCTCTAGTAGTTTTTGATTAAAAGTTAAGAAAAAGTCAATTACCCACTAAATGTCTAAGTTAACTGGCTTTTCTTCCATGATACTTGAGTAATAATACCAAATTGAAACAAAGTAGAAATCACGATCATACTATTGAATTCTTAATAGACACTAATACAAGCTGTCCCTATTAAAACGAATCCACTTAGACCAACGTTACACAATATCGAATCATTGCTTACCTTTCATCACACGCAATTATTTTTATATAATTGCTATAACATTTTTTACGACGCTTCTAACACCAGACTGCTAAACCGGTTGTGGAGAGTACAATTTTCACTCATAAGTATTACTTACGAGTAGATGCCGGTAAAACAGAAGATACTGATCTACATTTATAAACTATACTTGACTGAAATTTTCTTAATGTCCTTATATACGCTCAAAAACTGCAGTATTTTGTAGATTTTTGAGTTACATTCTATTAGATGTGGTTCGCAAAATATGCGCTGATTCTCATCTCTATTACTGCTACTTCATCTTTATTTGGATTTATTTCTCTGGATACGAAAAGTAGGGGATTTATTTTAATTTTAAATTTTAATTTACATTTACAAAAATTTATCAGCTTGAAGATATTATTTTGCTTTCTACAATTAAAGAGAATTTATAAATCGATCTCATTTTTAACTACTAATATACTTTCCAATAAAAGAATTTTTCAGTCAATGTGTAAACTTAATTTAAAAGTAAAGAGCATTAATGTTGTACTAATACGTATTATTTTGCTCAATGAAATTAATTATAATGTCATTAAAGGCTTAGGCCGAAGTAAGTAGTTGTTTGAAACATTTATGCAATTTAATTTAATTTGAAATACTTAAGTCCATTTTGAAAAATAATAATAAATTAATTGCATTTTCCCATGACATCCTTCAAAGGATAAGGTTTTTTTCAATGCGTAGGTGTCTGTAAAATTTGCAAAATTGGAAACAGCTAAGTTTACTACTTAAGCCCTTCATTATTTGATAGAATTCGAAATGGGGACAGCTTGGGAGCTTGTAATAAAAATTCTTGTCAATTTCGCTTTTGAAAGAGAAAAAGAAAGACGCAAAATTTGCATTATTTTCCTCAGTTTTAAATCTAATTGTTAGGAAATGAAATTCGCAAAATTAGAATATTTCACTCCTCCGGGAAGAGGGATGGGATTAATCGCGGCAGATACAACGGGTGCTTCGCGGCCCCATCTGACAAAATTGCCAGCCAGATAAATTCATCTTCCCAGTGCGTCTCGCTTATCATAAAGTAACAAATGTCTGCGGACGGATTGGCCGGGGGCCAAGGAAATGCCAAGGAGCTCTCCGAAGACAATATTGGACACGTTTTCCTCGGGGATTAACACCTCAAAATTTTGTCATTTCATTTTCATCTCGAACTCGCGAACGATTTTTTCCGCTGGCGCGTTAATCTTCTGTTTTTACTCTGACCCGATGATGGCCTAAGTCGGGTGTGACGGTACCACGTATTTTACGAGAATTTTATTAAAAATTTTACTGTCAACAGTTAATAACAATTTGTTGAGATGGCTGTACGAAAGGTAAACAAATGGGAGGATAATTTCGCGAACATGATTTTATTTTTATTCGCAGCCATGAAGAATCGCGCTAAATATCTGCCCCGTGGTTATGGCAAATAAATCATTTCACCGTGAAAATGTCGCGAAGGGGGGCACACGGAACAAAGATACTTTGTGTTGCTGGTTTCGTGTAAAAATATGATTTAATAAATGTCATCGACGAAAATAGTTTTATGATGAAATAACATTTTTCATTTTATTATTTTTTTTTTTTTTTGCCTTCAGGTTAGAAGGCGTGAACCACTGTCATATATTTTACGAAAATAATCTTTTTGTGAAGGAATTCATAAGAATTTTATTATTATTTCCGTTCTGTTGATGACTCGTAAATTTTTTGTTAGTGAGCAATAGGTAATCGTTGCCAAAATGTTCATTATTACTGAATTAATAAAGTGCAACAAGTGAAAAGACCTCCTTGAGAGACCTTGAGAGATTAAAATTTCGGGATTTTAATAGAATTTAATAAAATTAAATTAATAAATTCTTTACAAAACAACTCTTGTAAAAATAGGGTCAAGTTTGATTTTTAAGCTACAAAAAGATTGTCTGAAATTTTATAACTTTTTGTGGCTGAAAAAATCACCAGATGGGGGCTTGTTTTTGGAAGAAATATTTTCTTTGTATTAGAATGATGATAAAGCTCTTTTATCTTTATAAGTTATCCTTTTTCATTTTTTGGTTTTTGGAGAATTTCAAAAGTAAAGTGGTATAAAAATGAAAATGTATTTTTAGCCCCATAATATATAACATATAGCTATATTTATTTTAATTTTAAATGTTTTATCTGAACTCCGTATAGTATCAATTTACGGAAGTTCAAAGTTAAAATCATATGCTTTTCTAGTTGTGCAAGTGATCGACAAATTTTATTTTACATATTTACAACTTTTGAAACCAAATTAATATTCATACAAAATTTTACTAAAATGAATGAAGAGACGTCAAACTTAATCTGTTCTAAGAATTGTAAATTATTAGGAAATGCTCATAACATTTTGGCATACGAATTTTTCAAAATTTTTTATCACCAGTTTCTTAAATAATAAAAGGAACTACGGAAATTCAATAAAATTAATGTTGTGCTAATAAATTAACTTGAGTTTCGTTATGTTGACAAATTATAAAACTCATTTAAGTATGAGTGTAATTTTTATAGCTAAAGTTAAACTAAAAAATACGTTTATTTTTAAATTGTTTTTTGATTTCCTGAATTTTATTTAGTGAAACACAAAGAGTTGTTGGAATCAGCGTAACTTCGAAAATCTTAACCGTGTGAAATAAAGTTAGTAGTAAATTTTAAGGAAACGGTGCTGTTATTCATTTGGCCCGTACAATGAACGGAAAGACCAAATCGAAAGGAACGCTAGTAGCAGTCCAGCGCCGCGAGCTGCAACAATGCAAAGCGTCTCAGGTGAAAAACGGAAACGCCTCTGGGCATGAAATTGCCAATTGAAGCTCTTCCTCGTTAACACCTGCGCAGGTATGCTTCTGATCGGCGCACTTGAGCATAATATGTTAATGATCGGCGCGGACTCCCGGCTAATTAACTTTTTCCCCCTAAACTGCCCAAACTTCTTCTGGCCGGGGCTAGTCAAATTTTGGTTCGTGCTGCTTAATTCTGTGCTCGACTGCACAAATTTTGCACGGCCGGAAGAAATCGACGGTGCCGCAACGGATTTCGCGGGGCGGGGCTGCGCGGTGCGTCGCGGGGCGACAAATTGAGTCTCAGAATTTCAATAGATGAATTTATTTCATTTGTTTCGCCAGAATTAATTTGATTTTATAATTGAACGGTTTTTTGTGCATTTCATGTTGTTCTTTCGGTGCCCGCATTTTATTTTTTGTCTGGCCGTTTCGTTGCCCGCCTGTTTTCAGGGTTAATGCGCTGCTCACTTTTGCGCCAGAGGTGAGACTTTTTAACTTGAATAAATCACCAATTTCGGACTCTGTGAAATTTAATCAAATTTTAATTGTCGTTCTTAAGGCCAATAGTTGAAAAGTTCACAAATTAATTGCCAATTGCATGATTATGGAATTTAACTATAAATTTTGGTGGGAAAATTAACGAAGTCGGTGGCCCCGGGAAATGAAAATTTGAATAGGAACTGCGTAACGATTCGAATCAACGTATGACCTGGTTTCTTCGCAAATTACTGATTAGTTACGTACATATGCGTATCGAAGGCTTTTTTATTAATTAAACTTAGATTGGCGAACAATGAGATTTTTTTAAACATATGTAATACTTGTTTAGACCATTTTCTTTGTTTTAAATTTAGCTCTTACCAACTACTTAACTCTAAGTTTTTTTCTTTGACCTTCATATTCTTCTAATATAGAAAACAGAAGAAGTTTGTATAGTTTCATCAAAAAAATTACTTCAAGATATGCTGAGTAGCTCGTTATACTCCTTTCCATTAATTTTTAATATTACATCGGTTGAGACGTGAAACTGAATCTAAAATTTGTTTGGTCTTTAAGACTTAATAGTTCCTCAGCAAAGCGCATTATGCAATCAGTTCCAGGCGAGATCATCTCTAAGTTCTTTCCCCCCATTTCGCTGCAGTTGAGCATCCGTCTGAGTGCACTTCTTGGCCCATATATCTCCCAGTTGCTAAATATAGCCCATCCACCCTATAATCCAGCGAGCAGTAATTTTTCTCAGAAAATCACAAACAATTACACTTGGCGTCCTGAGATATTTTTTACGAGTCCCGCAGCCCTGCAGCTCCCAAAAATTGAAAATAGAACTGAAAAAAGATTCCGACGGAATTCGCGCAAATGGCAGGCGAAAATTACTTAGACGGTCCACAGATCCCCACATCCACCGAGGATGGGCTGGTCCTGCACCTTGAGCGAACAAAACACCGCCGGGGACAGGAGCAGCTAAGAATGTCTGTTTTGGACAACGAACAAAACTCCTAGAATGCGAGCAATGCCTGGAGCGAGTTGTCTCTGTGCCCAAAATCACGACAGAGGATTCATAAATAGCGATCAACACTGATTCTGGATCCTATTAATAGCCGCGATCGCCGCCGCGGTACAGCGGTCGATCGAAGGGAAGCTGCTCGGTAAATCCCCGCGATCGAGCCGCCCCTCCGCGCAGCATAATTTGTCCCGTGCATCGCGGTGATCTATCGCGCCAGTTTCGGGGCGTAAATCATCGGCCGGCTGATTAACATGGCACATTTTGGTGTCGCGCAGATGGCGAGCATCATAAAACTTTATGAATCATTGCGCGGCCCCGTCAAAATATGCCACGCACCTCGTGCACCTCATTAGGAATCCCCCGAATGCGGATTATGCGTGCCGCTGCGCCGGATGATAGTAAAACGGGCCTGAAATCACCGCGGGGCTAGGGCCAGAGGGCGGCCTCCTAGAAGACGCCGTAAAACATCCTCGCGCATACACAAAAATTTCCCCGCGATCATAATCATCTGTTGATCGCGGAAGGCCATCTGCCAACTATTCGGCTGATGGCTGGATTACGCGAGATGAGGGCCTGGGAGGACCGGCAGATCATTAGGCCGCAATTAACGCAATTAAGGCGATCGCCGGGAATATTTGCTGATCACAATATTATGACTGCTATGCTCTGACAGCTATCTGGGCGCCCTGGGAGCGGTGGGAAAGGCCGCCGCGGTGGCGATCGCGACCACGGATAATTACGGCCTCCGAGCATTTTGCATGAGATGAGATCGCGCTTCTGGCAGCCGCGATCGCGACACTTGCGTTATGCGCGTAATTTTAAAGACTATTAATTATGTAGGAATGGAAAATAGATGGTGTGCCGCTGAGAAGTGATTTTTGAGGAATTTCATGATTTAAAGGAGCACAGTTGGAACTCTTGGCGTTTTTGTCCAACTAAACACGTTACATGAGCATTTCTGAAGAAAGATTCTTTTGGATATATGTATGTACATATCAAAGAAGAAAAAAATATCTATAAAATAACAAAAAAGGGTGATTTCACGATAGACAGGTCCCACCAAGTATAACTACTTAAAGTCAAATATATAAAATCTACTCGCATTTGTCTGCTATTTTTTCGATTTCAATATAAAATCGGCGAAATCAATTTTCGTTTTAATAAAAAGTATTTCAAGAAAACATTACTTCATAAGGGATTTAATGTTGCAATTTAAGAAAATATAAAATTTCGTTTTACACTTAAATGAGCATTGTTTTTTACTTATTTTAGCTTTACACTAAATTTTACTTCGATGCTTTTGAAATAAATGAATTAATGTAGATTGCTTTTCGATATATGTTAATTACTTTTACAAATGAATAAATATGGTAAATTTTATTCGACGCTTTTTACAGTGTAGGTTTTAAGCTTACAATTATTATAATTATTGTTGTTTCTATAAATGCATTTAGAAAGCACTAAAAGTTAATTTAAATTCTGCTGCTACAATCTCTTATTTTTCATTGGTGAACTAAAGGTAAAATGTGTGCATATACTCTGTACTTTGACATAATTTTTTTTGTAAGCCAAACAAATTAAGCCTTTTAATTCGTAACCTACGATGGTCACAAAATAAAAGACATATTAAACTTTTGTTCAATGCATTCCATTAAATTATGTTTCAAGATTTTAATTACTTTTATAGAGTAATTTAGAAGGCTATTCGTGTGTATAATGATGAAAATATAATGTTTAAGATCCATCGTTGAGATTAGTTTTCAGCAGAATCTAAAAAGAAGAAATCCCGTGGAATTAGGTGATAAAGAAGATGCAATTTACCGCTCACGGAGCCGCGGAAAAGTTACGAGGAGCCAGATATGCCATTAATTAATAATTCGTTCACCTCATTTTCGCACTTATTAGTGCCCTTTAGAGCACTCAGCGGTCAGTCCGTCGCGTCGCGTCCGCCGGAGCCCCGCTAATGCGTTCTGAATAAGGTTATTTTACACGGCAATTTATCCGGATCGCGGCTATCGCAGCGATATCGGCTTTATCACCTGATTAAATGATTCAAAATTATTGGCCCCGTAGAACATGAACATTTTAAGTAGCCCGATTGTGGTGAACGGCCACGGCCACTTAAACACAGCGCATATCGCCGGAGCATGCGCAAGACACTTATCGAATGCGCACAAATGGCGGCCGATATAAAATTATGGCTAATAAATATTTCCTCTCGTTTTGCCTCTTTTAATTTTAATTTTATTGAACAAGCCAAAGCGGAATAAACGAGGGGGCATCGGCGAAATGGAAATCTCAGCCAATAAAGCTGAAGAAGTTATTTCTGCCATTAATCAAGAACGCCATCGAGTGCCCGGCGCAGCTTCGATCTTGCGCTCTTGGGCCGGAGACGCAGCACCGCGGCATATTCAGCGATTGCGGCGCACTCGCACCGACACCGGGGCAATGGGGCCTCCTTTGTTCCACACCGTCCCGAAGGAGTGCGTGTGCTTCCAGACTGCGCAGATACGACCCGAAAACAATAACCAATATTCGCTGATTACTTATTCATTTATGCCGTGACTAAAGGCAGCTACATGCCCGCGAGGAGCCCCAACTCTGGAAAGATGCGCAAAAGTTGGCCCGGCCCGGTCGCCGGAGCCCCCAATGGGAGGACCCGTTCCGGCGCACCACCACAGATATGATATCCATAAATCTCGTTAATAACCAATCCCATGTTGGAAATGCAAATTGCTCATGTCATATGCCCTCTCGTAAAATATGTTGTTCCCCGGCGAACAAGAATGCGCAACAGCAATGGCAGCGCCCGCCGGACCGCGCCGGACGACCACAAGAACGT
This sequence comes from Tolmerus cingulatus, assembly GCA_959613345.1. Lineage (NCBI taxonomy): Eukaryota > Metazoa > Arthropoda > Insecta > Diptera > Asilidae > Tolmerus > Tolmerus cingulatus. The sequence continues at coordinate 11,251,178 of OY390707.1, read as the reverse complement.
CCAGAAAATATGGGAAAAGGAAAACCATCCAAGAGCCAAGATCCCGGGGAAGTTGACCAGGTCCGAGCCAGCCAACCGCACGGCCCCAATCCAAGCCATCGCGAAACAACACGGTTCTCGGATTATTAAAGAAGAAGGGCCTCGTAACTTCGATTTTGAGGAGCCCTCCAGAACGGGCGCGGGAAGGGCCAAACTGGGGCCACATTGGGGCTCTTGTCAGACGTGTCTCGTTCGGATTATGCCTCGCCCTCCCCCGGAGGAGCTCAGGAGCCCTTCCTGGCCGACCGTCCGGCTCCAGGACGTTACCTTTCGGGGAAGCACTCCTAATGAGTTGGATAAAATTCTTAGCCCGGGCGAAGCTTGTTTTAATTTTAATTTTACGATTATTCCTGCTTTCCGGTTGCTACACGCGTTCCATTGTGTGTGTGCGAATCGCTGGTAAATCATTTTCATTAATTATGCCAACGAAGTCGCCTTTTGCCCCCCACCAATGGACATTTGAGTGGGAGATAAACTCGACGAAAGGATTTACTTGGAACGTCGAATGAAATTAAGGCTAAGGTGTGCCCTATTCAAATCATGTCTGCGACAACTTTAGAATATTTTTAGCTTTCGGCTGACGAATAGATTTACCCATGGTTTAATTCGATTTTGAATTTCAAGGACCTTTTAGAGGACATTACCGGATCATATAATGGCAAGACATTGGAGAATCTTACGTTTTTCGAAAGCGTAGGGTGAAAAGTTCGAAAATTAAGACGTTTACAATTTCAACTTTTGGTTTGACGGAGTTAAACTTACTTTACTACGAAATGTAGCCCTAAATGGCTTACAAGGAGTTCTTACTCAAGGATTAAGAGGATTCCGGTCATATAATGGTAATGAGGGGTATCTTAAAATAGGGTCTTTTGACCTGTTGCGATATGTGGGTTCATTCTCTTTAAAGGGATATACCTAAAACGATCCATACACAGAAGGTGCGAAGTTCAAACAAGTCGGGTGTTCTTTTAATTGGCAGTATAAAATAAAACACAACGATAGTACCTACATAAACCATGTAGAAATTTCAATATCAGAACTTAAAATGTATTCATTAAAATGTGCTTTTGTCAATTTATAATCTATTCATTCATAAGTTGTTAGAAATAAATAGATAAGATTAATAACATTGGGATATCAAATTAATAAAAATAACTTCATATATAGTATATCTGTGGTACCTGAGCCCTTTTGGTTGCAATATTGTTATAATTAGCTATCACAATATCAACGAAATTCATTATTTACTGGACTTTCGAGAAATCTTCAAATTTGTAGATAAAAAAGTGTTAGTGCAAAACAATTTACGCAAATAATTTCAAACGCCCTACACCCTATCCGGGATTTTTCTTAGAACAATGAAGGAAATAGATTTAATAATAATAATAATAATAATAATTAATAATACATATTCATATATAAATAAATTGCTTTTAAAATTAGGCTCGCTTTGCGAACTCCCTTTCTTAGATAAAATGAAAAAGGGCTTGGCTAGAGTGAAGATGCAGTTTGCTATTTGTGGAAAGATTTTTCTTCTATCGAAGCAGTTCCGAGGAGTCGCTTCATTTGCAACATTTCCCCATTTTCGCGCTGAAATAGTCTCGAATCTGCGAGTCACCTCAGAACGCCATAGAAAAGCGGGCATAGGCAGAGGCACCCCCGTCCGGGAAGAGGGACGTCTTCCTGCTAGATATGTATCGCAACCTCCAAGTATCTGCATATCGGGGAGTCTAGTCTTGGCAGACTTTCGCCGATATATCAACCATTTCGCGTCCGGGGGTTTCGCAGGCTCCCATTGACGCTTTTGATGGACCCAGTCGATTTCCCATGCCAATTGCCTACGCAATGGACCATTTATCTTTCTCCACAATTGACAATAATAACGGCATCGGGGCTTAATTTAATTTCATTCATTTACATGACAACATTTTTCGATGGAATGCCGCCGCTCGCGGTGCTCTGATTCCGCGGCAACCGGCCGCGGGCAGCTTCCATCATCGGCCGCGATATCTTGACATCATTATCCTCATCACGGGCCAATTTCTTCCCGAACGTAAGTTGTCTTTGTCATCGCTGACATTGTCGGCTGGCAGCCAGCATAAACTGCTTTCCGTTGCTGCGCTGCTGCAAGTTCTGCTGCAAGCGCTGCTGCGGTGGAAACGCACCACGGGAAAAAACTCGGCCAGTCCAAAAGGAGCAGCCCGTCCACTGCTCGAGATAAAATCGCTTTAATAAATTTATTAACGAAGAATTTTCTCAAAACGCAAATTTATGCGAAGAGCGGATAATAAGAGCGGCTGCCGGGTGCGCGGGGCCCCTATCTTCATATCGGGGAGATCCGGCAGATATTGAGATAGTCCGCGACCAGTCGTCGCGTTTCCAGCGATCCGGAACGCCGGAGTGCGGGTGCAGTTGGGACTCCGCCGACCGCTCCCGACGAGGCCTCCTAATGGCGGAGCCCCGAGGAGATGGAGCTGGAGCTGGAGCTGGTCTGCCTCAGGGGGAATATTTATAAACCTTTCAATTTGAGAACCATCTTTCGCGGTGATACGCCCGGGCATGTATATGCTGCGGCCCGCAACATAAATATGCATGCCCCCGAGATAATAACCGCGGACTGAGTGCTCCGGTACCTACTCCCACAGTTCGCGGTCATGTACGCGCTTATTGACGGGCAACGGTCGAGGAAAACGTCTTTCCGCGCGGAGACATTGGTCTTCTTGAGACGCCGCAAACAATAAGAGGAGAGTTCAGCAAATTTATAGGGTCATGCATTAATTCGCGATATTTCAACGAGTAATTATGCGCTTCCGCGCGACTCTCGAGATTCGGCTGCTCCAATTCACAGTCAAAGGGTCCAATATAATAATGGTTTCAGTTATGCTGCATTTCTTCCATGTAAACTTAGACTGTAAACTCATATTCTTAAATCAAGCATTGGGCACTTGATCTTCAATTTGCTACTTGATGTAATCTAATTTTGTTTCAATTAACCTATTATGTCTTTCAGATTACAAAATCTTTTCATATAGTTTTACGACAATTAAACAATTTTTCTTGTTAAATTTTGACCTAACATGACTTCTAGTAACATTGACCAAGAAACTCTAGTCAAAATAGCGTATTTCTCTTCTAGTTCATTTAAATGCTGCCAAAACTTTGAATTAGCTATGAATTCTCGTAAAACTAAAAATCAGTACCTTGTTCATTTAGCTGAATATTTTTATAATTTTCAGAATGTTTTAAACAACACACATAAATAATTCCGAATTGAACAGGAATTAAGCAGTCAAGAAGAATTGTTTGTTAAATTTAAATAATTGCATTTAGGAAAAGTTATTAAACATATTTTGCAATATTTTTAAAATGATCTAAAACTACTAAAATTTAATATCTTAAAATTTAAAAATCATTCAGCAGACGTAAAACGTAGGCATATTCGTAAAATACTGACCATTTCAAAAATATATCAGAATGAATTATTGGAATATTACACTAAAAGCTACTATTTTTTTACTTAAGCATCATTTTAAGATCCTATGTTGAGTTTACAAATAATACCAAAATATTGCTTTTTCACTTTCCAATCTTACTTTGCAAAATTAAAAATTCGAATAAAATTCAAAATAATTGTATTGTCTGAGTTCAACAACCTCATGCCAAATAATAAAAGTGATTTATTTTAGTTTATTGTTAAAAGTGATAAAGTCAACAAATAAAAATTGAGTACCTACCCTACGCAGACATCTTAAGATGCTGTAGTTACCATGCGATGATCAATAAACTCAAATTTAGCAGCCGTGGTCCATGGCACCGCCTCGCAGACGCAAGCATTGGTCCAGGCCGCCGCGCCGTGCTCAGAAATATGAAAAATTATGAAAGATTTTCATCTCCCGATTTGAATGCCCCAGTCGCGGGCAGCCAACCGGATCCGTGGCGCTGCAGCGCCAGTCCGCCCCCTTGGCAATGGCTGAACCGATGGCTGTCGTCGCTTTCGAGAAAATTGAGATTTATGACACCGCCGTCCGCGGACATTATGAAAAGTTTCATGATTTACGACACCTCCGCGGTGATGGATTGCCCTCCTTTAAGACGCAATAAACCGCAACCCGCTTTCCTTTCGGGTTTCGAGCATTGTCTTGCCGTCGGCTGCCGACCCTCGGGACGTGCTGCCAGGGCGCCGAGCGGCGACTTTGCGCAGGTTAATTGCATTCAGGTGTATTCGGGTGCAGGAGCTGTTTCTCATTTATGGGGCCATTAAAAAACAATTTTGAAATACAAACGAAAGCGCTTTTACGAATAGATTTGGCTTTACACGGAAAGCCCTAAAATAAAAATGGTGACGAGGAATTATTAACTCTTTAAATCCCAAACTGATTTAGGAGGAAGTTTCATAGTTACTAAACTTTCTTGAATCCTTGGATCCTTGTAGGTCCCAGTTAAGCGTAAAAAGCGCACTAATTGTTAAATGGGCTTAATGATTTGTACGCTGGCATTTTATTAGTAATATGTATACTCTGCACACTTTCTGACCTTCTGATTACAAGGAAAAATTTGTAGGGACATGCAGTGCTATAAATTATAATTTTTTATGAGTAGCTTTTATAGGACATGGATTTTAAACGTAAATACTTTCATGTAAGTCATTAACAAAGAACCCTTTTATAAAGATCAAAGAATTAAAGACTTCGCAAAAAAGCGGACAATTTATTTTCAAAAAAACATCATTCAATTGACTTGGAGAACATTGATTTAAATTTCAATTAGTAGAAGTAGAAATTAATGATTAATTTGGTTGTCTGTTTACTAATAATTCTAAGCAACCAAACATAAACATATTTTTTCCGATTCCCGTTTGCACATACATACATATGTATGTATATGAAAAGTCTTTACATCTTAAATATTATCTACTTAATTAAGGACTTTTCAAATGTTTAAGTTTGTTTCTTCACTTGTTTAGAAATGGATTACAAAGAAAGTCTGCTTTGTTGAACAAGAATTTTGTTGATTTTAGAAATTTCTTGAATAAGGAAAAAACGGAAGAAGTATCTAATTTAAAACTTTATCTTGATATTGTAGCATCTTTAAAGTACTTAAGATTTTTTTCCCTATTTCTTCTGAGCTTTCTGCAGTCAAATCCAAAGTCATTATTACTAACATTTAGAAGAATATAAGACCATCGACTCGGAATCGAGCATCATTTTATACTATATAGTTAACAGATGTTAGAGTGTTTACAGACCATAACATAATTTCGCATGTTATAAATTTTTCAAATTACAATTTTCATAGAAATCCTTTTAAGTTTTTGTTAGTCGCCATTTTGGATCCACCAAACAAATAAACGAGCTTTTGTTAACATATCCTTATGTAAATACAATATGGCTATACAAATTTTTATTTTTACCAATTTCTTTTAAAGTAGTTGCTTTTCATGTTGGAATTTTAAACAATTTTTAGACTCTCCTCTCCAAAAAAAAAATCATCAACTTAAGCGACTTTTTAATGAATCTTAAGAATTAGTTCGACAATATGTTCCTAATGAGGGTGAGACTTATAGCATATGTACACATATACATATGCATGTGTTAGCTTATAATTTTACATGTAAGTGATTCGTTTTTTACAAAACGAAAGGATAACTGATCCTGTAGCATATATCGCCCTTCCAAGTCCAAAAAGTTGAAAGTCAATGCATTGCGCGTGAGGAACTTCGTTTCGGAAAACAGAAAAAAAATTTTAATATTAAAACGAAAGTCGTAAAAGTTGTGCTGCTACTCCTGTTTGGTGTTATTTCCATCCGTAATGTCCTTATAAAATTTATATTCAGCCCACGCCGTTTGAAGGGCTCCTGGCTCGGCGTGGAGGAGCAAACACGGGAACGTGCAGATATATCATTCGCGCCGGGGCAATCTCCATTCATGGGTATAAACCCAGCCAGCAGCCAACCAGGCCCGGTGGTATAAATTCGAGGAAATGCAAACAAACAGAAATAATAAAAACCTGCAAAAAAATCCCCTTCCCCCAGGTTCATTTTTTTATGTGTTTCCTTTCCCACCCCCCCGGAGGCTAAGGAATATCAGAAAGAAATTCATCCCCTGCCGGGTGATTCCTCCGAATATGATACCTTGAGATGATGGGGAGCTCCTCAGCTCGCTGATTTTATCTTAAGGTGATTTTTCCTTGGCACCATCGTTCTTTTTTTGCCAGTGCGGGAGGTGAACGTACGTTCGACGGAGATAAACGCCCGGGTGTATATTTGCCCTTCATAATTTTCCGGGCCATTACTCGTGTATTAGACGAGGGTGAAAATTGAATAGCAGGTACTGCCGGCACCGACGGAATTTGTTTTTCTTATACTTCCTCAGGATAAGGCGAAGAAGACGCCCTTCTCCTTAAAAAACTTTTTCAATAGTCATTAGGGTTAGCGGGGGATTTAATTACGGGTAAAATGCGTAAGGGTGGACGAATCAAAAGGATTAAAGAAGCAGCTTACCGTAGCTCCAAATCTCCAAAGTTATATTTTTTAAATTCATAACAGCCATTTTTTTGTAATTAAATAAAGGTAATTTTATACCCGCTAAAAAAATCTATATTGTTTATAAACTTTACAAAATATGAACACGGCATGGTATATTTCTATAATATTGTATCAAACCAACAAAATGTATTACCCGAAAGCAAATCCAATTTGTATACCTATATGTTAAATTTAAAATTTTGTGGAACTAGTCAAATTCTCAACTATAGTTTGATTAAATATTCCAAAACAAACATATTATAATTGTTATTAATTAAATAGTCTCTTCTGTTCTATAACATTTCATTACTGCCAACATTTGTTAAGCAATCGCTATATGGATTTTATTTTTTAGATTTTGTTAATCTTTGCATGCTGTCGCAATGTTGAATCGAAGCAACTTAAGCCATTACTATCAGCAGTTACAAAATTTTGCAGATTCCACTTCAACTTTGAACTGTTGCTCATTAAAACTACTATAACTAGTCTTTAACTATGTTTAGTTTTTTATATTTGGCTTTCTTTATACATTTTATGTGTTTATATCCTTAGCAGTAAAATTTAACTTCTGTCTACATCCAGTAGGAATTTTGTTGTTGTCACTGAATTAAAGGAATTCACAATTAGTAATACTTAAGAAGATATTTATTATATCTATTTCACCTTTAAACTTTTCATTTACAGCAGCTCTTTAACAATGCACAAATTAATTTAAATAAAGGTGGTTAAAAATTGACGTACAAAAATAATTATCTTGATTTGAACTACTGACTGATTGCGAAAAGTATTTCGAATTTGAATTCGTAATCTTACTAGAGACTTGCATAATAGCATTCCGACTCTTTTGAGGCGATCTTTTGACTTCGCAAAACTAAATTCAAACAGCAGTAGCGAAATTGATGTATGAACAAGTACTATCAGTTCTCGCAAATTGGTAAGAAAAAGACGTAAGATTTAAATTTATGTATAATGGGTTTTGTCAGCTTTTGAGGTATTCTGAACCCGGTCAGGCGCAGAGTGGTAGAGTTCTTTATGAAATCGACGGAGAATTATCACCGTCATGGTCACCATAAACAAGGCACCTCAACAGGTTTAATTCAAATCACCCCGAATCCATCTTTTCCATGTTATTTTCACTTTGTGACGTATTTATGGATTTTATGTGCCACAACTTCATCCCATAGTAATCCATCTCCCGTCAAATCGCACTGATTCGAGCCAGCCAGCGGCGAAAAAGTGTTCTCGACAGAATTTATTCAAATAGGGGGCTCCCGAAGGCCCTCTTCATTTACCGCCTGGATCCGATGGAAAAGTTAAAATCTCCTCGATAGTCAACCGCTCGACCACCGTCCAGCGGCGGCCACTTCTACCCAGGGTTCTCCAGGCGGCTGGACTCGAATCGAATCGAATCTGCGCGGACTCTCGACTCTACGGGAGTAAAATTTATCGGCGAAAAAGCCGCTGCCAGCACCATCCCAGCAGCACACGGCAGCTATGACGACGACAGGTATGAGCTTGTACCTGCCCGCTGATGGGGCCGTATGCAAAGTCCACCTCTCCAGGTGAAAAATCGGAAAAAACGACCGGCGGCCGTACAAGATATTTTATGAATGCCCTGGTGATAAACGCCTGACATGAGACGGACTTTTCAATTCATAAGCGCTGACTGCTGCGAAAGGTGAGTTAGCACTTGGCCTGAGTTGCTAGCGGCCAGGCCCTCGCCAAATGCCGCGAAAATGCCGCGGAAAATGGGAAACCGACTGAAGTTTGAATGCGCGCGAGATCAGCGCCCCGACGACACCCGGCCCAGTGTTATTTATTCGCGCGCCATATTCGGCGCTGATTTGATACATTTGATGCTTAACGAGAGCAGCCCGGAGCAATCGATTCCCAACCCCTGACCACGGTCAAGCCGGACTCCGTCTTCGAGATGCTGGATGCTGCTGGACTGGACCACCCCCGTGCCCCCATTCCCCGGCCGGGGAATGTTGATAAATTCCCCCTCACGAGCCGTTCATCATGGGCCCTTTGTTGCCTCGCCTGATTTACGGCAGTCCCTCCGCAACGCCCTCGATTACGATCACTCTGGGATCAGATGTCAATGCAGAAATTATTTTCCAGCATATTATTTTTGATTTAGGGAAATTCTGACGGTGGCCCTGGAGAATCGCCTCCTGTGCCAGGACGATGCTCGTAAAAGGACTACCGCGGAGGGACGAAGGCCGAGGAGGCCGAGGACACCGGCCCGGCATAAAACTCAAGTGACCAGTTGTTTTTATTGTCCTGGCTGATTGGAATATGATCCAAGGATTCGACTCACCTCAGGAGATGGGGACGTGAATTTATGGCAAAAGTTGGGAATATCTTCTGCTTGGGAAGGCTCTTTTTTGTGGGGCGCTCTGATTGCAGGGAATTCGACGGCCTTAAGGGTAGCTTCCTTCGGGCGAATGGTCAGAAGGGTTGGCGAATATTTGCAGATATAGATTGAGTTGTCAAATGCTGCAAGGGCGAATATTATGAATGAATTATTTATATCTCCAAAGATTGGTTCCGGGATGATTATATTTACAATTCTATAAATTTCGTTTTATCCACCTACATAATTTTAGATATAGCCTTCTTTTATATTACCTTTGTTGTCTAAAAATATTTCCTATATAGATTAAGGTTTCAGACATAAGTATATGAATGGAATATTTTAAAAACAAATTTCCGATAAATTACCATTTTGTTAACTGTGGAACTAAACTATTGGTAATTAACGCTGAAGGTATTTTGTACTGCTCATCTTGAAATAATGGCATTCCTCCTGAATACAAAACTTAATATTTATTTTTATAATAATATGAATTTAATAAGAAATTTCAGATATATTTAATAACTTAAGACTTACTTCCAAATATTCGCTGAATAAGCCCAATGAGTAAGTAGTCAAGTACTAAATCCAATCTTCACTCGATCTCACAATTCGTCATATATGTACATATTTATTCGTAGTAGTGAAATGTAGGTATATTTTTAGATTCACCGATACAAACACAAATAGCTTATGTTTATTACCAAATTGATGGCATAAATAAATTCACTTTATTTTATTAGGATTATATTGACCTATGCGTTTTGTAAACATCCACGATATTAATATATGTAGCCTCTTTTGGCAAATGTAAATGTAGTAAATACTTGAAGGCTAGTTTATTGTTATGGAACCAGAAAATAATTGTAGTCCCTATAATTACCATTCTATGCACGCAAATAGATACCTACATGGGAAATTTTGTGGACTTTTACATTTGAAATAACTAAAATTGGCCTTTTAATGCAATTATGCGTATTACATGTTTTCGAAAATTGTTTGTTTGATAAACACCAAAATAAAATAGCCAAAAACCTTTGCGGAACTCCAGTGGCCGGATATCCCGCGCGGTTAAATCGCTTGAACACACGCCGCCGGCAGCTAACTTAATTATAATTTTAATATTAATTTTGCGCCTTGATTAACCAAATATTTGAGCATTTGAAATTCGCACAAACGCATTAAAATTGAATTCATTGCGTTCATTTACGAGCAAATTTCGGAATATCAAGCAGGGACCCACCCGGACCCATTCTCAAATCGTTGGCGATTGGCGTTGCGACGCTCCCTCTGAAACGCAAGCACGCACGCACGCACTCACGCAAACCCTACGCCCCGTCGAGCTCTGCTGCGGCCGGGTACCCAAACGAACGTTTGATTACATAAATTTCGGTACATAAACATTCCAGGACTCTTCATCTATTCGACGCCAAACACAAATACTCTTTGAAAATGCAGGGCGCTATTTGAATTAGAACATTATCCGACGGAATATTAATCGCATATCGAAATTGTGCCGCACCGGGCGGGGCCCGGGCCCACCCTTTGGTGTCGCGGGGAGCGCTCCCGCTGTTGAACCCCCGGGTTCCAGGGGTGCTGCCATCTTTCGTTCCGTGCACCAAGTCCCCGTGTCACGGGAAGCTCCCGCCCGACCGCATGGAGACGCACTGATGGAACGGGGTTTTGAGGCTTTTCGGCACGACAGTTGCGTTACGTGTTAAATAAATTTGCATACATTACAATGGGTGGCCGGGGGTGGGGGTGTCAAGGGTGGGTAATATAATGGCGCCCTCTATACCCGGCCGATCCGGGGGGTGTGTGTGTGTGTGTGTTGGTGCACACGAATTGTTTGTGCGTCCCACCACAAAGGCACTCGAATTATTGGCGAACTCCTTCATGTATCAGCCGCACGAGCATCGCTCGAACGTGAGCTCCGCTGCCGGGGCCCCAGCCCCCCATGGGCGTCCGGGGCCCGGGCAGATAAGTTGAGCCTGCGGATGAATGGAACATGGCCTCTTAATTTCCAGCCGCAGACACGAGACCAAAACGGTAACAGTAGCAGCGAACAAGACGGGCGCTCCGGTCCATGGGCCGCCAGCATCCGAGCGGTCCGTGCCGCGCTGCGCCGCTTCGCCGCAGAGTCAAAGGCCTCCTACATTACTTCTTTCGATAACTTCATACCATTTAGTCGCATTTATTTGTTACCATTACTCCGTGTCGCCTTATCGCGGCCCTGGGGCTCCGGGGCCCGGGCCCTGGGAGCCCCGCCGCCTATCTGCGGTCTTTTGTTCGCGTTGGATGTCGTCGCTTGATGCTCATAGCGCCCCGCGCCTCCAATGTCTCTATTCCGGCGGCTCCGCAGAGTGCGGCGAGTGGACCAGCGCTGCTGTGCGCTGACCTACGCGGTGGACCCGGGCTGGACCACCGGACTATGCGTTTCTTGGTTTTCTGGAATCTGGAAGTCGCAATTATGACGGATGAAATGTACTCAAGATTCGAAGCCTTTTTCCGGAAGGAATTTATCATCTCATTAACCAATAACTTTCTTTCAAAAAAGAAAATCATTTAAGATGTAATCAGCATTGCATAAAAGTACCCCATTACAGCACATTTTCAGCATTATAATCCAAAAAAAGACGTTACTTCACGATTTAAACTTTTTATCATTTCCAACATTTAAAATGCTATACTACTATATATGTATAGATTTGTTGCGAGTGCAGTATTATAGAAAATTTACTCTAAAAAGACTTTTAATAATATGAAAATGTATAATAAGAACAAAAAAATAGAAGTTCAAATTATTTGATGCTATACTAATATATATAAAAGAGTTCTAAAGCAATTTTCTCAAAAAATTTAGTAGAAAGAAAATTATTAACGAAAATACATAGTAATCATCTCCAAATTTGTTTTTTAATTTTTGCTTATATTATTTAGGTACAAATATAAGTAACGAAAAAATATTATTAATCATAAGTTGTAGTTGTATATATATTAATATACAATGTATAATAAATCAAAAATAATATAGTTGAAAAAAGAGTCAACTCAATGAAAAATGTTATTAGAAAATTGATCTATAATTCTGTTTTTTTGATTAATGGGAAAATCAAATGAAAAATTACATCTTCAATATAATGAAACATTTTTATGTTTTTGCACGATTGAATTACAACAAATTCTAGATAACTCAGGAAGAAGTTATATGTAGCTTTCCTAAAAATCCTTCACAAAATACATCGTAATCTTAAATTTATTTTAGTTTCTTAAACTATAGTTGAATAACAAACAATAAGAAATTAAATATTTATGTATTTTTTCCCTTATGAATAATTTTAAGTTTCCAATTGGATTATCGAAATTGTCTCAAATATGTAAACAAGTATCGAATTGTTTAATCAATCGCGCAATAAGATACTTGATTTATGATAAAAATGCAGCGGGCTTCTGACTTTTTAAATTTCCAGAATTATCATTTCCTTAATTTGGGAATGAATTGCATAAATTAAGAGACTTTATTTAATATTATTTAAACCTCCTGATTCTGTAATTTATTTATTTAAATGTTAGTTTGGGTACTGAATGTCGATTAATTTAATGAATTTCAAACATTGTGCATATCTAATCAAATACGATGCATTTCTTTAACAATTTGTTACAAAAATTTGTAATGCAAAAAACTTGTAGAAATTGTCTTTATCCGTTTTGGTTGGTTAAACTGTATTCCAGTGGAATTTCAACCTAAACTCTTTATGTACATATTAACTTCATGAAAATATAGTAGATTCTTTAACTATAAATCCCTGAAAAATTGGTTGGAACGAGCATATTAGTAATTTTGAGATAATGTTTTAGGAATGCTACTTTCATATCGTAAAGTAAATCTACTTTTTTCAAAGGGAAGTAATAAAAAATAATATGTAAAAATAGCATCATTTCAGAGTCTAATTACGTTTTGAATTTTTTTAGGTATATTGAAAGGGTTGTAGCAATTTTAGTATTACAAGTGCTTTTCTTGATTACTTTTTTAAAGATTTTTTTAGAACATTTTAAATTACATTTTGGTTATTGTAAAAACTCGTATTTGTAGAAAAAAGCTTGATATATGCTCAACATTTCTTTAAAATAATATTGTTCATGAACAATTTAGGAATTTTACGCAATCTGACTAAGAAATTTGCTGATGGTAAAAAGGAATTAAAAAAAAAGTATACTACCTACCTACTTTTATTTCCGAGACACTTTACTTATCTCTGAAATTTTATAATATAAATAATCTGAGAAACCGAACTTAAACACGAAAGAATTATAAGTTGACCGAATTTGAGGTATTTTTACCATTGTGGGGTGACGAGGCTCCGGTGTGTCAATCCGTGGCAATTTCCTTTTGTGGTTTTACGCATTACTGACCTATAAAACCTGTCATGTGATCGCCTCGAATAGACGCGGATAATTTAACGCCGCACGCTATCGAGGGACCAGATCGGCCGTAGTTTTCTCACAGGTGAGATCGATTTCACATCCGTCCGGTTCTCTGTTAATTCCCAATGGGCGCAACCACTGTGCGTATGACAAAAGGGCGGACGGGACGCGACACTCGACGCACCGCTGCACTGAGCCCCGCCGCATTTCGCGCCTCTTCCCGCCGTCGCGACGTCCGTTTCAAGGAACAGCCGAAGTCCAGAAAGCAGGGCTCCTCCGCTGGATGCTCACCAAAATCGATACACTCGCCATCGATTGACATTGAATATCTGGCGAAATTGTGTGTGATTCCCGCTGGGGAGCGGACTCCGGAGTCGCAACCTCGGGGGTAATTAGCTTCCTCGCAACGTGAAATTGTCACGAATCCCTACAAGTTTCAGGATGTGTTCTTTTTGTACAAATTAAACAGTTAAATTGTTTTTCCTTCGACTCTCCAGTATTTATTTCAGGCTTCCTGCGACAGAGCCGCATACATTCGAAATATTGTAATTAGTTTCTGAAAGACGATACATTCCCACTTCTGCAGGGAGGATTTCGAAGTCAAGAAACTTTTCGTTGAATCTTCGACTTTATCCGATACTTTATAATTTATATAAAATACTATTAAATGTGGTATGTAGGGGTCATTCTACTTCTATGTATGTATGTGAACAAAAGTATTTCGAAAAATTCAAAATGCTCGAAACCTGATTTTGATAGGTTTCTTTTAGCTCTGAACGAACTGGTTAAATGATAGATTGGTAATTGTTATGTAATAAGTATTCTACCAAACTGGCAAAGTCGCAATTATCTACAAATACCTACGTATACCTTGTCAACATTAATTTTTATGCTATTCAGTTATTAATGGAGTAAGTAACTAACATTTCTTACCGAAGCACATATTGAATTTGTAGCCATTAATCAAAGTGTATTTTTCGATTTATTTCAGCTGACCTTGATCCACATATTAAAAGTTTTTTTTATTTTAATATTTCGTTTTCGAAATCTAAAAACTCTAATCATTATCTTTAATAACGATCTTAAAAATGCACATAGGTAGTTTAAAATTATCGCAATATCGCAAAACAGGTGATAATAAGGAATTTTTAAAAAATATTAATATTATAGTTTGTTTTAGTATATAAGTATTTCGAGCTTTTATGAAAATATTATTTTTTCTATTAGCCAGATACAAAAAGAAATCAATTTGATGTAGATAACTTTCACTTATTTTTCATTATTAATTGGATTATTTTGCAAATGTGGGCTAGGTCATGTAAGATCACCATGTGTAATTTAAACAATATACATTCTAAGAATTATGAATAAGCACAAAGACAATATAAATATTTATAAAAGTAGGTAAAATGTCAGTAAATTTCTATTGGGAACATTTCAAATCGATTTAAATCGAGATGATATAAGACACGTCATTATTTAAATTATTCTGAGACTTATTAAACATGACAAGATCTTTGACATCATATATGTAAGAGAACTACAAAGATTCTTGAATTATCATCGAAAGCTGTCTAACTAAAAAGTATTTCATTGAGAAAACCGCATTACAATGAGACTGCAAATACGGCGGCAGAAAGCTGACTTCACTGCCGCGCCATTTGAATAAGATTGAATCGCGTTCTGCCGCCGATATCCAGCGGGGAATTCAGGTGGTGAATGTAATTATTTGAGTAATTTAATGATTTGTTTCTGCCATTTACCTGAGGCCATTGCACAACACGCGGCCAGCTGAGCAGTGTCGCCGCGATTCAAATAAATCATTTCATACTCACGCGAGATTCTGACGTGCGCCGTATATTCATAAGTTTTGATCTGGCTGAGTGAAACGGCGGCGGCGCAAGAAAAAATATCGCGGGACAATCCTTTCGAATTGCGCCGATCGGGAGGGGTCCTGAGGGACATTCATCTTTCATTCAATCAGATTTCTTGAAATTTCTGCATGCATATTCGCCAGGTATGTAAAGCAGGGAAAAAATGAGCACAATGGCACTATAAAGTTCCCTTCTGGTGAGCAGTAGCAACCGAACTGGTGACAGTTTGATTTATCTCGGCCGTCATCCAAATATTTCCCTGCGTATCATGGTGATGTCGCCCAAATTATTGGAATCTTTGTCTGGGATGGGGCTCGAAGGAGCAGACTCGGAGAGTTCAAAGATGCGCGGAATGACGACAACGACGACGACGACGACACAACAACGCCGACGATGGTGCAGCTGGGTCCCAACAAAACACCAGAGAAAACACATACAATTTAAAAATTCCAAATAACGAGAGATATAAATTCAGTCCAGAACAATTCTGGGAGAGAGATAAAGTTTTTGGCTTAGATGAGGATAATTAGATAAATAATGGGCGTTCCAGCAGGACATCTGGCCTCATTTGCGATCTTTTCGACTTCGGACTCGATGCGAATTATTTCGCGGAAAAATATTTTCGAAAATGTATTTTATTATCAGAAACAACTAATTAATTTCCCAAAAAGTTTTGCTTGACTCTATGGCGACATATGCCCAAGATCAGATAATCTGATCATTTTTTTATTTATTCCTTTTTCGTTTTGGAATTAATATTTTGCGAGGTAAGAAGGCAGAAGTCTTAGAATTTGCAATTTATTTATCTGTATTATTTCATCTGTACGTACGACTAAACTAGATTGACCAATTTTAATAACCTTAAAATTTGCGAAAATTTTAGTAAAAACCTAGAGAATTTGTTACTATGCATACATAAAAATCTTTATTAATATTTTGATTTGGATTCCTCAACCTTGTCGCTTCTGGATGAGATTCGTCCCAAATTATTAGTGATTTGAAGCCCACATCAAACAATAAATTGAAAATTAAATTAACTAGCAATTACTTCACTTGTAGAAGGATCTTCTTCTAATACTTGGAGCAATAAACTCGACATCATTTTCGACAAAATATTACTTTTTGAGACACATTAAGACAACACTTTTAAAGATCAATTAGATAGTTAATAAAATCCCTTTATATGTTTCTAAATCAAATTTTTGAATTAAGTGCAGAAAATAAAATACTAGTTCTAATACAAAGCCCTGAAAATCTCCCAAGTTGATTTGATTTACTCCGGAGGATGTTGGGCTTAGATAAAATCGAAAATGCACCTATTCTATTAAACAAATTGTGAAATAATTTTAGTAAGCGGACTAGGGAAATTGCATTTCATACTCAGAACATGTTTTTCATGAAAAGGATTTGTAGAATTCACCACTGGATGTCAATCTTATTTGTAACGCGGAAAGTGATGCATTTTACAAAATGTTCATGTAATTATCCATTTCCTCGCTCTGTTACGAACAGTTGAATGGTTTTGGAAAAGTCGAAATAAATCCGTCATCCGGTCGATTGGTGGCCGTTAAAATGATAAAAAACGACTTCGGGCCACAGAGACTTTTATTTAATATTCCGCAGCTACAGTACCAATTTGCGCGTCGCATTAAACAACGAGATAACCATAAAAATAACTTTAATTAGTCGTTTCACTTTCAGTCGAGGCATCAACACCTGTTGTGGCACGTACCATATACCCCCGTATAAGGCAACGGACACCTCTAATTAAGAGCAGCAACAAAAACCGGCGTTCAAGTGCCATTTGCATTAATTGCAACATAATGAGGGTCTAATTATTAATTGCATATCGGGGAGCGAATTCGTTTTGTGCGTATTTACGCGATTTTTAAAAGGCCACAAAACTGGTCATCACTCCGGCCACGGACACCTGGAATTTCCATAAAGAGCGCCAGCCGTAGACACCGGCCGCTGTCAAGCAACATCTCATCGCAGCCTCCCATCTGTCGCGCGCCCCGCGAACATACCAACTCCAATCGATTGATCACACAATCCGGCGAAAAAACGCCTTTTCTGAAGCTTGACACTATAAATAGTTCAAGTTCTGCTACACTTGCCATAAAGACGCTAAATCGCGTGCTTTTCGCGTTTTGCAATGTTTCCAATCGCCATAGTCATGGGTGGCATTGCCTTTTCCATTTCCACATATAAATTTTTTTACTTATATTTTTGACTGTTTTTTGTCTTTATTTCATTATCATACGCAATCCCTGGAGCCCCCATAATACCCATAACTCCCGGATCGATCCGGTCCATCTCCTGGAGAAGCGATTTTTAATGAACTGATCTTGCTGGCGTATTGTACGGTAGGTAAACATGGTAAACACATCCCGTGAGCCCGGTCTGATTATAAATTTCATTTTAATGTTTGAAAACGTTTTCAATTTTTATGGCGGCGCCAATTAAAATACACACTCTGTGCCGGGACGTTTACCTCCTGCCATAAAATATCTTTAGATCAACAAATTTTTTAATGGCGATAATATTTCTCCCCTGAGGGCCATTCCATGAATCAAAATTGTTTGAATCGTTTTGTATTGTTTATATCGAAAAATTCTTGCACAATTTCTCAGAAGGTTCCTCACGTTTTGTTAATTTCATTTTTTACGTTAACTCTGAAGCAATCGAGATGAGTCATTTAATGGCAGCTAAAAGTAGTCATTTTTGCTACTTTAGTTGAACAAAATTATTTTATTATAGCTACCAATTGATAACTGCTTATTAAATTTAATTTACGGGCTATAAACATTTTACAAAAACGTGTTAATTAGTCGCAATGAACGCAGTAAGAAACTTGTCTTAATGTTTTAAAACCTCTAAATTAAATTTGATCAAAACTGACGCAGATTAACATAAAAAGATCTTACTTATATAGTTCGTTATTGTTCTTATTTTCTTTATCATACATAAATATAAATCTGTTTAATATAATTCATTGATGATTATTATTTTGATGAATCTTATATTTTGAGAGTAACTCCAAAACCAAAGGCATTGAAAGTTGTTCAAAGATATCGACTGAGGTCTGCTTGTTATCTACAGTCATTTTATCTAATGCATAAGCAGTGATTTTTTAAATTGTTTTCCAAAAAATCAAGCACTTCTGGGTTTCATTTCCTGGTAGCGATACTCAATTATTTTCATCAAAAAACTATTTTATCTACTAAAATTATTATTTCGCATATATGGAAATTAGACACGTTATGTTGAAGTTAATTTTTTCATATACTTAGTCCTTTAAAAATTCAGCGGTAAAATTTATTGTTTAGTTTTATACATAAATGGTACATATTTGGTAGAATTGCTACTTACTTACTTTATTATACGAGTGTAGCAAATATATTAGAGATGTAAAATTATATTAATAAAATGTATCCTTAATTTTGGAACTATCATTATTTGACCAATGTGCCAAAGAAATATAATAAATATCATGAATTAGTACATTTTTTCAAATCTTTGAAATTTTGGGGTTATTTTCAAAAAGAGTATACAAAGAAACGAAGATTTTGCAAACTAGTTATTCTAAAAAAACCCTTTAAGAGTATGAATGAACCCATTTCGGATTTCAGTTAAGCAAGTGCTTGCCTCTCATTTAGGTCTGATTGCTCCATTGCTTTTTTAATTGCGGAAAATTCAAAAATTTCTCAATTCACTTCCGACCGTCTGCCGGTCCCCCCACCCGAGCTCCTCGGTCGGGAATTTTCCGGACCATTTAATTTTCCACTAATAATTCATTACGAGCTCCAGGCTGCGTCAGCAGGACCCAGACAAAAGATCAGCCCAGGAATAATTCTCAGTCATACGCATCCCTTCGAGGGCGCCAACAATGCTCCTGGAGTGCTCAAAGGGATGAAAGGCCGTCAGCGGAGCGGGCATAAAATGAGATGTTGATTACACCGGGGGCGATCTTTTGTACCATTTAACATCCGGCCATCTTCAATTGCTATCGCATGACTCAATCTAAGGCTGCGAAATGTCAACCCTTTCTGATGAATCTTCTTTTCTTCCACAAAACTTGAAAAGGGTCCTTGTGCGGGGGCGCGCTGGTCGGTGAACCTTTTAAGCTGCGCCCTCAATCCGGACCGATCAAAACTGCTCGGTTCGGGGGTGGTTTTTGGGAACACATAATTTTATTAATTTTGCATGATTTAAGATAAACATTTGTGCACATTCCGGGGTTAATTAAATAGAAAACTGAAAAAAAAGAGTCTTTCGCGCACCGATAGCGTCGACTTTTGCCTTTTGGAGCCGCCCCAGCATCCGACGCGGATGAGTGGGGCCGGGGTTTTTCTGGTGCGCCTGGCCGCGTTTCCATTAACCGTCGGATGCATGGTTTAATTTTTCATCTCGTCTATGACTGAAATTAATTATTGATTGGCTTCCTCTTTTTATATTCAAATTTACATTTTTCGCCGGTTTTTGTCGGCCGTCTAACCGAGCCGCGGCGGCACGACACAATCGAGGGGCACTTGTTGATTGGCCTCTCGTTACCGCTGAGTGAGCACTCTCAATGGGAGCGCGCACCAGCGTATTTTACGGTCAATTGAAGGAAACGATTTTATGTTTTGCCGCGAATTTAGTTCTGTTGTTTCATTAAAATTGAAAATTTTTCCTCGCTTCCGGCACCCGGCCCCACCCTGCTCCGGTCCAGCGTTGGCAGGCGCAATTTGTCTTTTTTTTTTGGTTTTTTTCATACACGACACGTAACAGGTGCCCGATTTTCAATGTCATACATCGGCGGGGCGTGTTTGCTCGCTGGCACAACAGGTTCTTGCCTATTTGCGAAAATACTTAATTTAACGCATTCCCGACTCCGGCACAACGCGGCCGGATAATTGATTTTCATTGGCACCACCGAGTGCTTTGCCCGAGATACTCAAAAATCAGGTCCCCGGGGCTCTTTCGCGGTGGACTTTTCTTCCGGTTTGCCCCAAAAATAGTTCTGGAGCCAAAAAACGAGCTCGATACACAATTTAAAATAAATTACATATATGTATATACCTATGATATTTAATTATAAAGTCCCATTTCGAAGCATAAAACATACTCAAAAGTACTCGATCATTCTGCTTAATTAAAACTAAAATTAGGTATATTTTATATTGATACAGGTAGAGCGGAAAATCTGCAGATTTTTCGAAATTTAATCAAAATATTGAAAGCATACCGAGTTGCAAAATTCTCACTACGATTTTCTTAAAAATAAAATTTCGATTTACACATAAAATATAACAAATTGATATGAATTTAAGATCAAAACGAAGGTTTCCTCTAACATATTGATTTGATAGTTATATTGAGCCTATTTTAATTTTACGTAAACTATTATTAAAATAAATAGTATGGAAGGGATTAATAGCAGATACCCACTCATGTTATTAAAGCAACGTTTTTCTCTATGTTTGTAAGGACAAAACTTGAATTTTATTGTGGTTTTATCCAAAAATTTATTTTACATCAGTTTATGAAGCAACTATCTTTTAACTGCTTTTAATTTTTTAACTATCGCCTTTAACACATCAGCCAAGTTAAAAACGCGTTAAATTTCATTAAGTTTTCGAAATTATCCATGCCCACTTTCATATTTCTCGGATTCACACCATGAGCAGGTATTTTCCCATGCCGAGACGAAGCGGATACCCTTCCAGTTCCACGGCAGAGTGCGCAAGAATGAACCCGTCGCTGTTGACATATCGGATTACAATAATTATCTTCTTAATTAACCCCTTTACTGTACTTTCTAGTCTTTCCCTGGTTCAGCAACTTCTTCGGCTGGGGCCGGGTCTTTTGTGTCGCTTCCCCCCGATCATCCCCTGGTTGCGTTTTTGCTGGCAGCTTTTCCGTGGATTCCTAAGCTCTCGCAGCTATCGTTTACAGATTAAAAATCACCCTTTGCACCCCATTTACCCTTCACTTGGCCGGGTAATATTCGTGTCGCGGCTCCTCGCCCGCCCTTTTTCCGCCACAGGGTGAGACGAATATTATATCATCATAACGCTGTTGCATGCGGGTCGGATTTCGAGATTTTAATCATTATAAAATTGGAGCTTCTTTTCAAATATTTTAATTTTCTTTTTACTTTAAGGGTAGTAAAGAATATCAAAACAAAATAAATGTAAATAATAAGTACCTACGTAACTTAATTAGCTCTTTTCCCAAAATCGAATTTTAAGGGATTTATGGCCTTGGGCAGTGCTGGAAATTTATGCCCTTTAAATTGAAGAAAATCTCTTAAAAACACAGGATGAAAAAAGCATTCAATATAATTTATTATTTTCGTAATCGTAAATTAACAATCCAAAATTTTTACAGTCTTACAATTTAAGTATCTGGGGATTTTTGGAGTATTATAAATAGGGCGCTATCTTTCTTAAGTTTGAAAAACATTTCTAACGTTGAAAAATAATTTCTGTTTTTCGAGTTCTAGTAAAATACAATTATCCTTCTAAATTATTTTGGTTTTAAAATCTTTCAGTTTTTCGGTATATTTTATTGTGAGAAATTTGATCAATTTACGATTTTTTTAAAATTATACATCAAATACATTTATGAAACGTTAAAGATACTCTAAAGTGAAAACAGAAATATATGTTCATCGGAGAAAAATAACTAGTAATACATTAAAAGAAAAATTAAATCTAAAAATGAAAAATATTACTCCAGAATGTATCTCGCATAACAATAAAATGAGATTGTCTTAAAACTTGATTTCGAAAAATAATATGAAAATGAACTATCACCAATAATTCGAAATATTAGACCAAATTAAAAATTTATATCATGTGTAGCTGGCACTGAACGTGCATTCAACGTTTCATGGAACATTCAATAAATGTTGAAAAAGATAAACTCTTTTGTATTTGCTAGGGCATCTTCAACCCATTGTATCAAATCTAATTACAGAATATTTTATCTGCTCTTATACATTCACATTTCTTACACCCGAGGAAATATTTCAGAAATACTTGAGGTCATACCGCGCGAGGAAGACAATTTCTCAGCAGAAATCCGATACGATTCAAACATTATTGAGCCATATTTCATCGTAATAGAATTTTATGATACTCTAATGGATTTTTATGGACCGGACTACCCGGGAGCACCAGGGGTCGCAAGACTTTTACGCTTCCTCCCACAGCATCTTCTTCAGCTCCCCGGCGAGGAGCTCCATTACATCATAAGTCATTTCCCGAGAAAGGAATATCACGTAAGACCCGCTTTCTCAGCACCGATAACGAATGGCTAATAAAAGTGAAATTATGGCAAATTAATAATTCACGGCGTGATGCCGTAATGCACGCATACATCAAATCGCGATGTATCAATTTTCCCGATCTTGAGAAACCCTTGGCGCCCATATGTCAAACCATCGCAGGACACAAGGGGAGCTGACCTTTGGCCAACTCACCCCAGGAGTGCCTGCCTAAGTCCTTTGGTAATTGGGGCTGCTTCGGTTCACTAACTTCTTTGATGTCGAGGGCCATCCTGCTTATTTTGTGCGCTAGGAATGGGCCTGATGTGTCTTACATCAACCGAACTAATTATAAATTCTCAAGGACAGTCCCACCGCCTTGGTCCTGTAACCTGGATGGCCCCAGGCTCCTTGCCTCCTCTGAGGATGGGCGAACTTTCTTAGCAACACCTCGCCTCAGACGAATTTTCTTGACCATTTAAGCAAGCGGAAAGGGCAACAAAGCATGTAACCGGTAAATTAAGGCAAAGGATAAAGTTTAATTGGAAAACTCTTCCCTGCAACCAGACATTGAACCTTAGCCATGTTTGCTCCAAAGCAGTAAGCATCCCAACCGCCCATTAATTTCTGGGCGTTCGCTGTAATCTTCGTAGGGTAAAAAAACTAACGCTCTTTTATAAAATAAAAATAAAAGACAAATATGAAAATGGAAAATTGCTAAATGGGTCAAAAAATTGCCGACAATTTGTCTTTTCGGCCGTAATAATTTTGAGTCCTTCTCAACAGCGGAATGACTGCGCTGCGTAATCCTCTCGCCTCGAAAAAGCCGCCTAGGCAATTGAACCCTTTTCATTTTGGTCCCGAAAACGGCCTGGAGAGGGCGGCATTGAGCGATGCTAGGGTTCAAGCAATATTTAATATGCAAAATTTCCAGCTCGGCTTTTTTGGGGCAATTTTTCAAGCCATTAATTTCGATTTGATATGAATTTGCATTTTCTAGCAAGGCAAGCGAAGGACACAAAGGGTCGGCTCTCCCATGTGCCCTTTTATTTTGGTGAAGTAATCAAAATAATTGGACACGGCGCGGTGTGGGGGTTCCGCGGAAGGGCGTGATGAAGATGATTTTAATTTGACGTTAATTCAAATGAAAGGTTTAAAAACAAGTAGTCCTCCCTTTACAAATTTGGCCCTTCGAATGGATGTTTTGTAGACATATGTACGTACAGCAAAACTGTTTTATGAATATAAAATTATTGGCTTTATGTTTTTATTGTGACAAAGGTATGGGATGTAAATAAAAACTAAATTGTTCGGTACATCTGTTTGACTTATTTTTCCATTTTCATGTCGAACTCATGTTTTTAAAATCGACGTTAGGTAAATAGAACTCAAGTACTTTTAATCTGATTAACTTGAAATTTTAACTATAGCTTCTTAGATAAATTATAACTGAAATGTGAAGATATTTTACGAATAATAAGCAATTACGATTTGTATAGACATGTAGACGACTTTTTTCAAATTGATACCAAATTTGCAAAAATCAATGTTTTAATAAAGCAAATATGTACTTCAGTAGCAAAACATGTTGGTTATAAACGTTTTGTTTTTGTATCTTAAGAGATGTAGTTTCATTTGTAGAGTTACAAAAAAAAACTTTAACTTTTGTAGTTCTATTACATATTTCCTTTTAAGGTTTAGTCTGGCAGAAAATTCTTAAAAAATAAGAGCAGAGTAACAAAGATTTAAAAAAATTCCATTATATTATAATTACAAAATTTTAGTTCAAAATATGTAGGAAAAAAATTGTATAGTGCCTAATTTTTAAATTGATATCCAAATTTCTTTTCGAGTTGTTGCTATTTTATGGCTCGACTAGAAGAGGAAGATCGCATATTGTTCAAATTATTATGCGAGATATTAGATCGTGTATAGTTTTTGTTTAAACTTTGAAGTGTACGCAATCGATAGTTTTTTGTAACAAATCAATCACACTTTTTCATTTTTTACGACTGCTTAAAAAGAACCCGACCTGAATACCATTCTGATACAAATATCTACAATTTGCGAAATCTTTCTGCATGTGTAAATATGCGATGTCCTTTCAAAAAGATTTTAAAAAGGCATAAATATTTGGCAAATGTCCCTACATATTTCAAAAAATATCTGTAGTCATTGATCAATTACTGATAACTCCAAGACTACAGTTTTTAGTGAATTCATAAAAGTTTGCTTTTTAAATAAAAACATCTACATAATGTATTAATTGTTTAAGACCCCTGAATTCATATGAAAAGAAGGGAAGGAATAGTCCTGAAAACAACACATGCATTTCACGCTTCTTTCAATATCCAAGCGAACTTTAGGGGTGTCGAAAAGGCATACTTTCGATTCACCCGGTATAATGGTAATTTATCATTGTTCGCAGCCCCTAGCATCCCCTAACTTATCAAATGCGTTGTTTTTTGAATTCCTGTTCACCGACACCGGAAGCGCGTTCCCCAGAAATCGATTGCACTCCTTCGCGGTGCAGCGCGTCTCATATCTGATTTCAGTCGTCCCGTATATCATCAAATTGTCAAATTGTCAGAAAGTCATTCGAGACCGATAAAATTAAAAAATGCATTTCTACATGGGAGCCAAGATGACGGGAGCACCTGGTCACGGTCCCGCGAGTCGCGCGCAATTTAACTTCTGTCAACTGTAAGCACGCGGGCGCGCCTGTCTTATTATGACGAGCCAAGGCATTCATGTTTTCATGATTTTATGTTTTCATGTTTACACTTCATGTGATCTGCGATCGGTTGTGGGTGGGTAATTGGATGCTTGCCTCTTTGTTTTGCTGCGGTTGACTTGTAAGCTTGATTAGGTCTGCGAAACATATTTTATTGCACCTCAAGATTGATCGATTGCGTAGGTGCGGTAAGTTTAGGTGAACTTTTAAGTTTCCCATAATTTACTCGGGTATTACTCTTTTTAGAATTCTGTTTATCAGTGCTAATATTATGCACTTTTTTGGGGATACATTTTCGCGTTTACTAGGACACCAGTTATTTAGTATATTACGAAATTTGAATCTCATTTCGATGTCCTCGACGCATTGAATCCTGAATTTTTTTTTCGAATATTCCGAACAGAGCTAGAAACATAAATTTCATCTTACGGATTAGGTCAAAAGTAAAATAGCACAAAAAGGGATGAACAGTTTTTTATAGTATCTAAATATCTTTCCAACTATACTTCAGGACACAAAATATAATCCGGTGAAACTATTAAAAAATATCCATTACTGTAGAAGCTGTACAAAAGATTAATTTTACGTCCGAATCTCCGAGTATCTTAAACTGATAGCTTGTGAGTTTTTTCTTTATATATTAAGTTGACTCGGCATATATACTCGTACATCCCTACACACACTACAATGAAAGTACTAACTATTATTGGAAATATATTCTTAGCTAGCTAAACATTTTTGAAAAAACAAAATAAAGTTGTTAAATTCAATATCCCTTTTAATTATTACCAGAAGGCAAGACTTATTAAAACCTCTATCCTAAATTTCTTTAGGCAAAATAGACTTATATCTCAATATTAATTACTAACTTAACATACTTATATAAATATGCAGATTAAAATTGCTTCCCGCATACATAAGTCTCTTCTCATGACAAAATGTCATCCCTAAAGTAAATATTTTCTGGTTCTAAGTGCGCAAAGTTTACATTCGTAGATTTTAAAATTCATCTTAATTTTTAATCTACGTTGTGTAAGAAAAATATTCCGTGAAATAAATTTATTCACTGATGCATCAAACTTGACAGGTGTTGTTTATTGTAATTTTGTTAAATTTTGTGCGTGGAAGGAAACCATTAAGGCGAACGAGTAAAATCTCGTAGAATTATAAATAATTCGTAAAACTATAATAAAGCTACGCAAATTAGACGTTCACACCTTGTCACGCATTCATCTTCAGCTGACAGAAGCAAATTCAAAAATAAATAAATTTTTTTGGAACTGAAAAATGACCTGTTTACTTACGCGATGAATAATTTCGTTGTATATTTAAGATAAAAGATTATAATACACTTTATATTTTATTTTTAACGAAAGAAGAGAATTAATTTTGAGAATTTCTACTTAAATTTATTGTCACGTATCACATCGATATCCGATTCATAACGTATCCTCCGAAAACAAACAAAAATTCTGTCGGTCTGCTGGGAATGAGTGGTCGCCGCGAGGAAATTTCGAGGTGGCATCAATTACCGGAGGTGTCAGCGGTGTTAAAGTTATGACATCAAATATCACGCGACAAGCAATTATGGTCCCGAGGGCCATTAAAATACAATGACACCCCCAATCGCAGGGTCGGGCGGTGAATTTTAATTTCATTTGTCGCCTAATAATTTGGCGCTTGGGCCGCGATAGGCGCCACTCTCAGCACGCAGCATTTTGATCGAAATGGAATTTTTATTTTATTGTATTGAATTATGCATCTCCTCCACGAAATTAGTCGTTCTTTTATTAGTGACTGTGATTTTTCTCGCCACTGTTTACCATCTTTTTTAAGCGACGATTATGATGCGGTTTCGAATAAATTAGTAGAGCTGTGAGATATCCCGTGGGAGCTCTTTTAGAATATTTTGGGTATTTTCCATAATTTTTGAGATACGACGGTAGATAGAGGTTTCTATATAAATACAATAAACATAAATAAAATTTTAATTTTTGGATTTTATATTAATTAATTGCTTTATGGCTATCACTAAATTCGATCAAATAAAGTTATGACATGAAAACCGCGAAAGGTGCGATGGTCCGAAGAATTTCTCGAACAAACCGAAAATCCCATAACTCTGAACCGTGGGTTTTATTATGACAGTCTTCATGTCGCGGTAAATGCCAACGAATTTGATTCCCTCTTATTTTCTTGATTTAAATTTTAATTCGTGAGGTCGTTAAAACGCCAGCCTAAAATACAACTGTGTGATTTTGGCTATTTAAAAAGCAATGAAACCGCCAAAATTGTTTGTTTCGAGTAAAACGAGGACACTTTCTCGATTATGAGCACTGCATATCTTGCTGTGACTTAAGTGCATCATTACTTGCCACAAATCAGGCGAATAACAGTCATAAAAAATAATAACTCCTCGGGACCCCGGGGAGAAGTGGCAGCCCGTGGAAAGTGGAATTCATAAAAATCCACAAAAGACTGCCCGGACGTCACCCCAACAAAAATTTCTCCCATGGACTTATTACGGGGGCCCCGGCCATCGGGATAAGCTCGGCTCCTGGAAAAAAATGGTTTCATATATGAAAAAGACAGTTTATTGCCGGGGACGGTGCGGCCCATTTGTTTCCATTATATTTAATATATCTATGAGTGGTCATCCGATGGACCGTGATAAACGACGTGGCTTTCAGGAATATCAAAAGTAATAGATTTTTATGCCGGCACATTTGGGTCAGCACTTTTTCGTCATCAGATATGACGGGAATTGGGGAAGGTTAAAGAGGCTCATGTAAAAAAAAGGTATCCAAGTTTTAATGGGCATATCAAAATTCCCAAGAAACTTAACAAAACCCTAATTGGTGTTTGTTTTTTTGGTTTCAATTTATTTATTTAGTCAGAACTTTCTAGATGCTCAAAAGTTGGTATTTAGTAAGCCACAATATGAAGATTATGAATCGAATAATTAGTAATAAGAAAAACAATACCAAAACCAAGTCTATGACAATTTTGATTCATTTTCAATAACTAATTCCATTACAATTGTTCGTAATGCATTAAACTTATGACCAAGACGTATCAAATGAAACGATGATTTCAATTTATTATTAAAAATATTTAGAAAATTTCGTTGGTATCCTAAGTTAACGAGTATTCGACACGGGTTTTGCCGCTCTTTATACATTTTCTTCTTCTGATTCAAGATACCTCCAATCTATGCAATCGAAATTCAAAAAAATATCATTTAATCGATTCTGAATTATGTAGATGAGAATTGGTTAGTTAAACCTTACGATGATCTTTGTAATCAGAACTACAATCTGTTTAAACTCTATCTATTCTTTTTCCAACTTGGCGATTTTGGTCTTCGTCATGCACCAATGTTATTTAATATTGGTTTTATTCGTGGTCTCGTCTATCAAGTTTTGGAGTCATATACAAGACTCCAGAACTATTTTAAAGCTCAAAAATGGTAGACAACTTATTTACTCATACTTGGTAGACCTGGACCGATAAATGCGCAAAATATAAAACCCAATCAACTTTGTTTTGGAGACGCAAGATTTTTTTACAATATTTGAAAAATCATTATATGAAAATTTCTTGATATTATTGTTTTTCACTGAAGTAGGATTTTGTCCAGTAACTAGAACCGCGATTAATTAATTTCTATTCCGGGATCGAAATACGGCTTATGATGAGTTTGATTATTTACCATAGTTAGTCGAAAATGCAGTTTTGTCAGTTGTGTAGACATTTTTAATATATATATATATATATATATATATATATTTTTAAAAATAATATCGTAGTTTAATAGAACATTAACGTTTAATACATATAAACTTCATTTGCACCAAAATAAATTCTTTTAGCGAAAACTATTGCCTTTAACGATTTACCCTCAGTATCTTGTGGAGTGTGGATTTTTATAATGTATAGCATTATGATTATTGTTATAACTACTTTTATTTTATTGTTTTAAATTAGAGGAATTGTGTTTAAAAGCATACCTGTTGGCACTGCTGTTACGCGTCATATTGAGCGATTCGGATGCGGCCATTATTCATGATTACATCAGGAAAGAAAAACAGACCATTTGTGCTCCTAATCTAATCACTCCTCCCCGCACACTCCATGCATTATTTATTCCTATTTTACTGTCCTCCGGCAATAGGGCAAAAAATTGTCCTTTGAACAATAATTATTTATGAGGGTCCTGAGTTTATTCTCCTGCGCCATTAAGATAATTTTTATGAGGTTTTTACGGCCATTTGTCTCCGGTGCACGCCAAAGCAACATCCGCGGCCGAAAGAGTTTCTCGACTTCATAAAGGTACGAGATGGACAGTCTTCTCCAGCGCGCCAACCGTCCTCGGCAATAAGCGCGTAACTTAATGAATTTATCGTAAAAATCCACTGCACTATCCTCCGATGGTACTTACATTTTCGACAAATGTGTCATTTCGTTTTGGCTTTGATTTAATTGGGAAAAAAGAAACATTAGTGGCGTGTAAAAAATGCCAGTTTCCCTGGAAAAAAAGTCATGCTTCGACCGGTTTCGTAACGATGATGACGAAGGCGGGACATAACTCACCGCTTCGATTGATGGGCGAGTTTGGCATTTTTTCCTCTGATATCCTATGTGATGGGTTTCATTTTTAATGATAGTTGTTAAGGAATTAGTTTTATCACTCTTTTCAACCTCTCAAACCTTCGGGGAAGAATCTTACAGGATCTTTTAACAGAGGTTTTAAAATCGAATGGATTATTGTATGGTCTTCAAACAAAAATCGGAAAATTTCATTTAAATCTCAGCATATCGTAAAAGAAATAATAACAAAATCTAAGAGACAGAGAACTATTATCAACAATTCTGTTTCTTTAAATTTTCAGCTTGGAGTTCTGCGAGCATGGACTTTATTTTTATCAATGATATATCTAAACATTTTAAATTTTTTAACTAAACAAAAAAGACATTCATATCGTTAAGAATATTTACGTACTTTATAAAGTAAGATTGCTCATTTAAAATTTAAAAGATTAAGTAGAAAAATTTACAAAATTATTAAATTTATTGCGAAAGTTATGAATATTTATTAATAAATAATAAAATGTAGAACTGCGTTTCAAAAACTTAGCTTTCAATTTTGGTTGCCTATGTAAACGAATAATTTTTAGCTAAATTGTGCAACTAATCAAAGAGGAAAATGTGTTGCATCAAAAATTTATAAATATGTCCTATATGAATGATATATTTTTAGTAACGAAGGGCTTTTCAAATGATGTATATTGAAGAATTTTTAGAAAAGTGAAAAAGTTTTTCGTTCGACTGTATTATTATTAATATTATTACAAATTCATACAATATTTTCTTTACTAAGTATGTTCATATATGTAGATTTATAAATAGAAAGTCAATTTATTTACATTTAGTGGAGTGTACTTTGCGAGTTTCCATTTCCCATGAAAAGTGGTCAAAGCTCAACAGGACGCGCGGCTGGAGTGGTCAGATAGAAGCAATTGACGAAAATTAGTTAGCCAGCGAAAACAGGGACAGGCTCCGCCTGGAATGCAGAGCCTGGAACAAGCAGATAAACGAAATCTTCGGCTCTAGATCACTTCCTTATCGCGTCGCTAAAACAAGTACTAATTAGCTGGAAATGTGCAACAATGAAGCGCCACTTGCGTCCGTACCTCCGCGACGGCGGCGGCGGCGGCGGCTCTCGGGCGCGGAATTGCCCGGCCAGGACAATTCCTCAGGTGGACTTTTTGCCTGTGTTGTCAACTGTTCACGTCTCAACTTTAACACCGGTTGTGCGAGAAATAACAACACGATCGCCACAAATAACAAACTATTAAGCGACAATTATGTAAATCCCTGGCGCGTCTCGCCGCGCCGAGTGCGCTATGCACGGGAAAATAGATAAAAACGGCTAGGAGTGCAAAATTAGCCGATTGAGACTTGTAAGATGGACAGAAACAAACAGCTCGGACAAACCTGGCTGCCCGAAGTCCTAGGGGCGAATTCACCTGGACGAGAGACAAGACAATCGCCGGCCAGGGCCCCAGAGCCCCCGGAGTCCCGGAGTCCCGGGGCCCAGGGCCTGCAGGGCCGAGCGCTCGAGGCTCCAGGCTCCAGGCTCCAGCCAGCCAAGAACCCTTTAAAAGGCAGAGAAAAGAGAACAGAATTTATCCTCGGTAGCCGATCGCGGCGCGGCAAAACGACGACACCGCGGCGAGAACAGAACTTTTTTTTCCCTCGCGGAGACCAAAAGATCAAAATATTTTTTTAAAAACTCCTGAGAAGGGTGCGCAAGCGCACAACTCAAGGCTTGCTCGGTTCCGCGCGCAATCGCACCAAACAAAAAAATAAATAAATAAATAAATAAATCGCGAAAACGACGACGACGGAGGCATCGACAAGACCTTGCCAAAGCCACCGGTGTTGACTGAAGACCCGCGGAGTGATAGAGACGCCCAGCGGCCAGGTAGCGCACCTCTCGTTCTTCGCGATCGTGCTGATCGTTTTCGGTTCAGCCTTGTACTCTACCTTTCGGACATGGAGAAAAATTCTTACAAGTCAAGAAGTTTTCTGGCTGGCATCTCCGGGGCGACAACGAAGGGCCTCCGGCAACAACATATTGCGCCATCAAGACGACATTATGGCGGCGAATTTGAAAATTAACTACAGCAAATGAATTTCTTTGAAAGGACTGCAAAAATGAGAAAATGCAAAAGGGGGCAAAAAGGCGGGTACCTACTACCACCATTGGGGATATCGGGTGCCCCTCTCGCGACATCATTCAGGGACCCAGGGAGCAGGCGAAATGCCGCACACAGACCGATCGTGGGAGTTGGCTGCGCTGTTCCCTTATAATTCTTTCGCGGGAATTAATTTTTCAATATGTTCCCGTGGTTATCCCCCGCCTCGATCGAACCACTCAACTATCTCCGATCCATGCAAATCCGAGATCGTAGATCTGCCTTTATTATGGGCTGCGTTTACGAGGTGATCTTCAGCCCCTGTCGAGTGGGTCTCGCGGCTCCTGGCTCCTGGCTCCTGGAGTTGGCTCCTGGGCCGTGTCGTCTGTCGCTTGTCCACGCCGTTGTCACGGAACCCCGAGCATTTTAATTGGCCGATTTATAGATTTAATTACGTATGCACGGACATTGAATCCGTGATTCTCAATAGCGGCGACAATTGGATACCCCGAGATCGATATGACGACGATACTCGCGATATATTCACTCCCCCCGCCTCATCCCCCTTAATACCGCCAAATCGTCGCGAATTGCTACGCAGCTCCAGCGCAGATGGGCTTCAGTTTCAGTCACCGCTCAGTTTTTAGTGGAGACCACTTTGGACCGTTTCCATTGATGTAAAACAAGATAACATTGCGCATATTTAGATCACAACTTTATGGACACCCGGTTATATCAGATTGAGTATTATGTTCGGGGCCCGGCATTCCGGCCGCTATTAGTAGGCCTTATTTGACTGGGGAACGCTTGCTGATCTTGTAATTAATTCCTAATGTCATCGGCTGTACCTTTGCTGCCAGCTTGGCCCGATCGCTGGCAGTGTGGTCGCGGCTTTAGACAAAAAATTACTCCTAGTCTCGGCGATCGGCGGATTGCACGAGCTCCATTTTAATAGGAGTTATCTCAAATTGCGTTATGAGCTGTTATCTGCTGTTATTTCTTATGGAAATCGGAAAATATGGCGAGACGTTGGTGCAACTGCTGCACGATCAGCTACAGGAATAGTGGAATTCGCTGGATACTGAGTCGCAACACATATCGACCATTCCGCGCTTTTTTTCGTTTTTACACCTCTATGTCAACTTAGGGAAAATTGCATTTGAAAAACATCAAGAATTTTTGCTGGCAACTTAATAACATCGGGTGTAATTTCAACTTAAGCGTGGCTTTACGTCTTATTGAAAATCGCCGAGTTTTCAACTTTGCCATGTAATACCATTAATTTGCTCATGTAAATTTCAAACCAATTATTTTACATGTACATTAAGAGTTTTGCCAAGCATTTAAAAAGACAGGCGGATTTTGTTAAGTGTGTTTTATACAGGCATCGATGTCGACGTTCAGAAAATTAAAAAATGGAGTTTCTCATATTATCATTATAATAATTAACTGAATTTCCCCAACATTGTATGTAAATTACTTTTTTCGAAAATCGAAAATCTTTATTGGAACTTCAAAATTATTTCTATGTATAACAAGTCATTTACTTGACTCCGACGGTATTCTAATCTATTTGAAAACTGCTTTAAAATCTCATTAAATTGATTTCTTCTTCTAAATTGTTTTCATCATTAAAATTTAGAGTCCTACATACATTATATTACTTGTTTATTAATTGCAAAGAAAAGATTTAGTTATTGAAAAAATTATTTAGCATCGCTCTCCACAAATTTATAGATACAAGGCAGAACTATCAAACTTTATATAATATTAATTATACATAAAAATCTCTAGCGTGTCACAAATTTTGGAACTTTAAAACTGTGCTAGATAAACCAAGACCACACTGCTTCCGCGGCGCTTCAAAATCGTAAAACGAATCTACTTATTTAAATTAAAAGTACATAAATTCATTTATTTTCTACAACGTAAAACAAAACTCTCCTCACAATATCAATGACTGGATGTTCAAATGGGTTCATAAAATTGAAAAAGGGACTAATTTTTATTTTATGCATATAAAAGATTTAAATACCATCTCAAACAGGAATAAAATCAATGATGACAAAGCGTTTGTGGTTAATTCCTCAACAAGTTTAATCGTAAAACGTTGACAAAAACAATGTAAGATTGCGAAGCTATCTTAAAAGTACCTAAGAATCTCCCGAGCGTTTCATTATTCTTCTATTACATTCATTGATATGTTGTTTTTACATTTTTATATCCAAAATGCTGGTTAATTACAAAATAAGATTTAATTTAAGCAATTAAGAAAAATCACTTGTTCATTTTTACAATGTTAAAAGAAGAAAAACAAAAATACCGGCTAAGGATGTTGCTCGTCTATTAAATGAACGAGTTTAAAAAACCAATTGATGAATGTTTCGTTTGAAGGAGCTAAGCCGATCTCGTCTGTCGCCATAGAAACTCATAATGCAGGTTCGAAAGCTAGTTCCCTTTCTTTAATTGACTTAGAATTAAAGGTAAACTCATTTGTTAATATCGGTCTCGTTTATTTTAATAGACGATGGAAATGAGTAAAACTTTTGTTTAATAGCTTAAATTTATATCCCACTGCCAACGAATTTTTTGCTCTTTAAAGATCAACGAAGTCTTCTTTTATTTTTATTAAAGCTATGTATGTATATAAAATCACCCACGTTCACAAATTATTGAAATTTGATAATAATTGGCTATATGCAAAATATTTCTTCCATTGTAACATAACTTAACGCTTTTAAAATTATTTTCTTTACCTTATATGAGGTGTTTGTTTGATCAATGAAATCCATAAGCAAAGAATGATTAATTGAGCTTAGAAGCAATTTTCGAAATGTTTATATTCTTTCTAGGATAGCACATACATATATACACGAATGCTCAATATTTAAAATACTAGAAAGACGAAATTTTGTGGAAAGATGAGTTGATTCGTTTTTGAGTATAGGGGTTTTTTGAAAGGGTGTGATGTATTCCATTCAGAATAAATTTTGTATGTTTTGGAATAATTAAAGTGTTCTCAAACCTATGTAGTTGCAGCTGATCGCTAAAATGTGAAATTTTCTTGCTGAATAGATGCAGAGTTGAAATTATAGGATTTTTGGGGCGTAAATTAGAAAATCACGCGATTTTCAGGGAAAAGTTTTGCCATGGCCGGAATTTATTTGCGCTAATGCTAGATTTATTTAGGACCCCGCCAGGATAATTCTGACACCAGCAGCTCCGCACGGGATTCCATTAATTCCGCGCAAGCAAAACTTTCCACCGCCAATAAATCACTGCACTCCAGCCGAATTATAGGCGAACAAAGTTCTGGGGTAGTACATTACCGTCAATATGTGAAGATATAATTCGTTCGATAACTCAGTTCCTCCGCACACGGCCCTGCCCCTTCCACATATGACGGGGTTCGGGTCCTTCGAACCCAGCAGTGAATTTCTTAGCTAGGTCCTGGCGTGGGGGCTCCAGGAACCTGCAAGTGGCCCGTAAGAAAGTCGGGGACTCGTAATTAGGAGCTGGGGAGCAATAAAATTTCCGATATGTGTCGGTGAATATGGAATTGGTGATGTACGGCCACCGCCTCTGTGCCGCTCTGATAAGAAGGAACTTTGGTCCCCCTAGCAAAACTCGGTCTGCAGCATCCCTTCGACCCTTCGCAGCGGCCGGGAGTAATTAATCCCGATATGGTGCAGACCGAAATCTCGAGTCCGACCATCCGGCCGCTAAAAGTATTTTTCCTCGGAATCGGACTAATCCCAGTCTGGGAATTATCTTGGACAAACATCTGAACAATGCCGCGCTCCGCTGGCATCACTTCCCCATTGCGGCCGGCAGCGCGGCCCCAGCCCGGTCTGCCATTATGGAAAAACGCTTTATGCATCGTCTTCTCATATAAATTAAAATTGATTCGGCAGTAAATCAAATTCCATGATGACATGATGTCATATCTCGCCGGTGTGCTCCGGTGCGCATTTATTCCGCGAGACCGCGAGGCCGCGTTCCGCGATGCGCGATCAAAGCGCACCGGAGGACCCGAGTGTTGTCCCAGGGATGCTGCGCTATTGAAAAGCATTCAAAGACTTGACCACTGGTGGCAGGTAGCAAAATGCCTCGCGCTTTTCGATAATATCTGCCGGGAATTGATATTTTATCAGTTGATCACAAAATTATGGCGCACCGATCATAATGCCGGGTGTGACCTTCAGCATCGTCGCGGGAAATATCGCGGAGCGTCTATCGTCGCTAAGATCTCTCTTGGTGAATGCATAAATTCATTCAAAATTCAAAAGCGCTACTTAATGGATTCGGTTGATTTGTGGGCGAACACGAAAGCGGCGTCAGGTCGGATAGTGTTAGCTATTAAATATTATTGGTTTGGTGCTTTTTAGGGAAGTTTTATGGGATCACTTAGTAATTTTGGTCTATTATGGGAGTTAAAACTGTTCTTTGTATAAAACAGAGTGCATCAATATTTCATATTTCTTTTTAGTTTTTTTATGAATTGCTCATTTATCAAATAAATTTTAGTCTGCAGCCGAAATGTGGAAACTTGTGTTGTTATACCCAAATTTTAAATTCTCGATAATTCTTATTATAAATATCTTTATTAGATA
Source organism: Tolmerus cingulatus (assembly GCA_959613345.1). Taxonomy (NCBI): domain Eukaryota; kingdom Metazoa; phylum Arthropoda; class Insecta; order Diptera; family Asilidae; genus Tolmerus; species Tolmerus cingulatus. The sequence goes on along the minus strand of OY390707.1, from coordinate 11,214,658 downwards.
CTATCAGAATTTAATAATTTTCGTCGATTTCATTTTCGACATTTAACTAATTAGAAGTGGAAACAGAAAACCATATTTTAGAAAATCATTAAGAAGCTTAAGTTCCTCATAGAAGCTTGAAGAGTGATTTAAATAAAAGCCTAAATTCCAATCTGTAAATACAAAGTACTGAAACGGTCAAATTCAGTTCAACGGAAAATGTTTGTTTATTTCCCGAATTATATAAAGTTAGTCTATTTTCTTCTAATAAAACGATAATCGCTCATTTAACATTTCCTGATTTCTAAAATATATAATATGTATGTGTTTAATTTCTTTTAAATTTAAGAAATTTAGTTGTGCAAACATACAATCACGATCAAATGCTTGCGTGATTCAATTAAATAAGGTAAAGTAAAGAATATTTTATTTATAAACTTAAATGGCTTTAAAGTATGAAATAGTTCTAGACAATTGTTTAGAATGGGTTTACCTACTGTTAAAACCCTAATTTAAAAAACAAAAAATACCTTAACATAAATTCAGGAGTGTAGCTAATGACTACCGACTGTGGTAAAATATTTCCCTAAGGAGTCGCGTGAATTTCTAATTTACGTTCTAAAATCCCACTTTTCGCGAAAAGCCCGATGCCTTGGCCCGCTTTCCGGTGAAATTTTTAATTGTCCCTCGGTAATCACGAAAAATCAGACCGAATCAATCGGCGCTATCACGCAGCCCCCATCTGAGTGAAATTTCTTTCGAAGAGGGCGGAATGACATCCCTTTGATATATCCTTTTTGTCCCGGGCTTGCACTTGCACCTAAGCCGGGGTGGAGGTATTGCACAATTAGACGAAAATTTATGGTCCTCTCACCTTGGCCACCGCAACAGTCCGACGAGAACCATAAACTATCTCCCGATAGCGATCAGCCCCGAGCGAAACGTACAAAAGTCGGTCGTCCGTTGAAGCATGCAATTTTATCCTTAGATTCGACCATAAATACAAATTGCATAATATTTCCATTTGTCTTCCACCCCCTGGGCAACCCACCCCCGTACGGGCAGACAGACAACAGCACCGCGCTGGCGGGACTCGGGAGATATTTTCTAGATACACCCAGCTACAGCTACGTCTGCGAGCAGCTAGACTGTCTCAAGCGATCGGACAGGCGGGGGATTAGAGCCAATTTAGGGATTTAATCAAACCTAAGTCATCCCTCAGTTCCTCGAGATGTGATATGTTCACCCCCGGGCAACTGACGTGCATGTCTTCAAGGACAATCAATAGAAAAATCCCCGATAGTCGAATGTTCGGGGGATCCCCGGAGTACGCGACACGTGCCCGCATTTATGCCGGCCAAAATTAGCCACTGATGGCCTATCAAAATATTTTGACAGTGGTAGTTATGATTTAGCGCTTCCCGGGCGGACCGATGACGACACGGATGGATATCCGGGCTGCGATGACATAATCCTGTGCAGGGTACATCAGGGCGTGACTGCAACTGGGACACGCTCGGTATTGTTCCCGGCGATTTTTAGATAAGCGCCTGAATAATAATTTATTTAAATAAGGCCACCGTTCGGGTGGGTAATAACTCATTTTGAGGAATTAACTGATGTTTTTATGGTGGTTGGACTGGAAATGGATTAATCATTTAATAATAATCGTCCTGTGTTTTAATTAGCTTGATATGATATTATAAGTACCAAAATTTATATTTATTGCATAAATTGTAATGCTTCGTTCTATACATACATATGTTAATATGTATGTATAATAATTTATATAATCATAAACAATTCAAATCTATTAGCACAGAGTTATGTTTTATAAATGAAATAATTTTCGAATCCCATACGATTTAATTAATCTATCTATGTAATGTACAATTATTCACTTGAAATTACTTCACCCATTAAGATGTCATCAAAATGATGAAAACAAATCTGAGGAGATTTCTAAAATAACTCTCAAGGATTTTAATGAAAGTTCATTAATCTGTAGTATATTTATCTTCTTGAAAGCTTTCTAACAAAAACTTGTTATTTTCTAAAATAAAATTCACTCTAAAGAAAAAACAAAGTCATACTTGCGAATTTGTTATTCTTAAAGAGGCTATCCATTTAATATTGTAATATCCTTATTCATTTTCAATTATCTAATCAAATTCGGATGTACGTATATATATATATATGTATTTTGTATTGAATGATTATATCATTGTCATATCTCGTATCTTAATCTTACTTTTATGTTTTAAACAAAATCTTATTACATTTTAACTGAAAAATTGTTGCTTTCAATTCAAACGTGTGTGCGGGTGCGGCCAAGAAACAGTCTTTTGAAAAAGATCGAAAATTTTTACTTGATCTTAATAGACGCAAAATTTGCCAAAATGCTATTGTAATTTTAAGTTAAGTTATTATTTTTTTACCCACCAATCGTTAAAAATTAAATAAGAAAAAAAATTTATAGTTTGTACCAAATGTTTTAAACATCGTCGACTCTATATTGAATTATGAAAATTTTCAATCTTCAATTCTCCAAACAAAATGTTGTAATATACGGGTATATGTATATTGCGTATGCTCCCTTAAGATGAGAAATGCTTTTAAGTAGAATGAAACATCGACTGGTACTCTGATATTTTTCATCTCTACCCCGGACTATAAGACTAATTTTAATTCGACTGGGTGAAACACAATCGCGATCTTTGCACAAAGCCTCAATCTTACCCCGGTTAAAAATCACTCCAGCCCCTTCCTTCGACTCCCAGTGACACATGAGTGACACTTGAAAACACCGGGACCGGAGTGCACGGGCCGCGACATCCAGAGATTGCGTTTTGATTCGCCCGCCGACGGTATTAAAAATGTAATAACGCAAATAGCTTAACAAGTGCCCGGTTTGATCCCGCATATGAAGCCGCGTACCCAGCGCCGGGACAGACCCCTTTGAACGATTTATTCGCTCCGGGTCTGAGGTGAGCCTGTCCCGAGATCCATTCAAATTGACGGATATCCCATCTGGGATTTGGCCGACTTCTTCGATAGACGAGTCCGGTCCGGGTCGCCGCCGCGCGCCAATCCAAGCCCGGCCGGCCATTAGGACGTCGCTCCCTCGGGCACTAATTTCTAGTACGGTTCGCCGGGCCGCGGTCAATTTCCTTATCAAACAATTTCGAAAGTCAGTCAATCAGGCCGGCCGTCCATCAGCCACCGGGCAGGGGAGAATTATGCTGGTGGTGGCCTATTTGAGGTCCGCGGAACCTATCATTACCGCCGCGGCATTAGACGAAAATTCGCTGGTCTTGAGCTCCTTAAGTGACAAGAAAATGCACTTGCGACGGGGCCCCGTGGAGCCCCGTGGAGCCCCAGCGCCAATCATAGGGGCAGCGAAACAAAATTCGCTCGCTTTCGATCCGTGCCCGAGTCCGGACAAGTTAATGGCACCGGCAATTACCTTTTTGCTTGCGATTTAATAAAACCGCGGCCTCGCACCGGTTCCGTGACGGAACCCCTGCGTCCTGCAGATCCACAGCATCCATGCAAATGATCTGTCGCAATCGGAGATGTCAGGCGCTCTGCAGCCATAAATCATAGCTCTCCTCCGACAACTTCATGGAATTTATGCAAATCTGAGCATTAATATCGCACAAGATCCGTTATTAGGCCGCGAAGTATGTACATATATGTATGCAGAAGTCGAAATCGCAGTAATTCTTATCATTGGTCATAAAATCACGACTTCGCTAAGTAGGGTTGCCACCTTTTCATATAAAATCAATAGTATACTCGTATGAGCTATGCTACATGAAAGAGTTGTTAACTTGTTCGAATCGAAGGCACGTAATTATAATCGTAAAAGTCAAAAATGGTCAATCAAGTCTTTCATTTTATACAAATTTATGTTTATGAAGAACATTTAAATTCCATTTTTCCATCATTGATAGAATACGAATATTTAGAATCAAAATTTTCGAAAAACTTTACGAAACTTTTAAAAAACATCGTGTAAAGTGTTTTAATCTACATAATTTTAATATTAATTAAACATATATCAATTTTTTAATTCTATAGGAAACGACACACAAACTTTTGTGCATATTGAACGACTTCGGTTTCTTCTTGCAATATGAAATGATAATCAAACTGTTTTGAAATAAAAACGTAATGCAGTTCTCTTTATAAAAGTTTTTAGTTTATTAGTTAATTGTATGGTATCGCTATCGAAAAATTGTATGTTTTAGTAGTTTACAAAAGGCCGTTTTAAGTTTATATAATTTTTACATTAAAACTGTCCTTGCAAGTATATTCAATTTAATGTCCACGTTATTCAATTGAAAAATGAAAATACAAGCAAATTCAAAAATTTAATGTTGAGTGTCCTTTATTAACGTTCTATCCTTAACGCCCTTTTTGTGAAACGTGAATGATCGCGTAGTGAGCATTTAGCCGCCCATATTTAATATGATTTTTTTTGAAAATAATAGTTAAATAAATTTACAATGAATTTTAAAAGTATGTAATAAAACATAAAGAGAGTATTTTAAAAATTAACAATGTTTTAATCATCTCTAATATCATGCTTTTAAACAAAAATTTGAAAAATGGAATGATGGGAGAAATAAACTTGAATTAAGTTTTTTGTAAATTTTTAGCCCGACTATATCCTTGGTACTACCTACTATACATATATCTGTTGGAAATGAATTTTATTTAATTATACTTATATGTATTGTACATTCTTCTATTTCAAATGTAATTTAGAGACCTGCTAAGGTCTATTAAAGAAAACTTTAAACTATTTATGTAATTGAGTTGCAACATTCATTAGTAATGTGCTACCTTTCGAAAGTTAAATAAGGCAGTAAAATACGCCTGAAAGAAGTACGGGTGGTAACTCTATCCGCCATTCATACGAGTGCTTTACTGGAAATTCTCATAATCGGCGATATTTCGCGATCGAAGCATGCAGGGCCGCGAACGTTTGCGGTTATGTCGCGATCGATCGCGAGGGGGGTGGGGGGGCAGCAGCACCCCTGCGAGCCGCCTAATTAAAATGCATGCGCCATAGACGAAATTAAGCCCGCGAGTTGCTGCTTTGTCTGTGCCAGTGGAGGCGCGCAGAAAAAGGGCAAATTTGTGCAGAAGTCAAAAAGACAACGGCGGCGGCGGCGCAGATAACAATTTCGCGAGACATAATGGTCATGTTCGGCTGATCGTTAAGGCAAATTCGAGACATCGCGACGATCGATCTTGTCTGTCTGGCTGGTGGTGGTGGTCGGGTGCTCCGGTGCCGCCGCTGCCACACGGGGCGCCAAGCGGGGGCCCCGCTAAAATTTTACTCAACAATTGGTGAAATTTGTCCCGCACCCTGCCCGCCGTTCAAATGACGCCTCCGTGCTGAATTTTAATATGTGCTGCGTTCGCTTAAAATGAGATGCATTCGTCCGATAAAACGCCTGCGAACAGTTAAATTTCACGATATGACCGTCTAGGATCATGCTGCGGTAGGTATCGAACAAGTATCAATCATATGCGGTGACAATCTGCGAACGCGGCCGCGAATGTTGCTAATGGGTGGCCGCTTACCTGGAAAATTTTTACTTCGTTTTCTCGATTTTGTGAAATATTACTCCGCGGGAGACACTTGTTTTAACGAGCGGTGTCTGTAGTTCACCGGCGATTTGACTGCAAAAAAACTAGGACCAGTGCAGATTATGAAGGACAATACTTGGCAAGCACGCAGCACTTTGCATCGATCAACCTTCCTATTTACTTTACCTGGAAATCGTGGATCTGATTACACCACGCAGGCAATTTTGTGTTTAATAACATTTCAATATATTTTGCAATTCAGCAATGAAATTAAGTGATAATTAAGTTTTACATATAGGTTAGGTAATACCATATATGATAATATACCGCAAAAATATGAAAACAGACTAATAAACCTAGAACTTGAACTACAAAACGGAAATAATAAGCTTGATAAGTTTTTTCTATTCGTATGTACGAAAATGTATTATGCAATTATATTTAGTTGTAAGGTTGACCTTTTAAAAAGTTTCCTGCAAAGGTTACCATTTTAATATTTGTAGGTATGTTAATTTTGAATATTTTTGCTATTTCGAAAAGGATCCACTCACTTCATAAATTACGATATCTAACTTTAACTCCGGACCTAAATTTTAAAATTTACCCAAAAATGCTTAATTCTGTAAGGTTTTTTCTTCTATAATCGAAGTCTTTAATATGCAAAAAAGCGAGAATATTTTACTCCTAGAAAGATTTATGTCCCAAGATTTGACATCCATTTTATTTTGCTATTATTCCTTGAATATTGTTTCTGGGGTTGTTTTGAAAACTTATAAAATCTGGTTATACGTAAAGGTAATAAATCATTTGTTAACAATTTAAAACGAATTAAGGTAAAGGCAATCAATTATCGATTTTAGAATTTTTTCTGTCAATTCAAATTTTAAGGAAAAGATTAATTTGAGTTTAAGTGAACCATCAATTTAATTAAGAATTTTACAGTTTTTATTTATTGATCATATTTCCAAGACTTAAATAATCAATTTGATTTGAAATGCAAAAATGTCTGTTAATTTATGTAGTGCAATTAAATGATAACAGCTGTAGGAAAAGAATTTATATTTTTTACAGAGAATTACAAAGAAAATCACTAATATGTAAATGTTATTTAGTTGCTAAATTGATTTATTTTACAGATTGTTTTCAATCCGATAAGCTCAAAATATTGATTAAACATGTAAATGGTAATTTTTCAAACACCGCAACGCCCCAACTAATGCTTTTTTATTTTTACACTGAAATACTCGTAATTCTTTTAATTTTCGTATGAATTATGAATGTTGAAAAGCCAGTAGAAATGAAAATTTAAAGAATACACTGTTTAAGTTGACAAAGAACTTCAATAATGAAAAAAAAAATACATTTTGAGAAAGATATTGTATAAAATTCAAACAGCAACAAAAGCAAAAATAAAGACGAAAGGATTAACCAAATTAGTGAATTATTGTGAATAGAAGTAGTAAAAGAGATCCTTTTATGATAGTACAAATTACTTATTATCTAAGCTCCCAACTAAGACTTAAAATTTTAAACTGTATCTCTTAAGTTTGTGTGTACTTTTTGTTTTTAATTGGAATTGTAACTAGTAAGGTACTTTCTGTGGTCAGGACCCTGGGACTTGATCGATCCGCGTCCGCCACGGCCAGAGTCCTTATCGCCGCATAGGAAATTTGTTAATTTCACTTCATATGAGCTCGATATCAAGATCATATTGACAGATAGCAGCAGCGCGGTCCACTGGGCAGCTGGACCACGACGACGGCGACGAGGGCGCCGCAACAACGGCCACGTTATTGATGTCAAATCTCGAGAGCGGCCCCACTATCAACTGGCGACCGCCGCCGTAATTCACAAAAGAGTTACGGCAGCCAGAGACTGATGAAGGAACTAACATCGCTTGATGGAAATAAATTAAGTCGAGTGCAACACTTTCCAGCGGGTCCCGGCCCGGCGGCGGGTACCCACACGAGCGCAAGTCGTGACTAATTACAGAAATTAAAACGCTGTAATTAATTATGTATCTGCGGCTGATATTTTTAGATTTGTCCCGGGGCCCTGGAGTACCTGCGATAGGTGTCTCCTCAAGTGGCTGTCGGCGGGGGTGGAGGTGGTGGACACGGTGCCGGGACTCCTGGACGTGTGGTGCCGGGTTCCGGTTCCAGCCCGGTGGACCACCTCCACCCACCATGCGGATGTGACGCCATTAAACTCTTCCCAGGATATCAATCCCGCGCCGGCCGGGTCCTCTGCCTCGCTGGCAAGAACAATGAAATCCATTTAAGGTAAATTGTGACGTTTTATTAAAATTGCAACAATGACACTTTCCTATAAATTCGAACAGTCATCCGGCTGCGTAATGGTCGGCCCGGGCGCAGATGGACAGTGGTCGGTGCGGTGGACGGGTTCGGGTCCAGGTCCGCACCCGGGCCGATTCGACGCCCTCCGAGGGGTGAGCATAATTTTTCAAAAGGAGACCTCGCTCGCATAAATAAAACCCAATTTCATATATGAGCCGTCAATTAAAGCATCGCCAGCGATAAATTATTTTCATTTATTTAACAGTGTCATATCAGGGACATGCCCGGCGGGGGATGACGCGTGGGCGGTGGTCCACGCTCGACGGTGGCTCAACCTACGGGAGATCGACATGATTACAGGAATCTGAGGCTCATCTGGCCAGCGGCGTTAAATTGCAAATGGAAAAAATCTGATGGGAAATGGGGTCCCGAAGGCAGGTGGCCGTCGAGGAGTTAAATTTCCCTGCCCCAAAATATTACGAGTGGTGAAAAGGGAATTTTAATAAATTCACTTTTAGTTAGCTTTTTACACCGTATGGAAGGAAGGAAATATTTATCTTCAATTTTAATTTCATGCCTTCCTACCTGCAATTTCTTGCTGCTCAGTCGAGTAATTATTCCGGAAATTTAACAACAAATGATTTATTTAAATATGTAATTAAAAGCAGAGTATGACAAGTTTATCAAAATGTTTTATTATTCGCAATATTGCTGTATACTATATTTTAATAGAAACTGATGATAGCGATATTATTATAAAAATTACGTATATGAAGATTAAAAGTGAACATATCTTTGGTTTATATTATAAAATTTATTGCATTTTAAAAATCATATACATATACTAAGATTTTCTACAAATGATTTTTTCACCAAAATTTTTCTAATCATCGAAATTTTGTGAACTACTTAAGTGTTTTTTTCACCAATATTTAAAAAAATAAAAATTCTTTTTAATATATTGCGAATAGATTTAACTTTCCAATTTTCATATTTTTACATTATTTTTGTGGTATATAAAATGTAGGTATTTATTGCATAAAAAGTAATGAAATTTCCACAATTACATACTAAAACAACATGGGATCAAATATATGGAGTGTTACATAGGTCCACACGGGAGGGTGGCTTACATAATACTTGTCATGCGGATTCAAATAATTCGTTCTCTTTTTGATTAACAGTCCAAACTAACTTTGTTCTATTCATTGACCACTTTACATAGTAATTTAAATATTATTAGATATGCAAATATGTTGTCATTCAAATCATAAAATTTTGCACTAAATGACGTGTCGACAATTCCTTCAAAGGAGGCTATAAAATAATTAAATCCTAATCCCAGTCTACCTCTTAAGTGGAGTTTTAAAAGAGTTAACGAAGAAATCGAGCCGGTGTGCGAGTCCGCGACAAGACATAAGTCGGGGACGCGGGCACAGCAGGCCGAAGCTTAATTGCTTCCTCGGCGTTGGGGCCCCGGCCAGCGGAGGCTCCGCGGGTCGTAAAGCAGCGCCGCCACAAATAATTTCTCCTCCTTATCGAATACTCATAAAAATGAGGCAAACGAATTGCCCCCGCGTCTCATTATTTCAGCGGTTACCTGATTTGTGTCAGCCGGAGTGCGTAGCAACACGCTCGGCCAGGTAAGGCCTAAATCACGAATGCAAAAATCTCGGCGGTCGCGATTCCATAACTTATTGATAACATAGGGGACAACGGGCGTAGTAATGAGGAGCGTATTTACGACGGCCGAAAAGGACCCGATCGCTTCCTTGTATTTAACACGTTGACCCCTCGGGTCCAGGGGGAGCAGGTACTCCTCTGGCTCCGGATCCCGGGGCCCCTTATCGGGTCCAGCTTAAAATTAACAAACACCAGCGCGCCAGGAGAACCGCGGCCCGCTGCAGCGAGAGTCGATCTTAAGTGCCAATCTGTTCGTCAATGGTTTATGAGGCCATTAATAAGTTCAACAACGGCAACAAGATGCGCGGATTCGCGGATTCGCGGATTCGCGGATTCGCGGATTTGCGGATCCGGGGGATCTCGCGGATTTTGTGATAGTTGCAATGTCACTTGCGGTGCACTCACTCGGCGGCTGCATTCCCCTTTAAGATCGGCGCGCTCTCGCGGAATGTCGTGGCCGCCAGACATGACAACAGAATTAAGAATGCGCCCAGTGGACATAAATTAATTAAGGCGCTCGGACAGTGTCCAGGCCGGGGTCCGAGCGGCTCCGGGACGCCCGCTTATAAAATGTTTAATTTCTTTGTTCGCTCCGTGAATCATCCCCAGGCCGGAATCCGCGCCCCGGTGAAGGTAAAATTCGCGGCCAATTCGCGTCAGTTTTCCCATGGGCTGGCTCTCTAACTCTTTCGTTTTTGAAATTTTTTTCTTCGTAAATCGATCACGTTCCAGCGCAAAATTTTTTATTATCTTTGGCAGTTGCTTTGGAAGCGTATGATTTTTTTTCGGTGGCCAAAATTGCGTAAAAGTCCGCAAAAATGGCGAAAAAAAACACGACCAGACGACGTCTATAAACTAAATCTGTCCATCAGCAGTCAAATGAGGCACTTAGAAATCCACCACCGTGGCGGCGCGCAAGTTATGTGAATGGCCCCGTTTCGGTGCGACGCGGCACGGCACGGACCGCTCAACAATTTGGCAACCGACACTTTGGCCGGTCGTGATATTCATAAATCCGCGGATAATACAGATTTTTACCTGAACGGGAGAAAAAGAGGCGGCTCTGGTATGAAAACCTTTTTTATTTTAGCTGCTGTTGGATCTTTCTTGAAATTTATTTGTCCGCGAGTAACAGTAGTAACGCGTTACAGTAGCCGTGGCGAATGTGCCTGGAATAAAATAATCGCGATCACCACGGTTTGATGTCTTCCGCAATTTGTTTTCTTGCTCAAATGCCCGACTACGTGTTTGGCCCAGGTACCTCTTAGGAAACGTGCTCTTTCTGCTTAAAGCCAGAACCTGAGAGATTGCAATTTTTGGAAAAAAAAGGCCCTCAATAGTGTCAAACTTTCAAAAAACAATAGTAAAAACAACACCACGATCATCTACCTATTACACCCCTTTTTACAAAAAAAAAACCTTATTAACTCTCTAATACTGAAATCAAAAAGCCTTAACTACAGTCAAGTAATATACTTTCAAATTTAAGCAAAGTAAGCTTCATTTGAAATCAAACAATTTAAAAAACTCACACGTACAAATATAGTAGATAAAACAACAAAAACCTTACAATAATGCAATAAAATTTAGAAATTAAACTTAAAACAGGATTTTGATTATAAAAATATGATTAGTAGTACTGATATGTGTTTACTTTGTAGAATTTACAAAGCAAATAAAAGGCTTTAATGTAAACTGGTAGGTTGCCAATTGGCATCGCCGTGATACTTAAGATTTTAAAGAGATACATGCAGTTAATTATATTTTATTTACTTTTTATTTTAAACTAAGCAAGTACTATCACGGGTTTTAGTCTAATAAGTTAGATTTCGTTTCTAGTAATTTTGCAATGCACCACATATGTATTATATGTAGTGCCTAATTTAATTTGATATTTTGCAGGCTGACGACTTTCACTTAATACTAAACTCCTATGCTTTTAAATGGTTTTTCAAGTAATACGCCACGCGTTATTATTATCGGAGATCATCTTCGATCAAGCACACTTTCCTAATTTATCAGTAAGTATTAAAAAAACAAATAAAGTAGATTGGAACATTGATGGAATTTTTAAATGTTTTCAATTATTCTCTCGAAATCTATAAGAAATGGTAGTTCAATTTGAAACAATTTTACCCATTCATACCTACCAGCATTACTTTTTAGACGTGCGAAGTGCGTTTTTCCTATTTGCGTTATGTTGATGAATAAAAACGAAATTAATGCCAGAAATATATGTTTTATGATTCTATAATTGTGTGTTGAATTTGATCCTTATTTTTCTAAATATCCATTTTAAAGATTGATGCTCACTTGACTTTTGTAGAATAGAACTAATTATAAATCTAGTTTCTGCAACCACTTCTAAAATTTACTTTCACAAAACAAGCAATGTTTTATATATAGAAAAATAATATTTATAAATCAAGAAATATAAATTGTTTCTAATTAAAATATTGTTTAAAGCTAATAATTTAATGGAAGACAAGATGTAAACAACGATCTCTCTAAACACTTACTGAAAACATTGTTAAACACAAAAAATTAGAAAGTATTTAAGGACGACCCTTTCAATAAAAACAGCTTTGCAATTGCGAAAATCAGATCAATTCAAAAATGTTGAAGGGCTCGACTTAGTACTCAAAGAAGATCCCTCCCAAATTAAAAATAAAAACGATGATCCCTCTCAGATAACCGGCGCATCTGGTCAAATATTAGACAAAAGTGAAAAGTTGCAGGAAACATTTTCATTTTTACTTGTTGACAGCGGAAGGGTGTTGTAAAAAACTGCAAGGACACCGGCCGAAGTGACAATGCAAACAAAAGGACGAAGGGAAGACGCCGCCGCCGATGTCACTGGGGTCCATATTTCACGGCGTCTGTGTCATCTACACGCTCTGATTCCCGCAAATAGTCTCTCCCGGGTGGGGTTCGCACTATCCGAGCTCAATCGGGACGATGACAAATATGAGGAATGGCATATGTGCAAACATCGCGGCGGTAATTGAAATGGATATTCCCGGTTCCCTGATTGCCGCCCGGAAAGGAAGACCCGTCCCCGTCGAGGGAGCTGAGGGTCGAGCGGGTCTTCTTCAAGAGTACTTCGAATTCTCAGCAATTTGTTATATTTGCTAGAATAGGGAGCGCGTTGTGCGAGTGGAATCTCAATTAAGAAAACTCATCTTCACAACTGGATCATCCTTGAAGATAGGAACCTTTAATCTTTCTGGGGATTCCTACATCGATAAAGGAAAACGATAAAAACAAATCTATTAAGACTCAAACTTCAAACACATATCTCACATTTACCATTAAAAGGCCTACAAAATACAAAGTCAAAATTATAGTAGCGAACTAGCGGAGAACGTTTTAAAAAATTTGAAGACATTACCCTACATTGACTACCTGTAATACCATGTCTAAAAAAGTACCAATTTCCATAACTTTTTGCGGTTTTAGTGTTTTGAATAGGAACATCAGGATGAGACCATTTTTTGAATATAATAATATATATATATATATATATAATATATAGAAATGTTTAGAATTTCGTGTATTCTCAATTTCAAAAAAATCGTACATGCTAAATATTTTTAAAAACAACTCAAACGCATATTTCATAACATAGATTTCGACATAATAATAATTGTGATATTGAATACGCTTAAAATTCTAAATTTCGTCTATAGTGTGTCTCTGGTATAACCTTAAAATTCTTCCATCCAGGAGTATTAAACATTCTGGGAGCCTTATTGGAGTACTCAAACAGATTTTGGAGCATTTTAAATGGATTTTGTTTTATATAATGAACATAACTATAGTAAGACCTGTTCGACGATATAAAAATTTATCTTTTAGAACAATAAACTTTGATTTAGCGGATTACCTTACATCGCGATTAAACCCATGCAAACATTTCAAATTTTAATTTTTCACGGTCTTCTGATTGTTGGCATTTCCTCCAATTTGAAACGAGGTTCTTAAAATCCTGAGCTAAATAAAACTGCACCTATTTTTTTTCTCTCAATAGTTATAAACTTGATTTCTTCAAATTTAATTTCTACGAATTAACGTCGACAAAAAATATATCTTATCCAAACTTCTCTATGGAAATTTTATAAAGACAAAATTCAACTTAAAAAATGCGGATCTGTATCTTAACCGATCCAAAACAAAAAATGTTTATTAATTTAATGAGATAATTTAGCATACTAAATTTCACAAACTCGTTTAAACTCCCTTAAACTGATCGAGATAAAATTTCAAGTGTACCATTTCAGCAATAAATTAATCAAGCTAGCTAATGACATGAAAAAACGACTCGACTGATAAAAAGTACAAGGCAAAATTTGAATATGAATGCGAAGACCACAAGTACGATAAAACATTTGCTTTTGGAAGAAATTATGTAACTTCCGATTATTGCATGATTTTCTTGGGACAGGAACTTCGTGGTTTTATGAGTTTTTAATTTAGAAATATTCCACGAAGCCGGCCAGCGTTAAGAACTTAATAAAAACCTTATCTAATTTTGCAGTCGTCGTTGGGATGGGAGAAGTTGTGGTTCTTAAAGTTTTATATTCAGAAGTAAACTGATTAAGCGGTTGGAGACGACGGGCAGGCGTGAGAATAACTGAAATCTTAAATGATTTTATGGGATTTTTTATCAGAAGAGTATCATAATGAGAAGAAAACGATTTTTTTTTTCATTTTTGTTTTCTGTAAAGCTTCTTTTATTACATTTTTTCATAGTAATTTTTAATAGGTACCTTTTCTGCTTCTTATAAGTATCTATAGTTGAATGTTTTTGGAGATTGAATATCTCTTCATTAAACAAATTTTGTTTTAAGTCTCCTTATCACTCCTATCTTTATTTACTTGTCATATGACGACACTTTATTTTTTCTTGTAATCCCGCGGTGCTACATAAACGCGTCGGACGATTGAGTCCTAGACATCTGGTACAAATCAAAATTTTTAATGAATTTCCAGATAATAAGGTGAAAGACGCATTCGTTTTAATGCGATTCAGTTAAAGAGACAAGAATTCCCGAAACCAGCATAACTGCCAATGCTAACTGGAGCAGTTGCTTCGCTGCGGGACTTCTAAAATGCCTCCGGAGCGGAGAAATTTTAATAACGCAAAAGAAGAACCCAAGAAGATTCGAATCCGGCGCGGAATTGGAAATGCAGGACAACTCGAAATAGTGCGCTAATTCGGTAATCCGAGTGAGTTCCACGCACATTAGAAGAGGCGGCCAAAGCGGAATCCGCGCGGCGACCATTCACCAGGCACGAAGACGCCCAACCTGGAACCAGTCCGACTCCAGGGCAGCCCGTCTGAGGAGCCTAATGAAGCGATCTGCGCTCGAGATCGATTGTGAACCGGGAGGCAGCCGCGGCGCGGAGCATCTGCAGGGATCATTAGTAATTCACCTGGCGTCTTGAATAACTGTCTCCGTAGATCAAATATTGCACTTTGCATAGACCCAAATGGATTAATCCGCTTAAAGCGGCCAGCGCAGCCCCGTCGCGGCGCTGCGGTCGCGCCCGGAATCGGACCGATCGACGAAAGGAGACAGTTTTGATCGCACCACTTGATCAATCCGCGGCCGTCCAGCCGATGTCCAGACCGCCGAGAGTCATGCACCCCGATCGACGCAGATGACACGCGGTAGTGGACCGCGTTAATAATCCGAGCACGAGGTGCATTAACACCATTCATCAACATATCGATGCGCGCATGCGCACTTTTAATATGTTGACGTCGCGATCGGCCTCTATGCTCCTCGCGGCCCGATCATCATTTTTCGCGGAGACCGCAACATTTCTTCTTTCACTATTAAGCGGATTCCAGTGAAGCAAAAATAAATTTTTGCGCGGAGAATGGCACAAAAGGCAGTGGCAGTGGTTTGCTGCGATCGTCGTCGTCGCTTGCCTTTCTGGAGCGTCTCAGAACGGCCGTCTTAAGCAGATCACCTCTCAACACAAACGCAAATAACTGTCATGTCGCGCAGGCATAAATTACAATTATGCTGCAGGCGCGTGAGTGTGCATACAAACCACACGGGACCAGATAAGGCCGCGCGGACATGGAGATCGATCGGAGATCGGCGAATGCGTGCCGCGGCCATCTATCGAAGAACTCGCCGCCGCCGCGGCCCGGGAGAGCTCCAGTTTGGTAGCGATCGATGACAGCATAAAGGCCGTCCGATGTGACCTTGGGTGTAATGCCCTCTTTGTTTTTGCGTCAATTTTCCAGTTATTTATGATCGCCTGCATATTGGCTACATGTGTGACGTGATCTTGGCGCGATCATTCGCGGCCCGGCCCCGCCCGGCTTGGGCCACGTACGCGCGCCCATCGACCGCGTTCTGACCGTTACTCGATTTTATTACGCGGCCGGCCAATTTGAATTCGCCGCTTGTCTAAGGAGCTATCAATACGCGGATCTCCACGGACTAGATAGCGACCTTTTTCGGTGGGGGGATGGATCAAAAAGTAATAACCATTCGCAGCCGATTTGGGAAATTTTGAACGGCCTTGCAGGTTCGCCCGACGTGGTCCCCATACAAAACAGGGAAAGTGGGAATTAGAAAAAATTATTTGCCAGGAGATGCGAAAGTATGTCGCCTTGCTGCTTACGAATATAAAAGTTATTGGTAATCAGGGAGAGAGCAAACCATATAAACCTTATTAAATTTTATGATAATACCAGGACAAAATAAGTCGTTGGCCAAAACCATCAAAAATTATAAGCTTCAAATCGTTAACTTCAATTAAATAAATACGTACTAACTACCATATAATCCTCGACTAAAAATTTAACAGGCCCAAATTATCCAAAACGCACAACGGCACGCCCGCTCTATGTAAAGTAAAATATTTAATTCTGTATTGAGATTTTAAAAATAAAAATGTTTTCATTGAATTCACAAATGGCCTAAAACGCACACTTTAAATTTAAAAACGAACGCTAAATTAAAGATGTGTTCGTTTTGAATTAATTATATATTACTTTTTAATCAATATGGCTTCACTTTTAATAAAAATATATTTTCGCTTTGAATCAACAGTTTTTCAATTTAATGAAAATTTAAAAATATTCGTTTTTGAATCTACGATTCTCAATCTTAGGTCTTGTTTTATTCATATTTATATAAATACAAAACTGCGTATATATTTAGTATATTAAGGAATTCCTCGTCCTTCTATTCATAATTTCTTTAAAACGTATTAAACTGCAATGTGGAATTGTACAATGAACATTAAATTGGGAATGAAAATCAGCTTGAAAAACTTAATAATAATTGATGATATTTTAGTGAAAGCATATGTGGAAAACGACTAGATACACTAATTAAATTTCTTCTTTCTTTCCAATTTTTCGATTTTATAAATAAATATTTCCGGTACAACGCTAGCCTTCCTGAAATGTGATTTCTCATTAAATAAATATCAAGTCTCGTTGGTAGAAGGCTCCGACTTGGTTTAACTTAAGACCTTCCAGTCAGTTGATACCAACAGCAAACTGCTCATTAATTGCTGATGACCCCACATTGGTTCCACATGAAGCTTGTCATAGTGTCAATATAATAAAGAAAGTTTATGTGAAACGTGTCGACGTGAAAATGCTAATGGAGTAATATATTTTTAATAAAATAATATCTAATGCATGTACATATTTCTGATAATTTCTAAATCATCGATACTTTAATTCAGGAAGGTTAACTGCCACTGAAATTATTTCCCCGGTTGAAATGTGTTTGCACTAATATCCATTTATTACTCAATGTTTTAACAATGTACATGACTTTTGCATTAAATGCGGTCATTTTACGTTCTTCGCACTTAGTGTCATAATGTTGGGATAATGGGATGCACCCTACGTGAATATATAAGAAATGCTACAAATATGCTAATCTTCATTTGCAAACATATTGTACTTCTTTCTGAATAAAAGTGGCTTTTCAAAATGTTGAATGGTAAAGGTTAAAAGATCAGCCATTTTATGCAGAACATGGTATGTGTGCTGTTTGAATAATTAAAAGTCATAATTAGTATAATTTCATTTTTATCAATGTACATACTTAAGGAATAATTACATTGTTTCCACACTTTGTAGCTTTTTAAACGCAACAATCGCTCTTTTGTGAACGAAGAATTTGTTGAAAGAAAGCATTTTTTGTTTAATGAACGAAAATATAAAAAATTATATAAATAAAGTTAATTTTGTTTTACTTGATATTATGAGTTTCGATTACAAAATAAAATTCTGGTGAGCTCTTTTCTCTAAGATTTAAAATAAAATTTCAGATTAAAAAACCTAAGGTGGATTCCAAACAAGTTAGTAACAAATATTAATAATGCGATGGCTCCTCTCTCAGTAGTTGATAGTTCATAATGTTTAATTTTTGGTGTGATCATTATTTTGTCAATCTTACTCACACATATAATGAATTATGATGAATATGTATTTAAGCAATTTCAAAAGCTCCCATGAGAATCGTTTTGAGTCGTTATCAGACTAAACTTTGTTTTATTGTCAACTCAAAGATCGTATTTTATTAAATGCAAAAACATGAAGTTCATTGGATTCCATTTCCAATAACTGATTTATGAACGATCGTCGGGCTTCCGACCAGAAGCTGTCTAATATACATAAAACAAACGTGGAATGTATCACTCCATGACGTCCTCACCTCGTCTTGCGACATTCGCGATATTATCGACCTATGTAGGTAATTTTCCTACGAACTCTCGCTCATTTCAGAAGTTATTGCAAATTATGCACATAAATATCGTGTGAAAGCACGCCACTCTTCTCGGCGACCCAGATCGGCTTTGGCTGGATAATCCACCTGAGATTAGCCACCAAAGTCGACATCGCGAGCGGGGACAGCGCGCCGCGGATCGTTCTGTGCCACTTCTGCCGAATTACACCCGTGCACCGGTCGCGAAACATATTTCAGTTTTTATGCTTATAACCAGCACGTGAATATAAATTATGTGTTCGCGGCCGGCTCCTCGTCATATTTCTTACATTTTCCCAACCTACATTCGACTCACTGAATATCAATGGCCCTCACGTTCCTTCGACCGGTGATCTCGCGGCGAATTTTTCTTAGTCGCCGTCAGGCGGTTCTTTTGTAACAGGAATGGCGCGGTGCAGCCGCCGCTGATGAACGCCGAGATCTGGTACCTTCCGGATGTAAGTTACTGGCCAAAATCGAGACATGACTCTGGCCCCCGCTTATGAGCGACATTCAAAATTGTTTACGACCTGGAAATTTCGACATATGACTCCTAACGAATGCTTAATTTTGCCATAAAAATATTAAATAAAGTTCGTGATCGAAATAGTCATGAGGCGGTGTTTGGCAGAACCGACAATAAATCGGGGTTTTGTGGACTACGTGGTTTCCAAAGATCACGTCAGATGAACTTATTTCTTTTTGAAACGCAATTACAAATATGAGCTAATTTTAGATTTATTTAGGATGACGAAGAAAATAATTACTAACATATATGAGTAATGCAATAGTATCTATTTCGAAGACATTAGAAAAAATTTGATAGACAACGAACATTTTCAAAATTCACTGATGAACTAATAACAGACGGAAAAGAAAGTGAAATACATTTTACGTTCAAATTCAGTAAGATATTTTTTTCAATCCTTTTATCCTGACGCCAAAACTGATATTACACTACAAATAGTCTAAGTAAATATGTCGATAAATTTCTACTTATATGGAATTTCTAAGTACCTACTTGAAAGAATGAAAAGAATTCTATTCGAATTTTCATTTACATATCCTGTTCACTATCGAAAGGCTACTTTCAGTTCGCTGTTTTACTACGCTTTAACTGAGCTCAAATTGGTAAGTTTTTTTGACCAGATTATATTGTCGAATTTTTCGCTCAGTGTTCTTTTCAGCCCTTACCTTAAATCGCAAATAGCAATCCTAAGGATAGTTCAGTTTAACATATCTAGGTTCTTCTGTAAAGGGTAAATAGGTAGATACAGATTATCTTAAATCTATATTAATAGGTATTATAACATTTTATTAATAATTCAGTTCATGATACGGAACAATCTTTTTAATGTTAACCAGTACACTGCAACTACTTCCGTGTACGGTGAAAGGTAAAAGATCTAGAATTGCAGAAAATAGGGACATTGTTTTTATTGAATTTGAAATGGAGTCCATCGACTTAATCCCATTTATACCAAATGGCTGTTGAAAGTCCAATGAATATCTGTACCCATGTTGTCTGCTCGAAACGTATCTACGCATAGAGTTCATTTTTACGCATTTACGTGGAACATTCATTCATATTGAAAGACACGAACTCAACTCGACGAACAAGTGGCAGCAGTCCTGGAGGACAACTAATGATTTGTCGTGCTCCGTCCTCATTTCCCGGGCAACAAATGAAAATTAAAGCAAGAAACGAGGCTGTCTGATGGGGTCTTTGGGGAATTCAAGCTGGACCAAGGCAGATCATTAAACGTCTAATAATCATTAGGTTGAGGAAAATTACATTAAGCTCATTAGAAGAAATGACCACCGACTGCTCACTCATCTCGGCCGGTACAAATCGACTCCCTGTGCATCCCGACGGCAGCTGACCCTATTTATCCCGGCTGGTCCAGACGAAACTGGGGGCGGCTGCACTCTTCCCAGGCTCCTCAGCCACCTTCCTAGCAAATGGATCAAACTTTGAATAATTGCCCAGCACGTGGGCAGTAATGGACCCACATATTAGGGCGAAATTATTTATGACATGGTCTAGTTAACCCCCAAAAATCCATTGACTCCGTCTCTCGATGCGTGCGCGCCCGGCCGCATTATAAGCCCATAAATAACACTAAGCCCGGCCGGGCGAGCTGCGAGCCGGGTACCTCGGAAAAATATGGGACAGGTACCACATGACGGGTTCAAAACTCCTTCGGTCCCCGGACACTTTAATGCTCCGAATATGCTAATGGCTTCACTTGACGTCTGTCAAAATATTAGTAACTGACGTCGAGTGCGCTGCCCAGCCGGGCCCCGTAACTGCCCATTGTTCGCATATTGCCCATTTCTCTCATATTCGACGGAGTTATGACCCACGTCACGCTGATATGATTTCGCCGTCTTTCCATAAAAATGGTAAAACGACAAGAGGAATGTCTCCTGGCTTTGTTCGCGCTGCGATCGCTTTCTGAATAGACGGATACGACGAAACCAATTCTGATCGAATGCACAGCGAGCACCTAGCGCTCCGCTGGCCGGCCCCATGGGTGACACACCTGTGTTTCTGTCATTTTTCGATTTTACGAGTTCCGACACAGAACGACCCGAGAGGTGGGCAACCGGAAACATATTTGGCCGGTTATGACGAGTTATGGGCTGGACTTATTTATTTGCATTTTTGAACACTTTTATTAATGGGATGCCCCGCAGATGTCAAAGGGCACTTTATTTATGCCTGCAGGTACATGCCCTTTCGAGCAATAAAGAGATAAGAAAACAATTAATGTAGGTAGGCGGAAATACGACTGCACCTTTGAAATCAAACCAAATTTAATTAGTTTTTCAAAAATATACTAACCGAGTAAAATAAATTAAATTCTGATTTCTACAAAACTAGATATTCTAAAATTTTGAGAAGATTATTTGATTTTAAGTATCCGCGGGTATTTTAGTTTTTCCTATCATCTAAAAAATAATCCACTTTTAGAAAAACATAAGCAGCCTTAAAGATTGAAAACAATATCAACATTTCAAATACTTTTCAGGTCTTCTACATCGCAACATAAAAATAAGGTGGTGCATAAAGATTTAGTAAAAACTAATTTTACTCAGTTACTTAGGGATACCTACCAAATTTGAAATGGTAATATACGATAAACCTCTGCGTACTAAACTTTATTGAATTTTAATTTAAGCTTGAAAGTTGATTCTATTAAATTTTTAAAATTTGGCACAAGGTTGTAAAATTATTTTGAAAACTTTTCGTCGCATATAAAACAAATATTTCGAAAAAACCTAAAAATCGTCGTAATTTTGTAAATTTTTTATAAAGGCGTTTAATTTTGCAATTACCAAGAAAAAACTAATAAGCCTTTTTGTAACAAAGAAACAAATATTGTAACATAAATAAATGAACTTTTTGTACTTTCGATGAAGATTCATGTAGAAACAATAATTAAATTTGTTTATATTTTAATCAAAAATGTCCAAATTCTACTTTGTTCTTTTAACAATATTAATTTTTTTTTAGTGTAGCCATAGTCATCAAGAATTTCTTTGGATACTTTAATATTAAATTGTTATGAGAAATCACCCGAATAAAATAGTACTACTTCTTTGATTACCTCATTTTTAGACCTGTTTCTCCGATCAAAATAGAATTTAATATTTTAATAAGATAAGAAAATCTATTTCATATTAAACACTCACTCGTATTTATGTGTTTCTAAACCGATTTTTTCGAATACGTACAATAAGTTTAAGGTAGTATTTCCTTTTTATTTACTTAACCAGGGGGCCACATGAAAACCTTTTACTGGGATTCAAAACATTTTCCTGGGGTAGGGCGTTTGCAATTTAATTTGAAAGATTAACTGCCCACCTCCAGCCGTTTGGGGGCCCTACAACAGCCCAGCTCAATCAGCTCAGACGATTTTATTACAAGAATATAAGGGCCGTGCGGTGATCATCCACTTTTATGGAAAAATGTCCGACTCTTTGTGGATATTACTTCCATTGTTCGAACAACATTGTTAGCGTCATCGTCGACACAATCCACAAAATCAGAATCGGAATCGAAATCGACATCGACATCGACATCGACATCGACATTGCGATGGAGCGCCGAGGCGGTCGTGGCGGCGGCTGCACGTACTGGCTGCATGCAATAAAACGAATAACCGAAAATCGATGGTGATAAATTTTATTAGGACTTTTGCTGGCCATTCCACGAAATGGCTTCGCCCGCAGAAAATCCAGTGGGTCCCGCACACAAATCAGAAAGTCACGAAACCACAAAAGTTACGAATCTTGTAAACGTATCTTGTCGAAATGGTTTTGCGAGTCCTCTGGGAAAAATCACAAAAAGTACATCGCCCGGACAGAAACCAGAACCACCACCGGGCACCGGGTGTAATATCCGACGGTATGGATTCGCACGGTCCCCTCCACGTAGATATTTCATACCACACGTAGCTCATGCCATTGTCCTAGATTTCTTTATGGTAATGGTCCTTGCAGTCCATTTCGTTTATGAAAATATACCACTCCGTGAAATGGACTCGGGAGTCTCGCAGTTAAGTTGGGGCGCCGGGTGCGGCGGGGAGCCCCAAACTCATACTGGCCGTAAACAGGACAGCTCCTCTGTCCGGTCTGGGCCTCGGTGGTGCTTCATATAAAATTCATAAAACGAAGAAGATATCCGAGAGGATAAATAAAAAGGAATTCGACCAGCCTGGGAAGTGCCATCAACGCCATCCCGCCCCCGCATCGTTGGGGGCTCCTTCGAATCACGTCCTGCCGCTGTGGCGCACACAAACAAACAGGACGTTCCCTCCAAAGTCCCAAGTTCCAGGACGAAGTGCTTGATAAGCAAAATTTTAATAGATTGAGATAAAAATATGTCCTATCCCCTGAGCTGTGATTCGGGAACCCACCCCAGCCTCCTCTTCCTCGGTATCCTCCTCCTTGCAGCTGAAACGTCGGATCTTTCTTACATCGAAAGGTGAAGGTGCGCTACGTGTCTCAAAAGTTTTTCCACTTTGTCCTGGAAAGCCACATTAAAAGCACGGAAGCATGTTACCGTTAAATTAAAGGATGGTGTCGGGAACGGTCAGAAGTTTCTTCCGGGACTTCCTGGACGCTGCTGGCTGCTGATTGGGAACTCCTGGGAGTCTCTGAACCCTCTGCAGGACAACTTTTGTCATAGAAAAATTTTAAGGATAGGTTACAGCTGCGATTCCGGGTAATTGGGTGCCGTAATTATCGCGCCTGGTCAACGACCAATACCGGTAAAGAAATAGGGGTTCCGGTGGAAGTCCTTTTCCGAGCATTGCACCGAGTGCATTATCTGGAGACTTCCATTCATTGGCGTAACGAGGATGGAATTTTCTCAGAACTTGAACAAGATAGGTAGGTATACCTTTATTTTCCAATTGTAGAAATAACACCTTATAATTAGCGAAAATAGATGCCGAACCCTTCAAAATTTAACAAAAACGGAACCATAAAATCAAGCAATACTGCTCTAAAGCAATAGAATTAAATACTAACATTATGCTCGTAATGTTTAATATGTCAAAAAATACGAACACAAATTGAAAAACAAATGTTTTATTGCCCTTTCTTTTTTATGGCGTTTTTGGGATTACTTTGGACGAAGTATGAAAATATCATATGTATACATATGTATTCCATAGTCGATAAAAGAACTAATAAATCAAAATCATCTAAACCAGTACTGTATGATTTATAATAATTAAAGAGCATCTCTTCGAAGTATTTTATGCTATCAATTATTAGATTCTCGAAAAATTTCTGAGGAATCAAAATAAAATTTATTAGTTTTTTTTATATATCTTCGAAATAGTTTTCAATGATATAAAGTATAGAAATATGAGAATTAAATTGGAACTAATAATTTGCTTTTAAGTCGGGGCACAGAGCTAAGTAAAGTGTATTCGGACGACTCCTTAAAATTTGTTTGTTGCTCGAATCTCATGAAATAGTACGATTTTATCTAGTACTCGAAAAGAAAATTTAGAACTGATTTTATTGTAAAATTGCGTTCATACAAATTTGGTATGCCGGAACCACAAATTTCCCGGAAACAATGCCTAAAATGTTAATTACATAAATAAAAAGCACTTTTCAAATTCTTCGCTGATTACGCAATTTAGATTATGTTTGTATCTTATAAAATATTGGAAAACATAAACTTAAAATTGTTTGCTTTCATCCACTCCATCAGCAGCATAAACCATATGCGTGTTAATTTCTTTCTGATAAGTTACAACCCCCATTCCATTCGGATTTACCTAATAATAATTTCTGCTAGGAAAAGAAGTCCATATCCCGCCATCACCTTAACATATCTCACCAAGATCCATTAAAACATCTTCGGCTCAATTCAGTCAATCCGCCGGCACATTTTCAACATGAAATTGACTTGAAACCCAGCAATCATCGGGGAATTATTTTTAAAAGTACCTTCCACCTCCGCCGCAGAGGAACGCATTCGATGATACTCTCACCGGGACGAGCAGATCCCCGAGGGATCGTTCGGGGCATAATTTTTCTCGCGCACCGCGTCTGTTATTATTTACAGTTAAACGGAGCCAAACACGGGCCCACTGACAGTGGCAGCACCGTTTCCGACTTAATGATCTAATTAACGCTATGACTCCGGAATTAAGATAACCAGGTGGCTGGGCGCGGTCATAAATCAACGCATTCATATTTTATGTGTTTATCGTTTATGAACGAAAACAGGCGAAACAGCCGTAAACAGGCGCGGCTCGGAGTGGCACCGATCCGGGTCCAAGATCAGCGATCCTCCCGCTGTTTACACGCGCCTGTCCGCGTGTCTCCCGTTTGATGTAGCAAAGCCGGGTTACACTACCCAGAGAAATTAGACGAAATTATGTGTGACTGGCTGGCGGGTGAATTTGTTGCAGCCCAGAAATAACCCGTGAAAAATGAGCCACCGCGCCCGGGAGCGTCCCGACCGGATCCCCGGGAAGATGACGAGCTGTCAAATTTAACAGCCGGGTCGACTTGCACGGGGTGCGGCACATGCCCCTTTGCTGCAAAATGACAAATTGACGGCGATGACAGAGATGACTTCGTTTAGGGCTCAGATTTGACCTTAGTCACTCAATTTGTCCCAATCCGGACGTCATTAATCATAAAACGGGCTGCGGCGAGGTGACGTATAACCGGGGTACCCAACTGGGATAAATTCAATCAGAATACTGTCTAAACGTATCCATCAGCAACCCCTGTTTTTTGTATTTCGTATTTGTCTAACGAACGAAATACTAACATTTCTTAAAACGCAGTTCTGTTCTTCGATTTTAATCACCTGAACAAGAGTTTTATAAATATAAACTTTTAGGGCTAATCATTTTAATGTCTTCTAAGATTTCTGTTTTTTGTCTGTATGTCGTAGAATTTGCATAACACACCCCGAAGTAAACGATTTTTTATATGCTTTTCTCTACTATTAATCGAAAAAGGATTAAATTGCTTTTTTAACAATAGCTCAGTGGTTATGATGGTGAAATTTTCATAGGCAGTTTTTAAGAAGATTTGAAAACGAATTTTTCTAAGAACCAAGTAAGGTCCAGAGTATGATAACTTAATCATAGAATCATTAGATTGTTGTACTTAGATCTGAGTATATCTCAAAATATCCAATTAAATTTTAAAATGAGCACTATTATTTTGTAATAATAGTTCTCTATTATCAAAAACATGAACTCAGTTTCGTTTTGAACACTAATTATTTTTCCCATACTTTCTTACTGACTGAGCAGCTATCGGTAAATGCAAATAAACGCGTAATCAATTAAAAGATGAATCCAATAATAGTAGATATATTTCTGATCAGAAAAACAATATAATTCTATTAGTTCTGAATTCAGATTTAAGTCATCAAAAACAAAATTCCCTGATATGTACTTTAAAAGTAGTCTGCTAAAATTCCAAAGCGAAACTTCAGAAATTTGTGGACATTTGTAGAATTTTCTCGAATTAGGTAGATCTAGCGTGGCAAAGCCCCAATGTAACTTCTTTATAATATTTATTTGTTTTGTTAAGACTCTCGCACACTTTAAATATTGTAGTAAATATAAATCATCTTATCTGGAATACATTCAGAAGGAGTGAGTGTGTTTACCAGAAGCTATGAGATGTGTATGTGTGTAGTTTTAGGTGTACTTTTTTTTTAAGTAACTGCATCGCTCTATTTATAGTTTTATTGTGGTAATTTTTTTATTTATCTATTTCTCGAAAAATCTTGGTGCGTGTGATTACATTACGTACTCGCTATTTACTCACCCTCCTCCTCCTCCAGTTTGCGTCGGGAGCACTGTAACTCACTTCACCACACACACAACCGGCGAAAGAACCGCTAAAACACGCGTAAACAAACACACGCGAGGAGATTCTTCGCGGCCGGTGCAACTCTAGATGCAACAAAGAAAAATGATTCGTTGACTTACCCGACATTTCCCGAATCCCGACAAATTCCGAGACAATAAGCAAACTTCATATTTACACTGCGAAACCGTGAAATTATTAATTTTGATTTTACAGATCTGATTTACCGATTGAAGCTAATCGCGCAGCAGCCGATTTTTAATTATTAAATTACCACTTGTCGATTGAGCACAACTCGCGCGACCCGGCGCACGTGACGACTAGTTGCCGACTGCTCGGCCGCCTGCCGAAAATTCCTCGCCGCTATTCGGCTTGCGATGGATAGAGAAACGCTTAGTAACTAAAAAAATTTTGTCAAAAAAAACTGATCTGATGGAGTTAGTGCAGTTAGCAACAGGTACTGCCATAAGAAGAATTTTTTCCTAGAAAAAAGGAGCGCCGCATTGGCTTAAACTTATTTAACCAAATTTTAATAATTTAATAATAACTATGAAACTGGAATAAAATTTAAGAAAACCTTTTTCTATTTTTAATCCGAGGCGACAAAATACATATTTAAAAACATAACTTATTAATTTTGAAAACTTCTTAAGCATTGTTAAAGTTATATTCGAGTCGAATGTACAGTCTAAAAATAATTTAAAAGAGTTAAAAGTTTTCAAACCCAAAATGCTTTAATAATTATGTAAAAGTGAGGCGAATTTTATTTAACTCATTTACAGCATTGTCAAATATTTTGAATATGAATACTTAATTAAACAATTTTTATGAGTGACGTTCTGGTTTTGCAATATCTCAAATTTGCGAAATAAAAACTTTTCTAGAAATTCTGTACTTAAAAAGCCAACAAAGAAATCAAAACATGGCTAATTTAATTTTACGTCAACTTTTCTTTAGAGATCATAAACATATTATTTATAACAATTATAAAATATAAAAAAAAAGGTTATTACAACTTTTAAAAAGGAATTACTTTAACAATTATGTTGTTTAATGTATAAAATTAATTAAGAACTTACCTTGTCACGTTTTGTAACACTGTAAACCACATTTTCTTAAAAACCAGAAGAAACCTAAAAATAATATAGGACAGGTTGATATGATAAAAATACGATGAGATTTCGTAAAATTGTTTTATTACTCTTTTATTCGTAATAATAATATTACTCGTAATAATTATCATTACACATTCTCATACTTTTTCTTTTCATCTATCTCTTGTTTTACAATATGTTCACATTAAAATAAAGTTAAAATAGAAAACATTTCTGATTTACAAATAAAGAAACGCGCCTGCCCCCAGGTGGGCAGCTCGAGAAACAGAAGAAACCTAGGGCTGTGCCACATGTCGTCGCATCGGTCACTAGAAGTAGTGGGGGAATACAGGGGGTCTGCGGGGACAGTGGACAGCTGGGTTTTTTATTTATTTTTTATGTTTTAAGTAACATCACAAGGACAACATATGAGACGCACTCTGCTCCATTTATTTATATTTTTTTTAATGTTTTTTTTCTGCTTTTTTATACATAATTTTGTAGGTTTCCACGAGTTGCTCAGTGTGTCTGTCTACCTTTACGTCACTACTTTTTTTTTACATACACATTTATTACACGAACTACCTTAGGGTTTAGTGCTTAAGCTAGGCGACCTGCCTCGGCCCTCCGGAAGGCGGGAGGTCGCTCGGGCGCACCGGAGCGCCCCGCCCTCGCTTTACAAATAAATAAATTTAATAAACTTTAATTGATTTAGACTTTATAATGAATAGTATCACAAATTTCCTTTTAAGGTTATGCTCTCATCTCGTTAAGTTAGGGTGTATGCTACTCGGCTTACGATTAGTATTTACAGGGCCTATGATTTTATGGATAGAAAGAGAAACAGAGTGATATTTGCTTT
This sequence comes from Tolmerus cingulatus, assembly GCA_959613345.1. NCBI lineage: Eukaryota > Metazoa > Arthropoda > Insecta > Diptera > Asilidae > Tolmerus > Tolmerus cingulatus. Next base: position 11,186,016 of record OY390707.1, on the reverse strand, counting down.
GTGTCTACTTCATTCATAGCGTTTTTGTTTTTACACTTTTACGATATTTTTTACAACATTTTTATTTTTTTATTATTTTTTACTTTTTATTTTTATTATTTTTTTTTTTTTTTGGTATCGCTTTAGGATGGTGAAAACATCACGGAGCCCCTATGCCCTCATCGTCGTCATATTGCACTATTTTTTATCTCGCCAGAGCCCCAAAGGTGCTTTCTTGGGGAGTATCTAAAAAGAATCCTACTAACCACTTCTACTGCGTCTTAAGAAAAACATTCGAAGAGACACAACGCATCGTCACACCATCGCAAAGCATTCGAAAGATACTTTCACCTACATCTCGCTAATAATTTTTCCTTGATTTGAAATATTATTTTAATATTTGATTTGATTCGATTTGAATTTTTGCAGTGTGCTACCCTTCTCTTTCCCAGAACAGCTTCTTTCCCATTAGCTTTCTTTTATTTTTGGATTCTTTAGTCGCGTCTTAGCATCATTTTTGTATTTTTTTCTAAATGAAAGGAAGTCAGTCTCTTGTCTCGCGTAATCACATGCGCTTTTTCGTGTCTTTGGGTCAAATTTTTTGGGTCCGCCCGCCGCGACGCCGTCGCCTGTCGGCGGGGCGTTAATCGGATCGATGTGAAGCGCACTCGGAAGATGATCATAAGATGATCATAAGATGATCAAAAGATGATCAAAAGATGATCGTGATCGTGGTGGTGAAGATGAGCAGCAGATTTTTCTCGTGGTGTGCGGATGGCGGGCCGCTCGCACACTCCTCCCTCGCCGATCGGTTTTATGCTGCTGGTGATTCGCGTGCTCCTCCGACCTTCTCTTCTTCTTCGCCGTGAAGCAGCAATGCAAAAGTGCGGTGAATTTGTGAATAATTAACTAAGTGGGGGCTGCACGATGGGGCATTATTCGTACTCTTCTTTCCAATTGTTCATCTGTTTTTGGGGATTAGAGAGGATTTATTAATTTCACTGGGGCCGTTTTGCGCTCTTCGCTTAAAATAAAACAGGCATCTTCAGCAAATAACAAAAATATGATATACAGCGCAAGCACAATTCTACTGAATTCTATCGAAAGTATGAAACATATTACGTTTTTCTAATAGTAACTTTAGGGGTAAAACGAATTTAAGAATAAGATAATACAGCAAATTAAACGTAAATTATATGCACGCTTGCTTTACTAGCCGTGAAATTAATTCAACTATGATAAATTAAAAACCGCTTACATATATAAAATATATTTAAATAACACTATCATTTGAAAACTAGCAACCATCCAAAAAAGCTCGTTAAGCTCCTAAGCGTTAATGCCCAGTCTTCTCAATAAGTTGTATTGTTTTTTTAAGGCTCTAATAGTGTTACCTTTCAAGACATATAAGGGTTGTCATTCTGTGGTCAGTAGATTGGCAAATGAAACCTTAAATTCTGTTTTCTTAGAATCACATTTTCAAAATGGATGAACAGAATATCTCAAAAAGGAAAACGAATAATTTTTCTATTAAAAATCTTTCGCAATATCATCCCCTTCTAAAATTTGCAAATAATAAATTTAACTAAAACCTTGTCATGTTTTGTGCATGACTTTTAAATGCTAATCATTATTACACGTTGATTGCCAATAAAAGTAAAATGCATAACTTAAATATTCATATGTATCTATTGGATTCAATAGCAGCAAAAAATAAATGTACACCACTAAAAACAGTGTAATTATACTACTTTATTTAATTTAAAAGAGCAAGTAATTTAGTTTTATTTCTAATAATTGCTGGAGACTTAAGAAGTAAAATTTTTTTTATACTTTTATAGATGCATTAATTAATGTGATTAAATATAATAAAAATCCATTTGTTGTTTTATTATGCAAAATGTTAAACACAATTATAAATTGTGCTTTATAAAAGCACTAATTTCATATTACTTTATGATGATGGAAGTTTTTCTAAAAATAATACTTCCTTACTTTCGACTAATTGCACAATTACAATTTAATATTCTAAAAATTTAGCAAGCAACATTCACCAATGCTAATATCTACATCTACTACTAGTCACAAACACTTACATACTTCACAGCTCTGTTCCTGAATGCATCCTGCTCCATATCCCGGATTTTATGAGTCAACATGTGCTGCTTCAAGTTGCCCTGTTTATTGCCAATCCGAAGAGAACGATTATGGAAATTATGAAAAAGAAAAAATTGCAAAAAACCCAATTAGCGTAAAGTGCAAATCGACCGCAGAATGTTTGTTTAAAGAAAGAAAGCGCCGCTTATAAATAAATTAAAGTAGTCCATATTAAGACTAATATTCCGACTCATGGAAAATATACATATATCACAAAATAAATTTAAAATCTAAAGGTTCATGTATTGGTCATTTGTTAATTAATAAGCGAATTAATAAGTAGTTTTGCTTAGTGTGCTTTTTTTAAAGGAATGCGAAATATTTGAATTCGAATAAATAAATATTTTATAATTCTTAATTGATCGATAATTCTTGTCTACGAAATTGTATTAGGAAAGAAATACGAATTTATCCCTTTTAGGCTCTTCTTTTTCTCTCTTCTTTCTATATCCCAGAGTCTTCAATTTTTAAAAACTGCATTGCACTTCATGATAAAATTAACTGAAATATTTGTTGAAAATCTCTACTCGTTTTATTATAAATAAACAACAATGAAATGAAAATTTTATCAAAAAACCAATTTTCAATAAGCAACAAATTTTAAGTAGCTGATTTCTTAAATGATCGTCTCTAAGATACGAGTATTGGAGGCGACCATTTTCGAATTAAATGACTTTCTTTTACACAACACAAGAAGCATCCACTTTCTTTTTTAGATTTTTATTGTTGCCTGTTGTCAAGTTATAAATTTTTGAAATTATTTTCATCAAACGCTAATAACTTCTAAATTAAAGATAATACCGATTTAAATATAAGGTGATATCATTTTTTTTATCTTGAAAAGAACTTTCAGAAAATATTACTCATTTAATCTCTTTATCTTATTTTGGGCCTGTGCCAATCAACAATTTTTTACTCGGTAAGATGAAATATTTACATTATCGTAGTGAGTATAAATGTCCGAATTTCACCAACAGGAGCTGCATAGGTAAATTTTGGACGGCTATAATTCTATCATTGATACCTGATTTAACATCACTGATATTTTGTGATGTTAGTTACTCTTGGTTGAAAGCAGGTAAAGCTCTCATTAAATAATAATAATACAGGGAAATATTACTTTTGTATTCTTTTAATTTCGCTCAAAAACATTCTTGGAAAAAATTCCTTCGTATTCCTCAACAGACAAAATTTTCAATTGACACAGAAAATTTGAGAATTAAAACTTCACCAGTGAAATTCTTTTAAACGCAATCTACCTAATTCAAAAAATTTCTGATTGGCACAGATCTTCTGAGGGTCTTTTATTCAAATTTAAAAAATCAACCAAATGAAAAATCTTCGGATGAAAAGCTATAGTCAAATTGGCGGGAAATACCACGTGAACATTTTAAATTCTTAAAATTGAAAATTTGGCCCCGTTTTACGATTACAACGCTGAGATTATTATATTATATTTTATTTACAGAAAGTAGACTCAAAAAGTTTCATTTTTGTTTTTTTTTTCATTTTTTATCTATTAAAAACTTGTTACTCATTTATTAAAAACTGGCCAGTCCAAAGTATATTTAAGACGTTTGTTTATAGATTTGAAATTTTTATGAACTTTCAAAATACTCAACTACATGTTACACGAGTACGAGTCGACTATTGCTCAAAATTTAGTAGAATCTATTTAGCCATACTAGATTTTCCTTTAATTTCATTTTATGTACATAGATACCCTAAAAATAATTGTTTTTTTAAAGATTTTATTTCATAACTTACTAAGCGTTATAAACACATATGTGCAATTATGGTAAATTTCAGCATTATTTTTAATTTAGCATTAAAAATCTCTGTGGAATACACACGGACATGCCGAAACTGAGATTTGGGTTTGGGGTGTATTTAATATCATGCAAAATTCAATATGGCGAACGCGCCACGATGGCGGCTTATTTTTTCGGGTTCGGGTAATGTCCTTACTCCCTTTGACATAGAACCTAAATAAAAGGGCTGAGCGAGGGTTTTTTAAAATTGAGAACATTTTTTGATTTCAAAAAACAGACTTTCATTTACAAAAATTGAGATATGCAGAATTATAGTCCTTAGCGTAGTATAGATGGTTGAGCTTTCAATCATTTAGAGTAAGTTAAATAAAGTAAGTAAGAGTTAGTAAATCTTACCTTTGTTGTGAATCCCCGATCGCAAATGGAACACTTGAAAGGCCTCTCCTTCGTATGCGACCTGTAGTGGATCTCGAGTGCCGAATGGCATGGGAATGTCTTGTAGCAAATGCCGCACGTAGTGCTTCCCCGGACACCTGTTGTGGGCGGAAAAAGAGATCTACATAAGTTTCAAATCTGAGACGGTCCAGGGAGCGAGGAAGGATGCTGGGCGGCTGTGGGCCGTGGGGGGCGATACTAACCGGATAATGCGAGGGGGTTGAAGGGCGCTGAAGGCATCACGGACTGGGCTATGGAGTTCATCGCGTTGCACATGTTCTGGGTTGTTGTACTAACTGGCGGGAAGAGCGGCAGGTTCGGGAACATCCCGAACGGTGGTCGCGTCGGGAGGAATGCTGGACTGTGCGGGGGAGGAACAGCTGCGCGGGGCGTTAGGTCCAGAGCACCTTGGGAGGTGTCCGATGGGGCTGGGGATGATTTGTTCACGGCGCTCACAGGGCTCGTCGGGGCCGAACTGTTGCTGGCCTCCGATTTGGGGCGGTTATTTTCAATCTTGAGCTTCTGCTCGAAGAGCATTCCCTTGATGTCGTCCCGCGACTTGGGTCTGTCGGAGTCTCCCCCGTTGGAGAGGTGGTCAGAGACGTCGTCGTCGAAGTCATCGCTGCAGTCCATGTTCTCGTCGTTCTCACCCTGCGAGGACTCGGATCCTAGAGTCCCGTTCTGGCGGTTCATCCCGAAATTGAAGGTGAACGGATTGAGGAACGATCCCGGGACCATCGAGGGCGGGAAGTCCCTGATCTCTGCGGCCTGAATTTGTTCGGGTGTTAGATCCGTGGGCTCACCCGTGTGGAGCCGGATGTGCTGCTGCAGGACCAGCGCATTCGAGTACTTCTTGTGACAAACGGGACACTGGTGGAAGTTCCTCATGGGCGGGCGAATTTTGTGGACTGCCATGTGGGTTTTTAGGTTACCTTTGGTGGTGAAGGCTCTGCCGCAAATCCGGCACTTGAAGGGTCGCTCCCCCGTGTGGGTCCTGTAGTGCATCTGAAGGGCGCTCTTACAGGAGAGGACCCGGTCACAGACGACGCACTGATTGGGGTCAGTTAGCTTCTTATTCTTCATCAGCTCTTTCAGCTTAACCGTCTCGGAGGTGTTCGACACCTCGATGAAATTCTCCCAGGAGTTGTCGTTGCTGTGGGGTCTCGGGAGGAGGGTCATCTCGTGCTTGAGGGGGCCCAGGAATGGGGATCGCGGTATGCTCGCTGGACTGCGAATTGGCGATCTTCGTTCGGGGGAGGATTTTCCATAATTTAAGGGAAGTCGCTCCTGCAGCTCCTCCCGGTGGATAGACGGCTGCAGCGGGGTGGATGTGGGTGGCAACTCGACCAGTGGTTGCGGTAGGGACACTGGCGGCGGCGGGGATGGTGGAGTTGTACTTTTAGGTCTAATGATTTCTGGTTCAGCCTCGCGTTCTTCCTTAATCCTAAGACTGAGGGGCTCCTCCTTGACATCCTCGCTGAGTCGGGGAGAGACCGATGCCGATGGTGGTAAAGCTACGGATGCTGCTGACTGCTTTCGCAAATCGGTAGGCATCTCCTGCTCCCTTTTAGGGGGCTGCTGGGGCTGCTGCGGCGGTTGCGGATGTGGCGGCATCGGTGGCATTCCTCCGAAGAAGGGGTTCGGGTAGGGTCCCAAAGACTTGAGGATGTCAATTGGTGGACGATAGAGTGGCAATCCTGGAAATGCGGCCCCAGGCGGGAATGGTAATGGAAGTGATACTGGGACGTTTGGATGTGGAATTTGTGGCTGATGCTGGGGCGAATCCTCCGGCGACATTTGCTCCAGCAGCGGTGGATGGAACTTATCCAGGTGCTCTGGGATCGGTGTGGAATTCATCGGGACATGCGGAAATTTTTGCGCGTGTCTTTGGAAGTGAACCTTAAGGTTCCCTTTGGTGGTAAATCGGCTGCCGCAAACGTTGCACTTGAAGGGTCTCTCCCCAGTGTGAGATCTGATATGAATTTGGAGGGCTGAGTCGGACCCAAAAACCTTTCCGCAATAGCGACAACGGTGCTTGAAGAAGGGCTCGTTGCGATTTTTTCCATCCCCAGATTTATCCTTGCCGAAGGCGAATTCGTCCGCGAGATTTCCCGCCAAAATTCCTTGAGATGCAGATTCTAGCACTTCTTGCGCACGCTTTTGGAGCATCTCAAGGGAGTTGGGTTCATCCAGGGACGGGGGATTGTCATGATTTGTGATGATGCTGGACGCGAGATCGGACCCATAGGGCAGGGGCGTGTTTTCGTCTTGCTTCGGAAGGGGCAGTGGGAGCTCTTTTTGAATGATCCTATTCTCTTCTGCCCTCTTGTCCTCGGCAATGTCCTGCTTCAAACTTTCCTTAATTACGTCATCGTGGCCCTCGATCTCCATCCTTTCATTGTGCTCCCTTTGATTCTCGTCAGACTTTTGATTAGACAAATTTTCAGCGCAGCTCTGCTCCTCCTCGTCCACCTCGCCGTCAACCTCCCCCTCGTCCTCGTCGTTGTTGTCGGGATCATCCTGCTTCATCTGGTTCATCGCGAGCTGCGACTGGAGCTGCTGAATGAGCTGAATCTGGAAGAGCTGCTGCTGCTGGAGGTTGAAGAGGGTCTGCTGGAGGAAGGCCAACTGCTTCATGGCCGCCTCGTTGTCCGCGCCCCCGTTCGCGAGCGTTTTCGCCGCGAACTGGGCGATCGCCATTTGCATGTTCTGGATCGCCTCGAGGGTTACAGGGGCGGCCGGGAATTGGGGCAGTATTGGCGGTGGGTTGTTGTGATCATTCCCGATCGCGTGCTCGGCGCCCTGCACGTCGTTTTTCGACTGGGAGAGATCGTCGCAGCGCGACTGATTGTTCGATCGGACACTGTCGCGGTCATCCTCGCCATCGGACATGTTTTGGTCGTCGTGCTCGTGGCTCCGCGGGGTCCTGTGCGCCTCCAGGGGCGATGGGGCCCTCTTGTGGTTCAGTTCCTCCTCGGGATATGTTTCGGTGAGTTCCGCCTTGATCGGACTATTAGCGTAATGGCTCCCATGGTCCTCGCTGATGTTGTTGTTGTGGTGGTGCTCCTCGTCATTGTGGTGGTGGTGATCGAAGATCGTCTGCTGGATGTCGGGACTCGCCGACTTGCAGTCGACCACCGGGGAGCACGGGATCGAGGAACCATTTTCCTCGTGGTCGCTGGTTACATCTGAAAAAGGAATCATAAATTTTGAAAACAGGCCAAAATCTTCTAGAAAAGTTACATAAATTTACTATGACGCTCAAGAATCAATTTGGTCAATCAAGACCAATTTATTCAATATTAGTTCTTTATTATTCAAAGATAAATCTAGAGAATAGTTCCTTATCAAATTTTAATTTTTCTTTCCATTATTAGATTAATTAAAGTTGGATGGTATAATGCTTTCTAAATGTAATGAATTTGAGGCAAAAACAGATGATTCCATAATTTAACAAATGCTTCTTTTTCCGTGCGCAATTACTCTAAACTAAAAAGAAATATCGGTTTACAGGCTTCCTTTGAGGTATCAAGAATTCTTCTCGTTCTAATTATCTTCACATTACCACCAATTATGAATCGCATGCACCATTATTTTCAATTAATTTCTTTTTCTCTCCTATATCAGTTCGCTAGACTTTCAACTGATTTAGTATTCATAACTCTTTTAATTGCTAGTTACCAACATGTGATGACTCTGAATCTAAGAAGCGGCTCCTTGGAAGATGCTAACAATAAGAGACAAGTCGGCACGTGTTAAGTGGTCGCAACAATGCACCACCACACTCGCGGCTGCGCGATGGCCTGAGATCTTCATTGAGCTGGTGCAGCGCAGCATCAAATGATATCCGCGAGATTTACAAGTTTTCCGCCATGCGGCGAAATGATGCAACACATCGCTGCACGTCGGCCACTCGGGAGGGGGTCTCCTGGACCGCGGCTGGCCAGCATGCAGCCATTTAGATAAACCCCCGGGAAAAAGCTGAAAAACCGCGCAATCGAACTCGATCTGTCTTCAATGGCTGCGGCGCGCGGACCGCGGACCGCGGACCGCAAACCGCGGGTTGGCCTCCTCCGGCGGCTGTGATGCAAGTGCGTCTGCAGGTGAGATCGGTTGCGGGCGCGCACCTCTTGCACTCCTGCGACGGCTCCCGGCGCATCGCATGCCCTCGCTAGAGCGCGTTAGAGTGTGAAATTGCACTCGCCACTTATCTAAGTGTGAGATTTGCAGCTATTTTTTTCCTTTTGCGCGATTTTTTCACCTTAACCACCAGCCGACAACTTATTTAGCAAGAAAGTCGTCGACGCACGACGGTCAACCGACGGAAGAAAGTCACTTTTGCAATATTCCATAAAACAATGCAAAGGACATGTATTACTTAAATATGTTTTAGAATTCTTGCTTCAAAATGACTCTAACTACTCTAGTAAAACAGCCTCACAGGGCAAAGTATGATACTTCCATAAAAAACTCGTTTTGCGGAATCCCTGCCTTTTTCAATAAATAAATTCCTTAAAAACGTTGGCAGTTCCAGAAAATCTTTTCCCACTATGAATATGTATTTATAAAACCTTTCATTAATAACTTAAAAAATTTTTCAATAATGGAAATTTTAATTAAAACCTAAATAAAATAAATCCTTTGCCACTGAAAACTTCTCTACGGAAAGGTTTTAAAATAAAAACCGCTGAACGACTGCTCCAACATCAACAAAGCGAAGTTTGGTTAAATCTTCTCTGAGACACAAGACTCTTTAAATTCTAACACCTTTTCAGATAATTAATTTTTAAACAAAAAACTGCTTTTTTTACTTTTCCTTAGAAAGTTCCAACAATTATTCAAAGCAATAAAATTAACACCATATCGAAAAATCTACACGGAAAGAATTTTCCGATAATTTGTGTTGAAGGAAACACAATAAAAATTAATGTTTTCAATGGTCGAGACTGGTAAAGTTTTAAAACATCTATGAATTGTCTTATGTCAGTATGTTCTTAGTTAATTCAAGAGTTTTGCTATTTAACTTTTATTTTGCTGTTTTGTGATAGCAAAAAGTTGAATTATTTTTACGTCGTATGGAAAGTCACTAAAACGGATAGTAGCAATTAAAAAACCTTTCTTTAAAAAGTCTCCTTTTTTATTCGATAAAGTTTAATAAATAATGACGGAGTCAAAGATATTTTTTTCCAAAATGAGGGCTGAATTAATGAAAAATTCGTAAAAATCGAATTTCAAGAAATAAACTAGTATACTACATATATGACTGGAAGCCACGATGACTATATTCCATAAATTTATTTAAAAAAACGTTTGTTCCGACTAAAACCAGATTGAACCCAAAACTTTCTCAGCAGATTTTAATGACCTTCAACCTTAAAACTTTTAGGTATAATTATAATCCTTCAAATTTTAGGACATAAATAAACTCAATGACAAGAATCTGATTAGTAGAAGAAGGGTTGTGAGTTAAATATTAACATTATCCTTATCTCTTAGCGCATTTTTGAAAAGAAGAGCTTTTTCGGGACTTGTCTCATGTAAAATTTCCAATTTAAGAAAATATAATGTATGTATATTTGCAGTATATTTTACAAAATCTTTAATAAATTTGATTTAGTTAAATTCTTTTTGAATCTGTATATCTGCATACCAATTGTTCAGTTTTCACAAGAAACCAATCACTCCACCTCAAATCGCTGCTTAATTTTAAATAATTTCTTTAAAATTACTAATTTTATCTTCTGTTCGCTTTGATTGATTTAGATGTTAATTACATAAAATCCTCTTCACTGTGTGAATAAACTCAAATTTTGAAAATGCGTCGGTTTTCATTTCAAGCTAATTGAAAGCAGAACTTTTACAATGGGTCATAGATCGATTTTCCAACAAATACAACATATTATTTACTGATCCTGATTATTTGAGTATACTGATAATAAATATTATGTTTTTGGTCAGCACAATTTTTACTTATTAAGCATGCTGGTCGGTAGTGGATAGGCTAGGTTAAAATATCGGAAAACATTTTAATTTATTATCCGCTCAGGCTGACTAATGTGGAAAACTTTGTTTGGTACTCGTAACATAAGAGTTGAAGTATAAATTTTCTCCGGTAATTTCAACCGTAGAAAGATTAATATATGTAGGAGAAAATTTGGATTCTGATATCTGTGAGAAAATGTTGTACATCTTAAATTCGTTTATCATAAATTAAACTTATATAGGCAGTAAATCTTCCTCAAATCAGACAGAAGTGCGAAGAGAACACTACTGGTCCAGAAGATATAGGTACGTATTCTTCCGCAAATGGCTAGATATTGACCACTGTGTGGCGACGCCCTACCTGCGGCCTTCTGAGGACCATCTTAGCATCTCAAAGCCGGAATTTGCCGTCGGCAAATCTCGCGCCGGGATGGAGCAATTATGAGCGGAGAAAAATGACCACTTTCCCGGCATCGCCGCTATCGGCGGAATTAATCAAGTCATTCGGATTTCACGCCTAATAAACGCATCCAGCGGCCGGCCGGCTAGGCATCCTCATTATCTTCCGCTGGACCACATTAAGATTCCTCTTCGCCCGGGGCCGCCCAATAAATTATTTTTCGAGCCGCGCACCGTATAAATTTGTCGGCTTCATTTTTTTCGGAAACGCAGAAAGCACCTGTTGTGGCCGGAGCGGTGATAACACCTACGGAGCTGACAGTTTATTTCGGACAAAAACAAGACGTTGAACGGAAGACCACCTAAAAAGCGGCCTGTTCTTTGGTTATGTCATTTAGGGGCTCCGCTGGGGCCCTTGCGCGGCCCGATAAGAAATCCAGCGGCCGCGACCGCGCGGAGATCTCCCGATGGATGCTCGGATCGCGATGCTGTGGTACTCGGCGTCGGTGTGCGCGTTCTATGGGAAAAGAATTTTGTTTTATTGAGGAAACTTTCGCGGGAAGACCCCCCCCACCCGGCCGCCATCGCAGCATCCGCGTGGACCATAAAGTTCACGGCTTTATGGAAAATAGTTTGTTAGCAATATTCGGCGTTGTTTATGGCACCCAGGGACGCGGTGGGAGCACTGCTTTTTATTCCGACGTGTTTTTGCTTCGGAGCAATCAGGAAAGAAAACACGGGGGAAATTGACACAGAATTGGGGCAGTGAGTTAACTCCTGAATTTTGTGCAAATTTTTTTTTCGGCAGAAGAGTGGCAGATTTGAAAACAGTGGGATTTAGAGGAACATGATTCCATTTATTTTCAGATGATATACGCGCTGCTAAATGGTTTTGAACATTAGGAAATGAAAAATAAATATTATTTTTTATATCTTTCTGCAGGAGAATAATTCAATTTCATTTTCAAATGCTCTTAATGTTTTGAAAAATTAATCTTAAATTTATAGTTGCTGTTTGAATAACACAAATTGTGAAAAATGACCGTCAAGTCGTTTTTAGCATTCTGAATATATTCAAATTTTATCACTGAAATTTGAAAATTCAGGAACAACATGAAAAATTCTCAGTATGCAGATGATAAATGCTAGCTGTTACAGGGGAACGCTTTTCAAAAAAAATGTAACCTACATATATATTAATTGAACTTTAATGCCACTTTAAAACTCAAAAAACTCGAATTTTGAGATATTTTCTTTAACATTGAATATGTCGGCTAATATTGCAATTAAACATAGTATAGCATTTGAGACTGAAAATCTGTACTTAATTTCAACATTTTAAAAACCATAATTAAATGTTCTTATAACTAAAGTGAAAAAGTTCAAAAATTGTAAATTGCTTTATAGCAATAAATGATTAAATAAAACCAAAACCCTTTCCATTTTTTCGAATTATCTAAAGTCAAAATATCCGATATTTTTAATAGATTATTGAGCAAACTTACTTTGAAAGAAAATTCAAAACAGTGCGCACAATTTGCAGAATAGACAAAAACAAAAATGAGGCACAACCTTGATAAAAATATTTCAGATGAATATTTCGTTTTGTACAATAAATATTGTTTCTAAATGATTCATTAAAACGTCGGAAAAATGCTTAATATTTATTTTATTACGCCCACGATATCAAAAACAACTGAGTGAATAAATAAATTCTTAAATAAAAGTCAAGGTATAGGCAAAATGCACTTTGTGCCAAAATTTAACAAAGAAATCGGGCATTATAAATAAATTGTTAGAGACTTTGAAATTATTTTTACATGGATCGACAAATTTCATGATCGATGACACTTTAATGGTAATATATGAACAAAAGAGAAATTACCTTTTATTGTATTTTTTAAATAACTTCTTAATTCTAATATTCTTCTCACAAGAATCGCAGCTGAACTTAATTCCATATTATATTTTTAATATCAGCAAATCTCTCAACATTTTGATGGATGCAAACCAAAAAGCACTTGTAACTAATAAAACTGCATCTTGCATTATTTATATTTAACATTTAATTTCTTGCCATTATCATTTTGATAATTAGTTGCGTGCAGCATAATTACATATGAAATCACTGAAATTCAGACGCGAAAAAGGCAAACATCTGATACATTATTTTAATACTACATACGATATAATATATGATGATAATATCTCCTTATTCATGCCGTAATTAAACTTAATGAAACTGTAAGAAAACTCCTTTATTCAACTTTCTTAGCTAACGACTAGAAAATTCTTGGAAATAGGTAAAGCGTAAAGTGTTGTTTTATTATTTTTTCGATTTAAAACGACACTCGACCAGTCGCTTCTGTTTGGATGGACCTAGAAATATTCCTCATTAAGAATTTCATTGTAAAATAAATTGTATCTGTATGTTTTCGCACGATTATACTTTTTAAAGAAAGTATAATTATTGTACTTGCCTACTTGTATCTCTATAAATGAATAAAATTCCATGCTTTTTGTACAACTTAATTAAATTCGGTTTTAAGATGTTGAAACAAATTATAATATGTCAGTTTTTGCGGCTTTCGTACTCCGTCAAAGATTTATAGTAGGACCGATTTTTGAGATCTTATTTAACTTCTTTGCGTAATCGAGATGTATATATTATATTCATAATATTTTGGAAATCAAGTAAAACAATACTAGTTAAAACAGTTCCTAGTTTATAAAAGGTCAATTCGCAAGGAAATTAATTTAGTGCTTTTACAGATGCAATTAATTTCAATAATTTAAAGAGCGGTGAAACAAATTATCACTGAAATATCAAATATCCTATAGAATGAATATTAGTTGGTTCTATGAATTCTAACAAAAATTTTGGTTAAACAAGCCAGTGAATTTGCAAACAAGTCCCATAAAAGCTTTGGATTACAACCACCAAAAATGAAAATACTCGTAACAAAACCAAACGAACATCGAATTGAGCCATTAATTCTAATTCATCTAAAATGTCTGCCATTAAGAGCACAAAATTAACATTTTTATGAAGAAATTTGATCGCATCGGCCGCGCGCTGAATTACTGCTGTCTCAATTTACAGCACTTTAGTCGCGGCATTTCAGTTACTTTTCACCTGAGCATAATTTACGCTGAGAATTAAAAACATAAAAATAAAATAAAATTTCAACAACTTAAGAAAAGGCGGCTGTAAAAGCGACCAGATAAAAAAGGCGATTAATACTCGACATTTGCAGAATGGCGCGCGCGATCAATTCGAATGTTAGATATAAACAGCCGAAAAAGACTGTGGGAGATTTTATCACGTCCCTGAATAAATCTCAGTTAAATTAGGAAATCACCCATTTCGAAATTCGAGCACTAATTATGCCCAAAAGTATTATAATAAATTCGCCAGCTCAACCTGCAATCGCCAATCATGTTCGCATGAAATTCCCGGCTCAAGCCACCGTGAAATAAGATAGACTGTCGTTCCGGCTGGAAGGTTGGAAAGTTAATTGATTTCTTAGATTCTACTAATAACCGTGTAATAACTGACCAACACAACCGATCTCAGGCGCTAATTTATCTCGTTAAAAACAAACAAGGGACTTATGTTGTTACCTTGCGGTACCCCGTGATTTTCTATCGATTTTAGTCACAATCACAAGGGGTCACGTCATTCATTGAGTGGACTATCTACAAAATTGTTTTGTATTGAAGGAAGCAGCTAATTCGTCCCGCTCTCACAGATTAACCTTAAAAAGGCAGCAAATAATGCGGGTTTTTTTAGTCGGCCAGTTACCATTCATCCAAATTATTCACATAACTCATATCAAGTCCCCGCGACTAATACAAAATTTATGTAAATGCGCGATTTTGCATAACATTTAGTTTTGATTTATGGCAATTATGGCGACGTCGATTTTTTCTACTTTCATCGTTAGACCGTTGTGACTGTTTTTGGGGCTTTTGTTTCTAATAGCCAACCCATCAAAGTGACAGAAAAGGCCCGAGTTGTTCATTTTCCCGCTGTGTGCCTGAAATTCGGCGTTTGGTCCATTCGTGAACTGGTCCACCGTGATGGACACTTGTCGCCAGAAATAAATCCAGCCAGCTCTAAATTGGTCAATTTCAGCCGAACCTCTTCGGATTTTTGTTTTAAAACATTTCATCGCTTAAGTCTTTTGCCGCTTTTGTTTGTCTCTTTGGCCAATTATAGCCGCGTGTAAAGGGTCATTATCCTGCTGTCCTTTTTTTTTGCTTATAAACGTATATTGATACAATATAAATTTTCACCGGTTTTTTCGCAGACACTGTAAAAAATATGAAAATGACACAATTCGGCTGGCGGTCGATATATCAGCCCACGCGTTGTTCTCTCATTTTGCGCGGACGCGACGACGACGACGCTCGCCGCTTGAAGTCCGCGGAAAGCGACTTTTACGCCCATTAAGGCTGATTTAAGTCGAGGGCGCGAGACGTTGAGGGTGCACAGAGCCGGCTTAACTGCTGTTAATGAATTTTACTCAACTAACTCTTTAAGTTTTGCCTGAGGATTTAATTTTATGCAAATATTTAATAAATTTCGCCCAAGTAATTAATTGTCGTCAACGATTTCCCCCTTTCGCCGCAATGTTTTCCTTTAAAATCAAACTCGTTCCATTTTTAACTCTTATTTTGATTAATTGAGCATTTTATCGCAGCTCTGGCCTTCCACTTACGGTCGTAATTATTTCATTGGAAATATTACTTTTTCCCCGGAGACAGTTGGCTAGCGAGCGACTAGTTTTTTAGCTTCTTTACTGTCTCTGAAGATGATCGATGCGTTGCTCGAATTTCAGGAAATCTTATTTAATACGACGCGATGCAACAATCCTCTTCTTCGCCTTTTGCATAATTTACTATTTAAAATTTTAAAGCTTTTGTGGACGTTTTTGGCATAACATGGTTAGACACTTTGTTACCAATTTGTATATTTTCTTTTGTTAGTCTCAAACATAAGTTGTTGTTATGTAAATGGTTTAAGCGAACGTTATTTGATTTTTAATTTAAGAGTGATATACGGGAGATCGGTTGTTACTTACAATCTTACAATTTGTTAAACATATTAAACTTCTAAGACATATTCATACTTATGAGTAATTTAATAAATTTCTTAAAATTACAATTACTTTAGGGAAGTAGCCAAATTTTATGGTTTCATGGATTTGAAAACGGTTTCTGAAACACTCTGCAATGGTGAAAGCAGCAAAATTAATAAATAAGCCAAGATGGAGATATAAAGAAAAGTTGTTAATTTGTAATATTGTTTTGTCTTTTATAGATCAATCAATATGCCATTATAGTATAATTTTTTTCTACTCGACTATGTAGGTCTAATCGAGATTTTCATAAATTTATATGGCATGCAATAGCTTGGATTAAAAATCTTATAACGTAGATTTGCATATTTCAAGTTTCGCTCGGTAAATTGAAAAAGGCTTAAGCCTGGATTAAATGTAGATTAAGTCAATGCCAACTTCAAGCCCGAATCAAATTTAAATCAAGCCTGGTTCAAACCTAGCTCTAGCTCAAATTTTAAGTTTTCAATATTATTAGATCTATGAAAACATATTTTTTAAATAGTAAAATTTCTTAGATCTTTGACATACATACATATGTAGGTGTAGTGTCCGTTTTCGGGTATTTTTATCTACACTTTCAAATGTATTCATATACGTAACTTCATTTGGAGCTTATCACTATGTAAAGCTTGCGAAAGCTCAAACAAATAAAATAATTTTTAGTTAGATTCTGCTCATTTCGCCTTAAACATAAACTTTTGTTTTTCGTAAGCAATGCGGTTTTGAATTGATAAGTGATTGTCATTTATATAAAAGTCGTAAATTACTTATCATTAGTTTGTTCCACATTCATATAAATAAGTTTGTAAGTTACCACAAATGATAAATAGTAATTATAGATAATTGCTTTTGTAACCACAAAAGATAAAGGTACATTATTACGTACTTTCGCCCTTAACAATAGATAAATATTTCTATTATCTATTAAACGATTTTGTTATTGCCTAAAGTTGGCAGAAACGTTTTTTTTTTTTTGTAAATGAAACAAAATGGCTGACATCCAAATTCAGAATAATTTTTGACCAAAACGTTGAACGTTTATAATAAGAATGTTTGGGATAGTCAATATTTCGACTTTAATTAATAACAAATTGTGATAGATTAGACTACAACAAGAAGATTGTATTAGGTATTAGGTTAAAATATTTATAGAATATATGTAAAATTTTTTAAATAAGAGCCAGGTTAAAAAATTTTCAGAAATCACTTTCTCGATATAACAATTCTTTTAATTATTTTTCTTTGCAGTATAGGTGCTATATCATTAAAAATTTATAAATGTGCATATTTAGTGACATATTAATAAGTTATCGACAAATTGCATTGGACACCTGGACACTTGCAAGCAATTGTCTGGAGGTTAAAAATGGAGATTTTATTTATTGCATGAAGCTACTTTGTGTCAATTCAAAAAACAAACTCTGAGCTGAGCGCAAGTGGAATACAAAATCCTCAGACAGCAAGAGTGTAGAAACCAGTCTAATTGTTTTGCCAATAATTAAAATTATTATGAATTTATTGTTTCGTTTTCAATTATCGGATTCTTTGAATGTTTTTAATGAATGTCAATACTGTAACCATTATAAACTTACACAAGCATTTCAAAAACTTACATTACTATTGCGGATATACACTAAATTTGTATCTTATCATTTAACACCCTCTAAATAAGCAAACGTGTTTTTTTCTGTTTTTGTTCTCAATTATACCTGCATATGTATTATTTATGATCCAAACTAAATAATATAATAATTCTTTACCCCTTATAAGCTTAAAGGATACACTTATCTTCAAATTATTGAAATTAAGTAAAACTTATCTCTAGAAAATAGTAATGAAATGTGATTAAGTACTACTAGGCTTAAATAAATCAAATTTTCAATCTTGCATTTGCCTGAATTATAGTCTGGCAGATTGAAAAAGTAATTTCGACTTGGAGTCTATTTTTGTATTCAGTCTACAGATGAAAAATGACTAGAATAGATTTAACCATTATAATAAATGAAATAATTGAATTTAATAACCTAGTTAGTATAATAAGTTCCTGAGAATCGTAAAATTTATGGTTCTATGGGGAAAAGGTAGTATAGAATCAATCTTGAACGAAGAGGTCTTTCGCTGCATAAAGACACCGAAATTTATAGGATGGAAAAGCATTTCTCACAAGAAATGAAAATTTTGTGGTGGAATAAAATTTATGACAAAAACCAATTAGTAAAACCTTCCTCTACAGGTGATATGTACGCAAACAATATTTAATTCTGCCATATACTCAACACTATCTAAAGATTTCGAAATTAAAAAGTCGATTGGGTATTCTGTGAAAACTGACAACCTTACAATTCGATACATTAAAGCAATTTTAGAATACCAACTCATAGATTTATTCAAATGTTGCTAGCAATAAACAGCAATCACAATTTGTTATTGTAATTACAATTTTAAATCCATTTACTTAACCGAATCATTTAGAAGACACCAAAAAAGGTTTTTTCTTTTAAATATCATTATACTTACAAAAACAAGTCAGTTCTTAGCTAAAATATACATTACTTTAAGAGAAATTTAATTTGAGAGAAAATCAACTTAAATTGAAGAAATCAGTTCAATCGTACATATATTTTCACAAACATTTAGAAATCAAAGATGCTCCACCAAGCACGTAAAAACATTTTGGCTTTTATCTTTTATATATATTTTCTTTCTACTTCACATGTAAGTTATTTTATCCAATTCTCAAATCCTAACAAATTAGTTTTCAAGCGTAGTTTAATGATTAACTATGAAGCACTGAACTAACACGAAATATGTCCCTATACACGTAAACCAAACAAAGCTATATAAAAATCCAAATTCTGATGACTTTAGACGAATTTAGTTTAAAAAGTTTATAAAATATATCTATGCCTGAATCTGTAAAATCCTTTCACTACGATTACTTATGAGAAAATCAACTAAAAACTTAACTTTACTTGGTATCTAAACTGATACTAGTTTTATATATGAATTTACTCATTTTGTTTTACAAAAGTTTTCTGGAAGTGAAAGTAAAATAAATTGATAATAATGTTTTTCAAGATCTCGTTTGTTGCTGCAGAATTGATTCATAACAACACAGTAACTTTTACTTTGAATTAAAAGTTCCACAGCATTTCTCCTACTCAATTCATTAATTAATTTACTATTGTTGATGTACAATAACAGAAAATCCTCTACACATCTGTTCATCAATAAACACGATTCCACATCCTATAAAACAATTATATTGAACAAAAGTTTACTAAATAATTCTAATTAAATTCAATTATAAAAATTTCTATACTTGTATTTTTTAACTCTCTTGCCGTAAGTAAATATTTAGAGCACATTTTTGTTAAGGCGTACTAAACTTAACGAAATAAATACCGCAGACAAGTTATAATAATATGCTTAAGTTTGTGGAACTTATGAAATGTTATTTCAAGTTAAAATGCACAAGCAATTTAATTAAAATAATACACTAATATATTAGTTTACTAATAATACTTTTTTAAGTGTAATATTTCAAAGAAAATCGTAAGATGGGTGCAAGTTATCACTTCCCGAAACTAGAAGACGAATTCAACATATTTTAAGTGAGGATGGCATCATTTATATCAAAATAAGTTGCCTACAACTAAATTTCTGACTTGGCACAAGTTCTCTAGTCTAGAAATTCCTTAACGACATAAGTTTTGGAAAGTTCAATGGCATTCTGTTATATTTAGTAACGATAAAAAGTTCAATTTAGATGGCCGGATGGTTGCCATCAGACAATGTGACAATTTTGGTGGTAATTAATGAGGACTAATTTTGATATTACAGCAGGATAATGCTCAACTTGACACAGCACACAAATAATTTTTTGAGTGCAGCTTAGTACAAAATTGACGAAAAATTAAACTATTCACTCTACACTTAAAATAAGGTTTAATTACGATTACTATTTTGAAAACATTATATTATAAAGTATACCTATGCACATATTGTAAAATTGAGTTTTTCTTCAGAATAGATACTTTCTTATTAGTTTTTCTCTTGTTTGATATAATTTTTACATTTTTTACGCACACTTTACGATGATTTCGCTACTCAGAAAATTTAAAATGCTTCATTCTAGAAATCTTTGATTAAAGTAAATTCTGTCTTAAGTGGCTAAACGATTTTCCAATAAGAGGTACAAAAGCACTTACCGCGTTCAGACCTGGTCCGATCCTTGAGCTGCTTGACAATTCCATATTTAACAGTTCCAAATTGTATCATTTTATTGATAGTATCTGTATTATCTTTTAAATCACTTCGCATTTCACACCAAACAGAGATATTAACGGCTAAAAATCAAACAAACTCGAAAAGAAACCACCAACACCACTTCCGGCTCCGTCTTGTTTTATCTAAGTAAACTCAGCTCATGAGTGTGAATCGCAGGCGATTTTGATTTAAAAATAATAAATAAATATCAAAAAATATAATTTATATACGAGTAAACCGGGTCACAATAGCTCAAAACATAATCTTTGATTTGTTCGCGGTATTAATCATTATTCTAATTTTGAACACCGTTTCGAGGATTTTATATATTGCACTTTTAAAATTACGTTACGGATTTGAAAACAGTTTTGTTGCATATGTCATCAGTTAGAAAAGTGTTCGATATTTTTTCTTCGGTTTAATTGTGGTGCACTGTTATTATTATTTATTAAATAGTTGACACCCCACCTTCAGGTCAGCTGCTAGCTGGTGTAGCATGCCAGAATAATAAAAAAAAATTATATAAATATATGTTTAGAGGAATCGCGACTCGATCCGGAGACGTTTACATGTTTACTGCACACGACACCGCCATCAACTGTCATCGGAATCGCACCCGAAACACAAAACACTTGCCGCCGTGTCGCCGCGCTCAGCTGACCAGAAGAGTCATTTTATATAGGGGCCGACGATGAGTTGTTTGACGGTTGTTATACCGTTTTTATATTTGTACAAAATTCCCTTTTTACTCCCAGTTCTTCCAGAAGAGGCGTTCAGAAACTTCTTTGCCGAGACACGGCTGAAGCAGTCCCGTGCCACAACCACACACACACATACGCACAACCGCAGCAGCAGCACTAGGACCGGGTCTTTTGTATGGGTAGGGCTTCTTGTGTACATCAAAAAAAAAATTGTAATAAATAAATATATACTTTTTTTTAAAAATATTCTCTTATACGTCCTCCAAAATGTAAGGGAGTTGCAAACTTCACGGCGGTCAACATAACTTAACACTTTCAAAAAAATCAAGTTGGAAACAAAATTGCGGTTTTTATTTTATATATTTTTTTTAACGGAAATGTCGCTAAATTTCACTGTGACACCGCACTTGACAGTTCTCTATTAATATTTTATATTATTTTATTTTATAAGGATTTTTCGGAATAGTGTCGATAGAAAATCCAGTTCAACTGACTTCAACCTCTCTCAAAAAGCCCTAGTTTATTTTATTTTTTGGGGAGAAGCGAAACAGACAGAACAACGGGAGTCCCGCACAAGATATGTTCACAGCGCGCGTCAAAATAGCACTGACACAATAATAACACACGACGGCACGACGACGGCAAGAAAAATCGCCGTCGAAAACGAAAAATCTGGTTTGCTGCTGGCTCCGCTGGGCGAGGAGGAAAAAACCTCACCAAGTCACCACTCAGCACTCCCCACTGTGGCTGTGTGCCTCTGCCACCGCCGCCGCTGGTGCTGCTGTTGCTGCTGCTGTCCGCCACCACAGACAGTGGCGGTGGAAGCAACACATGTATAGCGGTCCCGCTCTGGCAGCAGCGAATTTATATACTTATAGCCATACCACATAACTGTAATAACGGCAGCATTTTTGACACCCCTTCTTGGGATCAATTTTAATATTCACCGCTCCTTGGGAGCCCACCACCAGAAATATACCTAATATATAAATATGTCTTTTTTATTTTTTTTTGTATATTATATTTTTTCGAAAGATACAGTCGAACTGGATG
Source organism: Tolmerus cingulatus (assembly GCA_959613345.1). Classification (NCBI taxonomy): domain Eukaryota; kingdom Metazoa; phylum Arthropoda; class Insecta; order Diptera; family Asilidae; genus Tolmerus; species Tolmerus cingulatus. Next base: position 11,164,143 of record OY390707.1, on the reverse strand, counting down.
TCGGATGATCGGACAATCCACGAAAAAGGACAACGGTCCGAAGTGCCTAAGGGCGGCCCTATAGGACCAATTCATCATAAATCCATCATCCCCACCACATAACCTGTCATATCTTCACCACCCAGTCCAATTGGGCTTCTGTAGGTGTGGGCTCCCAGCTGGTGCTCCTGCTGAGCGGCGACCTGTACCCGAAGGTGCTTACAAGACGAAGAAGAAGAAGACGACGACGAACAAGAGGCACCTTCGAATGCCCCGTTACCCCGCCAGGTATTTATTATAATCGCATATATACATAAAGCGAAGCAGAGCGCACATCATAAAAAGCGGGAACCAAAAGTTTCATATTCTTCCATATTCCCAATCTCTCAAAAATGTTCTCTCTCATTGCGGTAAATACACAACTCTATACAGTTTTATGCCAATTTCGAAAAACGGTATAAGAGAAAAGAGAGCGGTAAACGAAAATAAAGAGCCGTTTTTGAGCGGTGGTAAACCGGTGGCGTGCGCACCGCTACCTTCCAACAGAACAGCTAGAAAAGCTAGAGCCAGGGAACGGCGCACCGCCTTCTATCTCTCTTTCGCCAAGGTGGCGAGATGAATTTTCATAAGGTTATGACAAGGTTAGGCGGAGCAATATAATAATCTTATCGACTCCCCCCTCCACTCGGCGCTGGATGGGAGCGAAGACACAAAAAGGAAAAAGGAACAAACCAAAAATATAGAAATACAGCGCCAAGAAACACAACAAAAATTCAGTCCCATGCACACACTTATGCAGGGGCACTTATATGAAATTTTGATGATTTGCAACCGTCTCGCTCGCGCCAATCTTTTATTCTTATGAATTTGAACCATTTGTTGGTATGGGCGTGTGTGTGTGTGCAGTACCGCATATAATAACGGGTCTGACGCGGTGTAGTTGTGTTACACTTTCTTACAATATGAAAGCCGAAGATATTCCTAATAAACAGAAGGAGAACCGGTTACCTTTGCCGGGGGGCGGAGTCATAAATTTTTATCCCATTCCCCTGTATGAATATTACTTTTATGTGGTTACGTTTCCATTTGCCTCCGTTGTTTGTTTTGGGCTGTGGAGGGCGCTCTGTTGCGTCGCCTTTTTGTGCGCCCTCTGGTGGCGCGCTCTGCAAGTATGTGTGGAGGACCCGTCGACCTGCCTCCCCGCGCTCGCGGGACTTTTATTCGACTTGCGGCCACGAAGGTGCACACCCACTTATGATTCGCCCGGGATATGCCTCATAATATATTTTTCTGTAGATGGCGCTGGGAGGTGGGTGATGTTTTATCAAAATGAAGCTTCTGCCGCCTGCTTCGCCCCAGCCCCGTGCGATGCGATGCGACGGCGATGGTGCGACCGCGACAACAACGTCGAATCACTTTTCCGATTATTTATTCATCACAGGCACTTTTATGTTTTTTATTTTTTTATTTTTCTATATATATATTTTTTTTATTCTTTTCCTGGAGAGCAACTCTTAAGTAAATTCAAAGGAGATGCTCCTCATCGAAAAGAAGAAAAAACCTCAAAAAAGCTGAAAAAGCTGCGATACGAATGAACGCTGTACTTGGGCAAAGAGTTCAACGTCTTGAAGTTGAACGCGATTTTTCTTCATAGCGCCATCATCGCGGAGAGGCACAATGGGGGCACTCGCCGTGCACTGGTTCGATTTTGTTTTAAACAATAAATACAACGAAAAAAGAGTAAATTAAGAAAAAAACCAAATAAAAACGGTAAAAGCGCGCTTCGAGGCGAGAAAAAGTTCATCTGATAGGGTAATTGCCGATTCACCTCATGATTGTTTGCATTGTTCGCGCCCCGGCTCTGTGGCCCTCAAATCCTAAATTCGAAAGGAATTCTACGGAAACCGTTAAATACAATGGTTAAATTTCTTTTTTGTAACAAGTTATTACAATCGCCGAAAAATGGAGATTCCACGCCCCATTTTCGCTGAGTTAATTCAAACTACTCACCGAACAAATAATTGTAATTAAAACTTTGCTATAAAAAGAATGCTAAATTAAAAGTAAAAAATTTAATATACAAATTTAAGCATAGTTTTTTAATTATTTAATTATTATTAGCTATAATAATGTTATAAATTTTATCAGTCTCCTTCGAGAAACTAAAGCAGATTTTCTTCATAAGCAAATTCAATTTATTGCACAATTTCGTGTGACTGGTGGGACCATAAAAAAGTAGATTTTTGCAAAATCCAGTAGATTTTAAAGTAGGAACCTTTTATATATGTATATTTTGCATTGATCATAAAATTATTAAATGCTTTCTTTTCAAATGTTAAATTAAAATAGTTCGCTGAAACAACATATCGAAAAATGGGTTACTATGTAAATACATATATCCGGCGCAACCTCTACCAATATGGTTGGAATGAAAATTAATGTAGAAGTTTATTTTATAATATTCGTATTATTGGACTAACGAGAAACTTTAACAATAGATAGATATCCATTAAAATTAGAAACGACATTTGGGTTACTTCAATTTTTAATATAAAAAAACAATTATTTTCATGCCAGTCAACATATTTTTTTGAATTTAACAGGTAATAGAAAAAATAGATTTTTTAACACAGATATTTCAGTTCCTACTTTATATTTAAAATCTTAAGCGTTTAGGTGCGAGCGAGTACATAAATAAAAGGGAGGTTGTGCGTTTGATTCCCCATATGATGATTAAAAATATACTATTCAAAATTTAAGGTTTATGTCCTGTATCCTAGAATTATAAATAAATAAATAAATATACCTTTAAAAAACAAAGTGTCATATTTCACTAATAACAAAGATTCCGAAAGCAAATAGGAACAACTGAATTCTGAAGGCATTCAACAGTTGTAGTTTTTAACCCTCATATTTTCTCGAACCCTAAAAAAGGCTTAAGCTCAAGGTCCCGTGTTCATGTTGTCGAAGTCAAGGCCACCTCCCAACATTGATTGCTCTACAGAACGACTCAATTTGTGGACAATGTTTTGTTTGCAGTCGTTTATGATGGCTGTTGCAAAATATTTGGAATTTTCATTTTTCTGCCATAAAAGCGTTCAGAAAAGCCCTTGCAAAAATTTACACCGGCAATTCGCGTACAATGGAAAAAATCAACAAAACCAACCGAATGCAGGCTGGCATAATGAGCCACATGCGAAAACGGGCGTTTTCCCAGATATAAGGGTTGTAAGGATTTCCTCAACCTCTTCACATTTTTTTTCTCTTAGGAGGATTCATTTGTCTTAAGCATAATTTATGAGAAAGTTATTGCCCTAATTCGTCTCAGCCCTTGGTCAGGTACGTCCATCCAAAATCCACTGTTTGTGCGCTTGTGTCTGTGTGCCTTGTGGCGATTTTAAAATGTGAGCACACTTCAAGGGCCGAGTGGACCTGACAACTGTGGCCGGCAGTTGTTGGCAAATATTTTGCGAACTAATTAAACACCTTTCAGGAGTGAGCCGGACCGGATTACGTTCTTGTGTATTTGAGTTGGCATCTTTCTTGGAAGAAGTAAATCCTTCCAATTTGCTGCTTGCTCTCCTCGCCAACGCAAATATTTACAAGGATACGTCTTTGCTGGATTTATGTATGACCATTGAAAATTTCTGATTGTGTGAATTACGCCAGTCCTAAAGTAACCACGATGCTGTTGCACTAGAGTCTACACCGACTGGACTATAGTCAGCCTGCAAATTAAATATTAATTAGAGAGAGTTCACCGGTCATGAAAATTACAAACAAATTCACTGTGGACTGAATGAACGAATTTCTGGTTTTAGAGTCTAAACAAAGAAAGAACTGGGATCACATGGCCCACAAATCGTATTTGTTTTTTGCGAACTAAAGAAACTAATCCGATTAATTCTACAAGAGGCTTGAGAAATATTATGAAAAAACTTGCCACGTAAACATTTGATTTATTTAAAAATAATATTTCTATCTGCTAGGTATGTATATATTAACAAGAAATTTAATAATTTAAATAATATATAAATATAGCCCCATACTAGGTACAACAAATAAGAGCTACAGGAGTGGAATGGTTGTGGGATGAAGTAGATATTTGGAATAATTTTAATAAAATCGTTTTTAACTATTATATAAGGGCCAAGATCCAAATAAGACCTGGGCCCATCTCTCAATTTTTTTCTTAAACATTTTCAAAAATATCACAAGGCTTTATCATACTTTCTAAAAATATTAAATGTTTGCTAAATTAAGACTGTTTTATGTGTCTTTAAACATAAAACCTTTATAAGAACATAGTATACTGTGTTTTATAAACAATTTGCTGCGGGAATATAATTATTTTAATTAATTATTATTTGCTTATTCTAAAGTTATCTGCACAATGATTTTAATAGATTTTTACTTATAGACTTTTTATGGGACTTATTTATATATCTTATTCTATTTATCGAAGATGTCCAACAAACTACCCAGACCTCAATTTGTTTCTAAATATTCCAGAAATAAAAATGTTTTTGGTTAAAACTATATATACACAAGGTGCCGGCAGGATCATTGCTTGCATAATAATTACTGACCTCGCGGAAACATAAATACGAAGTTCTTATCTCCTTAAAACAAATGCAGAGACATAAAAATCGGATAAACACCGGCTCATCCAGAATATTAATAACCGCTCCTTTGGGTCGACTCACAAGGATGTGTCAAAATTCCAAGGAACTGCGAGAATTTACATGCACACAGTGTTATGAGTCCTCGAAAAAAGCGGAATATTAAAAACAAATTTGAAGATGAATAGCTGCCGACAGGCCGCGTGTAGCAATAAAACCTCTCAGGACTGCACAACGCGAGGTCCTGATGACTATCGCTGCGTTTTCTATTTACGGATTCATGCTTCAGCAGTAGCGGAAGGATGTTAAAATGTTTACAACACCACAAAATGTTTGCTTTTTTCGTAGTGTCTGGAACATTTTTTACCCTCATTTGACTCCTTATTAATTTTTATTATGGGGGATTTGTAAAGCGTTCTATTTGTTCGCTATGTCGTCACATCCTTTATGATAGGCGGTTTCTTAGATCTGTGTAATTTGGTTAGTAATATTTATATTCGTTCGTTTAAACAAAATAAATAATGTTTTTAATATAATATGTACCTATGAATTTTTCCTTTGGGTATTAAATAAATAACTTTTTGATAAATGAATAAAGAGAATAACAATAATAATTCAAAACATAAAGTAAGTACGAAATTCTGTAAGGAATAGTTATTTAAGCAATAATTCTTCCTTTAACTCTGTCCGTGCTTGTTTCTTTCACACGCCAGATCAGTATGTATGTATGTATGCATATTAGTAATAAAGTAGAGGATTTTATTTTGATATAAATCATATAAAAGTATTTAAACTATTATTAAAGCTTGTAGGATTTCTAAATAAAATTTTTCTTTTCACAAACGAAAACAAAAACTTCTATACCTATTTGGGGCTAAAACCAAATACGTGATTAAGCTTAAACAGCTAGATTTAATGATAAGCACAAAATTACTTTATAAATTAATAAAATCTGAAGTACCTCCACTCGGAACTCAGTAGTTCTATAGGTACGTAAATTTGTTTTAAGATCTTACCTTCCTGACAATATTGGCAACGCCTGCATGTATGCAACGTTTAAATTTCATGCAGAATTTTGGATATTTTCATGATATTAAATTTTATCCCTATCCACTCGTTCCATTTTTCATGTCGTTTGGCAAAATTTCATTTATGAAATTCCTCAAACTAGAAGCCCCAAGAGCGAACAGCCGGTCTATATTTATCCAGCAGGATCCTCATCTCTGGCCAAAAATTAACCATCATCGAAACCGCCGCCCATCCGCCTGAATAGTTAAGCCATCCCTCAAAGGGTCCTAGTCGCCTTTAATAAGTTAAATAAACTTCTCGTCTCCCGCCTCAAGTAAATTTCATCGTCTCATCATAGCCGTCATCATCATCATCGTCGTCATCATAGTCACGGAGGCTCCGGGACGCTGTTAAATTTGATTACGCGTTATACATAACTCCGGGAGCCGGGAGCCGGGAACCGGCCGCCCACCAGTCCCTCGGAACCCTCCCGCGCACCCAGCCACCCCCACAGCCACCCCACCTGCCGTAACCCTAACTCGAATTACCCGATTACCCTTACGGAGCGCTGATGTATGCCCCTCTGCGGGGGCGGGGGTGCATTTAACATGATAAATTTACTTTCGGGCTCCGATATTATTCGTTGCTTCTCTGCCGCCAGGGGGCATCAATGGCGTTCGACGAATCCTGGAGTCGGGCATCCACCCCCACGCCCACCCTCCCAGGACGCCTCATCTTCCCGAGACGGATCCTGATCACGATGATGACGACGACGATGATGATTAAATGAATTGAAAATTTTCGGGGGCTTCCTTGGAGCGAGACTGGGACCGCTTTGAGGGTGCCTTCTGCCATGAATTTTTTATATGTGCCGGGTGACGCCCGGGCCTTGGCTTTCCCGCAGACAGGCAAAACAGGAGCAGATCCTTTTTTTTTTTTTTACTTTTGCAACCGACAGACCGCTCGAACCGGGGAAATTAAGAGATTTTTATCTTGCGGAAGTAAAATTTCCGATAAACGAAAATTAATCGCTGGAAGTAGGACACGACTATGGCTTTTCAGATTCATGATGAAGCCGATTTTTTTTTGTATACTTCAAAATTAATACAACCAATACTTACACACATTTATGTAGGTAGTATAAACAAGATTGTAACGTTGTTTAAAACATATTTTTTTTATTTCAGCTCGATTTACGAACTTTATCACGACACATTACCCTTTCAAAATTTTAGATTTACATTGCGCGAAAACGTTATATTTATAAAATCGCTATATGTGTAGTAATGATTAAACCCCATACTATCTAAATAGCTTTTACTTTAGTTTTAGTGGTAATTTAATATTTAAAGTATTAATTTTAGTTTATTTGTAGGCTTACGTTATTCATAGTTGTACTGAATATGATAGTGCTTTCCAAAAATAATACATTATTTCCAAACTCTGGTATAATATTAGCTAACCAAATAACTATAACAATCTCGAACTATTACCTAAACTAATAGAATAAATTTTTGATTACAAAAACCACAATTTTATAACAAAAAAACTATATTACTATTTTCGAAAATTCATTCATTATCTTTTAAAAAGAATAAAGAAAGAATTATCTTATAGTGTCCAAGAAACAAACATACGAAAACCCCTTTTTTACGATTTATAAATCTTACTGCAAAAGTGTGAATTACGCTAAATCGTAAAATTTTCTTGAAAACCCAAGATTTCCCAAGTAACACCTGTAAAAGTTCACATTGTTCCATGATAATCGTTAATTTTGCACTGTTACCAGCATTCACATGGTAAATTTTAGTTTTTACATCAGAGACGCGGTAAATGTTGAAAAACGTCATGTTTTAACTTTCACGGCTCGTTACCCTATTGCCGGGTCCATCATCAAACCATGAAAACTGTTTGCGGGAAGAGTACTCGTTAAGACAAATTAAAAGAGGTCAAACTCGTGGGCTATATTATTTTATTGTGAGTAAAGCTCCTGTGACAACTTTCAGTATCCCATCTTCGGATCAAATGGTGGTAGATTTATGAATGTTTAACTTTTTCTATGAAAAAAGGTTAATTATATTTAGAAAATTATAAGTAATAAAATCAAAAGCAGTTTCAGTATTTCAGCAAATATGTAGCTACAATCCAAAATTATTTAAATTACTTTATGCGCCTGCTTACAGCTGCAGATGACATATGTATGTATGTAGGACCCAAAATGAGATCATAATTCCAAACGTATGACGTAACTCATCGGAATATCGAAGAACAGGAAAAAGTGTCAAAGTTATGAGCACACACCCAGGAAGCATCAATTCTTCGGGATTGCCTTTGGGGGAGGGTCCCGCAGGACAAAAACTGCCAGAGCAAACAGTTCGTCATATCGATAGGTCCTCCTAATGGGCCTTAAATAGCGACACGTGGCCCGCGCAACAATAGCGCTCCTCGCTGCGTCGTCCCCGGGATTAGGAGGAAATTTATGGAAAATAATTTCATAATTCGAGGGGCGGACGAGCACGCTGCGCGGAAGCGTGTTAACACGGTTTTATGGAGCCGAGATTATTCAGATGCTAAACAGGGCCATCCTGGCACGCGTCGGAAGGCGTCATGTTTTTATTTGTCAAATTTTATGATAATGTTGCATTGAGTGGCTTTGTTGTTCTTTCAGTTGATTAATGAATTGCACGAAATGATTTATAGTCCTCCCTAGAAATAACCGGGATGCATTAACAATCTGCCCTAGATCCATTCAAAGATGTTGTTTTCAACAAAATTTCCTTAAAATATTTTATATCCTTTTTAAATTTTTAAGCACCAATTTGTTTTAATTTGAATATACATACATAACATATGTATGTATTTTTGTAATTGATTCTAGTATCACTATAAAAGACTATTTATTGTAAATTTATGTATACTACAACATAAATTAGTTTAATTAATTAATAAAATTATAATTAAATACGATGATAACACATAAAAATTGAAATTTAAAATCAAATAATTCTTTTGCTTTTTATCATCTTTGCGGTAGAAACCTTATATGTATAGTATTTTGGTTTTTCGAAAAAATCTTGTAACACTATAAAATATGATATAATTACACACATATCTACTGTTTTACACAATAAATACCACTTGGAGAACTTAGGTTGAATTCAAAAGATGTACGGTGTTTTTTAAGGTAATTTGGTATAGCAACTAAAAGGTTAAAACTGTGGACGAAGCTTAGCCAATACGAATTTTTATAAAATCTGAGCAAATCCAGTAATAGTTAGATATAATAAATAACCGTTTTTGTGTTCGTGCAGACATCAACCAAGTAGTAAAATCTAGGATGTAATCTTACAAGATTACCTTTATCTGCCACTGTCTGGATGTCCAGAAGAAGTGCCCGCCATAAAATGTCTGTAGCACTGTCTCGGCTCGCAATTAGTTGCGCAAATGGATCATCCCAGGACCTTCGCAACATGCACTGAAATTTTCTTAAGTCTCAGAAGCCGTTGCACAGGCCTCAGATAAGTGTCTAGCTGAGTTTATAGAGTGCACGGATTAAGCGTGCCGTCTAACCTGAAAAGTGGGATCGGGAACGGGAGCGGGAACGGGAGATATGCGGGATCTTAACCGCACTGGCACAATTGCAGCAATAAAGATATTAGATATCCCCAGCTTGGCGGAGGCAAAAAATAACGCGCCAGCAGATACAAAATTGTAAACGAAAGCATTACCCCAGCGACGACATCGTAGTCATCGTCGTTGTCCTCATCATCATCCTCGGAATCTCGCCCTTGTCGTCACAGGAATCTGCCGGGACCTCGCGCGGTATTAGAAGCAATTGTGGCGGAGGTCGGGGGAGTCAGCGATTCCTCTTCTTTAGTGGCTGGAAGCGCCTTAGAAGAGGTTCGGCTCTGCGCTGCCATAATCTTATATTTGCGATGTTTGGTTTTTAGGTAGTCGTAACCACTCCGAGTGGGATCAGGCAGGCAGCAATATGAAACCATTCCATGGCCGCCCAAGCGCCGGGCACAATCCCGGGATAGAGCGCCCTCTGGCGGCGGGAACGGGGGCGGGCAAGCCAACTGGAAAGCAAGATCCAGGGATTAACGCTGGTAATTGTGATGTACCCCATTCAAATGATAGCGTTATTATATGGGATATGTTGTTATCTTACACAGCTCTGATGGCTGTTTTATTCATTCGTTCTATCTGCTTCTATCTGTCGACCGGGCGCACAACACACTGCGATTATTCCAGACAGATACATCTGGGGGCGCAGATATATCTCGAGGAGTTATTGGATCACTGTTCCGAACAAGCGGAGACTCATCCCGACCTCCCCCGGGGGAGGGCCGGGATTAAGGGCTGTGCCATCACAATCCTCGGCTCTAATAATCTTTTCAATTTGAATTTTATGCGGCAGCTCGTTTCCATTCCACGAAAAACCGGTGAAAGCTGTCTTATAATACTGTCTTTGAGTGGGGCTCATGTCTTTTTACGAAAGTCAATGCTCAAAGCATGTTTAAAACTAAGTGTCTACTCCCGAAATTATATGTTTTGAATTGAAGACTATAACCATTTTCATCACGCGCTTTGATATAGTAACTATTTATCTACATATTATATTTGTCTTGTCACAGTTGAAGGATAAGAAAAAGAAAGAGGATGTTACGATTTGTTCTAACATATATATCTAAAAATTCCTTCCTCTTCTAAACAGTCTTTAAAATAACTGGATTTTTATAAACTAATACGGTTAATTCCACGATATAAAAAATATACTATTAACCCCTATTATATAAAAAACTGTCCCTATACAGTTTAATACCATCCTATGTGTCTGTTTTTTTAATTTTTTAAATGAGTTATTTAAGATTGTTACACTGTACCTCTCCGAATATGAAAATAGTAACATAACTAGCCTTCATAAGAATTTAAACATAATCATGTAATCGTATGATCGTATACTAGATTATACAAAAGTAGATTATGAAAAAATGTTGTGTTCGTTTTAGTAGCTAAAAAAAGAACAAACAAATATTATAATGGTGTTACACATTTGAAAACGACTCCAATGAAAAGTCATTAGAAAAGAATTAGGCAATTCAAATCGCGACCTAATTCCTTCTTAATTTCACTGCTTCATTCCACCGGAATGTATAAAGAATTAATATTCTACGCTTCATTGTAGGAAATTACATATATTCAAATGCAGTGCTCATTACATGAATAGAATTACATAGGAATTAATTATTACTTTGCAGGTGTATTCATACATATATTGTAAATTATACGCTCAATTTTAGTGAATTAAATAACAATTCTTTAAAAATGTTTTTAAAGTTTTAAAATGAAATTTTTGTATTGTAATGAAAACTTACAACATTTAGATTAAAGTAAGGCGCTCATTGAAATAATTCAATTTAATTTGAAATTTTAAATTCAAATCATTATTCATTTAGTAATCTGTCGTTTCCAACTTTTTCATTGGAGTTCTGTTTTTACTCAAAATAAATCGTTAATTTCTTAGTGTACACATTTTCTAAATATGCTAACTGAGTAACTAATAACTGACTTATTACAAATGGGAAATTACAGTCATAGTTTTGTTCAGTTGTTGCCTATAAAAAATGAATAAGTAATTGTTTAGTTAAATTATTCGTTTCCACCATAACTAGGTATCTATACATATTTCCTTTTAAGGAAACCTTTAAGTTTATGATGCAAAAGATGGCATATTGAAAGAATAATAACTAATAAGATTTGTTGGGAAAAAACATTAAATGATTCTTAGAAGATATGCCATTGAATTACGTGACTATCATAACTTCTGTTTCTCGGATATGTAAAACAAGCAAATTTTCCCGACCACAATAAATTAAGACTTTCTATAAAATCCGTGATCTTATCCATGCCATGATCTGTTCTGAATCAATAAATATTCGCAATTATCAGTGAGGGGCATATAATTATAATTATTCAAATAAATTCAAGTTTCCCATAAATTCTATGCACGAAGTACTTAGTTTCGCGCGGGTGCTAATGCAGCCGCCACTGCATGATCGACGCGAAGTTTTTCCACATAAATCAAATACATTGTCGAGTATCGCACTTGGGACTGACCGTCTGGCGACGTCGGCGGGCAATTATAATCGACGATTAAAGTCAATTAGTCGAAGTTAATGACCACTAGAAAGGGATAGTTAAACCAGCATCAAAATGTTGCCGTGGTCCGCAGGGAACGCATCGTGGATCATCTTGGCGGCCTGACAAGATTTCAGCAATTGTCTTCTGGCGAAGGTATGACTAATAAAAGCAAACTCGCGCAAAATGAGTAATTTTCGCGGTGCTTTCACTCTGGTGGAAAAATGATGGCTAGATACTGGCACGCACCAAGAAACCCTTGGATCAAGTGACTATCCATCAAAATAAATAATAAAACGAATACTTTAGTAGCACAAAGTGTGACCAAGCCAAAGATGTAGACTCTTGTAAGACAGATTTTACCCGGGACCCGAGAGTTAAGCAACTGGGCATAAGGAATAATTTTCGCTCGATAAAACTTTATTAATTACCACCCGCCCCAAGGTTGACACTTCCCGGGCGAAAGGCATCCTGTGGGATGCATGACTGCTGGGGAATCTGACATAATTCAAAATCCGGGACAGATCTGGGTTAGAATTTCTAACAAACAGCTCACTTGGTTGGAGTTTGTTTACTAGACCGTGCGAGTTGGAGCCCCCTTCGAATTTTGAGTTTATAAATAGGAGGCGACTCCACGCGCTTATGGCGGTCCCGAAAAACATGAAATTTTATTCACACTGAAATTATTTATCCCCGGGACTTCCATGAAATTTTGTAGGTGCTAAGCGACTAGCCGAAAGGAGCGATAGTCTACACAGCACGTCATAATCGACTATTCTAAAAATTCTATCCGATTAATTTACTGCGCGTTCGGAGCACATTACTCAGACAAATGGCGACGATTTCTGGAATGAAAACGTGATTTATTTCAGCGAGCGTAATCGTAAATATTTCAAATTTCTCTGCTATTCCTCATGTGGCTACTCGTGTTTGCACGGGATAAATCAAAGTAGTTGCGAACAGATCATGTCACTTTTAGTCCACTCTCTTGCCAATTTTGGAAATCATAAATATAAAAATTCGCTCAAATACGACAAGAATTTCATGTAATTTTATATAAATGTTTTCTGAAATCATTTAATATGAGGAAATATCAAAGGAATGAGTATAACTTAAAACGCACTATGTAGAAATAGCAGAAAACAGAAAGTTAGAGTTTTGACTAAAAACTAAATCAATTAGAAACTTGATGTACCTATTTAGGTTTACCCAAAATAAACTTAGCCTTGTTAGGACGACTCAATCTAATTAGAAAAATAAATCTCATTGTCTAAAACGCACTTTTTTTATGGGTTTCATTAAAATATCTTTCTACTCGTATTTACATAAATTAACAATTTCAAAATATTGAGGAATAATAAATTGATAGTGAGTGTGTTATTTATTTTATCGTCATTGTAGGTCGAGGTCAATGTCAAAATTCTTATTGACGTCGATGACAACTCGATCATCATCATCAAATTGTCCTAACTAGAATTAATTGCAAAAAGAAAAATATAATGATTTTATTTTGTCTTATACCTAAAATAAAAAAGTAGTATATATATACATAGTATTATCAATGGATTTTTATGATTCTGATTTACACGATACCATTAAAAAGCAAATTGAAAATTAAATATATTAAATAAGTCCGGTATCAATTTGTAGTAAAACGACGTTAATAAACCTTGCAAGCAAAAAATGTGTTACAGTTTTAAAAATAGTCAATTTATAAGTTTTTAATTTTATAATATTTTCTTCATATGATCACGATCACAAATGAAACACTATAAAATTGAATTTCATTTTGAAAGCATAACATCTGGGATCCTTTTTGTCGTACCATTAGTACAAAAAATGATTACTTAAATGAGATCTTTTGATTAAAACAACCGTATCAATACTATAAAATTTAGTTCTGCCCGATTTTAATATGAAACCTTCAAATTTTAATACAAAATTTATAGAAAGCCCCCCATGGCTTTGGTTGGTCGTTTAAGCAACAACTTCCAAAACAATTTCCCAAAATGTTAATTCCTCCAAATCCGACGAACCGAAATGGACAAAGAGCCAAATAGACAAATAACTCTCCGGTGATGACTTAATAAATTATAGAAAGATGAATTAAATCAAGTTCGTGACTGGTTTTAGGAGAGGTGGACGGACGTCCACATTTCAAGCGATCGGCGATACATCACGATTCCAAGCAACCGGCCGATAGTGGCTTTATGGCGACCATAAAACCTCCGCGACTCGACGAAAAGTCAAAAATATTAAATTTCATGACACATTCGAGCGTATTCCATCGAAATCGTTAAAAATTGATATTTCGTGTTTTTTATTTGGAGAAATATCGCTTTATCTATTATGGGAGCTAATTAATTTATGCCCCCCGGTCCAGCCCTCGCAGCCTCCCTGTCCACCCCGGTCACTTCCTACGATTTTAGTCGGCGCTGCTGGGAACACCGATTCGAACGAGTCGTACATCATTTCGAATGGAGTTTTTGTTTTTATCTAATTTTATGAGAAAATTTTATGACTTCTATTTTTTGGTCTCGAGCAGATAGTAAGGCGTTTTGTCGTCTATTTTCTTAATTTTTTTTCTTCACTTCATCCGCGGCAAACCGCGATTTCTGTGGCTGGATTAGCTCAGGGGGCCGGGACTTGGTGCGGGGGTACGATCATCCATCCGCTGGATTCTGGCTAAAGCTAGCTAACCCATGTTCCTCTCGCGGCTGCATAGTAAATTTAATTAGGACGTAAAGTCGGGAATGTTTATTGATATCGGATTTGTTTCGACCTCTTCCAGATAAGAACAAGCGTTATTTTTGTAATATTTATGATTTCATGGAAGTCTTTAAGAGTGAAGCCACAACCCTGCAATGCCATATCCAATTAAATCGAGGTGAGGATTAATTTCACTTAAGAGATCTTTACCGATAAGTCAAATGTGCACGAAGTTCTCACGTCGATAAGTTTTCGGAAATTACCCTTTCGATTTAAATGTTTTACTTAGAATTTTATAAAACTGCTATTCTTTGAATAGCGTAGAAAATTCTTAACAAACTGAATTGAAAACTGAAATTTAACCTTATCTATGAAACTTTTAGAGTATACTGTATTTCGTTACATTTTGTTAATTTTGAACTAATTTCAAAAGTGTTCCCAACCGACTTTTTCGTGAATGGATGTTTTTCAAATAAATTTAATTTTTCGGAATTTTTTGCTAAAGTTTTGAATTCCACCAAGCCAAAAAACTCGTTTCAAGAAAAAGGTAAATGAATGTATTTAAAATATCCGCCTTAGGAAATGAATAAACGCTGTAATTATAATTTAGCACCTAATTGTTTAAATTAAATTTTCATGGAATTTTCATATGAAATATAAAAATACATACATATTTCGAAAAATTGTTTTAATTTCAATTGGCCAAATGTTGATTTTAATTTTTAAAAAACAAGAAATATCTACTATATAAGTAATAATTTGTATTACAATACAATATAATAAATAACCAAAAATAAAATGGCCACACTACGGTTTATGGTGGTCTACTTACGGATAAATATGCTCAAATTCAAATTGCAGAAACATTTAGTGCTTTATTTAAAAAATTTGAATTTTGTTATGGAACTATTATTTTTATCTACAAGAATTTCTGAAGGTAAGACCGACACTCAACTCTTTAGAAAGCAAGGAGAAAGTTTATTGATGAAGGCGATAGTACCTAAAGTTGGTCTTTACTTGGCACATCTTCAGTGTATATCTAAAATATATGTGGGTACCCTAGGTATAGTGCTAGTAGTAGGTTTGTTATATGTTTGTTATTATATTCTAACTAGCAAATGGAGCACTGAGTGTAAGGAATTAGAAAAAGTTTGCAAAAGATCGTTGGTTGCAGTAGATCTTTTTCGAACCGATTTTCACCAATGCCCATCGCTTCCCCAAACAATTCGCGCCCCCAGCAATTATACGTAAATTTATTGGCGTCGGATTCGACGACCGTGCAGGTACGTGGGGGATGGGGGGATGGGTGCAAAAATTCATTTGCATTCGATAGGCTGGTTATTGTGCTTTGTTTGGATTGGTTTTAATGCCACCGGTGCACCGATGCACGTCCTCATCACAAAGGTTGCTGATGAATTTGCCGATGTGCACAGAAACGCGCTGATTCCAGCTCGGGTACTTTGCCATCCCGAACGCGGTGCAGGAAGAGAGCTTAACCTCCTTCATCCGTCAGTAAATACCGCCTGGGGGTATGGGCGAGGGGTAGGACCCCAATGCTAATCCCCCCGGTCCCCAAACAAATTCGCTTACTGCTTGTATACACTTACGCAGGGCTTTACCTTAGCAAATGCCTTTTGTGCCGGGATATAGTAATCCCCGACAAATTTCAGATTTGATTGTGCCCCGTGCATTTAATGACATTTCGAATATTCAGGGAATCCGGGCCAGAATATTCGCATCCTGGATAATGGGGAAGGGGCTGGGATTCGTCATGTCCATGCCCGAAATTAGAGATTTCGCCGACCGGCACTTTGTACACAGGACACGCACTATCCGCGATGCAGATTTTAGATAGTTAGATGGCTCTGCACACACGACAGGAGTCCGATTTTAATTTAGTTAGACTTAATTCGAATCGGCGATCATACCACACCATGATTCGATTTGATAGGTGGATGAAGAAGGAGACGGGATGGACAGAAGAAGACCCGAGTCTCATTATTAATCCCATCTCTGTTGACACTCCGAATTACGAGCAATTATCCAGCAGATTAAACCCTTTTGCCGGAACTCTGCGCGTCCGTTCGATTTGGCGATAGTGTCAGTACGGGGGAAGTTATTAACGAGCCGGGTCCAGCCGACTCCTTGCAGCCCCAGCCTCAGGGTAGAGAAGGCATCAGCGCCTCCCCGAAGGTGATAATCCCTCAATGAAATAATTTAATTACGCAAACGAACTCAGCCGTTCACAGGCGCCGAATTGGAAAAGTTTCCCGCCCCAAACCCCATTCTAATCCCGGAAGTGGTAAGTCAATTCTGTAAAAACATTTTCCAATTATAAATCAATTTTCGATTAAAATTACTTTGCGTGCGGTAGGAATTTGCAAGAAGTTCGAGCATGACAACATCCCCCACCCCCGCAAAAGGCGGTGGAAGCTCGAAAAACCCTGCACTTGTCTGGGATCGTCTGGAAGCATTTCGGGGCGCTTTCTTTAGGTTCTCTTCCGCGTTTTACCCATTTACAGGGCCGCATCCACCGAAACTCCCCCATTCGATGCAAAGTGGTGGCGGTGGAGCTCCTCGTTTTTCGGGAAAAGTTAAATTGTGCGGTGGAGCGTTTTGGTGTCTTAAGAAATTAGTTTGAAAGAAGGAGTTGTTCTCGGCTCAGCGCAGCCAGCGCCTCGTCGGAGCCGGCTCAAATCATTTTATTGGTTTCCTAAGGGTGCATCGAAATTTAATTTTCAACGAAAGTAGTTTTATCACCGCGAAACGAGATTGTTATCTCTTCGCGAAGGTGGTTCGCTGCCACGAAATTGGAAAATCAATTATGCTCTTCCCGCCTAAGGTTCCTGCTGGTTCTGCTGGCGGTTAGCTACCGCCTGCGGGAATGAAACCTTAAGCCAGGCCCACATTGCCGCAGTGTTCCTTCCGAGTAAGCCACATTAAGATTCTACCATTAACCATTTTGATGCTGGTGCCAGATATTAACTGAGATTATGACCTTGCCGCAGGTGCTGATAAATCCCGAAGATAAGATCACTGGCCGGACGGTCCTCATGAGACCAACTCCGCGAGCGCGAGTTTCTGATTCATTAGGGAAAAAAGTGAAATTCAGATATCATCGCGCCAATAATGAGGCGTTTTTATCGGCCTTTTATAACCTCGGCATTTTATTAAAAGCCAGTTAACTCGTAACTCGACAGATGTAAATATTGGAGCCCGTCATAAAGATGTCATAAAGATATTGCCGCACAGTGGGAATCCGCGGCTCCGAGTTCTCCTCGCTAGACTTTATTCTATGAGGAAATATTCATGCAGAGCTTGTTTTCTCTTCTTTCCATTGGTGTTATATGAAATCACTTCGGAAGTAATATTCCTTCTCATAAACTTCAAAGAATGAATTGAAAATTAACCGCGCTTGATGTTGTTAGGTTCGGTTTTGTACACAAAATCGTTTCTCCTTTTCTATCGGTGGTGATAATTTTTATCGCTAACAAGGTTCGGTATCTTCAATTAAACTCTATTTAACATATACATAATTTAATACCTATTATATTTTGCTTTGTTTTAGATCTTAACAGTCTTTAATTTTAATTAAATTTATTCTTGGCATCGATTTACACTCAACATGAATAGTAAGAAAAATTGTAAGTTAGCCAAGCTGAAGCAAATAAGAATTTTAATGAAATATTGATTATTTCTTCATTTATAATGATAGACTGGAAACCGAAAAGAATCTTTTAAAAAAAGAAATTTAAAGATTTTAAACTTCGTCACACTATCTACTAAATGTAAGTGGGAATGAAACATGTCTGTTAGTTACAAAGTTAAAGAAGAAATCATACATAATAAAATAAAATGCGTTCCCTTTCTTTACGGAATAACCCATTTTTATGGCCGAAACTTGTATGAGCCATAACCAAAGGAATCGCTGAATAAAATCACTGTGCACTTTCACCCTAAAACACTTCCGAATGAATATTAAATTTCAGTCGGTTTTACTGCTTCTCCAGGCATTAAAAGGCTACCAAAATTTGTTGTGGCCATAGCTTCACCCGGAACAGAATAAAATTTCATTAATTCTCTGCCGCATAAAACTGTCACGAATTTCGGCTTATCACAAAAGCTAAGTAAACTCCTTGGGGACTCCACGGTTCCTGTTGAGTGCCCGTATAAATTTATTAACGTGTACGTCACCGGAGCAGTTCCATTTCCTGGATGATATGACCGCCGAAGAGGCCAAAATTCGGAGAATTCTTTTATCTTTTACTCGCAACAGTCATAAAAGTGCCATTCACTCATAATTTTATAGTTTCGTGCCAGGAGAAAAAAACCAAAACGAGAAAGTACGCCAGAAATGCGCGTGGGTTCTCCTGTTGGATTAACAAAGTCAAAATATTCAGAAAAAGAAATTATTGTGAAAGGCGTAAAGCAGCCTTCCGAAAGGGACGCGGGTCAGGAAGCGTGAAATTTTCGAAACATGGCCAAAATATTTCCCCTCGAGAGCCCTTCACGAGCTGATCAGATGAATAATTCCCGAGAATTTCCTTTTCTGCCCGAATTATTTTATATTGAGCTCAAGTGGGTGGCTGAAATGATTGTCGCCGTTGTGAAAGTCGGAACCGCTGACGGGTTCTTACAGGGCCGCCAAACCGCTAATTCAAGGGTCCTTCTGACCCCAACGACCCGTCAGTTAATTTCGTGGTGCTCTGCGATTGCACTTGATGAGCATGCACTTCTATGCTTCGCGTGCACCGGGGTGTGAACTGCACCACTGCAGTCAGTTGCGTTAAAAACTTTCCGCTAAACGGGAAGTGATAAATTAGCGGAAGTGCACCCAACACACAGCGACGCACAAGATGGCACTTAATTTTTGCAGTACTATTCGCAAATGGTTGACACAATTTGTTGCAACCTGTAGAGATACGAGAAGGTTTTGCATGTCAACTCAATACAATATCAAATCTCCATCATTTATAACAAATTTTTGTAGGAGTTTTGATTTTTAATAATTTTGATTTCATTGACGATATCAGTCAAAAACTATATATATTTAATTTATTTCAATAGGTTCAAAAACTATTAATTAAAATATCTATTACAGTGATTTTTCTTAAAACTTTAATAGATCATTCCTTTCAAGATAAAATTAAAATAATTCAAAATCAGAACGATTTGTCCTACAAACCAATCAACCATATTTATCATTTAACACTGAAACTACCAAGCCTGGTCAAAATGACTGGTACTCAATTTCTTCTTTCACTGATTTACAATTTTTAATGTTAAAGGTTAAGATTTATGCCAGCATTTATTTAGATTTATAACTACGATATATTCAGAAATCGTTTTTAATTAATGATTACTAATCCAAATTTGAATATACATTACGTTAAAGACGCAGCAAATGAGTGAAATTCCACGTTCGAATACTTGTGTGTTAAAGTAGAAAATTTTTACATAATGTTTAAGATATACGACTTTTAGTTATAAAATGAAATAATTGTTCAGCCTATGTTTCAAAATATAATACGTATTCAAAACTATTATCTAAGTATTTGCGTTTTGTATCGCACTATCCTAAATTTATGTTTTCAGTTCACGTTTCTGACGTTTCCCCCTTAATTATCGAAATGGTAGTTTAAATTAGCTAATCTCCCGCCGGACATTTCGCTCATTCATAAAATTTTGTTTTTTCCTCAAGCATAATGATGACAATCAAGCTGAAAAAAGGCAAAGCCAATAAAGGAAGGACAATAAACAAACTGTCAGGTAAGCATAGATTGGGCAATAAATTCATAATATGAATGTCCTCCGGTTTCGACTTATCTTGGGTCTTTCGTTTGCGTCCTCGGCCTTTAGGTACAAGGGTTGACGCAGAGGAATTACACAGGCCCATCAAGGAAAGAAATGTCCTAGCTGCTTGGCGACAAATATCCGACAGAAATTAGGGAAAAAAAAAGCAATCCCAGAAATTTTTGCTTCGCACGTCCTCGCAGGCGCCATTGTCAGGATAACGTCCAGATAAAATTTTATTTATGCGTCGTCGAAATTTTCATAATAAATATCGAGCTGGATCAGGCAAAGTGGCATTTTGGCATTTTCTGCCCCTGCCTCGCAAGGATCCAGGATACGACTGGGAATAGGTCGGAAACTGGCGCCAATCACCTCGAGGATTTTAGCTTTCCCCGAGGAAGGAAGGAAGCGGGCCCACATAAATCAGGCAGCTGCAGCCACCCCGCGGCTTATTATGAAATTGGTGATTTAAGGAAAAATTTAAAATGACGTGGTAGCGAGGAAGTTTATGAAAACCACCCGCTCGTATATTTGCCCTTCCCGCAGGGCGCGGTACTCGCTGGTAATAGCCCAGATTTTCCCTAAATGAGCCTGCACTCATCCTGGACAGATTTATGTCAACCAAAGCCACTTTCTCCGACCCTCGCCGCCTCAGAGACAAAGTGGGGGCTATTTTTGGATGGCATCAGATCGGCAAAACTAAAAACTGGCGGAGACAACGAAATTCCTGAAATAAGTAAATGTCAAGGCCCCGAGCCCCAAATTTCACTCCTAAGACGCACGCTTCAAATTAAGACGAAATTCCGCGCTCTCAGCCCGGAGGCGGGCTGGACCCGCGATGCACCAAAGTGCATCTGTTTGGTCCAGAGCGCATCGATCCCCGCGCGGGGGCGACGCGCGTCCTTCGAATGAATTAAAATAATTCCTTTTTTTTCCCGCCGCTCTGGTTAATTTTAGAATTTTCCACTTTTCCAGCATTTTCGGGGAGAAATTGTTGCGTGTAATTTGTCATTCGATGTGAAATGAAAGAATCGACCCTCCGGGGTTGATACTCTTGTTCCCCGGGATTAGGGCGGAAAATGGAATCTGAGCTCGCACTCGGGCCGCCGAAAAGTGTGCCTTCCTCGGGGAAGACATAAAAATATTCCCGGCGAACGTGACACCGAGTCATTTATGGTTCAATGTTTTTGACATTCGGGTCATTAATATTTGAAGATAATTAGGTGCGCCTTCAATATTCCGAGATTTCAAAAATAAAAATTATATTGTAGATACAAGTTTAATAAATCATTCCATTCAAACTCTCTACAGTTTTCAAAAACAAACTTTTTCAAAATGAAATAGAGACAACATGACGTCCAACGTCCAACGTCCAGTATGATTTTTAATTCACACGCATTCGACGTCGACTTGCGTAATTTCTTGTTCAACATCACGCAAATTGACGTCGAATTAAAATGAACCGTCGAGTATCGTTTATATTTAATTGTGTAAACTAAAATTGACAAACGACGTGATTTTAGTAGAGTAGAACTAATTAAGTTTGATATTATTAGAATTAAGATTTCGGATTTCGAGAAGAAGTACCTTTGAAACTTATTATAGACTGCCAGTTTACATAAATTTAATTTAGCCAGAAAAGACAAATGAAATTGGATGAATAAACAAAGAAAAGAATAAATATACTTTTAGAGCAGTTGTTTTCATTTAATATCAGAAATATATTCAAGATTTTCTAAATAAATTAAATACTCACTCAGCAGCTATGTAGCTTCCTTACTATGAAAATGCTTGGAGATCAGACTGTCTTAATCTGCAACAGGAAATTGTGTCTCAAACTGAAACCAAAGAAAATGAATATTTAAGATGTGCCCAAATTAAAGATTCAGAGAAGGTTAAATTTTATAGTAAGGAAATGTAAATCTGAAATCGAAAGGTACTTGTATTCTATAGGGAAATCGTTAAGCTCAACCAACGACTAATCTCGAATTAGAGACTGATGACTTTGTTCTGCTGATAGGAAGGAAAATTAGTTTTAAATCTACCATATTTGTCAAAATTATTCCAGCTATCTATAGAATAAATAACTATGTACTTAGGACTCAACTGACCTAATTTTTTCTACGTAATATTTTCTTAAAACTGCACCAAAAAGCACAAATAACAAGTACTATGTTTTTATGCAAAGCTTAAAAGAAAACTGCAAACCTTTAGCGAAGTTAAATATACGTTAATTTTGCAATGTTTTAATAAAAGGAATTGAAAGAGTTTAGATGTATGTTGCATTTTAGGTCGAATGCAAATATTAATGGTCGGACACTTGTTTGTATGTATTTATTTCTCGAGATACTTATCTATTGAACTTTAAAAATTTAAAAAGCAGGATAGCTTGAAATGAAGATGGCATTTTTCTAATAATAGGATATCTTTCTTACAAATAGTCTTTGAGTTGAAACCCTTACGGCGTATTTAGCCGAAAAAAGGTGACATGTTAGTGGCATCTAACCCTATCCCCTGGCCGTAAGAAAAAAAATGCTGTTCCCCATTATCCCTTCAGCGGAAAAGTCGAAATCTAAGTAAAAGGGAAAACCATGTCATCTGACAATATCTGCAAATTTGAGATCTCATCTGAATCCGGGATAACACATAAGTGTCAGATTGATGCTACATATGAATTCACTTTGTTATAATCTCCCTTCAGCACTCATCCGCGTCTGGCATGTCACACATGATGCCCGAAGCGGAATATTTTCTCCCGTGTCCCTACTTCTGGGAAGATGAAAAGCGATTCCATTCACTGGGAATGATGTATATTTTATGATCCAGGAATAATGGAAAATTAGTGACGTAGGAATAATTCATTTTTGGTTAATATTTCATAGACTCCGGATCATGAGATCCAAATATAAAATTTGATCTTAATTTCAATGCCGAATGCATCCCTTGCACTGTCGGAAGCTGTTCCCTTCTAAGGATTCGGTAGCCCACCATGGAAAGGGCTCAGTGGGGCAAAAACCACCTTCTCAGAAATCAATCAATCAATTAACTCTTGATTTTCCATGCCAGCCTAATGTGATTGCGGACAGCCCTTGAAGGGCGCCGGCAAAAACCTCGGCAATTAAGCATTTTTGCTATCAAAATTCTGAATGGTCAGCCATATGACTGCGGTCCGCGGATGAGTCGAATTCCATATGAGGAGACCGCCGTCCGGTCCGGCGAGTATAAGTCATATATCTGAGACATCCTCCTGAGTGGCATCGCTCATTTGGTGGGCGCCATTCATCTCCATAATAAATTCGTCAAAATTCCTGAGACAAGCCGCTTGCGTTGTGGTCTTTGGGTCATCGCACACCGAAAAAACCGCCGCTGGTATGTAGGTGATTTCGGATTGCTTCAATAAAAATTAAAAACGGCTCGATTGAGTTTTAAGAGGACCACATTGAGTCAACGATGACCGGGTTCTGAATTCCTGTCCAACGGGCACGGAGGTAGGAGAAAGGGACGATTTTCTGGATTGCCTCACAATAAAACGAAAATTTAAGCTTCCTGGTAGACATTTCGCGATTAATTAAAATTATAGGACTTTTGATCCCTTGTAATACCCGAATTGCCGTTGAGTAGCTAATTGATCAATAAAATCAAAAACGGGTTATTTCTTTATTTTGCTTGATCAAATTTTTGCAAGTTGACATTCACTGTGCTTGCCTCAACTTTTAAACGCACTAACCATTGGAAGTTTCCAAATTTAATTATTAAACTTATGAATGCCAAGATTTGACAAGGAATAAACTCAATACGACTGTGTTAAAATATTCAATTTGGTTTTCGTTTTTAGTAAATGGAAACATAGAAGCTCTTCAAAATCGTTACAAAATATTTATAACCAATTTTGCTTCATTGAAGGAAATTTTCATTTCTCTCTTTAAATATTTTGATTCCAAGCTCACCTTATTATAAGTCGTATTAAAAATGTTAAACTTGTTGCTTTTTTAAAATTATGTACCAGAACAATTTTATTTTTCTTTGCCAAAATAATTAATTAACTAATAAATTAATTTCATGTAATAATTGTAGTTTATATTGAAGACCAGAATTTGTACTTTTGTTTACGCTTATTTGGATTTATTTGCTATTTGTCCTACATTGCCATGATAGGTTATAGCTTCTTCATTTGGTCATTTACTTTATTTTATTTTCTATATAACTCCATATTCTCCCTACATAATTTAAATTTAACTTAAATATATTGCATAGATATTCCATGTTCATTTCTTCCCAATCATAGCCAAAATTATGTAAAATTAAGAAAGTATTTTCCTTTTTAAACAAATACCTCGCTGCAACCTGCCAATAGAAATTAAAATTCTAAAAATTCCAACCCTCAGTTGAACTTCTCTAGCACAATTCAAATTTTTTACAATCATTCGGAGTATTTTGCTTACATTAAGACTCCCGGTTCGACGAGGGAAAAAATTCTACCCTAATTTATCAAGGGCCCGCGTCTCCCGGACGCTTCATCATCATTATTGTAGAGCTGCATGGAGGAATTCGCCTATCATTATGGCGTGTATTAAATAAAATGAACAGAATGAATTATGGTCGGAGTTTTAGCATCTTTCAGAATTACCCCAAGATTTCTGCGATTCCCTATCAAGTGGGCGGCGGAGACTTTGAGTAATTGTTTTTATACTGGCTTTATACATTTGAAACGATACCTTCGTTCTAGCTAATTAAAAAATTTGAGTTGAGGGGTTCATATCCCCTACTTAAAACTTTTATAGGGGTTGCTTAAGACATAATTTTCTTAGAAATATACATGTATCCAGATTGCGGTGGAATTTGTTAACTTTCAGAAGCGGGGTTTGAAAAAATTAAATTAAGAGAAAAATTTTACTTTAAAAGAAATAGCAGTACCTACTATATGCAAAAAAAAATTAATGCTGATTAACCTAACTTGAAATTAATTATGATTTTAAATTTATTAGTCTACAGGCAGCTGTCGGATGCCATTTTGTCCTATTCATGATAATATTTGATTTGGTGAACAAAGTGAATACGGCTTTTAACATTGTTTGTTGCTTTATGTTTACATTTTCCTTTGTTATTGTAGATTGTATTTTAGTAGTAGATTTAGTCTCCTTGCTTCTTTTAATTTTGCGCAAATTTCCATTTGATAATACAATCCATAAAATTATGTTACCGACACTGTTGAATCGTATAAAATAGTATATGGATGCCCTTTTAGAATGCTACTTATATTATTTGGCTGTGATTATTTGACTAAACTTACAGTGGCTTTTCTCAGAACGTATCGACCGATAAAAATTCCTGTTTTTACTTTAAATAGAAAGTTCGTATATACGAGTGCATAATTAGTTTTATTTTGGTAATTCAATTAAAAGTTGACATCGTATTTTTAAAGTTGATTCAATTCGTGCACCACCTCCACTCCAGAGGCAAAGGTATCGCTGATTACGGACCATTACAACATGATCCACCTGATCCAACCCAATTCCCGAATGAAAATTCCCCAGAAGAGGATGTAATAAATTTTCAAATTATTTGAAGGTTTTCTTCATTTCCATTCGAATAAATTCAGCTCTCCCGGATGCCGGCCGCCCAGCCTGTGTCTGGACTCTGGATAGTCCTGGATCTGCACGGAGGCCACACGTCCATTTGGCCATTAAACAGGCCTTGGCTAAGTGGTTTCATCTATGAATGGAAGTGGCGGCCTGGAAACCTCATTGAGGGGCTCCAACCACCGACGATTAAATGTCCACACGTATATAAATACGCAAAAAAAAGGATAAAAAAGGCGATATATAAAAAACACACCGGCCGCAAAAATTTAAGCATTTTTTGCTTCTAAACGTAACGTGTGGATGTGCCTCCGATGTGTCGGAGGGCGACTTTTAGGCCATGATTAATTGGGAGCGCTTCAAAGGGCCCCATTTCATCCTTGATTTGATGCTGAGAGGATTGCCAGTGGGGCCCCATTCTGGGGGTGAATTTTTCAGCCGAAAGGTAATGTGCATTTTATTTATTTATTTATTTTGTTTAGTGAAGAGAGAATTTATGTGATTGACTTAACACTTTGCTGATTACCTTTTTGTTCTGATACTATCATAATAATCCTTAGTGCTTCGCGAGTATTATGCATATATGTAAATATATACAAAAACGTAATTTTTATTAATCATAATAAACATTTATGTACTAAACAAATAATTTCCAAAGGGATTTGTATATAATCCTAGTAATAGAATGTACTTAAATAGCCATCAACTTAAAACGTGTTTGTAGTGACATACTATTATAATTTAATTATTTTGGTTCATGTTAGTTAGAGCCACTACGACAATGCGATTTATAATGGCAAATATTCGGGGGAATGGAATATTTAAGAGTTAAGAAAAGTAATAACACAAAATGTTTGCCCACCGTATTTTATGTGTGAAAAAAAAACTAGAATTGTTGTTAACCTTTAAACCTTTTAAAATGATTTTGATCAAAATTGATGTATTTTGTAAAATCGCTGGGAATTATGTAGAATGTAATGTAAGTCATTAAGAAAATCAATCCATTAGCTCAAAGCATAGACTATGTCATTTTCGCGCGCAGACACGCACGCATTTCTACAGAATATACCAATTTTAAAAATATGATATACCTACATTCGTTAAAACCCTAACATAAATTACAATTTTATTTCGTTTGAATTAATCAACTTAAAACGTTTTTTAATCAGATTCATCAAACAGCATAATTTTTCTGGTCAGTGCCCATCGCATTGACCTTCCAAATACAATTTATCAGTTAACGTCCCCAAAACACAGTCACTTTAGACAAAAACATGAAAAATGTCGACAAATGAATTGAATGCACTCGTTACGATACTCTTGTACAAATTAGGTTAATTCCAATCATCTCAACCCTTTTCCGTCCCGTCGCGGAATTGTCTCCAACTCGCCAGGACGACAAATATCGCTGAAGCAAGCATATGGCACTGAGTAATTTATCTATTTGCCTTATCCGGGGGCTGGCGTCTCTTCATTTTCATATTGCATCAATTCGAGTGAATGGCGAAGCAGCGCTGGAGGAAGATAGGGTGAATATTTTAAAGCACCCCATCGCGCGACGGGAGCATATTTTTTGTGTCATTTAACTTACATTTGCCTGATTAAATTGATGGATTTAATTCGTCCTAATGTAATAGCGTTCCGCTTAGAAATATGTTTGTCGCGGAGTTCGCTACATTACATGTATGTATGTTATGTCTGTCCCCGAATCTATCGATCATCAGAGGCATAGTAGTGTGAGATGCGAGCATGAATTCATCTTGCGATGCTCGCCAGATACAGCTGCTGCTGCGATTTGTTCCATTTTGTCTACTCGCAGAATTCATCAAATTACCTCGAACTGCTTCGTATGTCTCATACGGCGCGCGTTCCCATATACCTCATATGCGATGCATAATACCGCCGCAAATGGTGAACTTAATCAAATCTGCGACGAAAATGAGATGGAATTAAAAAATGCATAAAAGTCGAGCGGCCACCACTGAAAAAATGCGTACCCGAACGCATGCGATTGCATGGGGAAAAAGAAAAAATAATTATTTAAAATTGGAACCGTAGGCATTAAACCTGTCAGGACGTAAAAGGCGAGGACTTATGAGCGTTTATGGACCGAATGCTGCGACATAGTTGGACATTCGCGCATACGCGCATAAAACCGAGTTATGGCACGCTTCATTCAACTGCAACTGCCTTTCGCTTTGAATATTCCTTCGGCGCGATCAGTTTTTGCTACTTCACCTGCTGGCACATATTTTAACTGGAAATTATTTATTAAATATGGAACATAACCGGCGGTGATGTGAATGCTTAATAGCAGTTGGCTGTGTTATGCCGCTTTTTTCATCAGAGATTGAATATCTGTTAACTTTCGTTACAATACTAAAAAACAAGAGATCTCTGTAGGTCAACTTCAGCTATGTTTTGATTACAAAACTCTGAAATATTTAAGATAGTCGTAGTCGATCTTATCCACAATTATTACTTAAACATATTTTAATAAAACGGATTATGACACTATACGATCGAGTACATAGAAAAATAGTTGATATTCACATGACAACGATTATCCCTATTTAACTTGATTATACATATTAATTAAATTACAGCTTTAGAATTGATCAAGGACACCCTTAGCAGAATCCAAAAGTCAATTATTATACTGATTAATACCTTTATTTTGATTAAAATGTTTAGAAATATTATTAACTAGAAAATATAACAAATTGTTAAATGTTATATAAGTTAATATTTATAAAAAGTATAGCTTCACTTACATATTTAAATATCAGGACAGCATATGATAGCAGTTACAATAAATGTTTGCATAACATTTCTACTAAAAGAAATAAATCTTCGTAAATTATGTAGTTTTCATAAATTTCTTTTTTTTATTGAAAATAATATTAATTTTTGACGAAATGAAGAAATATTGTATGGGAAAATCTGGATTAGCGAACTACATAAATTAAAAACGATTCCTCCATCATTATGTAAAAAAGTTATTAACCTTTCCAATCCGATAATCTATGGAACAGGTAACTGGCATAAATAAAGTTTGGATCATTAATCGACTGCTACTTTGTAAGCGTCCAATCATGAGTTATCGATAAAATTTAGACAAATTGTTGTGAAAGCACTAAACTGGTCGAAGTGTTAAAATTATGAAAAAGGCAAAGACTACTAATTAATTACCGGTCGTTTGGGGGGCTTCCTTAAAAGTGCGTGAGCACAGTGACGAAATTGTAAGTGTGACGGCATTCCATCTGCATATTCGCATCTCTGCCCAGCACCGTGCAGAAAGTTGCGTAAATTCCTGGAGCAGGCTGGCCGTGACGGAATTATGCTCAAAATTAACTCAGCGAGCGGGTTTCTGTCTATCGGAAATCATAAGAAGCCATAAATTGGAACCCCTGCGGATTTGCGGACTAGCGCGGCAGGAAGGAGCGCGCATTTGTGCGGATGGCCCCGTGTGAAAATCGAATTAACGCCGGTGACATTTAACCGCATAACTGCAGGCAGTTACTTTTTATGTATTTTTATGCATTTGGCTTAAGCTCCCGTCGAACTTCGGTTGCTTGAGCTGCGAAGGGCCAGCCCGGTCGAGCAATTGCGCTACTGGGCAACACCTGAGCGCAAAGGTGAGGTATATGCCCTCTGATTTGCATAGAGCAGCACCAGAAATCATCGGAAAATTTCCATAAAAAGTTCATTTCAAAATAATTAAATCGAAATTTCGTAGATTTCCCGCTTTGCGCTGAATATGCATGTTGACATGGCCATGCGGCACGGCAATAACTCTCCGTCGTCCCGTCCGCCGAGTCTGAAAAGAGCCGTATCCGGTTATTGATTTGCATACCGACAATGGGACTAAAACCGGGAACGACACGCGGGTGCATATGTGTGCGCCGGGTGCATTTTACCTGGTCCCCATCGTAATTGATGCGCAACTAACAATTCTATCAAACAATTTAAAAATTAATCAAAAAGCGCTGCACGATCATTAGTTATCCCGCCTAGGTGGAAGTGGGTAGGGCGACTCAATGAAATTCGCGCGGTGGATGCAATCTTGCAGCAAGTGGGTCATCCGCGGACGGACGGATGGACGGACGGACAAATGTTCACCTGGATTCCCCCGTGCGGTCCATCATACCTCATCACAGGTGCGCACGGTGCGGATGAATGGAACAATGCGTTCCGAGCGAGATTTATTCGAAATATTTTTAACGTTCCGTAACTCCGGATGTTTAATTATGAATTAAATGCCGGACTCCTCTCTTATGCTAATGGAATTCATATCTATCGGGTCATGTGTCCACTGGGCATGGAGGTCATTTCCATAAGAATCGGCGGATAACGAGCGTTCGACCTGCCTGCCGGGAAAAATTGTTAATAAAATCGCAGGTGAGTTATGTGGATCGTTTTCTATTCCCCGCTGCGGTGGCTGGACCTCGATGACCGACCCACGACGCCGGGAAATCGCTTTAATTCCACTGAGTACCCTTGCCAATTGTCCCCGCGGTTTTTGCTGCCGTCGCGTTTCACATGTCATAATGCAATATTTATAAATGCACTGAACGAGTCCACGTCCGGACGATTCAAGCACCAACCGGTTTTGTTAATAGACCACCAGTTAGACGCATTTGTGTATGAAACAGAATCTTCATTCTGCATAACTCCTCACGACGCGCATAAAACTTTGAAATATGTCTCTATACATATGTTACGATTGTGACATTTTCTGAATTGCTTACATTTTTCGAATACCAGTGATAAGACGTCTTATAGAACATAATACAGATAAATTATGGAACTATCTTTAAGAAAAATAATAAATAGCTAGATTTCCTCCAGGATCCTGATTAATTTTCCATATTACTTTCTTCAAGGTCAATATTTGTTTAAAAAACGCTAAGAAGATTAGCTTAAAGTTCTTCGGCTATGCACATAGAAATTTGGGTTTGAATTTTAAATCTGACTTATTCAGATCTTTTATTTCTTATTTAATTTATTTGTTTTCTCCTTTCTTCTTTTACTTCTTATCGTGTTTTCGAGAATACAAAATTACATATAGGATTACTAAGTGATTTTACAGACTTTTACCTTATTAATGAAATATTAATCTGAAGCATCAATTCAATGACACTCTACTATAATAAATTGATTATAATTTCAACTATGTTCTTTTCACGCTTCTTTGGGTAATCAATAAATCACATATCTATATTGTATGGACATTTTTTTTACAAAAAATGAAAAAAACCTAGGAGGGACAAAATTGACGGATTTGACGGATTTGACGGATTTGACGGAGCAATAAAGTCTGTAAAACATTTATAAATTAACTTCTTGAACACTTACAAACAAACATAAATGTAAAATCAGGATGTATATGTATATGTACATATATTTTTTGTTTGATTTTATCTATATAATAAATTCATAATAAAATATATTTGAAGGAGGAAGATGCAGAAGATTCACACTTCAATTTATTTTATTTATACGGTTCAATTGATAAAACCATACTAATCTACTGCAAAAATTTTATAAAAAAGTTACAAGTGTTTCCAAGTTACAATCTTGAAGTCTTAAGGGCTTTGAGATAATCGAGATTCGAGAGTAATCAAACTTTAATACCGCTGACAATCAAATTTTTTTTAATTAGCAAAAAGAAAATATGTGTACCAAACCATTTTATCCTTGCTTTCTTCAGCATATTATTAGAAACCTCAACAGTTAATAACAAAATCCCTGTATGTATGTTAATCACAAGGTTCAATACAGGCTGTTTTAATCATAGAAAAAAGTACTTAAATATTTAAATTTCTCAAACTTTGTCGGCGCAGCACGGAGGCTAGCACGTTGCATACGAAATTCATCCTTGTTAAGATCTCACTTACCCACTCTCACTCTAATTATTGTTTTGAGAAAAAAATAGTTTTTATTCACTTAGATACCACAAACAATACACTTTTAAGTAGATAAGAGGCTGATTTTTGCCGTGCTAAAATAACTTAAGTAAAAATGACTGCCCTAAAATAGCGCGGTTTATAGCGTGCAATCAGCTGATGATTTTGACAATTAATCTGTTATACCGGAGCTGCGCTCAAAAAATTGCTTAAGTTGGAAAGTATGTAGCTTCAGCTACTTCATGTAGTTATCTAAGCCGGCTACGCTTGAATTTGGTTCAGTTTATGCCGATAAAAGTAGCTTAATCTAAGTTACTTTGGCTACGGCATAAACCAGACCATTTATGCAAGTCTAAGAGCGGCTATTTAGAGCACCTAATTTCGAACCTGTTGTACTTTGACCGAGGAAGAAAGCAAAACAAAAAAGAATTATCCAAATGTTTAGACTTGTTTAATATTTCATTTTAAATTACTATCTAATGCCAAATAAAAAGGAAACTGATATCTCATTTGTTCAGGTTTGTTAAAAATAATACAAACTTACCTTGATTTACTCCACTTTAAAAAATATATACCAAAGGTGATACGGTATCCAGATGCTAAGTTAAATCTATAAATTTTACCTTTTGAAGCCCCTTTGCATAACATGATTCCATTTAGTCAGCATATTATTAGTTATATTTCCCAATCTAATCTAAACGGTTCAAAATCACAACAAGCACATTATTTTGAAATTATGACGGCTCAAAAGCCCCATTGACATTAGCATGTGTAATCTAAGAGAAACAAATTAATTAAAAATGAAAAGCACCAATTTGAATATTAAGTATCTTAAGTTCGTAACGTACCTGCCGGTCTCGTTAATTAATTTTTTCGCCGTCACTGCCATTTTGCAGCGGGTCAACAGTCCGCTCCCGAAATCTACAGCAGTTATTAATTACGATTGGCCGGCATGCTGTTTGTATTTAAAAAGAGCCACAAATTTCATCTATTCTGGCTGATATTATTAATCAGGCTCCAGTACACCTCTTCTGTGTCAAAATACTGTCATAACTTAAGATTAGGCAAATTATACAGTCGTCCGAGTTATTAACTCTGCGTGACCTTGTTTGACAATAGACAAACGCCAGAAACACCTTTCCAAATCTCGAACGACTCTCCATCATATCGTTCTTTTCGAAACGTTGTTCTCACGTTGGCCGATTTGCATGTAAAAAGACGCCACAGCTATTAATAATATTCGGCGACGCGAGGAAAAGTCATTTAAATAAAGTCATCCGTACAAAAATTGATATCGCCATAAATTACAGTTTGTGCCGAGAAAATAGCCCGCCAGGGTCCAAAAATGGACAGTGCATAGTTTGCCTAGATGGAGCGCCCCATTTGCATAACAGAGGCAACATAGCTGCGGGGCGTATCTGCTGTAAAACACGTCAAAACATAAATCGCAATCAATTTTTTTCCTGGGGACCCGAAAATTGCTGTCATAATAATTAAGAAATTATTACACGGCTATAACTGTGATATGACGCGGATTTGAATGTGTGTAAACCGTCACCGTAGGAGACATGCTATTAACTTTAAAACTTGATTGTAAACAAAAGGCGCGGTTTATATAGCAGGTGACCTGGCATTTCTATGCTAAATAATAGAAAACGCGGATGGCTGATCAACCATAGTATACCCTGTAAATTTTGAAAGGTGTCAGATTTCTGTTAAAACTTTAACACTTTGCTTAGAGTTTTGACGATTCCCTCCCAAAAGCTATAACTTATAAAAATTAAAAAAGGTAGCTACATATTCAAGGCTAATTCAAGAATTTCCTAAATTTTACTGATTTACGATCGTAAACCCCTCCTACTTATATATTTACTAGAAATGTCTTTTCTAGATTTAAAATATAAATAAATTTATTTGCTTAATATTTATAAGCAGATAAATTGAAAAACCAGATTGTTTACCTACTGGATTAATTTTATTCCTTAAATAAGTATTAGCGATAGCAAAAGTGACTCTAAACGTTTTCGATGAAACCCTAAGCCTTCCTTGAGTACACTGGTGCACTCGTATTCTTAGTTTAAGATTTGTAATAGGGTTAAATGTTAAATATCTTAATTTTTTCTAAAAGGACAGCTTTCCCCTCTTTGACTTGTGTTTACCAGGACTTAATTGAATGTCCTGTCTTATACATAGATACAATATATTTATGTATATAGTCATATGATTAGTTTATTTAAAAATTTTAAATAATAGTACATATTTCTTGTCACTAATAAATGTTAATGACAATATAACTGGATATTTAAAATCCTTTTGAGTTATATAATAACTACGATCATGTCTATAAAACAAGGTCAACAGGGAAAATAGTATGCAAATAAATATCCAAACAAAGTAACTGCGACAAAGTTTAATCGCGATTAATAGATTCTGAAGAGGTCCACATTAACCGACTATCAGGGGTGCATAACATTAGCCAGTCAAGTTCAGGTGTAACTCGTCAGGACCGATAAATATTAATGCAATCGAAGTGAGTGCGCTAATCGAAATCTGCGACTTCGACAAAGGCATTCGCTGAAATTGGCGGCGATCAGCTGAATATCGATTAAGGCGCGATCGCTGCAAATTTGCCGGCTCACTTAGCATTACCGCTCTGTCTGGGATATTGCAGAAAGGATAAGTCGCGGTCAGTAATTTATGCGCAATAATCGCTGACTGTTTGAAAATGCAAAGTTTCGCTGGAATCATGCTCTGACCGCACTTTTCCTTTCGAATCGCCCCGGGAGGACATATGCGGCTGCAGACCGGAAAATAAAAATATCGCAGCGGAATTGACCCTTGACCTTTGCGAATTTATTCAGAGTCCGCCGTGGAGTACTCACATCTCCATATTTCAGCAATATTTTTATTTTTGTTTTTTTCTAGGGGATGAATATACGTTCTGAAAATAGCGAAAACATAAAAAGCGAGCAAATCATCCAACATACAAATTCAATCAAGGCCATCAATCTACTTCAGTTCTCGTTACCTCGCCTTCTTCCCGAAAATCCCGAATATCAAATGTTATGCGTGGTGGTTCCCGGAGTTCCAATTCCCACACACGCCGCTGCCGCCTCCCGGTGACCAGATCCGCCGCAAGAGCACTGCTCAAAAACTGAAAAAGTAAAAAACCCAGTGGCAGGCTCAACGCCCGTCCGGGACTGGGACCGGGACCGGGACCGGGAACTGCGACAGTGTCAAAATCAGAGCCCGACTCTGGAGCACTACATCAAACTACAAAGAGCGGATACGCCGCCGAGGAGGAAAAAAGGCAAAACTGTCGCAAAGTGATATCTTTTGGGGGTGGGATACCCCGGGACGCGGGACACTGCCATGGGGCGGAAGAAAGCCCGAAATCATGAAATATAAATGACACACGACCAGGAAAGGTGATTCTCTGGGGATGAATATATTACGTCATTGTGTCAAAACGTGTAAAAAACCGAAGGAGCCGGCAACCAGGGAACGTAAAAATCGGCTCCGAAGGACCCCCGCTGCACACCTCATCCGGGGGAGGAATATGCGCCGCGGCGGTGATTGATCGATGGTCAGAGGATTAAGGGAAGATGGTGGCTATGAAATGTGCTATTTATGGGCCCTGTCGATTCGCTCACACAAAATTTATTACTTACCCTGGGCGCTGCATTTCCTTCCCGGGGACTCACCGAATTACAAAGAAAGTTTGAGACATGCTATGTTTCAGATGTGCTGAATTGACCGATTTTGGGGTGACCTACAAGAGGTGGAGGGATGAAATAAATAGCTGGAAATAAAACTATTTCTTAAATGATCAAAAATTGACAAACGAAATACTTAGAACTTAAAGAAGTATAAAGTTCAATCAATTACCTAGAAACAAAGTTCAACAAATTTAAAAGTCGACTCAACTCATTACACGGACTAAACTCAAATTTTTAGTTTACTAAGTCAAACTTAAGTAGGTAGGTGGATTCAAATTTTGAATTGAGGGTTTTTTTAATTTTTAATAAAATTATTCTGCCATAAACATTTGTGTAAATATTTCCTTTATGATTGTTATTGCGTTGAATACAAAACAAATTCATTACCGCATAAATTTTATTGAGCATTATACTTTTGCTTTTTATAATAAACTTTGTCATTAAATAAATGTCTCTACAATTCTATAAAATGTTGTCAGATGAAACAAAAATGATAAAGGTTGTAAATAGCTATTGGGTTAATAAAAAACATAGATTTAATATTAATAGAAGTTAATTAAATTTTAATAAAACGCCACTGAATCGGCAGGGTACTTACCTACTGTTTTTGAAGTTGCACTATGTTAAACCCAAAATGATATCCTTTTAATGCAATTACCTACATACGTATGTACATTTAGGTATATGTTTTAATGTGCTTACGTATATTAGAAAGAAAGTCACTAACCAAACTTTAAAATTTAATATAGTATTAAGAATATAAATATATACATATACATCATATATCAAATTCATTTCGACAAAATGTTCACCCCAGCAGCAGGAGCTCTTCGACAGAATTGAAATGAAAATTAATTGAAAAATTACTTGTACTTGGCTGCGATAGGCATTAGAGAAATTAAATCAACACATCCCCGTCTGGTAGCGCGGCCTAAAACGCGAATTATTCAATTTTAGAGCGGGATGAGGTCACAGAGTTACTCAATCCATCTGTGTGCCGGGGCGAACCCCCAAAGGACGGAAGAGTGTGAAAATAAATGCACTCAATGGTAATCCGTGTCAAATAATGTGGCACAAAATTGAATTTTCATATTGCACCCCGAGCCGCCCCAGGACAAATCCTTCGCCCACCCTTCGTCCTCGAAGCGATTCAAAACCTTGGAGGGCTCAGCCACCACCCGCTGCCACCTAGCCCAATTCGTGTCACTCAAATACGCATAATCGGCGAAGTTGTGTGTTTTAAACCAACACTCACCCGGCGGCGGGTTTTCTACCCTTCCGGGTGGCGAGCACCTTTTTTCCCGCGTCCCGACGCTCGCAGTGCGTATTCAATTTGGCTCGGGACTCGCTAGTGAGACAAGTGATTCTTAAAAAATCATCTCGAAGCGACCGGGTAATTCGGGGGTTGAATGCGCCAACGCCAACCTGGCCCGTGGGGTTGGTTGGCAACCTGCGCCCGAGGGGTGTGCGGACGGGAAGTCAGTATAAACAAGTGGCATCTGCCAAATGAACTAAGTGTGAAATTATCCTTACAAGTTATTATTGCTGAATATTTAGCCGCTCCTCCCCGCCGTGAGGCCTTTGTTAGGGTGGATAATGCGTCAATATGCAGCGATTCCCCTGGAGGTTGAGAAGCACGCAAAGGGGACGAAGGTTAATTCATTCCGCTTGAGGTCATAAGTGCTTTTTAGTTTGGCGACATGAACTGACGGACTTTTTGTGAATATTTAGTCGAAGGGCAGTTGCTGCAGCTCGTCACGAGTGGAGAGGCGATTTGGCAAGTTTAAAGGGTTTTATCAAAATAAGGGTTGGGTGGGAATAATCCCAAATTGATATTTTGAAGAATGGACTTATGCACATATAATATAATATCAAACAATATCCTCAGATTTTTCGCAAGTAAGTATACGATATAAATCTTTTATCTAGAGGAATTTTTTGTTTAGAAAGTAATTATTACATAAATTGTGTAGGTATTCTACGTCAACTTAATTTCGACATTTCAGATAAATTACGAAACTTGATAAAAATATTTTAAGATTCTGTTACATGATTCCTAAATTTTTAATTCATATCTCATTATGCATTTTTCTTGTTATTATTCTTGCTAAAATTCATGGTAAATTGAAAATTCAAAAGGTATTTCCTAAGAAACATAAATAAAGTTCGACAACAATTACTTCTGAAAATTTATCATTCATGGGTATCTTAATAAGATTTTCGTAAAATGTAATCCAGTTCTAAAAGGCTATTTTAAAACTAAGATATTTTTTAAGATATCTAACCATGATGATCTTATTCGACAAAAGATCATTATGCAGTAAAAGCATCACGTAAATGCAATTTTCTACTTGATCGTGGCATTGAAGTATCCCAATCAATTTTTTCTGCCCGGAGGACGACCGCTTTTCATACCCATTTTGAGCAGGTACTTGACTGATTTACATCAGCAATGCAATTTTATGGAAATCCAGTAGTTTCCAGCAATCAACATTTCATCGAATCCTCTGCGCGGCGACAGATTTCCCCATTGTTCAATATGATCGGCATATTTGAGCGGTGTGGGCATATCAATCATTACACATCAAAATGTCACGTGAATTATGTAAATGCGTTTAATTAAAATATAAGCTCGGCTTGTCGCAATTTGCGGAAAAAAACATCACTTGAACATTCTGCGCCGGATCGCGGCGACCAGCGCTAAATAATAAATCGCCATCCCGCGAACCTTAATAGGCAGCAACTAATCATAGCGATCTGAAGGAAGGCGAACTGGAAAGCGGCCTGACTAACTTCGGAATAA
Organism: Tolmerus cingulatus; assembly: GCA_959613345.1. NCBI lineage: Eukaryota > Metazoa > Arthropoda > Insecta > Diptera > Asilidae > Tolmerus > Tolmerus cingulatus. The sequence continues at coordinate 11,125,881 of OY390707.1, read as the reverse complement.
ATATGCGATTGGTCGAAATCATGTTCGACTTTTAATGGTCGCCAGCCGCTTTGACGGTCATTTTCAACTAATGGAGTGCCGCAGTGGTCCGGTTTATCTCCGATCAACAAAGCGATCGCATTGAATAATTGTTACATATGATCGCGGCCCATTCAATTGATTTGATCTCGTTCAGCCCGCCGTTGTATTTATGGACGCAGCACACGTTAATAGGAAGGAAATGTGGTACACTCCTTTGCAATTGATCAATTACAACCGCGACTAATTGAGGAATTCAAAGCAGCCCACAATGGCCTTGCGGTGGACGTCGCGATAAGACATCTTCGTAATTTTTCGAAGCAGAAATTACATACTTTTTAATATTAATGCAATGCAGCTGGGCGGATTGAACCGTCATCCAGGAAACTGCCAACTGCGCCTTATTCCAATTCAATAAGCTTTTAACGATTTAGTAAAAAATAGTATTATTGGAGATATCCGTTGATTTCAAATTGAAATTATTTTATCATCAAACATGGAAGTCAAATCTGGTTCTTTATACACCCTTTTATTACGATTTTGCGTTCAATTTCATGCTTTGAAATCTTCTATAACTCTAAAACAAATTTCTACATATATCTTTGTCAATGACACATTTTTAGAAAAAATAATTTTTTGTTATTGTTTAAATAAAAACTTGCAAAATTACAATAGCGATTTGTATATTTTGATTTCTAAAAAAACGTTATTAATAAAAATACTTCCATATTTTAGAAGGAGCTGTTAACATGAGAAAGTTATGTACAAAATATCATGAAAATCGGTTCAGAAGTTCTTAAGATATCTTGGTTACCGTCAGGAGGTTTATTTATTGAAAAATGCGTTTTAAGATTTAGGTTTAATACGAAAATGTACATAATGTCAGTTCTTTAATTATAACCCCTTAAGATATCGTGATTTCCACGTCGATATCTAAATGAACTATACGAAAACAAATTTCGTCGTTTTCCCAAATAATTTGGAATGAAACTAGAAGCATTAATAATAAATCTTTTTGGATTTTTAATTTTTCCTCTTAAAAACTAGTATAATTTATTAAGCTTAAGAAGTAATAAAACGAGCAAATACATAAAAGTCCACAAATTTCGAACTAAATAAAAAAATTTTAAAATTACCATATTATCCTTCTATTAGAATCTATTACACGAAAAATCGTTTATGAACTTAATGCAATCCAAGAAACTTGAAACTATACGAAATTAACTACTTAATGTTTTGCTTAATATTCATATAATACAGAAGCTATTTTATAGTTGATTATAAAATAATATGGAAAATGAATTTTATTGCAATAAATTAATTTTGATAGAAAAGATCGAGGACTTTGAAACCAGTAATTTCTGCCAAATGATGGGTAATAAATATTTATAGAATTCCATAAATATAATATATGAACCAGTTTTTGAGAGGCGATAAAGTTTCAAAAACACGCATAAACTCTCATCTTGATATTCATTTCATGTCCTAATTCCCCGCCCGAATGGTAAAAATGCAAACGAGTGCCGCAAAATAAAGCCATCTATGTATTAAGATATTCATTAAAGGAGCTCTTAAAATCGATAGAAAATTAATATGACATTTCCGTGTGGCATTAGCTTAAGTGGCTCGCATTTGAATAATAATAATAAAAAAAGCAATTTCACAACATAAATTATGTCACACAGACAAGAGAGATGAGTGCCTTTCATCTGACCTCAAAGCATAATCATTCGTCAAAACTCCCGCCGGGAGTGACGGGAACAGCCGTCCGAATGTTCGCCACACTCAAATTATTCATACGAACGAGATAGGCCAAAAATTATGGACTCGTATAATTATTTTATTGCACATTCCCTGATATGCGCGCCGCATACCGCGGCTGTGGGAACGGGCGGCGGAGCGGCCACTTTTTAATTTCCCCCATATCCTCGTATAAAATAATTTTATTCGTCTTGTAGAGATGATATGCGCCGTAAAAATGTGTTTATGACAAAGGCGACTGCGGCAATTACGAGGAAATATGCAATTTAATAGCCGCGCTTTGGTTCGCGCCAGCGTCAACTGCCCACCGCCGAGTGGGATGCTGGAGGTGCGCTGCACCAACCGCGCTTTTTCGGCGGAACTGGGAGAGTACACGCACATCCTGCAGCAGAGCCACCGGGACCCTCGTTGATCATTATCTCTACGAAATTTATAAGCGCCGTCAACTTCATTCTTCAGCAGTTAAAGGCTGTTAGATTTACTACTTAATTATTGCCCTCTGTGCCACGGACTGAAACAAAGTCACGATTCAATAGAAAACTGCAACAGCGCGGTCTTCTTCAGAAGCATCTCGGACAGCGCTGAATATGAAGAAATCATAAGAATTTCATTTCTCTGTGATGAGGCCTCATAAGCACTTTCCTCAATCAAGTTTTACCCTACCATCAACTGAGCCTCGACTTGGAGAAAGATATTTATAAGTCACTAAAATTGTAAATAGCAAACTAATTATTACTTGATATCCCCATCAAATTAAGTTGAATCGTATTTAATTTTTATAATTATGGCATACTTCAAATATTCAGTATCAGGTAATTTTAAAAATTATAGGTATAAACCATTGATAAACTTTGTCTTCATAAAATTATATTTTTATTATAATAATATGAATTTTGAAATTTACGTTCTGTAAAACATGTTTATACTCATTAGTATGTAAAAGTACCAATTTGGTATACTCCAACTTTATGTAAAATAACTAAATTGTTTTGACTGTGTTGACTATTGTATTATTATCGGATAAAATTACCAAAAGCAAAAAGAAATAATGATATACCTACATTAATAATTACAATGAGAATTAGGAGAACAGTTGATATGTTACTAATTTTTTGATTTCATATAAACAAAAGCACGTGCTAAGGAGTTGATATTTTTAAAAAAATCCTGAAGCTTTGGCATATTATTTTTTGAAGATTTTTATCTACATACAAGCGAAGCAGAAATAAAAGTTTAAGAGCCTCAATTTCGCCGGGGAAACAAAATGTCTCCTTTCAAACATTAATAAAATACATGCATGCAATGGCTTGTTTGAGTGTGCTACAAAGTTACGATAGGGCGATGAATCCTTTAAAATATTTCACAATATTCATTTATTTTCATTTCTTCAAGATCTTGAGAAAATAAGATAAAGCATTCCATACCACTTCAATTTCGCGCGAAAACAATTAGAAACAAACATAAATGAGCATGAATGACTCAGGCCCGTTGCTTTTAATAACAACGTTTAGTGCCGAGAAATTAACGCGCTTTATAAGTCGTTATCTCTTTCAATTCCAAGCGGTGGGACGGTGCTTTGCTAAATTAAATTTTCAATTAAATTTCCATGATACCAACCCTTTATTATAAATTTCCATTGAAATTTTTCTTCTATCCACTCTCGTCGTCACCGCCCCGGGGAAGGGTGGAGGCCGAATAATCTTCAACACTCACATTTTCATCTCTCACCTGAATTTTCATCTGCTCACTTCCCAACGAACCTGAGATGAAGCAGACTGGCGCAGAGCCACGCTTCTTAAAATTGTTCCATAAAACATAAAGTGTGAGTAATAAAGTTCTCAGAAATGGGCTCTTAAGATTATACAATTATGAGATGAAGATGGCGCACGTCGGGACGGGTTGGCTACCCGACAAAGGTGTGCCTCATAAATGAGTCGCCCAGAAAAGGGGGAAAAGGGTTCTTTTGCCAGTCTGTCTCACACCTAAGACGTAAGATTTTCTTGATTCCATCCCCAGACACGGGTGGGGGTGGCTTCTACATAAAATTATGTCCTTAATGCTAAAATTGTAATTTTGCACTCTCACACACACGCAGGGGGGCCCTGGAGCCCTACAGAAGGCGGCAATGGAGCGCCTGGATAAGGACGAGGATGACGACGACGAAGACGACTACGTCGCAAGGATCCTTTCTTTCATTTTAATTTCTGTCTGGATGTTTGTCGAGGGACCGTCCCGGCCTGCCTACAGCCGCCGCCATGCAACCCTTTCGGGCTTCTTCCTTAATTTCTATTACTTGAGTCGTCATATCTGCGTGTGGCTTCGCCTTGACACTTTCTCCCGGATGACGAGGGTGCGGGTGCGAGATTAAGTTTAATACCTCCGGGCTTCATTAATAACTCCTTGCACGACGAGAGCACACAGTTGACTTTTTGTTTGCTCACATTTCGCCAGAGTCGGCAAAGGAGTTCCGCATCCGTGGGCTGGTTGCGCGGGGGTGAGCCTCGACGACTCCGATCTGTAATTAAATTGAGATTTGAATTAATTGATTCCACGCGATTTGCATGTGGTGAGAAATCGCTTGTGTGAGTTCTCAAAGACCTTTTTGTATTTTTTGGGACAGCCTCGAAGAATTCATGAAAAGAGTCGAAATGCTAAAACGAGCGCTGGATAATCAACTTTTCAATTTCGCTAATGAAGGCATATTTCAATTCAAAATACAATTAAAATTAAATTCTTCCATGATATCTAGTGGAAGATAATTTTCTGTCACAAGATAAAACTTTAATTTGTAGAAATGCATCCAAAGTATGCACCAAAACTAATGTAACAACAGCAGTCCTTTTATGCCTCATATATGTACCAGAAACATTTTATATTATTGCAACGATTTACTGCGTACACTCACTTTTTAATTCCGTTCTTGAAAATTACTCAGAATTTGTGTTTTTACTGATGCCTGATTTAAAATCTTATCGCAATATATCTAAGTCTAGAAATATGATATTTTCATTTGAAATTAATCCTGTTTCAAATTACTTTAATCCTATTTCGACTCAATAAATTTTCTTTTGAGAAAACGCATCTTTTTAATGTTTTTTATTAAATCTAAAAATATTACCAAAAAACATCGTCGGAAGAATAGTTATTTTCAACCGGAAGAGAATTAAATCAATTTGAAAAAATTCATTATTTCCCATTTTAGAAATTTAGCATTCGTAATTTTTGCACTCTTATATACATATATGGTATAAATTCAAGCAATTTGTTCTTAATAAAGGATCGAATGAGAAGAGAATTCAGATAAGCTGAAAATAGCAATTACAAATTTTCTTCTTTCCGTTTTAAAGAATATCAAATTTACTTTGGAACTTGAAGGTAACAAGAATAATATATTAAACGTGACGATATTGCAATTACTGGAAATAAATAAATTTAATATTTAAAATCTATAGAAAAGACACCCGAAAAGTACAATGCAAGAAAGATGGAAAAAAGTTACATTTAGAACATAACGTGTTTTACCCTCACATTAGAATATCATCTACATACTTCAAGGAATTCGAATGTTTTACTCACAGGAAATGTATTAGTAGCTTCATTCCTTAAGTGAATTCATGTATAAGTAGTAAAAACAACTTAGGTTCGTTACGAAAGTGATAAAGTTTCACTTTATATTACAAGCATCCATATATGTATAATAAAGCCCTTCTAAATGCTACCCAAAATATGTATAATTTAGTTACCCTTTATGAAACCGTGAAAGCTGGCATTGCTTGAACCCCTCTAATTTCCACATATCACATATGGGTACCACTCATCCTTCAAATAATGAGCACTCGTAACTTCCTGCATTTGTGTGTAGCAATCGCAGCGAAAGAGCAGCAACAAAAGCAAAGAAAATCCAATAAAGCGCCTCCGTAACCAGACTTATTATAAACGATGGTCAGTTGGCTGGAATCCACTAAAAGGGTGCTCCCCCGACCCAGCGCCGGTCGAACCCCACTCGAGGCGAGGGCGCACAAAGGGAGGATCCGGTCCGGTCCAGCTGCGGAGGATGAACTTATCTCTGTATTAATATTTGTCATATATATAGGCATGATAACCATTTTGGAGCAGCGTTGGTCGAACGTCCGGCCACCGAAGACAGACGAACAGACGGGCTCCTTCTATATACCACCATAGAGGGAGTTGCTAGGATACCAATAATAATCTCATATACGTGGCCGGGACGTTACATCCGAGCTGGACCCGGCCGGGGCCGGGCACAAACACCGACACGTCGGCCGTCGACGGTCGGCTTTCCGTGGCGAGGTCACCTACTGGTCATCTCTGTGTATGATTTTCTCTATTTGGTTAGCACACAATCGTTTTCTGTTTTTAAGCTAACAGCCTTTCACCCCATCGTCCTCCGGGGCCCGAACCTCGATCCACCAGGCCCCAAACCCCTCGCAGCGGGAACTTTTCGAGACACACACATACCTAGGACCCATAAATATCTCTTTAGGCCACCCACCAGACAATGTCGCCCCTCCGTTCCGCCGCCCGCCCCCGCCCCCGCAGGACTATGTACGGTGTGTCCTGTGAAAATGAAAATCTGTACATCACCCCGCTGCTGTGGCTGGACCAAAGTGCGTAGCGGGGAGTGGACGCTGGATGCTGTTGCGGGACACGTTTAGCTCTTAAGTGAGCATCCTTTTTCGCATATTTGGACGTTCTTTAGTTGGTACATTTATTTATGAGACCAGTTTACATTGCACTAAATAAATTACGATTTTTTTCCCGAATTTCTAATTATAAATGCATTTTCTGAATTTAATCCTTATTTCTGGAATTAGATAGATACTATATAGTATTTTGAATATTTAATAGTAGCCAATTTGCTTAAAAATACAAATTTTTATAACAAACAGAAAAGAACATCGTAGTTTATATCTCTTAGAGAAATTCTGAACATGTGAATAACAACAATTGCTAAAAAGGACAAACTTAAATGTTATGTTTTGAAAAATTTGGTATTTATTCAGTGTGTATATTTATTGACATTTTAACAATAATTTAGCATTTTTGAAGCAAAAATATGCAGTACAATCGACCCTATAAGTTTAAACAATATTTTAAACCTTTGTGGTATATATTTATTGAAAATTGAGTAACAGCTTACGATAAATGAAAAGAACTTAATTATACCTAACATCCGTAAATTATATTATGACTTTAAAAATGCCACAAACCAACTTCGACCAAATAAGGACAAAGCTTAGTTACATTTTTATTCGAATGCTATACGGTTTTAGTATTAAGGCAAGTAATTGAAATATTTAATTAAAATAAAATGAAGTCGAACAGAATTTGCAGAATCGATTTTGCTAAAACTTTCACAGATCAAAAAGATTTAACTTTAAAAGTGAACTGGAGTTTATCGAGTTCGAGATTTAATTAAAGAAAACGAATCGTAGATAGTTAAATGAATTTTTCTCAAAAACTGTTGGAACTTCTAAAAGTAATGCCATTTACGAATTTTATTTAGGTGGCTCTGAACAGATATTGTAGCAAATTTGTACATAAAACCCACAAAGTTTAACATTCTGTATTTGCAAAAGTATTCCTAGATAAGTTTCTAAATATGTTTGTACTTTACATTCAATATCAAATCATTTGAACAAAAGACTTAGTTTTGAATAAATTAGACAAAACCTACAAAATCTTCGACAATTTTGTAGTTTAGTAATGAACATATTTAAAATATTTTAAGATAGAAAAATAATTACTTTTGTTTTAATGTAAATATGCTGTTTAAATCAGCACTTTAATTTCATAACTGACAAAATACTAAAATAGAAAAAATTATTTTTAAAAATTCGTACCTTCCTTTAAATACTTGATATGGTTTTCCCAAAATTGTATAACAATTCAACAGTTTTTGCATAATTTTGTAATTAAATTTTGTGTTGTACTCGTAGCTAAAATAGTTGTAATTTAAATACATATACATATATAGAGCTTTCTTTCAAATGTTTATATTCTTAAAATCGAAGAATACCAAATTTGTACAAGTACCTAAGATTTTATTCTAGCATCTTAAATAGAGAATCTTAATAAGAACAATTTTAATATTTTAATTTTTTAAGGAGCTAATTGTATATAGACTAAAAATATATAATAATAATATTATCAAGGAATTTTATATTGATCGTTTCACTCGTGGAGCATTGAAAATAAAAATTCGAAATCACTTTAGGAATCAAACTCATTTGCCTCGCAAATACTGGAAGCAAAACAACGAGCAAAAAGCGTTAGGAAGCCGTACCAAATAAAACATTGAAACAGTCGCGATCTCAAGGCAGTCAGTTTCCTATTAAAACAATTTTAATTTCCTTGCTCTCGGCCATGGTCCTCTGATTTTTCTTGATTCTCTCGATTTTTCAGAATTTTTCGCCATTCTTTCTGCATAAAATTTGCTGGCGTTTCCCTTTGTAAGTGCAATTTTTCGCGATTTTTACGGAAGCACTCACTGAAGACGATTGCGAAAAAAAGTCAACCGGGGGAAACTGAAAAAAAACTGCTATCATCGCGAATGGCGGACGGGTCAAAGGGTGCTGCAGCCGAGGACGCGGAAAGGCCAGATTTTGTAATTCTCTTCTGGCCAGTTGATTTGTTCTTTCATCAGCGGTAATGAGTTTTTTAATTAAAATCCGTCGAGTGTATTCGGAGCTTTCTTGCTTTTTATTTTGACGGCGCGATTCATTACGGATGCATTTCGAGTTCAGACACCAATTTGGATACATCTTCATTTATCTTCCGATCGGAGGACACGGTCTTCTACAAAGGAAGAGCGGAATGTTAATATTATACACCTCTCTTTATGTTTTCAATGCTATAGTAAACAGGATCTATTTTCCATAGAACCCTCGCTTTCAGAACAATCTTTTAGAAGTATCTGAATCATACCTTGGTAACACATTCTAGTGCCTACCTATGCCTAAATAAGCTCTAGTTTAATTTATAAAAGAAAAATGTATTCGAAATTAGTAATCTTAAAAAATTATGTAAAAAAACTTTAGGGAGGTCCTTATTACGAAAATATTAAATTTTATTCTTTGTATCCAACCAACAATTTCGGCTAGTTTAGAATTATAACAATCTATGTTCTATTAAAACTTAGAGCTCCAACGTTTAAAGGTTGTTATATTAGATTCAATCGCGAAAATAACAATATGTTTTATCAAATTTGATTAGAGGATAATGCTTTCCTCCTTTAGCATACTAATATTCTGTTTTTTAAATAATTTCGAATTAGTTTGGTTAGGTAAGTACTTAGGTAAATTAGTTACCAATATATGAAATTATAAGAAATTGCTACAAGAAAATAAAAATTTGCAATTTTATCAAACAATGAATCTCGACATTTCTGTGCTACCATAATTTTCGGCTGAAATTTTGATCTTATGGTATAAATCTTATAAATATAGGATATCTAAGCATATTTATAGTATTTAGGAGTGAATTTTGAGATTTAAAAATTACGAATTTCTTCCAAAATGTTCTAAAATGAAAATAAGATAGACCTGGTTTTCAAAAGAGATATATGTATATAAAGTACGATGGTTTGGTTCATGGGCTTCTTATGACGTAGATAGAAGTTTTGCATGACTGACTCGAGGTACCTTAAGGGTGGGTGCCCACTATTTACTCATACGTGTGGCAGAAATTGAATCATTAATTCCAGAACTCATCCGAACCATTGGGGCATGAAAATTAAGCTGTTCAATGCTTCCCGAATATATGCCCTAAAATACGGACTCGCATTAGAGAACTTCGACTGCGATGGCTTGGCAAGGATGCCCATCCCGAAGGCGATTTGGCCTTTGGGTTAGGTTTTGGGCACCCGGGGCGGCGGACACAGGGTGGCAATCGGGAGAGCGATCCCGACCCGGCGCGGTCACAGGGAGGGCGCATAATAATTTATGAATTATAATTAAAGGAGGAACATTAGAATCGCCCCAAAAGAGATAAACCATGGATCGCAATAAAACTCCCCATTTGGCAATTATCCAGATAAATTAGCAGATGGACAGTGGTCGGGTTCGGGCCGAGTGAACGTCCGCCATGTACACTGTTGTAAAATGTTACACATTTGTAGTAAACTAATCCCGTTCATCTAATTGGCGTCCTGGAGGACCATGGTGTGATGGAGGAGGACGTCGAGGTCCACGTCGACGTAGAGCAGGAAGATATGTGAGCCAGAGAGCAAGTTTATGGCGCTATCTGTGTCGGATATAAGAAACTAGATACTTTTGTGCGCCACGACGAGCTCGTTTCGGGACGTTGTTCTTGTAATATCGCCCTGCCGGGATTAATGGGATAGTGGCCGCAACCGGGTTTGGGGCGGCGGGCTGTTTTGAATGCTGAGGCCCTAATTACATAAATTTATACATTTGAGCGCTCCTTCAGCAGCCACTGGGAAGAGACCCCTCTCGCTGCGATCAAATCATTGGGAAAACACTGGACGAAACTTATACAAACGACCACCAGAATGGTGCTACTTAACACGATCTCATGAAATTATAGTATAGAATATATTCGCCTTTTATTTCTAACTTAGTCGAATTGAACCCCACTTGCGAGCTTTATGAGCTTGAATTTACGATTCAGTAGTGAAAGTTCTTCTTTGCATGGTTAAGTTACACATGTTTTAGGTATGACCCTTTTTAAAACAGGAGATATTCTTAAATTTGAAATGGCATAAAATTGACTGAATACACTTGAGCGCTGGAAATAACTCTAGGACTGTATTTAAAGTAGGTAAGTAAAAATTCACTTATTACTTACACTAATTAATTAATTCATTTCAAAATAATTTTCTGCAGATTTAAGGTAAAATCATAATCATTGATGATTGATGAATGGAGCATGGATTATTTTCGAAAGTGATATAAATCCCTTTTTTTAAAAATTAGCAGGAGGGTTATCTACATGATAACATTAATATATTATATAAACTAAACTTGTTTGTGAACAATATTAATTTACGCGAAATTTCATTTAAAACCCATCCGCCATATTGAATTTAGAACCATATTTAATATACTATATTGCACTGTCATCGGATTTACATAAGTAATATGCTAAATTTTATTTTGCTTCGTTAAGGGAACTAGTGTAAAATTCTGTTGCAAAATTTGACCCTAACATACCTACCATGAAATTCAATAAAAGATTGTAAAAATGTCCTCTTGGATTGTTATATTAATATTAGCCAAATGACATCGGTCGTCCTAATGGCATTAATAATGAAACAAAACTAGTGCTAAGCCCTACCGAAGCAAAGTAGGTAACATAAACCGAAAATAGAATTCGTCGAGCGTAATATTCAGTATATGTATTTGCCAAGCAGTTGTCGACCAGGCTAGGCAGATGAAACATAAAAACCCCCTAAAGCGGTTTAGTGCCAGTTCCAATTCCCTTAATTTTTAATTAAGCCGAGGAGCACATAAAGACCCCATGTGCCTCCATCACGTCCTCATATTTATTCACGGGTTAACACAAGGCGCCGCACAGCACCAGCCTGATCCAGCTCCCCATGGAAGACGGGGAGCGGCGTTATTTACTACAGGTATAAATTTATCTACCGAAACAAGAAATATTGAATACTATTGATGGATTCGTACCTAACGCCACCCACTGCTCGATCCAATAAATCTCGGCAAAAGCCAATATCAGTCTGGTGTATCGGCGGGGGCGGGGGGGGGGGGGGGGGGGGGGGGGGTGTATGTGGGACGGCGTTATCTGGAGACAGGAGTAACAACGGGCCGGGATATCAGAAATAGATCCCCGTATACGGGAAGGGGCAGGCCAAGGCGCTGCGGGGTGTCCGGGGCCGGCCCATCCATCTGATATAAGCGCAATAAAATTTTCATTAAAATTGACAAACAACATAAATTGCTAAAATCCCTTAAATTGCTTTGGAAACAAATTAAACTCGCCCTCCTTTTGGCCGAGGGGCGACAGCCGGCCACCCACCAGGACTCGCCCCCGCCCTGCCGAGCGACTCCTTCACCCTGACCGGGTGGAAAATTTTATGCTCCCATATTTTTCTTCCCGGCTCCCCGTTCCGCGAGGTGGGAACGGCCCTGGGTTTTTCTTTTTTTCACCCACTTTAGTGCTGTGCCATTGGCTCGGGCCGGGCTGCACGTCTTCCAGAGCTTTGGGGCCGGGAGCCAGGACCCGGGACTCCGGATCCAGACGGAGGCCGGCCCGTGCGAGTTATGGCGCTCACCTATTCTGTATTCATAAAGGATCGTGACAAAGCACCGAAGATGGGAATAAAATGAAGGAAATTGCCCTCGACCGCTGCGGGAGGAACGTCATCTTGGACGGGCGTTGAGCGGTGCCCGCTGAGCTGAAACCCCCGGGGTGTCCACCCTCCGGGTGGGCGTCCCCGTTCGAATATCCATATTTTTTTGTGCACTCGGAATATAAATTGGTGATTTGTTTTAGGACATGGATTTGGCCCCCCGCCCGTGTCCCGAAATTGCTACATGGAAGACTTAATAGCCGAAATCCGGGGGTTAGCCCCGGTTATTTATTCCGGTCGGATGTTTTGCGTATTTCTCTGTCGCTGCCCCACTGTCACCCATTGTCCTTCCTTTCCCCACCACCTTTGATCCTCCCACGCCTTCCCGCGCCCGGCTTAATTATTCCGTTTATTTTTTTAAAGGGTGAATTTTTAATCGCACCAAGGCTTTTAAGGAATAAAAAAGTCGGCGCGCGGATTTTATTCATGCCCCAAAGACCCTGGAGGGTGGGTTTGGTGTTTGTCAGCTAATTGTGATTACGTTTCCTGTTACGCTTCCCTTTTTTTTCGTTTTTGTCCGACTGGCGGCTATTGCTTATCTCGCTGGGCCCTGAAGATTCATGAGAGGCAATTTGCCTTGCTTCTCGAATTAGATAAGTTCTAGTGGATTTCGTAATTAGCCTTAATGAGGAAATTGTATCCTATTATTGCTGGCTCAATACTCCATCTCATTTAGATTTGCCGGCAATTATTGTCGCTTCGTATGAAATGCACGGCAGTTTCCAAAAATACGCAGTTCTTAGGTTGGTGGTATTCTGATTTCATTTGTGTACATATCACATTTTGCATACAGTAGAAAAACAAAAATCTATACAAAATTATATTCAAACGAATCAAATACAACGCTGTGTTTAAAAAATTATATGGTGTAGGTACTTATCTAAGAGTTTTAATCTCTTTCATTATTTAACCCTACATATTTAAAAAATTTCGTACAGTGTAATCTCTATTTGTAGCGATCACTTATATTTCTTTTTTAATACCTAATTACATATAATATTTATTTATATCCGAAATTTAATACTTTATGTAATTTCAAAGAAAATGAGAATTTTACGAAAAAGTTCCTAAAATACACCAACATTTTCTGGAACAACAAGAAGTGGTAAGCAAAACACACAGCGAAAAGTATACTTGTACAAATTAAACACTATTTGCTTTTCTCGGATGAACTATGTGCCAAAGATCTCAATCCCAACTGTTTTTAGACATATACTAGTATAGTTTTGTAAAATACCATTGTAATTCAAATTTCTGCTGTTAATAAAAATTTCGAAAAATTGTTTTGCATCCGCAAAAATAATTATGTCAATTTTTTTAGTTTTAACACTTTATCCTGAAACGTTTTTCATGAGTGGATTGTGATTTCAATCACTAAAGAATTATAGCTCCAAACAAAAATAAAAAATACAGAAAAATTGTAGATTCTAGTCCAAAACTACATATACATATTTTATTGAGTTTTCTCCATTTTGGTCTAATAATTTTGCCATTTTTCTGCCAGTAACTTCTTATCTTTGAATCTTTGATGCAAAAAAGTGATACATGATCCATGACATAATGAGTAGAAGTTGCAATCTACAAAATATTTTCTTTAATTGTTTCGGAATGGAAAATGGATACACAATTAAAATTATCGAACTTCCCACAGGATATGTGTGAATGTATGAACAACAACGGTTTGTAAACCTTATTATATTAAATTTCTAATGACAATTTTCACCCACTTTCCTAGGTATTCTTCTATTGCTATTCCGTGCTTGTTTCGCAATAAAATTTTATGCTCTATTTCTAATTTCCTCTTGCTTTTAACATAATTTTTAAAATCGAGATTCGGAAAGACACCTGCATGCAGGGTTTTATGCTGGAATGGGGTAATTAAACGAGTAAAATGCTTAAGAATAAGATCACCTAATGGTTGCTGAAGAAGTTATGAAGGTCTGCTCCTTTTATTATTACCAAAGATTTTCTTCTTTCCATTTCACGAGGGCAGTGCTCATCAGCGACAAAAAAGCTGGGAGGGGCCATAACAAATTAATTAGCTCATCCCAAGCAGAAAATGCAATTAAAAAAAGATTTTCTTTCCGTCCATCCCCTCCGCATCTCACGTTGGTCCCCACAGTGATAGCGGAGGCTGGGCCATCTTGGCTGCAAAAGTAAATAAATAAATAAAACAGAAGGAAAAAAAATTAAATTGAAATTAAAAAAGAAAGAAAAGTAGGAAAGATTTTTCCTTGACGGGAGATAAGGGAAAGCTCTGTTGGCGGGCAAATGACCCGACTGCGGGCGGGGGTAACCCGAAGGGGAGGTGGGCGGCGGGAGTTGTGTCCAGCTCACATCTGTATTGTCCTCGCTCGCTCGACAGAGGGCGCAACATAAAAAAGGATGTTTCCATTTCCTTTCATTTTGCTCCGCTTTAAATTTTTTCCTTCAATTTTTCTTCCTTTCAAGGAAAATTTAATTAAAAGAAAAAACAACGGGCACAACGAAACAAATGGGAAAATGCGGCTGGGGTGCGGGGGGGTCAAACTAAATTATAAGCAATGACTCAGGGCAGGGCGAGCCACCCGGCAGCGGAAGAAAAATTCCGAACAGTGAAATTTTGTGGTTCACCACCCCCACACCACCCCCATTCAGCGCCACCCCCCCGGAACGAAGCTCTGTGCGCATAACCTCGCATTTTTCCCATTATCATCTTAACACGGCTTCTAATTAAAATTATATTTGCGAGGAACTCGACGAACTTTCCTCGTCGCCGCGTCGCCGAATGAGGACAGAGTGCGCCAGCCAGTGGCGTAGCAACGGCAGCAAGCACGTGGAAATTTATTCGCGACAATATAATAACTCGTCGCCTGAAAATTTAATTATCCATTTCATCTGGGAAAATTTTCATTCGGTGAAAATTTCCTCGTTAAACATTTATAGTCACATACAGCCGCATTCGTAATTTGTGTGACGTTTTTATTAGTTGGTCTGGTGCGTGAGCGCCCTCCGGCAATTATTCCTACTTCAACTGGGGCTTAATTAAGACGAGGGTGCCAGGACTGGGGACGAAGCGTTCCGGGATCCGGGATGCGTGCCCTTTCCCCTCCCGCCTTTTGTCTCGCCTCTGTGGCCTCGTTCTGCTCGAAGACTTCCCGTAACCTTAACTTTCGGGGGCAGTTATGAAAACTTTTGTTCCTACCAAGTTATGACCTTTTTCTTACTTTAAACATTTGTTCTAAACCTCCAAAAGAAAAGTCAAATTTTACTATGAATTTTTCGCGATATTTCCGCCACTTACAAACCGATTTTGATTATTATTTTTTTATGTAAAGGAATATATACTTATCTACTGATTATTACCCCATTACATACGAACATTGCTTATTTATTTTACTCGAATAAAATAGAATCCCTTTCGAAGGATCACAAAGCATAAGAAAGTCTACAAAAATGATCCCTTTGGACTTCTCTGCTTCTGATCCTCTATTTTAAAAGCAGGACGAGTTGATGTCAAATTTGAAAAATTAAAACAAAAATTAATATCCCATTTATTTACGGATGGATTGAATTGACGATTGAGACTTGTTTTGCCTGAGTACAATGCAATTTGCGAAATGCTTTCAAACGAGCTTTATTTTATAAATCTATAATATGATTTCTGCAAAAATACTTAGGTACGTAAAACGTAATAATAAAATTATATTTATTGTTCCAATCAAATGATCCTCCTTGACTCTTGTTGAGTTGTTTAAACTTTTTAATAAAAATGTTCAATTTCTGATATTGACATGGCTTAGTCCGCAAAGTTTTGTTCGAAGAGAGATAATTGTTATTTTAAATACTTTCTAACAAATATTGTTAGATACCATTCCTGTAGGACACTTAAACAAAATTATATGAAAGAAGAAACTTTTTATGTTTTATGCGACTATAATACATATTTTCAAGACATCTTTCTTTGGAAAAGAGACATATTTACTTTTCCTTAACGCAAATTAATGTACATACATTTTGATAAGGGTGCTATTTTCAGGATATCTGAATATATATATTATTTCTATTGTCGGTTGTATATTATTTTGTTTTTACAAATATACTGAAAAATAATTGTGCTATAAAAATAATTATCCTTTTCATAAATAATCTAGTTGAAAGCAAACACCTGCACATATAAAAATATCGACTATTGTAACTTTTTCTTTAATTTTTGAAAAGTTCAGTGTGAAAGTGGCATACAAGCTGATCTGATCTCTAAAAGTCTTACTAAAGTCTATCCAGAATCGTGCGCATGGGTGCTCAGAGCCACACAAAATTTCAGTTAAAAAATTTCTAAGCATCAAAAAGCTTCATCCTAAGAATAATTTTATTCTAAATCAAGTCCTTTGTTAAGCAGCCCCCATGTGAAAAAGGAGCCCCGGCCGACCGGCATGAAAGCAAAACTCGAATGCGCGAACGCCCGAGCTGCCCCTCAGCCGGCACTGGCATAGGTACACAAATGCCCAATTCTCGGGCAGAGGAAAAGCCCACTTTGAATTACTGCTGCTATTTCATGGGCTAATAATTCCCTGATCCAAATTCCATTTCTATGCCACCGCCGACCATCTTTGCTGAAATTTAAGCCCTATGTTTGCTAAATGCTTTCCACCCGTGAGCCTCGTTTTCATGTAAAACTCATGAGGCGGGGGGTGAGTGGGGTGGGGTTTGGGAGGACTACGCTATCCTAGCATTAAGGATCTGATTGTTGTTTGGGACAGGACTAGCATTCATCATCCGCAGAATAAATGCGGAATTGGTTTTTTGACAATTACTCAAGCGAACCACTGCCGACCGGGCCCGGCTAGTTATAATAGGCGAACTAAGGGAATGTCTAACATAAAACCCTTTTACGCGGATTTGTCCCCGCTGTTGTGCTGAAATTTGATTTGCAACCAGAAACCTATTTTCAAATAATGATGGGCTAATATGTACAAATGTGTGTCCTGTCCCCCTAAAGTGCGCGTATTATGCTAAATCACCGAATCTGGCTATCAAATGCTCTATCGATTTCTGTTGCTGCAGGTGAAGGGATGGAGGGTGCAGAGCGAGGAGGGATGGTCTCAATTCCAGGTATAGTGTGCACCAGAACCCATTAACGTTCCTTTTCCTTGCCTCCCAATATCTAAAACTGCAGCTATGCTGCGATGGGATGCGATCCACCGTCGTAGTCGTCGTCGTCGACGTTGAACCCAAGGACAACAAGGATATTATAGAACTTGAAAAAGGAGAATTCTTCCCACCTGAGCTCACGCCGATATCATTCTTCTTCCAGCAATTATCAGGGAAAGGGGCAAAAATATCCCATTCAGTAAGCAATTTCACCGCAAGTCTGGAGCACCCCGGACCCCACACAGGCATATCCCGGGACAGAGGACACCCAGACAAAAACGCCCGGCGACCCAATTTAAACACGGAAACAGCGCGGTGCGGACCAATAACCATCGAGTTTGATATAGAAGACAATCGTTACATATCTCTTGTCCGTCGCCATTGGTCACAGGAGGCCAGCGGCGTGTGCTGGCGAGGTGAGTGAGCACCTCTGCCCAGCTGCACACGGAGATACGTGCCGTGGCCCCAATAATGGGGCCCGGGATAGGAAGAAAAAAATACTTTTTCTCATTCTTTATCTTCCCTCACATTGTGAAAAAAAAATACTATATCAGGGAGGGAAAAAAAAAATAAAATTTTTTCCACCCCTACAGAGAGACGACGACGACATTCAGTCGGTCGATCCGCACAGGTCCCGCAGGGTTGGCGACACCAACGACGGCGGCTCCTTTTTCATATCCTCGCACCGACCCACACACAAGTCACGTAAAAAGCTTGACCACAATTCCATTTCCCAGCTCGAAAGCACATTTAAGATGACAGGGGAGTATAAAAAAAAACATATATAAAAGGGATAAATTGCCACCCACCCACCCGAAGGAGTCGGGGCCAGATATTGAGCGACCGACACATCGCGCAACAAGTAGCAATCAATGGGGGGTTGGGGCAGGAGGGGGTGGGGAGTACGTGGCTTCACTGTCGCATGGCCGCGTGTGTGTAAATCGGGACGAGCCCGACATGAGTTCCTAAAACTATCTGTCGAGTTGACATCAACTGGCTGCAGCGCTGAGCCCCTCAATTGTGCATAGTTTAAACTAACACAATTTTCTATTTAAAACACAAAAAACATTTAGTTGGCCACCTACACCTAAGTTCGAATATACCTTTACTTTAACGTAAAAAACGCTTTTAGAATTCAATTACCATAGTATACTTCACTCCCGCAAAGTACATGACATGGCTTTTGAGTCAATCTGGTTTGAATTAAATGTGACGATCTTCTCTTAATCCCCACCCTCTTGGACACCTTTCTTCCAATCCTCCCTACTTCTCAATATCCTTTCCGACCTCAACATCCTTTCCCTACTATACATACTTACATAGGTGAGAATTTTTAATAGAAAAAAACAATAGAAAAAAAAGAAATAAGGAGAATAGAAAACTATAAAAATGCAAAATATTAACAATCGACAAATTATAATATAAGAGACCCCACGAAAACCTGAAATCAAAAAAGAGAAAATAATTAATAACTATGATCGAATAAGGAAAACAATTGATTAAAAAATTTGAAACATAACATAACATCAGAGTTAAATCAGTACGGGTTTTATTAGGTTAAGAATATAGTAATTATGTATATCCTAGTCTCTGATCTAAAATTTCTATTGTAAAATTCCAAATTACATAGTTCATGAAAAAAAATCACTTTTGTCGCCTCTATGACCTCTTTTTCTATTTCCCTCATGAAAATGTCGTTCTGTTACTATTTTGGGCTTTTATTCAAAGCCACTGAAAAGCTCAATAGTTAATGATAATTTAGTTCAATCATTTTTTTCAGAAAATTTATTACAACTAGTAGATACTGTACGTTGTTATAAAGATATTTAATAATAAAGCATTTTATTTTTGGTTTCAGATTGTTTTTACCGCAGCAACAATCAGCAAAGAACATTTTTTAAATGCCCTCACTTTAGTTGCCCTTACTTTCCGTCAATATATAATATAAAAATAATGTAGTGGTTAAACCTATAGTCAAGGATAGTTAAAAGTAATCGATTTAAGTTTAAAGTGCTAACTATCGTTTAACTAGTTGCATTTAAGCGATTGTCCATTTGTAAAGACTCGAAAGTAGGAGTAATATAAAAACTTATTGCAAAAATACTATTACTAGTATTGTAAAACTTTGATATCATTATTAATATACATATTAATAGCAAATTTTCGTATGGTGTTCATAGTTTCTTCATATATACATATTCTTCGCCTCGAACCACAAAAACAGATAAATAACACCATGAGTATCTAATAAACGGAGTAAGTTATTTTATTTCATCATATTTCCATAATTGTACGTAATTTTTGTACATTTTATGTACATGCTTATATTTACATAGTTTGTCCTATACCTTAAAACAAAATGTCCATTCCCCCCCATCCATCCTAAACTTAGCAAAGCGAACAAAATCTTAAAGCCACGCCCTGAATGTTTATGAAATATCATAAAGCCCATAACCAACTCCTGCGGTGTCATCCCCCGAAAAGCAGCTAAAAAAGCAAAATAATCCAGAGTTCTGTCTCGGTCAATCCACCCTCCGAAGCAAATCTACTGCAGCGCTCCCTGGATCTACTCCCGTGAAATGCACGCTCCCGAGTCCTGTGACACACACAAATGTACGGAAGAAAAAAATCTTGAGTACACAACCATAAAAGTGATATCATATTTTCACGACGGTGGGAGAACACGAGTCCAAGGAAAAATACCCATAATTCCTGTGATTGCGCAATACAGGGGATCCCGCGGGCGGACTTCGACCAATAACACTCCGTCGTCCCCTCGACGGGTGTACCTTGAACCTTCGCTCATATGCCGTGGCCACCAACACACTGGCAGCACACCCACTCAGCGCTTTCTGGATATTAATAAAAGTGTCCCAGAGTTGGAGAAGGAGTAAAAAATAAACGAGTGACCCTCGCCGGAGATATAAGTCATCCGGGAATGACACTGCCGGACAGGGGACGCCGGCGCCCCAACGCTGATCCTGGCCCCGGCCTGTCCGCCTTAATAAATTGTCTTCAATATTGCAAATTTAATAGCAGAGACCCTCCCGAACCCTCCGAACCCATTGTCCCTTTATGCGCATCCTTTAACTGTTTTACAGCCCTCATAAAATTTCCTACAACAATTTATCATGAATCGAAATAGGGACGGGTTCGACTGGCATTTTTGGGGACACCATCGCCACCGTCGTGGACGTCGTCGCTGTCGTCATCGACTGCGACGATGCACGGATGCTGGACAGGGAACTTGAGATGATGAACTCATAGTGGTCAAAGAGACACATCTCGGTGGGTCTGCCCCGATTTAATACGACTAATGGATGCGAGCCGAGTGCAGCACTTGAACGCAACTTACTAAAATTAAGATGGAGCTGCGACGTCGGAAAGAACTCCCCCACATGAAAGAGAGACGTGACATTAAAGAAAAAATAAAATGAAATAAAGTAAAATAAAATAATGCCCGGGAAATCCCTCTTGACCAGAAATCGATAAAAATTTTTCTATGTTCCTTCAAAGTGCACACGTACAATGGATGTGCTGGTCAAACACCCAGCTCTCCACCAGCCCACCAACACCCCATCCGTCGGACGTCCTCGAGGAAAAACTGGAAAAAAACTATCCTCCGACGGTAGTCGAACTGAAGTTAGTCCAGGGGATGGTGGGTGGGTGGTCGCGTCGCTCCCTTTTTCGCCTGTATGAAATATTTTGGTCTGCTTTTGAGCGAATTCCGGCCACCATTTGTTAAAATAAAGAAAAACTTTCAATTCGGGCGCCCTTTCATCTTAAAAACTCGTTTCGTCCCTGGATTTATGTCTGGTCATTTTTATTGTGTAAGTATACCATACTTATACCCATGCGATGGTCCACGACGGAGTCTGGGACCTTTATTGGTCAGCACAATATTTTCCCTTTTCAGTCGATGAGAAGCAAGAAATTTTCGACAGAAATACAAATCGCTTGCGTTGCTCGATGGATTATTTTCGGAAAAAGCTTTCTTACGTAAAATAGTGACCCTAAATCATGCCGTAAGTATAGTCAAATTTTATTTAATTTATTAAATACCCTTCTCTTGAAAGTTAATAAAGTCACGCATACATTTAGAATAGGACGAATAAAATATTTTATTCTCTTATCCAAAACTTGTTAAATAGATGAGAATACTCTCAAAATATTAATATCGAATAATGAAAGTTTAGGCAGATACAACGCTGAATTGGATTTTCTAATATTATAATATTTACTTTTACGTTACTATATTTAGTTATACCAATTTCAAATGAAATGCAAAATACATATGTTTTTAAGTATTTTATGATCACAGACCTTTGCTGGGAGCTGAAACTAATAAATAAATATTTTTGAGTTAACTTAATACTGTTGAAAATATATATGGTTTTTTATATTCGATTCGATTTTAAATAACTTCCATTCTGAGTTAAAGTGGAGGTTAATTCTATCGCAAGAAAAATCAATTTAATTTCCATTTATTATTATTTTAAAATAGAGATATTGTTGATTTATTTGCCAGAAAAATCGCTTCAATTTTTAGACTTGTAAGAGAACTCTTAATGTAGTAAATTTTCGTTTTAAATACAAATATGAATATACATATTTACTTAGCTTTTCGTTTATTAGAATTACAATTCATAGTTAATTTAACAATCAATCCTATTTAACGAAAATTGAACTTCTTTTTAAAAGACATAATCCTGTTTTTCTTTTATTGAGACCAACGATGTAATATCATTTTATTATATGCATTTCTGTTTTAAAGTATGATAACATTTCGTTTGTTCGAATTTTGAATCGTAGTTAAACTTAATATAATTGAAAATATGCGTATGAGTGTGGAGGCAAAGGTAAGTAAAATATGCGATTTTCTTACTTTGCGGAAACTTTGAAATCCTTGTTGTTTCCAAGTACGCTCAGTCTTGAAATTTGATCTATAAATTTCCCTGACACTTAAACATTTCTGGGGTGGGTCTTGAATGATGTTGCTAAAAACCATTATCCTCGTATTCTTTTCAAAGTGAGGACTATTCAATTCAGACATTAACGATCTAAATTGGGCGGATTAGGATAACCCATGCTGGAATGGTTTTATTGAAAAAACGGGCCTATCGACAGTCTCCAATATTAAGCTAGCGGCTATTTTTTCAGTTGCCATGTCATCTGGTTTAGAACAGTTTGATTTATTAAATTTATTTATATTTTATTTTATAAAAAGAATTCGACATTATCCCACCATACAGCAGGGTCTTTATGAAGCCCCCAGTCGAATTTGAGCCGATGCCTACAGAAAATGTGAGAAGTGGCGAGGAAATTTGCCTCATTTCAGCGACTAGGGAAGTTTTTCGCCATTGAGCGGCATCAGCACCGGAACGGCAAAATGTATCACAGACGAGTCTTTCTCAATAAAGCATATCGAAGCTGAAATTGAATATAAATCCCGGGGGATGTGGAACGATTCACGGGATATGATACACAACTGGCGGGAGCTGAGCTGAATAATGAAATTCAACGCTTTGTTTACAGTCAGCTCCATATCTGCTCAAAGCATCCGAAAAAAATATATATATCCTGCTGGCATTGTGCTCAAAATTGCATAAATATACTACGAAACAGGCTCGATGCGTATGAGTCGAAAGATTTTGGGGGAGGGCGAATAAGGCACTTTCAGGCGCGCCTTCTAGAGATTTTAGAGGGGCTTGGCGGTTTTCCTTTGAATTGAATCATTTGCTACATTTTGCAATTTTCGTAAATTGCTTCCACCACCCCCATTTCAAAGAACTTCGAAAGCCCACTTTGAATAATTCATCTCCAGCCACATTCGCAGGGCGGACTAAGCCACCAATCCCCGAACACTTGGATCTCATAAATTCTTTATCCAGAAGTGCACCTAGACCTACGCGCTGATGTAAGTCATGTTGTGCTCCGGTCAACGAAGGGCAGGTGTATACGCCTTATCTGGGGAGCCCCACATCTCAAACCAATCATCAAACGTAGTTATATTCGTCTGCAGACTCATCCAGTTCCCGTCCGATTGTTGTTGCTCACCGGCCGTTGTTCTGGATCCCTAAAACATGCGTCCGGGGCAACTATGCTCCGCAGCATAGCTGCCCTGGTCTACGGACGTCAGTTGCCCCCTCAAATTGTTTATGCCCAGAGGAGCGGTGGTCGTTCCACCCTTTGGCCACCCCCAACTCGCCTGCTCAATTACGTATTCAATATATGAATTTTGTAGAGAAATGGACATGCTGAGATTACAGAGAATAATATATGAAAGTCCAAACTAGAATTTCAATAGGGGCCCACCAGTGGCGCGGGCAAGGGCTGGGGGTACTGCCCGCTCCAGGGCACGTAGTTAAGGATCCAGGACCCTATCCCTGCTCCCCGGCCGGATATGCGCCTGTAGATGGCTCCTTATTAAATATTCATTGGCAAATGTCCTTTTATTGAATGTATACGTTAAGTTCGTGTTACTCAGTTGAAATCGGAGAGTCAGCTAGCTAACTTATTGTCATGTCATGTCATGTCAGTTTATCCGGGCTACGTACACACGCTCGCCCGTAAGTCACTGCAGCAGACCCGTCGTCGTCCACCTTGGGCAAACTGTCCGGCGATATGATAAAAAATTGATCCACAGTCCCCTTGGTTGCCCGGAACAGGACAACTTCTTGTTACAATGTGTAATACATTTGGTTTTTGGGGCAAGCGTAGCGCACACCCCCAAGCCCGGGAGCTCGGCAATATGGCATGGGGCTGGGGCCCCGGGATCCGACCGGGGGAGCCGCAGCCCTCTGCCCGTGCGACCCAATAAAACCATTTGAAAGTTTCCTGCAAGTTTGAGCAACCCTTGGGACACCATTAAACTCATATCCTTCGTTCGCCGGACCCCGTTCACTGGCCGCCCGGTGGGACGAAGCCTTGTTTCGAAGGTGTTAAATCAAACTTTTCTTTTATTGAGGAAGCTCACCCTTCTCGGACCAGAGGCGTTACCGGACTTGCCCAGGGTTCGTATTAACGCCTGAGCTATATAAAATGGATTTTTATTGTTAAAAAAATAGTTTGGTATCTCTAAGAGGAATTGTAAAGGTTTTCTGTCCTTCATACATAGTGAAGGTTGGGAGCAAAACTAAAAAATTCTCAACTATAATGGCTTAACGAGTTTTCTTTATAATTATAATATTACTATTACCTTCTGTAAATACACAAAAGACTCGATATTTGATTAATTTATAAATACCACGATAACTCGTCCAGCCAAAAGACATTGTTAGAGAATTTAAAAAATTATAAGATCAATCCCCGAATTACGTAAATATTACTGGACAGATATTAATGAAATTTCTGTAGTTCGACCTTTGGAGGTTTCGTTAGCATCTCCAATTGAAATTGTTACAATTTTAATGGCGGTTAAGATAGTAAGGAAATATTAAGATCGCTATATAATTGTTTGTTGTTTTTTTGGTATAAAATTACTGGATAGTACAATTATAATGATATGTCAGTTAATCCCCGATTAATGAAAACATATTTTTCTGAAACTTTAAATAGATAAGCAATTCCCACGTTTACAATCCCACTTTTTGATGAACAATATTTTTTATGTTCTGGTACATATGTATGTATTTAGACAATTGCGTCCCTCCTTGAGTTAGATACATTATAAAGCTCTATCTCTTTCTTCGCATTGAGGAATAAGTATAAGGCTGGATTTGTAAATCTTTATGTAGCACAAAGGAATAATGGGGTAAAGTATAAATTTAATTATATAATGAAAATGTAAGAGAGTACTATTTATTCAGCACCTTTTTATAATAAATAAATGAGAAAAACATATTTACTTGATGTATGCAGAAATCTGTAAAGGACCATTTTGTGAGAATGGAGTTTTCAGCATTTGTTGTGATTTTTATCAAACTTACAATTTGTTAATAAAATATTGGTTCATTCTAAGTGAGTGACTAATGAGAACGGACTATGAATTATAATCTTTCACTGTGGAAAACTGACACAAAATAGAATATAATAAAACTACATTGAAAATATTTGAAAGAAAAAATGTCTGCAGTCTGGGAATGAAAGATAAGTGATAAAATGAATATTTTTACGAAACCATATTTTAAATGGATGTAACATATGGAAGATATATAAATTTAATATTTAAAATCAAATTAATTTCGGTATGAGTGTTCTGAAAACTGGAATAAATATCAAATTTCGTTAAACTTACTTCGCCGCCCGAAAGTTAAAAATATTTCTACACCTTTTGTCTATAGCTTTTTTTGTATGAGTTTACCAAATATAAAACCGATTTAGAAAATTCTTCACTCGGTAATAATTTTTTAAAAATATTATTACGATTTCACATTCTTACCGATTGACGATTGGGTTTGAAGTATTTTACTATACTAGTAAAAGTCAGCATAAACTTTATAAGAAAACATTTATTGCGCCATAAATCTAACTGGTTTGAACAATTTCTGTCGTTTTAATAACCTGCGTCTGCTCCTTCGCCTGCATCAGCATCGCATCAACTTTGTCGGGCAGCAAATGCTTCAGAGGCTCTAAAATCTGCTTCTGCCCAAGGAAAGTAATCCCCTCGTTCTGGAGCGCCATCAAGCTGATGCCCAAGTGGCTGGTCAGCGTGGACTGCGGGAAGATGGCATGGATGCATCTCTGGACGTAGGGGATTAAGTCATACGCGAAACAGGAGCAGAATTTCATGAAATTTTCGCGCTCGTTCCCAGTGAAGGCCTGGTGCTCCTGCCGGTAGAACCGGAGCACGCTTCTTGCGACGGTTTCCAGGGATGACTGCAAGCTCTTTGTTATTTCGTCTGCCAGGGAAATGGGGGCACAGAGCCTCAATTCGTTTAAGGCGTTCAAGTAACCGTTGCACAGGGTGGCTAAGGGGTGAAAGTCGAGGAGGGTTTCCGGTGGTGAAAGTAGATCCGCTGAGCCTACGTCTGACTTCCGCCTCAGACCACTATTGACTTTATTGATGAGAGTGTATTTTTCTAGATCCGCTTCAAACTGTTGGGTAACACTCCTAATTTGGCTAGTAAAATTCTGGATTATGACCCGGACAAAGATGGGAATCATGAGACCTCTAAAATCTGCCCCGACTCGGCTGAAAGAAAGCCCAAAGTACATGCATTGCCCCAAAACTGTGTCTAAGGAGCTAACACCTCGCTGCAAATCGTCTTCTAAGGTTTCAAAGAATTGATCAATCTAAAAATCGTTATTCAAAAATTGCGATTCGATTTAGGTAGAACAATTTACTTTTCTTTGCAGCCACGCCTGAAACAGCCTTCCTCCGTCGTTTGATATGCTGCTGGACTTTGAGGCGTAAGAAGAGTCCTCCTCCGAAAAAATCGCTCTATACTGCGTGATAATGTTGAAAAGGTTGATTCGGGTCAGCTCAATAACTTTTGTCAAATGCTGTTGGGCTGTTAAGTATTTTACAAATAAAAATATAGAAAAATTAAAATAAATTACATAAGTTGCAATCTCATAGTCCATTAAAAAAAAATTAATTAATTCAGGATATGATAAGATTTTCAGCGATTTTAGGTCAAAATTTAATTCATTATATTTTCGTAATAAACTAAAATAGTGGGTTTAATTTATTTTCATTATATTTGTAATTTAATGAAAACCAAAATGAATTAGTTATAGAGAATTTCATAGGCATGCTTTTAATTCGTTTTGAGCTGCGAACAGGTCTAAAAATCAACTTTAAATGTTCGCGCTATTTCCCAAATTATGATGCGACACCTGACGGATATTTTTATCAACGGCTATCCGAGACATAAGTTCGAACGAGAACCCCTTCCCAGCCCTCTGGTTGTCGAATTTCTAACTTAAGTACTTACGGTCGTCTCGAGGAATGGAGCCCAGGAGCTCGCTGAGCCAAGCGTCCCGAGCCTGTAAAAATTTCAATTTTAGCTCGTTGTTCCCGAAGGCCTGCATCCTCCTCAAGTAGCCCACAACCTGCAGACATTTCGGAAGCTGCAGATCTGTCCTCAGCTGCGCTAGAAGTTGCACCAGCATCGTGTGCCACGACGATTCGATTGACGAAACTATTCCCTGGAAAAAATTATTCACGGTGAGTATTTGATGTAATAAAAACCGGCTTAAAAGCAGACCTTAATGACGGGGATATCGCCGTGCTTCTGACCCATCTTCTGGACATAAGCAGCTAGTTCCAGAGCCTCCTCGTACCTCCCCTCGCGGATGCACCGCTCCATCAACTGGGGCATTTCAAGAATTTCGAGGAGTTGTGCGTTCCGCTTGAGCGTAATCGAGTTCAAGCGCCTCTTCGAATTGATTTCGCTGGTTTTATCCAAGAACTCCTCGCACTTCCCGCTGAACTCAGGGAGCTTCTCCACCAGGGAGTTGATTCTCCTCTCCGTCCTCTGGAACTCGCTGCAAATCGACCGGGAGCACTCGGCGGTCTGGATAAACGTTTTGTAGTTCGAAATGGCCAGGTCCTGCGTCTGCTCGACCACCGACTTGTTCTCCTCCGCCAGCCGGGACTCCTCTTTTTTCAGCTGGTCGACTTTGTAAGTGCCCAACTTCTGCAGGTAGCTGGGCAGCTCCGGGTTGTCCCGAAGGCTCTCTGGAGGAGGAGGAATTTAATTATCCCATTTGGTTTTAAAAAAATACACAGACCTGGGAGTCCATCGGGGAATATCAGCTTCAAAACTCTCTCGTTTTCGATGTCCATAATTTCAAGAAAACTCGGGCAGTCCAACTGAAGACTGTTTTGTTGACGTTTCCTGATGCCGATGCTTCGCTGACGTCGGCTTGTTGTGACAGCGCACAACCAGCTGATTGTGTACAGAGCTTCCCAAACAGTTACAGTTGTTACCAAAATGTTTGGCAATCTAATTTTTAATCATGAGTGAGAGTGTTTTTTTTTATTACTTTTAAGCTAATTAATCGAATTTTTTTATTACAATTTAGCGAAATTTGTCGTAGATCACGAATTATTAAAAAGTCCAGCCCTTTGAAAACAAATTACGCTAAAAAGACTAAACTAACCAACCAATCGAAGTTACATATTTTAAATTATATTATATACATTCTAGCTATAGTATGTCATGATAACAATTTTATTCTAAAAATGTATTTTAAAAAATTCGAAACCCATCAAGGCTAAAATTTTGATGGAAAAAAAAAAACATTTCTAATCAGAATAACTCTTAAAATAAACTACGTTTGCTCACATTTCGATTTTCAGGATATCAGAAGAATTTTTTTTAGAATTGAAAATTTCTTATTAATTTTAGAATGTATGCATGTCGGGGATAATACTTACAAATTTTAAAAATAAAAATAAGATAACCGAGTTACCCATCATATCCTGCTTGAAGGTCTTATTAAAAAATTCGAAATTTCTATCAACAAAATATTTTTAAAAAAAGTGAATGTCAATTTCTTAGCAATTATTATTAGTGGAAATATCACGAATTCATAATTTTGCAACATTTATTATCTAATCTTGAATACAAAATGCTGATGTATAAAAAGTAATCTGATACCAATTAAAACTGCATTTGAAGGAAAAGGATTCTCCGAAAGCCATCATAATTTCGAGTGCATTTCGTTGAAACGAAAAAGTCCGTAAATTTACGTATTTCTATTCGTAAGAGAACCACGAGTTCTACTCGTTAATTCAAGAAAAGATCACAAATTGATTACATTGATGTACTCAAGTGATTGGCAATGGCTTCAACCGATTCCTTTCGACCAATAGATGTGCAACGACATAAAATGTAAGCCATGCAACTGTTCTAAAATCCGCCGCATTTCTTAATGAGTGCTAATGCGATTAAAAGAAATCAGCAGTAATTTGCAGCGTAGTAAAAAATGCGTTAAAACCCACCGTCGCTATATCACTAGAATTTCCAAAAAAGGAAAAATCACGTCAGGTCGGCCATCTGCGACCCAAATATCGGCCGAGAAGTTATCAGCCTAATTGGGCTATTGGAAGACGCTGCAAGGAAAATTGAGAGGCCTCCAGCCTCCCAGCGCACGGCGACGCGCTGTGTGGGCTCCGGCGAAAGACGCCGCCGCGCAGAAATCCGCGGATGGCGCGGCGATCAAGCGCGCAGACTCACCGCGCGACGGGAACGCCGGAGATAGACAGGTGATCCAATTAAGTGATTAATTCAAACTTTATAAGAGATCACCTGTGCCTGAGCGTGTGCAATTCGATCATCCGCGAGATGAAAACGGCGAGGAGGAAAGACGGCAGCGAAACGTTTCCGACAAGTAATTGGAGTCCGGAGGCGCCCAATCTCGGAGGAGGCGATCTCCCGATAGTCGAACTGCTGAAGAAGCAGACAACGGAGCCGAAACACGAAAAGAAATGCTCCAGCGTTCTACTTTCACCTGGGCCGAAGGTGTTTACTGGCAAAATGAAGCAACAAGATTGGGGAAAACAAAAGAAAAATGAAGAGACGAAAACCGAAGCGATGAAGAGATTTTCATTCACCTCGGTCCCGCAGGTGAGGCGGTTTTTGCTGGATTTCTTTGAGCTTTCTACACAGCGTCCGCGGTCGCGGTTTGCAGTGGACTGCGATCTTAACGAGATAATTGGGAGGGATTAAGCGATTGGATTTATCTTTTAGTTAGCGAAATTAGTCGTAATCACTAGCATCCTATCTTAATTAAAGGTTTCTAGGAAAGTAATCATACGCATTTAACCCGGCCGAAGATGAATTCTAAATGTACTATTATCTGATGGCTTCTACACTTATTTTGATAGATTTATTAATTATCTTTAGCACTACTCGTTGCCAGTAAAAATAGTAACTTATATTTATAATGAAATGTGTTCATATTTTAATATCAAAACTCGAAAACTAAAAATTGTGCTAATCTCT
This sequence comes from Tolmerus cingulatus, assembly GCA_959613345.1. Taxonomy (NCBI): domain Eukaryota; kingdom Metazoa; phylum Arthropoda; class Insecta; order Diptera; family Asilidae; genus Tolmerus; species Tolmerus cingulatus. The sequence goes on along the minus strand of OY390707.1, from coordinate 11,095,722 downwards.
ACAAAAAGCCTTTCTAGCTGGTTTCAAACCGCAATACATATTTAATTAATATTAACGAGGAAAAAGGTAAAAGACCGGATTATATCATAAGCTGCTTGGTATTATCCCTCGTAAACATATTTAAACTCATGCAAAATACTTTCTTGTCCCTCACCAAATATTAGGATAATACCTAGTCGAATTTAACGTAATATAAATCATAACTTCGTATGTATGTCATATGTGCATTGAGCAGACTTACACATCGAGAACATTTGAAAGAGAAGACGACGTTAAAATTTACTAGCGGCTAGAATTTATTTAAAATTTTTCCTAAGACAAATTAATGATAAACACTATATCACTAAAATTTGCAAATCAGTGACTAATGAATGTTAAAATTATGGAAATATAAATTTTGTATTTTATTTCTTAAGGAATAGAAATTTATATTCATATTGACTTCAATAAGACTACGCTTAATTTTACATAATTGTATAAAATAGCTATGACGAAGATATTGAAATCGTTGGTTCCGAATTTATAGCCCAAAGTTTCCGAATTCAAAATTAGCTTAATTTGATTCTAATTTTTGTTGAGTTCGCTAATTTCAAATTTTAAAACTTGAAAAAGCGAAAACAAAATGGAACCATATTAACTCTAATTTTTATTAAAACTGAACACAATTATGTAAAGTGGCAATTTTGCTATTATACCAATTCAATATTTAGATTGGTTTGGTGTTCAATTATGCAAATTCAAAATAACTGATCCAAATTACATCGTTGTTTTTATTATGTACGTACCTATATTTTATAAAATCAATTTTTCGTGCAAGATTTTATTAAATTTGTTTTTATTTTTTGATTCAATACACAGCTTTTTTATGAATTTTTAATATATCCTTTTTCAATAATATTCTTTTCCCGGTTTGATTACAAAGTGAAGAATCAATGAAATGGCAACTTGGAATAAGTGAAAAAAACTTGCTATTGATAACAGCTTGCGTGATAATTTCTATGATTAATGATATTGAGAGAATTTCAATAAAACCGCCGAAGTCGTGAAATGAGAACCGCGACGCATGTTCCCAGTGAATCTTGAAGCTGGAGACCAGCACCATCATCAGTTTCACAAAGAAGCATAGTCAGGCACGAACCAGACGACATTTATTACATTGTAATGAATTTCTCCTAATCTTCTTATTGAGCGACGTGCCCCGTCTTTCGCGAATTGCCTAGGGGACGGTGGGCCCCAGGTGGGAGCGGGGCCGCGCTGGAAGACCCCCGGCCCCCAATCGCAAGGTGTACAAAGATCGAAGTGAAATGTTCCGAAACACGTTCGAGATACGCAATACGTAAGTTTTTCGCGCATTTCCCATGGTCGGCGGTGCTGCGCTGCGCTGGGGCTCCTCGAGCAGGTTGCACGAGGCTCGCTCTCGGAGCCCGAGGCGTGTGTGGGGCCCATCAGCGGCACAATCACCTCCGTCGGAGTCCACCTTTCTTTCTACCTGGAGCCCGGCTGGTTACTTCACGTCGACCGCGCGGCTGGCGAGGAGCACAGCGCTGGGAGAAATGAAATGATACGCGAGCCAGGTAAATTAGATGGGAAGAGATCATCGCCGTCTCGAGGAGGCAGAAGCGCGGATGCCGAGCCAACTTCCAAATGTGTGAAGCAAAAAGAAATGCAAACGCTCCGGAGGAGGCCACTACTGACCTACTAAGCAACCTCACTTTTTCTTATACAACAGTTAAGCGCTTAGCAGTTGGCGAGACGAGACATGTCGCTAATGTGCGTTAATTTCCCGCACTTTGTACGCGTTTTGTTTTACTCCAGCTAGTTGGACGCAGCTTTTCAATCGGACTAAAGTCTCGCAATTGATTTTTTCCAACGCACAGATACAAAATTTTACGCCTTATATACATTTTTGCGGATTTTTCGTATCTTTCCGGGCAGTTGGAAGACGATCGAGTCGAAACCTGAATAGTGAAAAGTGATAAGTGACTGGTGAAATTTGAGTGCATTCCGTTGACAAAAGTTAGCTTAAATCAGCTAAAATAATAAATTGTGGATATAGTTATTATTATCAACTTTAACCTGTGAGGTTCAACGGAAATTGTGCCGAGTTTACTAGAAAAATAACATACACCTTTATGCAAACATAAATCACATCAACATGGGAAAAGGATTAATGCTTCTCTTTGTAAGTAGCCGAGCTTATTCTTTCTTGTTTCAGTTCGGCTATAAATCATTTCGTTGGCGGTTATCACAAAGGATCGGATATACCGATTTTTTTTTACTATCCAATAAAAATCATCCGAGCTTCTGGTATATGTTTATATGTCGTTAAGTTGAATTAGGTTAACGATCAGTTTGTTAGAAAATCAACTTTTAGGAGAAACAAAAGATTTTTTGTTAAATATTTCTTACTGATGGTCGAGGCTAAATGCAAGCACACTACTGGAAGCAAAAATTAATTCCACGGTATGAATATTCAAGCTCATAAAAGTTAATGCGAGACGTGGAAAATAGGAAAACAACGTCTCCCACAATATGTAGAAGATAGCTTTGTTGCAGAAATATTACCTTTTGCCACTTTTTACCCTTTACCGCTTGCATTAGGTACCCACTTCTATGCAGAGTTATGAATTATTATGTTTTGTGAGTTGATGTATTGTATTTTTTTCATATTATATATTTGACTACTTAAGTCTACACAGAAAGTTTAATAAGTTTCTACCACTTTCATGTACCTAAACGAATATGGGCTGAACTGAAATTTTGAATGTCACAAAATAAAAGATGCTTCAATCGATAGGTATAGTAACAAGGGTATAATAATTGTAAAAATAATGTTAATAAGATTTGGTGTGGAATAGTAAACAAAAAAATTCCTTAATAAAATTCCTAAAATTTCTATGGTAATTCTATAGGTATAAATACACATAAATTTCGAAATAGAAAGACTGTAAAGGAAAATAATAAAATACTTGAAATCAATTATTGTCAACATAAATTGCTTACATTTAACACATTTGATTTATGTAACTGGAAAAATAAATATTAATATCCGCATTTACATAAATTTTCTTGAATTAGCTATTTTTCATTTCCAATTCATTCAAAGTGAATTTATAATTTGAATAATGTATATATGCATATTTATTCTAATTAATTATTATCTTTAGAAGGAAAGAATTATAAATGAAATTGAATACACAAAACTTTGAAATAAATAATAACGTATGACCAGCCACTATCACCAATGCAAAATTGCATATTTACATTTTCTTATAATACAATTTTGGGCGTAGATCGAAGTTAATTTTCTATTGAGCCACTTCCGATTTTATCTACATGAAAAGAAAAGTCAAAAATTTTTGGTAATTTTTTCTACATATTCTAAATTAGTATCCGATTTTTTAGATGTTATAGGCACGAATATCAACATTTCATGTAAAAAACAAGGAATGCGTTCAAGTTCAATGTTCAAGCTATATTTTCTTAAAATACCTAACAAATAAATTTTTCGAAATATTTATGAGAAGAAGAGCATAACGCTATCAAAACTCCGTATAACCTTTGTTATATCCATATGACGGTTATAGTTATATTATAAGTAACAAATGCTTAAAATTACTGGTGAATTCAAAAAAAGAAATGCGCGCTCTACCAGCAACAACTCTTTTCCGTCATTACTCACACCACCGCCGCCTCGAAACATAAAAAATAATTTCTCTCGAAGCTCACCCAGTTCGACTAATGAGTATCGCCGATAATGAACTCAAAAAGAAGCCAATTGCAGCCGCTGAGCATGCATGAAATTACCTCGATCATGCGCGGAATAAAAACGAAGGTAACTTCGAAAAATACAGGTGAAAAAGCAACAATCGCCGGCTTATACGCGCGTTAAGGTGCTCGCGGCTGAGCGGCATTGACCCATCCAGGTCACTTGAACGAGGTACGATCGCAGCACGTGAGGCTTCAGTCGCACTGACAGGAAAAGTCGGTCTGTTTTCATTTCATGTAAATCCGCCGATCGCCTTCTTCGGATCGGGCGTTTTTCACTTATTTTTTAGCCAAGACGATGGGTGTCATTAGTGTTTTCTTCGCTAGCACAGCCCATTTGGTCGGCCCCGGCACATACTTTGCATAACAGCCGGGTGACGTGATGAACCCTATCACGGCGAGTGAAAATGTATGCTAACGAAAAATGTGAAAGTGAAAGTTTCTGCTTATTAGAAAAGATCAATTTCACTGCTGCAGCGCACCTTCGACTTCGACAGAGTGGATTCGGACTTTTACCAGCGTGCGCCGGTCATCCACGAGATTGCGTTCCCTTGCGTTGCCCGCGGTTTTTGTTTACCATCTCATCGCATCACGATCTGGGGGCCATGCTCAATCAATGTCCAGTCGGCGATCGATCGATCGATTCGGTAATGAAACATTAATTGAGTTCCAGAGAAATTGGGGACGGACTGCCTAATTGTACTGACCGACTTATGGAATGGATTTTGATGATGAGCTAATGGCCACTTTTTGCACACTGATTGGATTCATTTCGCGTTTTTTTATTAATCTCGCGATACACGAGTTACAAGCGCTCCATTCATGCTCATTACTTTTCTATGTCACTCAGAAGGTGGAAGCTGGCGCATACTTTGTATGAGGCTCGATAAATTGCTATTTTAGCACCTCATCAATTTTACTGTAGGAAATTTAAATTTTCCATAAAATTTGCAATAGCCGAAGAAATTTACGCGCTGAACAAATATTTCTTTAGCCCTCTAATCTTTAGGAAAGGGGTTAGTATTGAGTTAGCATAAAAACAACATGGTAATAAAATAAATAATTAGGTAGAAAATTCAATAGAGAGAAATACCTCTAAGCCTTGTCACGTTAAAAACAAGCATAAGAATGTGAAATTTTATGAAGTGCAATCATAACACTCTTCGACACTTTAGTTCACTTTACTTTAATTTATGTATAAGAATTTTTCATTACTTTACTAAATTAGACATAAAAGAGATCTTTTAATTCGATTGTTGTTGATTGATTTCTAACAATAATTAGGCATAAAGTACTCAAAAAGCATTCGCATCGACCGCATATAGAAATTTAAACATAAGAAATAATAATGTGGTCTTTACGTAACTCTTCAAATTTTGAAAATTAAATTTTTAGAACAAGTACTTTCTACAGAAAATAATGCTCATTTAAAAACAATATTTTCTTATATTTATGTTGAAGGTACAAAAGTCAAAAAGCCATGAGACTATGTATATCGCTGTGATGTAATTTATTGTCTTAAAAACATTTCTTCCGTCCGACTTAGTAGAGCCAGTTCTTTGAGTAATTCAGTTGCACATAACCCTTTATTTGTACTACAACATAGCAACTAAACAATCTTCTTATCGGCATTTGTAAATTTCCTTACGTTATGATCCCGTATAAGATTTTATGTTATATCCTCTCTCTGTAACGTTACCATAGTAATTTCCATGGGAAAAAACTTAATAACCGTAATCTCCTAGAAATCTTGCCGTTAATTATCCTGCAAATCTCGGTAATACAGGCAACTTCCCAAAGCCAGTGATTCCGCGTCAATAAATTATTCAAATGAACGAGCTGCATCCATCTCGTGAAACATCTTGTTTTCCTCAATATCAGGTTCGTCGCCAGAGTCTTTCGTTTTAGCCATGGAATCGAACACGTTCTCGCAACATATTTACACCACTCTCTTCTACTAAATGCTTCTAAAAGCAATTTCATTATGCAAATAAGCAAATGACATCGAGTTTAAGCGATATTTTTCGAAAAAACAAAAAAGTCTGAAATTACATTACCCAAGCGACCACCTCAGCCAATCGGTGGTAAAAAGTGCGCAAAGTTAGACCAGGAGGACTGTCGGAGAAGCAACCAATACGACAGAGATTCTCAAAGACAACTCTTATGCACAAGAAAGTAGAGAAAGACTTTTACTTAACCCAGTTTCAGTGCTGAATGCTAATTAAGAGCTTTAGTAAACACGACAGTGCTATTCTACGGACTACTGATTTTTTCCTCTCCATTCTTCTTTGTGGACATGCACCAGCCCGTGCTTGTACCATTTATGCAGCGAGCGAAATTCGATTTGTTCCACCCATTTTTTTTGAAATGGCAGTTTTTTAACAACATTTCAGTAAAAGCACTTGACATACAATTCAGGATAGATGTAAATAAGTTTCGCTCTCAAGATATAATTAGAATGATGAAAGGCCGTAACCAACATCTAAATGAATATGCTTTCTACTGTATCAAATGATTTTCAAGGAAATTTGATGCAATGCTTTCTTTTCTTTGTTTAGAGATAAATGCGCCAATGTTTTTATAATTTCATCAAAACAACTAGTTTTATTTAATTGCTTTATTGACCGAGCTCTAGCATTTTGTGAACTGAAAAATTTCAAAAAAATTAAAGAGATTCTGTTCAAAAGTGGATATGGTTACCCATGCAAATTGGCCTTAAAATTCTTATTTCTGATCACACTTACTATGTAGTTATTAACGAAAGAAATATAACTTAAAATGTATTTTTGAAAAATCTATACCACAACGAAAGTCTTTTCAAACTAATTTGACTACTACAATATGGTTAACAATTTTGGTATATATTTGTATTTAATTCATAAACCTTTCATTGAAAAGTAATTTCAAAATGATTGTTTCAAAATACTAATAATGTACCTAATTTCTTTACACTAATAACTGGTTAAATTTTTCCAAATACGTCTACGAAACGGAAATATCTACAATTCTCATAAATAACACGGAAGCGTTTAAATTTAGGTGATTTCATAAGTAGTATAGTACATGCGGGGATTTTAATTTTTAGAACTTTTAAATATATCTACATAGCCATATATGCAAATTGGCATTTAAGAGATAATTAATATACAATATGAGCCAGTCATAATTTATTCGCTGTTTTAGTTTTACGTCGAGCATGACTCTTCCTACAAAAATCCTAAGATATTCAAACTGAAACGCAGCAGTTCTCTGGAGATTTATTCAAATTATGAGCTATTAAGGCGATGTTCTAGTCACAAGTTAATTATAAGCAGCGGATTCACTCCGATTATAAATTCATTCGAGATTCAATTTGCCGAACTGATTATTGCATGCGTGCGTACACCTTTCACTCTTCACGACCGGTTTTCTCGAGGTGCTTTCTGCTGATTGCTCCTCGGCTCGCACGACATGAAAGGTGCTGGCCGGCGCAGGCCCGCGGGACTGACTTACTTTTACCGCGTCCAACAGCTGATCGTCAATCAAATTTATGGTTTTACCTCACCCAAGACAAATTATGAATGAATCAGGTTATTTAGTGGCGTGAACCTGATCTGCACTTGCACCGCATGTCTACCACGTTCGATTTGCTCGCGGATCGCGACTCCTTTGGGGCATGATGCTGTGCTCCACAAACATAAATCTCTTGTTTTGTTTATATTTCCATTTCTTCGGCTTTTCATCAGGCTCTATTTTGCTTTATTTTTGCAAGCGGGTTGTCGATGGGAAGTTATGGTGATTATGGGCTCGAATTTGAAATTGGAAAGTAAGGAGTGTAATTTGAAATTTGATTACGTCGTGATGTTGATACAAAATAATAGTCGAGATCTTATACCATTTTACGGGAACTGAGCCAATGACTTAATAAAGTTTGTCTTTGCAACTCTTTGAAAATTGATTCCATACAGTCTTAACTCTATTCAATAGTTCAATTGTATGGAATTGTTACGAAATATATTCCTATATGGTATCTAATAATAAAACAGTTTAGTAATAATAAACAAAATATGTTCATACTTGAGATTAAAACGAAAGACTCAAGCGACGAACTCGATAATCAAAAATATGAAATGATGTAAATATACCTTTTTAAGTTTTTTTTATCAAATAGCAATTAAAAGTCTAAACATATATGATAATTTACATCGTTAACATTTCTACCCTTATTTTAATTTCAGAGTTTTATTCTTTACACATTTAGTTGCTTACCACCCATTTCAACTTATGGCTACGATTCAGCAACATCATGCAGTCCGAAAATGTCTCGAAAAGGTCGAGCACAACTTTTAGCATCAATTCCATGCGACTTAACACAACAAGCGTACTGCAACCTTCCAGGATCTTCCTATCCTTGGCATGCTGTACGACGATTCGTTCATGAAAATCAAGGTTTAATGAAACGCATGTACGGCGACATTCGCCACATTTCGATTCTTCGAACCGAAATTCAAAATAACGAAATCGACGTAGAAGACATTGAAGAAACAGCAGCACGATATTCTCGAGATGGTCTTAGAAAGCAAAAATATCTCCATACGGAATATCAAAATTCGAAAACAAATGACGTACTCTCCGAGCCACATTTTAGACCAACGTCAACAGCTAAAAGTACTACGCAAAAACCTATCCCGGTTGCAACGGCTACTTCGCCAATTGAGCAGCAAGCAACAAACGAAGCCAATTTAAAAAGTAGCCTCGACAATAATTTGGAGTCGAACAACATTTTGTACACTAGTACTCATATGACTGCAATGGAAAATATTAAAGTCGTTCAGGCTCCAAATTTAAGTGTTAATCGAACAGAATCCGCAACTATTTCCACAACTTTGAAGGTTGTTCAACAAATTATCAAATCTGAAATTGAATCAGAGAAGCAAGAGAAGCAAGAGCTGCTGGAGGCTGAAATTATTCCTATGGTTAGTCAAAGGAATAGCGAAAGTACGGCTACTGAAAGTGTGACTTCAACTGTGAGCAGTCAACTGGTTGACAAAAATCCTGAGACTTCAACAATTAGTGGAAGCTCCACCAAAGGAACGGAATTTTTTAATGAAAAGAAAAAGACTCCGAAACCAAGTACAGTAGAGGGTCAACTGTTTCAGGACACAATTCAAAAAGAAGCTCCATCAGTAGTTAACATGAGAGGAGTGTAAGTATCTTTGCATTTTTAGAAACAAATCTCTACATTAGTATATTAAAAGAGTTCTTAAATATCTGTGATTTTAAAATATTTGCATTCATTCCATTTCATTTGTATTCACATTTTTCAGCAATTTGTACACTGGGCCCTTAGTATATTAATTAAATTTTTGCCACCTCGTCTTATATACGTTACTCTAAGGTTATATAATACTTGTATTATTTAAATATTTGCCAATTTGGTTCAACAGTTTTTAAAACTAAGTATATCTCCAGAACGCCCCCTTGAATCTAGAAAACTGAAATTTTGCAGAAAGTAAAATGGTGGATCAAATTTTTTGAGAAATAATATTAAATAAACGTTTCGAAAATTCGTAGGAGTTTTTTGCATTTTTCGCCATTTTTCGAAAATCAACCCCTTAGGGGGTGAAATAAACTTAAAAATCGAGATGGATACTGGGATTTTAATTACGAAAAAAGTGGAATCAATTTTAAAATCTAAACTCTGTAGGGGTGAATGGGGAGTTTAAAGAGTTCTCGAAGGAATTAAGAATTAACAATAAGAAGTTTAATCCATTCATTTCAGACGAATAAGACTGACGTAAGTCAGTTAGTAAATAAAAATTTGTTTTTTTTTCATTTTCCAGAAATGCTTGTCCTGTGAAGGAGGAAGTTGTTGCACCCTTCTGGGCCAACAACACCCGCGGGGAGGTGCTCGCCCTGCTGAACCTCTACCCCTTCGAGCAGTACGTGCACTGGGAAAAGTGCACCCACGAGCACAAGCAGATGTACTGCCGCGACGGTTGTCGTTGTGAACAGCAATACCGACTCCATCGCCTCCTGGCCTACGACCCCCACAACGAGTGCCGGGGGATCTTTTCGGACTGGTTCCGGTTTCCGTCGTGCTGCATTTGCAAGTGCTACGACATCCCGCTGGAGTTCCGGGCGACCTCGAGGAGCCCCCGGACCTCCGAGGACGACGAGAGGAAAGGCAAACTTATCATAGAACGCGCCGAGGAGGAGGTCCGAAAGGCAATCTACGACCACGCCACGAAGGACTGGTACAGGCCGCGGGATGAATTCGAACTCCTGTACGATTAGCCGGAGGCTGGTAGACTGCGAAGTGTCGAAGATGCTAACTTAGATGTGCCTAGTCCAAGCGTGAGGGATTGCAGTTCCAACGCGAAATTTTTCTTTCCAGTACATGAATTTCTTTGTTATTGTTAAAATCTTTAGTTACACCTTTCATTAAGATAGATTAGACTCCTGTGGTTGTATAAAAAAAAGTAGTTGTTAGGTCACATAAGCCATATTTCGTTAAAGCAAGGAAAGGAGAATGGATGAGAACATGAACTAAAAAACATTTAGTCAAATTAGCCAAAAGTAAGATTTCGTTATTTGAGATTTAATTTGAAATGTTTAGAAAATTAGTGCTGGTGGGCAAAATTATTTTTTAATTAGTGTTGAAAATTTAATATCGAATTTATTAATTCATGTCAAAAAAGGTACTGTTGCATTCATTTCACATTTTTCGGTTATCGTTAGTTAATGCGCACTCTTTTCGGAAGCAAAGTTTTATTTTTACTGAAAATAATTTTAAGTATTCAATTCACCTGCTAAGATTTTTTTTGATCTATAAAAACATAATAGAACCTTTCTGAAATACATGATTTTCAATCTTCCGTGGCCTGAAGAAGAAAAAGGACGAAAAAAATAGAACTAGCATGACTTGCGTGTTTTATAAATGTTTTTATTTTCAATAAGTTGTATATAAACTTTAAGTATAATCTTGTAACAAAACCTTTTTTTAAATATCTCTTTTGCTTACTTGTAATTAGTTACTTGTAATTAACATGTAATAAGGCTAGTGATAAAAGACAGTTTAAATGTAAATGTAATATAAAGATAAAAGAAAAGCTAAAAAAATAAAACAACAAAACATCAAATATTAAAAATCTACCTGTCAAGTTAACAATTTTGTGTAAATAAAATAAGTTTAATGCGTTAAAAATTGCATTTCTTTTTAATTCGAAATAAATTTAGTGAACATACAAATAAACAAAAACATCACTTTTTGGTCCGAAAGAAGTGCATAAAGCCAAAATTTCTCTTAAAAGAAAAATGCATATCCGATTTTTTCTTTTAATATTTTTTTGTTGGTCGAATTATCTTTTCGATTACCCGGTAGGCTCCTCAATATTATTTGTCTTGCAAAAAAAAGGCACTTATAATTGAAATAATTGCCTTCTCTGTTCCGCGATATACCTCCTAAGCACCGAAGCAGTATTAAAGTAACTCACTTACTTTCCTTAGTTCTAAATTATCATCCTTCCACTATTTCGATTGTTGCAAATTGTAATACTTTTTCGCTTATAAGCCAATATTGGAAACAAAACCAATGCATTATAAAAAGTTATTGTCACGTACAAAAATGGCTAAATAGTGAGATCTTAAGGGGCCGACGCAGGAACCCACAAAACCCTGGACTGCTCCTCGACGACAGAAGCTTTGATTTGAGTGCTCATGTGAGTTATATTGACCCCCGCAGGAATAACAGCTGCAGAATGAAATTTAATTAAACATTTCGAATATTTATAATACTAAAATGCGCTTCTATTACCTGATATGTACTGCTTGTAGTCAGATTCCAACTTTAAGGCTCTCTCGTACATTTCCTTCGCTGCCTTTGCAGATATTTTGTCTGTGGAGTAGCGAGAGTCCTTAATTTCCTTGATTTGTTTGGCTGATTTAAATCTCAGTAGGAGAACGATAGGATAAATTTGTAACCGCTGAAGGCGTTCAACGGCTGATATGCATATGTCTAGGATGCAATGACGGTTCTAAGAGGGAAGAAATAAAATTAAATATAAATAAGCAAAATTAATTATAAGAGTTCTAACATTTTTGCAGATATTTCGAATGGATTCCACCGTGGTGCACTCAAACTTGTTCCCTTTTCGCCTGTAATCTACGAAAATATTTTTTTGGAGTCCTTCATCCATTGCCTCCTGGGAGCAATCCATTTGTGTCATGATACAGTGCTGGAAGAGTAGAGGAAAATCGATAGTCAGTCTATCGGTGACGCATTCTGATAAAGGTCCTAACACAAGAACGGGCCGGCACATTGGATCTGCAGGACAAAATAATGTTTAAGCAAAATTAATTTTGCAATAATCTCTGATAGTTCATACAATCCAAACGTTCGACCCTTTGATAACTCAGTATAGTTCCCTCATCGTTCAGCATTCCAGAATCTGAAAAGTAGCTCAATTGTGTGTTGCTGAAGCTTGCAAGTTCTTTAGAGTCTCTTGAAGAGCTCCGTTGATGTTTCTTGCGACGAAAAAACGATCTACGGGCTGATGTACTTCCTCTGCGGGTGGTTCCACCATCGCAGTCAGCGCTATCACCTAGTAGACGCAGCTCTTCTTCAACCCTTTTAAATTATGAAATATTAAAATAAAGGAAAACATCGTTTAATAAGCATACGTACTTTGACTGACTTGGAATTATTCCGCACTCCTTCCGATGCCCATAGGCATCCAACTTCCACGCTCTCCATTGTCCAAAGACTCCTCTAAAAATTGTGTTGTCCACGTACAGGACCTCATCCTTTACGAATCTTAACTCTCCTTCTCCGAGGTCTCCAGTTCTATCAAACCCCACTCTTATGTAGAATGAATCACCAGTCTTGTCTTGAATCTGATTGAGTTCTGGGAAAAGTGATTCAAGATTTGTTAGTAATCAAATTCGGCCTTTCACTTTCGAAAGCAAAAAAAAATTTCCCTTGTTGTGTATTTTAGCTGAATTGTGGCCGTGTCTAATTTGAGTGTATTGCGTATAGATTTTGGTATACATAATTCAACTCTGTTCAATAATTATTAAACAAGTTGTCGGAATACAATTTAGCTTTGTAAGACAAATAAAAATTCTAGCGCACTATTCAGCTATAAGGAATCGAGGAAACTAGTTTTTTAATAAAGAAAAAAAGACTTACTTTGAAGATTATTCTGAACCAGCATTGTTACATTTTCAGTTAATTTTGAAATCTCATTAGCAGCTTGCTCAGCAGTAACACACCTCAAATCCACACCATTATATTCGAGAATCTGATCCCCCTTTCTAATTCCAGCAAGGTCAGCTGGTGAGTCTGGCTGAACATCGTGAACGAATATTCCCACCTTATTGCCCCCGAAGAGTTTTATACCCAAATTTTTACACTTATCAATGTGCAAATTGATGAATCGTGGCTCCTCCTCATAGATACTACCTGAAGATTCGTGGTGGCTAGAGTCGGATTGATTTTCTAGACTATCAGAAAATTTTTGTTTTTTAATTTGGGATGACATAAGGGAGGTGCTCTGCGGAAGAGCAGAGACGGCATTGTTAATAGACGTTTGTGATGGAGGTGGAGATGGAATTAAGGAGCGAGCAGTTCGGGGAGAATTCCGTGGAGTCGGTGATCCAGAGTGATTTACACCTTCTGGTTCCAGATTGTATCCATCATATTCTGAAAAAACAACAAATATTAATAATTCAGTAAGGTGAGTAAAACCAATTTGATAAAACTTGATCAACTTTTAACAGCTGTACACGAATAACTACTAACACACATATTATAACTTTTGAAAAATTGGAAGATCGAAATAAAAATTGTAATTTTATAACACTAAAAATGGCTCCTAATTTTGTTCTATTAAAGGCCGATCAAAATGAGATAAAAAGAATGTTACTTACTTTCAGGATTATACTGAACCAACATTGTGATGGAATTTCCACACTGTCTAAGAACGTTAGCGGCAATATCGTTGGTAGCTGATCGCATGTTGATCCCGCACACCTCCAGAAGCTGATCTCCAACCTGTAGCCCAGCGCGACTGGCGATACTTTTCTCAGCAACCGTAGACACAAATATTCCCCCGCCATTATTGTTACATTGAATAGTTATACCCAAAGGTTTATCGCTTTTATCAATTGTAACCCTCCTGAGATCGCCAGGGCATAACAAATCCGGGATATTTGAATTCCTCTTATTCGCTCCATGGCTCAAAATCTCAACGTGAACTGGTGGCATGGGTGAACCTCGTTCACTGCCGTGATGCTCAATAGAACCTGTGCTGTTTTTTACCCCGCTTCCTTTGCTGGTGACACTGGGATTGGATGGGATACGAAATCGCTGGTGTTCCTTTTTCCGCGGAAAAGTACCACCTTCATAGACATGCGGAAAACTAGTAGGAGCATCATCGTGATCTCTGGTCGGCAGCGCCCTACTTCGATTGTACGGGTAGTCGACAGAAACGTTGTACCCGTGATGAGCTGGAGGATAATCGATGTCGAACTTATCGGACGAATTCACTGGACCACTCGGACTCGATGCGTGATTGTCTATTGAGTGCGTACTATTGGGCAGTGTCAGTGGACTTGAGTGCCTTATTTTATGAGGATGTGGATGAATGTGGCTAGCAAATGTTGGAAAAAGTGGTGCATGACGATGAGACGACGATGAAGTTACGTTTGGCGCAAAAAATAGTATTGTTGATGGCAACGTACTTGTGCTGGGAATATGCGTTGGTGACAACATCGTCTCCATTCCGATACTCTCACTATCGCTTGGATATTTCGAAACATTTTTGTGGGCAGTCCTTTTTGCGTAGTTCACGTGATAGTCCGGTATGGGCGGGCTTTTTTGAGATAAAAAAGAATCGATAGAGTTCTGCGACTTAAGCGATATCACATCTAGCGAGTTTTGCTGATTGTTCGAAAATATATTCGAGGGGTTCGCCTTAAAGTCCAAATTTGTTGTGGTGAAGGGCATTTTGGGGCTCATCATAGTTTCGATCATAGGTTTTTTAGGAATAAAATCGAGAGAGTTCTGTTGATGGACGTGCTGTTGTTGTGCAGTTTGTCCACTGCTCTTGTACAGTAAGCTATTGTCTGAGGGCGTCAAATTTAGACTTAATCGATTTTGAAAATGATTTGGATGGTGTCTATGATTTGATGGATACTTATTACTTATTTCAGGCATTTTAAGCCTTAAGTTCGGATTTATATTCCCAGAGTTCCTTATACTGCTAGTTTGCACAGGTTTCGATTGTTCCAGAAGAACAGGCTCTGCTTCTAAAGAAGATGCGTAAAGCGAATGCCTGTGGAGAAATGCATTGGAAGGATTACTCTGGAACAAATTGGATGGAACTGGATTTGAATTTCTATTCTGATTTTGTTTTATTGTACCACTATTGTTACCACTTCCATGCGCCTGTTGTGGCTGCGCAGAATCGGTATCTTCTTTATCAACATTTATGGGTCCTGTAAAAAGAGACAAAGTGGCTCTTTCTTTCTTTCTATGTTGAACAATAGTCCCAGTTGGATTTTCTTGTGATGTATTTAAAATCGCAGCCCTTGGCCACGTTCCCATACTTTTACTAGCTTCCTTAGTTTCTTTCTTACTACGCTTCGATCGTTTGAACAAATTTTCTTTACTTTTCTCAGAATTTTCACTTAAAACCGAATCAAGAGCAGCCAAAGCATCATTTTCTTGGCTCAAATTGTCAGCGTCACCACTGGATTTGGTAATGTGAATTTTCTCTCGAAATTTATTGATCATTTCTGATATTTTCGACGGTTGTTTCGACGTACTGACTTTATGTACCGAATCACTAGAATCAGTCTGAGCAGAAGTATTTGTCATTCGACGATTTGATTCTCCATATCCAACATCTTGAATATTTTTAAGGGCGAAAATTGTAATCGAATCGTTTCGATGATCATCTAAAATTTTCATAACTTCTTTTATGGATTGAACGCCCTCCATAGACTTACTATTTATGCTCAGAACTCGATCACCTACATCGAGTTCGGGTTCGAAACTAGCTAACGAATTTTGTTCTATTTTCGAGATAAAAACGCCCGTATCTAAAGTAAGTCCATGACTATGATTTTCTGCAAGATTAAGATGAACTGTATAAAGGTGGCGCTTACTTTGTTTAGTCCGTGATACAAGTAAAGTGCACCTAGGAGCACTGGTGCGTATTTCTTCAAGTACCATTCGCTTCGAGACAGATTGGCAGTCAAGATCATTTACTTTTATAATCACATCGTTGATCTTAAGTTTTCCAAAGGCTGGTGAAATATTAGTAACCCCGCAGACCAGCTGCCGGTTGTTGGTATCATCCAGAATAATGCCGACATCGTCATTCTCATCATAATTGTCTAATTCTATTTCCAGCACATCATCTGAATCGTAGGAACTCCATCTGAAGCTACGTCTCGAATTGGCAGTCTGATTTTCTAGTTGCTCCTTTAAGGCTTCGATCTCTTTAATTGCTTCATCTTTTTGTTTCTTTATCTTTTCACTATCCCGAATTGCGGATAGAAGATCTGAAATCGCTTTATCCCTTTCTTTTCTCAAGTTATCACATAGCGTCTTTACTGAATCCCTTTCTTGTACAATTTTTTCACGTTCGGATATAGCCCAATCTCGTCTGCTTTTAGCAATTTCAGTCTCCTGGACAGCTTTCTCTGCCTCGCTTCGCGCCTTTTCTAGGGCCTTTCTCAATTTTTCAATCTCTTTAAAATCGTCTTTACTTTCAGAGAACTCTTTGCTCCAATTGCTTT
Source organism: Tolmerus cingulatus (assembly GCA_959613345.1). Taxonomy (NCBI): domain Eukaryota; kingdom Metazoa; phylum Arthropoda; class Insecta; order Diptera; family Asilidae; genus Tolmerus; species Tolmerus cingulatus. The sequence continues at coordinate 11,079,168 of OY390707.1, read as the reverse complement.
CCCGAGATTTGAGCAGTTCCCGTTTTTCTAACTGAAGATTCAGCTGATCTAATTTTTGTAAAAGATCATGATTCGATTGCTGTAAGCTTTTCATTTCATTCTTTATCTTAACTTCGTCTTTTTTCTTCTGATCGAGTTCTTTCTTTACCGCAGAGAGATCATCACTCATCTTCTGGGTTTCTTGAAGGACATTATCCTTCTCAGATAAAATTTGATTAAGCTCCTCCTCGACACGATTTCTATCGATTTTCGTCATAAGAAGTTCATTTGCTCGAGCAGCCATCAAAGCTTTCATTTCTTCCATCTCCTTATCTTGCTGAAGAATTAGTCGATCTCTAGCATCTCGGAAGATGTTTTTTTCCCTCTTAGCGTTTTCTAAATCAGAATAAGCAGCTGAGAGTTGAATCCGAAGCTTATCTCGCTCAACAGCTAGAGCATTGCGTTCCTTGGAGAGGTCGGAGTACAACTTCTTGCACAATTGAACTTCTTCAAGCAGTTTCTCAGACTCCATGCAGCCGCCCTCACATTTCTTACTACTCAGCTCCCCGTAGTGCTCGCTATAAAATTGGAACCCCGCCTGACTGTTCCCATTCTCCTTCTCCTGCTGCTTCACAGAACCTATAAACCTTCTTAGCTGCCGCTCAAGAAGCATATTCTGTTGCTGGAGCCTCGCATTTTCGTTGGTCACGTCCGTGTACTTGGTCCTCTCCTTGGCGGAGCTCTCCAGTTGGTTCATAGCTGCCATGTATTGCTCCTGGTAGAATCCCAACTGGCGACGAAGATTGCTCAACTCAATCATCGCTTGGTCGTACTGCTGCTTCACCATGTCATACTTTTTGCCGGGGTTGTTGTTGTTGAGGTTGGCGGTGGTGCTCCCACTGCTGTTTGACGACGGCCGGATTGTTCTATCACCCCCATAGCCAACATATTCCGATGTTTCTGGAATTTGTTGTTTTTTTAGAACCGTGCTAAGGTGTTCTATGGAGTTCAATCTCTATGTCTTGCACTTACCTTCTTGACTGCTGTTGCTGGTTAACGAAAGATCTCCCGAAGCCATTGCATATGTCTTCAGGGTTTCTTCGCAAATAACCTGCGAAATTGTAACCCATGGAAGTTAACAAACAAATATTGTAATCTATTAGCTATTGTATTATCTCTTGTTAAATACATTCAACAGAAGAAAAAGGTAAATAAAAATATCGAGAATGGAACTGCTATTATGAAAGGTTCTCCAAGGAAATATCAACTAACTTGAAAAATAACTTTCTTTCGCCAGTTTCATTCGTCAATACAAGAAGTGAAAAATAATGAAAATAATAAAAGTTAAGGTAAGAGTCTTAGAGTATGTATTTAATATTGTACGATGTTCGAAAAGATACACAATAACAAAACATTTCTCAAATTTACAATTTCGTTTACAAGTCGATAAAACAAATAATTGAAAAGATCTTTCCATATTTATAAGAGGCGAATGGCTCAGTTTACTAGTTTTATACATAGTAGCATCGGTTTTGCTGTATTAAAATGTTAAATTAAGATGTTCTATATTAATAAAACTACGATATAAAGCTTAAATAAAATACTTTATTTACTTGGATAAAAATTGTTAATCTTATAATGAGAATATATATTTAACAAACGGACAATTATCCAGGACAACACATTTTTATGTAATATGATAGAACAGCGTTTAAAAATCATCTACTATTTTTTTAAGAATCCGCTAAAAGCAAGAGATGTTTGTCTTTAAATTTTTTTGAGTAGCTGAAAAAAATACAAACAAATACAACGATTTTTAGATAACAACATACTGATTAATTCCACTGGCGGAGGAGATCAGTAATATGCAATCGATTTTTTTTTAAATATAGAAGTTGATAAAAGCATATCAAAAGGCGGCTAACAGATTTTTACCACATCTCAAAAGATGCGGTAGATAACCAAAAGTTTCCACTTAATTGAAATATGTAGATATCCGGGATTAGATAATCGAAATATCAGTCCGGGAGCTCAAGGCTTTAAGATAACAAGCCCAGGCATTATTTTTGCTTAACACCAATTTTAACTAACCCCTCTGGCCTCGGCTAACGCCAAATTGATTTCTCTTCAAAATCAGCGATGAGCTGGAGCACCTTTTATGAGCGAATTGTGAAAAGCAGCACGGCGGGAATACTTTCTACCACCCACAGCAGTAATTATTAAAATTTATTAGCGTGCTGATTCCGAACGGGCAGAGGTGCACCAGCCGAGACTGCGGGGCGAGTTGCGGAGCGAAGCACCTCTTCGGAAGAAAACAATTTTCCCCCGGGTAAGTGAATTCAGCTGTAATAGCGCCACAACATAAACACAACCCATCCGAGCCCGCGGTGGTTTTGGCCAACGAACAATGACTACGTCCGCAAGCATTGCAAACACGAAAATTTTCTCTTTTTCATGCACCAATTGGCCGAGATGTGCAGGCTTGAATTGTTGCGCGATTCCTTAAGCTAGATATGTATTGAAATTTGTTAATCCGTCACTTACCTATTTTGAAATCATTTGCCAAAAATTCGATGATTTACAGCCACAAGAGCAAAGACTTCTTCGACTGGGTCACTTCTGTCCACAGCACAACATGCCGACCGAGACTTCGTGGCAATGGACCGCTTTCACGACAACAAATCTTATGCACCGCAATATAGCTAGAAATTTGATTAAATATTGTTTTTACTTAAAATGCAATTAGACCGCAATTCGCTGAGAAAACACGATTCAATTGCAACATTTCGGTGTGGAAAAATAATTCTTTCCTCAGAGCAACTTATGACGTTTGAGGGAAATGTCATGGATGAAGACAAGGGATTCTTGCAATTGTGGGGAATTCACTTGCAATTGACGCAATAATCGCTACACAAACTCCTTAATAATTAATTATTCGATGTGGAGCTATTTCATTGTGTTTTGATAGCTGGATGATGCAAATTTTAGAAAATATTTACTGACACCCCACCTGAAACGTCAAAGCAGTCAAACAGCACTAATCGAATGTAGCGCCACGACTACCGTTTTTAGTACTATGAATCGGTAGTTGAAATAATCATTTTTTGCGGAGTTTTCCATTTATTCTTTTAGTGAGTTTTATGTTATTTAGTTATAGTTTAATTTGTCAAATCACATAGCGCAAAACAATAATTAAATTGTAAGACTTTTCCGTGCGACGGATGAGAAAGCAGATGGTACTGCTGGTAGGCGGAGGGATTTTTGAGCACTTAAGTTGGCTGCAAGTCAGGCAGGTCGAGGGACTCCACTCCTGAGAAAGGATTATCGGAAGGCTCAGGATAAGATAACTCGGAGGATGTTTAAAAAAGCAAAATTCCTTGAGATCCTTCCGTTTTAGAGCGAACGGAAGGCGCATGCCCAATTTCATCAAAATCGGGCGAGTTGGGACGAATCTTCATTATGCCAAAAGTACATACCGGATTGTAAATTTAAGAAGGCTGGTGGCTTGTTACTTTGAGATTAATAATAACATAGTTTACTTGAGTAATCAAGATAGGCAGGAAGAACTTTTACTTCCCATCCCTAAAGGTGCTAAATTTACGAGAACCATAAAAGGCAAACGATTCATTTGAATTGAAGTCTGATTTTTATGTACAATTTTTTGCATTTAACGACACAAAATGCAGAAAAACTTGCCAGTCAGATCGAGACATTCGTGAAGAAAGGATGTAAAAAATTAAAACCAATTATACTAAATGCGCAGCAAGTTTTAATGTAATATGCCGAATAATGCTGACTCCTATAAAATAAAGTAATTGTTTGTAATTCGAGCAATATTTTGGACCTCCCTGTTCTCAGTCATGCCAACCTTGCAGATGTGCAGCTGAGGCCGCCATTGTTGTTGATCTGTCATTTTGTCATAATTCGTTTCCCACACATTTGACAGGAAGTTTTTCTCCTCAATTGTGAGGAAATTCGCGTTAATCCAGATTTTAGCTGAATTTTAAAATAAAATTAAGGAGAGCTCGTTGACTTCGTGTTTGTATTGCTCAAAAAACCGTTGATATAGCCTGTGATAGTCAAAATGGTAAGTGGCCGTTCCCCGATTAGCTCACACATCGCCTGGCACACCCAGCAAATTGCAATCGGCGAAGCTCCGGTGCAATGAAGCCAGCGAGTTTTTCCCTTATCTGCCTTTGTCGGGGCGATGCAGTTTTTCCATTTTAGGAGGCCTCTCGGATTAATTTCGACGCGGTTGAAGGTGTCGAGTGGTCTTACTCGATACGGCGCCCCCGATAAGGCGAAGGCGCTGTCTACTCGAGTTGAGCCACTCCAGCTTAGCGCGGGGTTTTATGCAACTTCAGGGGTTTTCTAGGAATTTTCTTACTTTTTGCAATTGCATTAAATCATAAGCATTAGCGAGTGATTGCATGCTTATTGTTATTTGAAGAGCAACGCGCGTGAGTTCGTTGACCTAATCAAGTTTTTTGGAACACTATCGTGTCAATCAATTTTCGAGTTTTTGTAGTTTCTACTCGCCGCTATAAATAAACTGTCATTCAAACTTGTTTATTTTGGTGATGTGGTCATTTCGAATATTTTCAAAACAATAAACTCGAATAGTTTTGTATTTATACAGATTAAGAATTAAATATTTGTTTATTGAAAGCAAATAAAATTTAATCCTTCAAATTTAGGCTAGCACCCTCGGCATCGCTTTATTATTTGATGGAATTAAAACCAAAAATATTTAGAACTTACTGCTAATCTCTTATTCGACTTAAATTATCTAAAATCATATGTACTATCTTTAAATAATATGCAAGTTTTTTTTCTGAAATAAGTTGTTCCAGGCAGATTGCAAGCGATAAGAATAAAATTTGTTCATAGTTATCGAAACCAAGGGTCAAGTAGATTGTGCCGAATAAGTAATCAACAAACGTTTTTCTATTCTTAATGCTACTGCTTTTCATGAAATTGTTTGTTTCAGTAAAAAGGGGGCACTACTTTATTTTGGATTTTTGGCTTGTATTCGAACAAACATTTTTTTCTCTTCTTGAATAAACTTCAATGTAATCGTTAAATCACATTTCGAATATTGCTTTACTGTAGGCCTTTTGTAATATAGAACAATTGATACGCCTTTATAAAGCTATAAAGAAGACCTAGTATTTTGAAAGTGTTAAAACTAACTACGTTTTTAAATTAAGCATTTAAAATAACCCTTAAGCTTGGTAAATTGAGAGAAAGTGTAAAGTTACGAATTCTGTTTCATATTTACCTTAAATTAATTTACGAATATTTTTTCATGTTTGAAATGACTACATAAAATATCAAGTTTTTTAGGTGAAAGAGTTAAATTTAAAATTTCACCGATATCTTTTAATTCGTTCAATTTGTAACTATTTTGGTTATCTTATTATTACCAATACTTGTATTTGATTAACTTATTTCATCATGGAATTATATTGAAAATATGTGCAATTTGTTGTTTACATATACGAAATCTTGGTTTAAGGATCTTCTATTAGAAAAAAATTTTTTTTGGCGTATAAGATTTTTACAAGAATCTGATTTCAAACAATCTTTTTTGAAATCTTTGATTTAATAACAGCTTAAGATCTTTTAACCCTTCACAATTCGCAGACCGAACTTCAAATGGATTGTGCCCTAGATCTTATGAGGAGACTGCCTCCGCAGCAAATTGAGAAGAATCTGATTGACTTGATCGACTTGGCCCCGGACCTCTGCGAGGACCTCCTGTCGTCCGTCGATCAGCCGCTTAAAATAGCCAAGGACAAGGAGACGGGTAAGGACTACTTGTTATGCGACTACAACCGCGACGGGGACTCCTACCGCTCCCCGTGGTCCAACACGTACGACCCGCCCCTGGAGGATGGCCAGATGCCGTCGGAAAGGCTGCGGAAGCTGGAAATCGAAGCGAACCACGCCTTCGATCAGTACCGCGAGATGTACTACGAGGGCGGAGTCTCATCGGTTTATTTGTGGGACTTGGATCACGGGTTCGCCGGGGTGATTCTGATTAAGAAAGCTGGCGACGGGAGCAAGAAAATCCGGGGATGCTGGGACTCTATTCACGTTGTCGAGGTCCAGGAGAAGAGCACTGGCCGCACGGCGCACTACAAGCTTACTTCGACCGCAATGCTCTGGCTGCAGACGAACAAACAGGGATCGGGGACGATGAACCTGGGCGGATCCCTGACCCGCCAGGTCGAACAGGATGCGAATGTTAGTGAGTCGTCTCCGCACATCGCCAACATTGGCCGCATGGTCGAGGACATGGAGAACAAAATCCGGAATACGCTGAACGAAATCTACTTCGGGAAGACGAAGGACATCGTCAACGGGCTCAGGAGTTACCAAACGCTCTCGGATCAGCGGCAGCAGGCCGCTATGAAGCAGGATCTCGCCGCGGCCATTCTCAGACGGAACGTGAAGCCCGACAGCAATTGAGACAGGCCCCGGGTTCATTTATATGAAAGTTAAGCATCCTCTCTTAGTTCGACTTCGTTCAAATTGTGTTAAATGATGAGAAAGTAATGTTTTGCCTTATTCGGACCAGTGGCGTTCGGCTGTTTGTCGGCTAGCTCGATTTGCATTTCGTCAGTATTTGTTTAGATTTATATATATTATATTTTTTTCCAGCAGAGATTTCTCCCCATTTGTAAATAAATTATTAATTGACCGCATCAACGCGGTCGTATTTTCTGAATGGGCAACTGAATCCGATAGCCCCGCCGTCACTGGTTTAATTTATTAATGTTAAGCTTGCATTTCGGTAAATAACCCGTAACGAAAATTATTTATACTTCTTCCATTTATTGTTTAAGCTTGAAAAAACAATGTTTTTATTATTATTTTTTTTCGTTTTTATATTTTCTAGCCCGAAAATACATTTTTTAAAGAAATAAGACCAAATTTCGTTGTTTCAGTTCTATCCAATTTTCGCTTCCTATTCCCTGGAATTAATTCTTTTAAATGGTTTTGCAAGAACCTTAATTCTAGTGAGTTACAATTATCTAAAGCGTGTAATTATAAGATATTTTTTTAAAAGCTGAAATCATATCAAATTATGTGTAGCATTTTGCATTTGATGACTTTCGCATTTTTGCCTACTGTTCAACGTGAACAAGTGTTAATTAATTTTTCGATTAGTAATCGCAGAAGCTGTGTTTTACGTTTGTGTAATATTTGATATATGTAAGGTTCCTTATAAAAGTCGTATTTTTAAATATCTATTTCAATATATCTGCAACGGTTTCATTAATTTATTTGAATTTTTGAATTTATGAGAGATGAGCGCCATCTGGCCCTAAATCTGCAAACTTATCAAGAACGCAATAATCGGCCATTTTGTAAATTGACTAGTGTCACTGCACTGGAACGTCAGAAAGTTTGTCATAACAAAAGCATCGATTCAAAGAGCATTTTTATCAAAAGATCCTAAATTGCGGCAGTCCTTGCCATATTAGTTTAATTTTTTTTATCTATAATTTAAATTGTTGTAAGACTATGCACGTTGAAAGGAGGCATCAACCCCAAATGGACCCTGCCGAGGACGATTCAGACGACGAGGAGAGACGCACGATTTTCTGCGCGAATTTACACGAGAAAACCACTGAAGAATTGCTCTATGAACTTTTCATCCAAGTCGGTTTATGAAATCTAGCTGGGGGCATTCAAAACTAATTGCGTTATTTGAAAATTTTTAGGCTGGACCTGTTGAGTCCGTAAGGATTATCAAGGACAAGGATGGGCGCCAGAAGACGTTTGGGTTTGTTACTTACGTGCACGCCTGTTCCGTTTGGTACGCGCTAGAACTGTTCGAGGGCGTCACTCTGTTTTACCAGCGTTTGGTGCTAAAGCCAAAACAACAGAATGTAGCTAAAAGTTTCGCCAATAGTCTAGCACAATCGTATGCGAATCCTGTCGCACAATGTTTCCACATTCAAAGCAATCGCAGGAAAATAGATGACAGAAATTCTGCCTCTGATGAAGTATCACAACCTAAAAGCCAAAACCTTAAGAATAATTTAAATACAGAAGTCTTATCCCGCCTAGGCGCCGGTTTCCTGCTGGGCAACGACCGGCAGCGAAATTCGTCTAGAAAAAGCGAGGAAAGCATTCCGGGAAGGCGCTCGGCACGAGATAACAAACCCTACGTACATAGCAATCCATTCAAGAGACCAGAGGCCAACAAGGTTGGGGAGAAGAATCGCGGCTACGGAAGCAGAGCGTTAAAACATTGGAAAAGATAACGAAGTTAGGCTTCATGTTTTTCCCTGTGGCTCTAGCCGAGACTTCATCGTCTAAATCACCTGTACAAAGATCCTTGAATTCTTTCTAAGAAAAAAACCAAAAAAAAATAACTAAATGAAAGGTCTCAATGACGCGGCCCAATTGGCATTAAGTTCTATTTTGATTCAAACGTAATTATAAATTTTTTAAATACATAGGTATACAACGCAAGTATTTCTGATTTATTTATTGTTCGCAAATGCTTGTTTTGCGTTAAGCAATTTGCTTTCCTGTATTATCTGTCGTATTTCTGTTAAAATGCATGTGCTAATTATGCAATCAGAAATTATCTAGAAGAGAGCCGATCAGAAATTCCATAATTAATGATTCCCACCGGGGGTATAATGCAACGAGAATCGGTGGGCATCTGCGTTTTTGTATACTCCAGAAAAGGGGCCAGATTTTCTGTTGAGATTTCAGCATGAAAATGTCTCTGTTAATAAAATTGATAGAGGTATTTGTTTGTACAGCGATATCTGCCAACCCACTCAACCGATTGCTATAAAATTAAGGCTACAGCTCAAAGAATAGGCTTAAGCCAGACTTAAGATGACTTGAACAAAGCCAAGCTTAATTCGGTTTGAAGTAAACGTAGCAGTCCAGGCTCAGATTTAATTTGAGCTAAGCGCAGGCCAAATCTGATCTGGACTTAGATTTGAACCGAACAATTTTTCTGAAGATTTTTAACAAGTGTCTCTAATGAAAATGAAGGAAGGCTCGAAGCTCAAAATAGTCAGTTATTTTGTAAAATCAACTTTTTCAAATTATAGTATCTTACAAATAAAACTCAAATTTGTTTCAGTAATCCATTAGACAAATTCAACATTCTTTTGTTTTTTAGAACTTAGGAGGAGGTTTTAAATGTTCAAAAGGGTTTTCTTCAAAAATCGTTACCTAGAATAGTTTTATGTGTTTCTTGACTAAAATGTTTTTCAGCAAGTTGTGTAGCTATTACACTTGCATTAGTAATTTATAAAATTATAAACCTTGATTCAAGTTACGGTTTCGCAAACTTGCGGTCTTATGGAGATGATCTTTTTACAAACTGGAAAGTTTCTATTTGTTGTTGGCTTTAATCGGTAGTATAAGAATTTACTCGCAAAACTATAGAGCAATATGCCGAGTATTTTTATAGAAAAAGTTTAGAAAAATAGTATATATGCGCCATGCCTTAAACCACACGCAAAATTTTGAATTTGATTTCCTCCTAACTATTCCATCAACTTACATATTTAATTTTTTTGTAAATTACAGACATATCAATTATCTAAACATTAGAAATTTTAGTTTCAATTATTTGTCGCATATTTAATAAACAAAAATGCCTGGATTTTATTACCATAATTTATTAAATGTAAAGTAATTTGAAAGCAAAAATCTTTTTTTTTTAACGGGTAGAAAATAGAAGGAAGGTTTACATATCCCGCCAATTCATCACGGTGCGTGGAAAGGTACGAACATGTTCATAAAAATATTAATGTTGAAATAAAAACACCATTTTTTAATAACAAATCGTTTGTATTTTAAAGTGCAATAAACAAAAATAAAACTTTTAGAAATATCTACATGGTTTTAGTTCAAATACATTTGGTTGAATTGTGAAAAAATTGTTTTTTTTCTAATTAAGAGTTTAAAAACATAGATATATGGCCTGTAATTCGTTTAATTCTTGTTGGTAGGAGCTGTATCTTTACCAAGCCAAAATGAAACTAAAACAATTCCACATTTAAAACAAATTACATTTTATACATAAATTTTGGTGTGCAAAAATAAGTCTAGGAAAAACAATTCTATGCAACACTTTTGTTGAATGTGCTTATGACAATACAATATAAGTTGTATTTTATAAATTAACCTTTACATATAAAATAAGTGTTAGGAATTTAACGATTGCCATACATTATAAACATATCAAAATTTCGAGAAATAAAGGTGTATTTTCCGACATTCTTAGCATGAACTCTTTTTGTTTTCTATATTTGTCCTAAAAAATTATGTTTGGTACGTACGCATGTTTTTCGTTACACTCGGGTCCGATATTTGCGAATACAATCATTTTATTCGTACAAGTGGCGACCGTGTTCTTGGTTGGATTTAAGGTCTTTGTATTATTAAATCAACTTTGGTTTGTTCATGTGTTTAAAAGAAAAAATTGCTTGTATTTCAGCGATAATTGGAAAATATTGCAACTCTGAAATATTGTCTTCTCCCGAAACCAAAAAAATCTAGCCACATAGGTTTAAATGATAAGTCTTTTAATAATGTCAATAAAATGTGACCCTGTGGCTTAATCACTTGTATTCGAATTCTCTAGCAATATCCGGTATCGGCTTCTGGATCGTAATTTAACTCGTGATGAACCTGCGCAAAAACCGAAATAGTTTGAGGGTTGTCAGGGCTGCTGGGTGGAGATATGTTTCTAAAGGTATATTTATTAGATATATAGTTTAAATAAACGGTTTTAATATATATTGCCTAATTATTTATTTGTTACCTTGCTGATTCCGTTGAGTAGCCAGACTCAACGACTATTGCGTTGTTGGAGCAGTTATTAAGGTCTGTTGTAGATTCTGAATTATTATTGTTTCCATCACTGCAAAACATGGGCTGATTGCATTGATTGCGATCATCTCTTGAAAATTTGGGAAAGTTGAAAAATTTACAATAAAAGACTTCATAATTATATAGATATCACATACCGAAAAGTTCAAAAGGAACGCTACGTTTTATACGCAGAAAAAATTATGCGGATCCTTAATATTTAAATATAGATTTTTTATTCAAAATAAAGAGACTTTTATTTGGCCAGAGTGTTTTAGCAGGATTTCAGAACAACTGTCTTAAATTTATTAAATTCTTTAATCTTTAAAAGCATTGGGGTTTAATTTGAAATTAAATTTTATGGTGACCGAAAGCCGAAATAGTCATGAATTTGAAATTTGTATCTTTTTCAGAATTACACCAACAAGAAAAAACTTACCTGACCATCGTAGAATTGTGAATCATTTCCTGCATGAATTCGTCTTCACTTTCCTGAGTATGAAATTAATTCTCAAATCCGAAATCTTATAAAATCGAACTGGGTGCGTACCTTCAGAGCAACCTCCATGTCGACGTCCAAACCAGAGTCACTCATCGACTCCAAAATTGCTTTCTGGACATTTTTCATGTCATCCACCCTCATCCCGCGCTCGTAGAGGCCGTAAGCTAGTAGAATTTAAAAAACAAAAAATTAACTAGGTACACGAATTTTGAACTTTATAGTAGATTTTTTATTGACCTTCTAAGTAATTCTTCAAATAGTCGAACTCGTCCGTTTGGTCCATTTTGCTCACCGGCGTCACTTTGTGTTTACATTACTTTGAGCTGTTGACAAATAACGGTTAAAACCTTGTTCATCAGACACGTCATCTAGGAGCAAGACTAAAGCGCAGGATTAATGGGGTATAAATTGTTGCTAACTTAACAATTGTCCATGAGCTAGTACCACTGGGATAAGTTTTTGGCATTCGACTACGCCGTGTTGATCGAATTGTTTATGTGCCGGAAATAAAGTTTTCAACCGAATTTTGATTGAAGCTAAGGATTATCGGTACGTTTAGTGTTTGCTATTTTTGTAGTGCAAAAATAATTCTTCATTCCTTTTGTCATTAAAGATAATTTTGAGTTTGAACTGCGCCGATTTCTGCTGTAAACACACTCGGCGATATGCCGATGGAAAAACATTTTTCACGGAAGATAAAGTGTTATTTAAAATTTTATACGGGTTCCTAAGTGAATGCCGATAAGCAAATTCGTCGACAAATGTTATTATATAAATGGGAAAACTAAGTTTTTATTATCGCGTTCCAGTTTGTTTACGTTTCAAAATCTCCCATTTTCGGCCCCACCTGAAGTTTTAGTGCCGGTACATTTTTAGACAGAATGGAAAAGAGCATCGAGAAAGTAGTGCAAGAAAATTTTAAATGTGATTAATCCAGGGTTAAATCATAGTATTATGTTTCAGTACTAAATTATTAATTACAGTTATTCAAATAGTAGTTTCTTATTTATTTAATTTCTTCATTAATTAGCATTGTGAAAGTGAAAGATCCCCCTCAAACCTGCCACTTTTTAACGACTACAATGACAAAAACTGAACATTCCAATTCCTCTTAACAACAAGAGAAATGCTTAACGTTTTTTTGGGCAGCTTCTCCGTTCTCGCCTGTCCTTCCACGGCTAGTACCGTTAGGATTTGCTCAAAGCGGAGATTGCAGGATTTTTTCTTTGAAGATAACCCCGAGGAAATGCGGTGGAGTGCGTGAAAAGAAGTGCGAAAGGCTTAAAAAAGTGAAAATAAGTTAAAGTTTATAAAGTGTTGTGGTAAATTTGTGTTGTGTAGTGAAATAAGTGTTCAGTGCATAACTGTGCAACAAGACGCAAAAACGGGAGAGGAAAGTCATTTCTCCGGTGAGTACTTATTTCTATTCTAACTTTTCACCTCACATAATTAATGACATAAAAATGATAAATGAGCTGCTTCCCGCAAAATGTTTTACCTATCTACAATTGCTTTGTTTAATCTAATTGAAAGATTATGTGACGTCATTATGTAGGAGATTCCTATGAGAAAGAACTGCGCTAAGAAGGAATTTTCAGAAGGGGTTTGCGCATTATTAAATAAAATAAAAATTAAACAGCGGGATTTTGATCATTTTCGTTAAATCTGAAAAACAAATTAGAGTGAATCGTTGCACATCCCAAAACCGTTTTTCGCATATTACTGTGTTTTAAATTAATTTATGCAAATGCGCATTATGATTAGAATTTAGAATACACTGTAGGGAATAAAAATAGGAAACCTCTTTATAATGAAGCTAATAATGAAAAATGGAAAATTTACTAATTCTACATACATTTTGTTTATTGTCATATAAGCTACGGCGAACTTACTGTGCAAACATTTTTGCTTTTTTGTAAATAGTGAAATTATGTTACACTATTTTTGCACCATTAACTCATAGCACATTTTTAGTAAATTAACAATTTTATGACCGGTGGCGACGTATAATAATAACATAATTTCTGGTTTATCTCCGTGCTATAGTTTTTATAAATTAAAGTCCTTAAACGGTCAAATATGTATGTTCTACAAAGAAATATGGAAATAATACACTAATAATTTTATGTAACAGAATATATTTCAATGGACGTCTATTCACAAACGGTTGATTCTCAAGGTTCCATAATTTGTACAAAAAGATTGAATTAACCGACCTAATTAATACTCTTCAACGTTTTCTCGATGTTCCTGTAAGTCCTGGACGGAATGACCTCCAGGAGCAGCCTGTTGTAGCTCTGGTGGCTCGATAGAAGTCTGAAAAGCGCCTTCGCGTAGCACCGCGTCTCCAGACTGCCCTCAAGCAGTAGGTTTGCTCCAGTTATGATGAACTTATCCCGGTTATCCCGGCTCATGTTAAAGATCCGATCGCAACCTATGCGATCGGCGAGGCGATTCAGAAGTTTCGCGGTCGTTGTGCGAACCATGGCGTTCTGGTGGACGGCTCCCCGCGCCGTCAGGAGGTGGAGGATCTTAGCAGGATTGAGGTGATCGCACATCGCATCCAGGGCCCGGGACGCGTCCGCTCGAAGGAAGCGGTTTGTGTCAGCGGTGCGATGGAGCAGATTGCCAACAAGGTCGTCGCACTCCTGCTCCAGGTGTTTGGTTCGTGTTGTAAAGAGTTCGGTGGCAGCTTGGCAGGCGGCGCGGGCGACTTGGGACCGGAGGTTTTTGACCGCCTTCGCGAGTTGGATGCATCCCATGTTCATGTTTGCATCCAGGACTTCCGGGTGGTACCTAATGAGACGGACTAGCGATCGAAGTCCGGTCATGACGTTTTCCCAGGTAGAAGAACCTAGCTGAACTAAAGATTGGTTTAGGGCTTCCCTGGGTCGGTCAAATCTCGTAAGACTTTGCGGGAATACCTCAGCTTTGCTCAGCTTGATTGATTGCTTCACAGGTGAAATTCGCCTGTTTCTGCCGAATAAGGTGGTTTTGGATTTTCGCATTAGAGGAGCGTGGTGTGGTTTAAGGGGCATAAATTCGTTGGGATTGTGGATCGGCAGTGGATCGTCTAAGCTGGCGGCATGGCTATGCTGGTAATCTGAAGTCGTCTCGGTGCTGGTGACGCTTTTTCTGTCGATTTCAGTTTTTCCTGACGGTTCGAAAATAGAATCTGAGCTTTTAGTTACAGATAATTCTCTGCTAATGGGTTTAACTTCCATTGTAGGGAGTGGTGAAGCTGGTGTGGATGGTATTGGTGAAGTTGGGATAGAAACATTGTTAGATGGGGGCTCCTCTTTAATATCTGTAGGCTCTACTGGCGCTATTGCAGATTCAACTTCTTCTTCTCTTTGTTCGATAATATTTGCAATATCTTCTTCTTTAGGGGTTGATACAGAGACTTCTCGGAGTGGGCTTTCCTGGATCTGTACTATCTGGCTTTCGGCATCAGCTTCATCAACACCTTCTATTTCTTCAACAATCTCCTGTGGTTTAGGAGTTTCAATAATAACAGGTTGTTCTTCATTACCAATGTCTTCAACTGTGACAACTTCAATCGGTTCTTCTACTTTTTCTTCTTCGTATTCTATTTTGTTTTCCTTTTCTTTAACTTCTTCAATTTTTTCCTTAACTACTTCAATTTCTGTAAGATCTTTTGCAGCCTCCTTATCTTCATCAATATCTTCAACGATAATCGTTTCGTCTGGTATAATATCTATTTTGTCAGCCCCACTATCGCCTTCTAACTTTTCAGGGGACATTTTATCTTTATGCTCATCACTAGCGACAGAATGATTCGTGCTGGTTGGGGAGGGTTTACTACCCTGATGACTCTTTCCTGACACAGGTCTGGGTAATTGCCCAACATCGCTTTGCCCACTAATCAGGGTGGCCCCACCGCCCAACACGCGGGTTGGAGTTGAATGACCCGAACTTAATCTCTCTTCCGATGATAATTCACTGGACTCAGCCAATTGACCACTTCCCCCGCCGCCACCACCCCCAATCCGGCCATTTGAAAGTCTCTCGCTACGCGCGAGGAAGCTCTGCACTTTCGTTTTACTATCACTCCCCGGCGGGGGTGGTGGTGGGGACGAGTCATGTACTTCGTTTACCTTTGGGTAAGGTTCGATTTTTTTCGAATATTCCACAACTCGACCATTGTCCAGCTGATGGGGATGGTGGTAGAAATGGACACCCTCAGATGGTGCATACAGTGGCTGTTGTTGGTACTGTTGCTGCTGTGGTGGTTTGTTGCTGAAACATTGAAAAAAATAAGTGTGAAATGGCTTTGTTCGTTAAGGAAAATTTTGCTTAAGGTTTTTATATGAATAAGCCTTCGCATGATTCTCAGAACACTACTCGTGCACAAAGGGCGTTATTTGAATTTCTAATTTTATTGATTTACCCTCCTTGGACGACAGAAAGGCGACTGAAGGTCGTTGTTACGCCGAATTAATAGTTTTGCATTCCTTTTTTTCTCAAAGAATTAATTAGGCTTATTAAGATTTTGGGACTGTTTTAGGGAGTCCGTTTATTCGTCCATTAGGAATAAAGCTATCCATTTTAACCCCAAACCTTAAGAACAATAAGGTTGTTACCAAGAAATGTGGGAGTAAATGATTGAGCGGAGGATTAGGTTGTGATAGTTCCGAATAAACTAAGTGAATAATTAATTTGGAACAATCGATGTGCACCATAACTAGGTCGCTATTGGCTATGCAAGGGGACAATTTACTGCAGCCTGTGTGGTAAAATTTGTAAGAATAGTATGAACAACTTCTTTTTGGCGCTGTAGTTGCAAAATTATTCAATGCACATTTGCATTACATTTGGAAAATTTACAAACAGAAAACTTTTAAAAGTAAATTAATACGATTTTAGCTTGAACAATAAATCTAAGAACGCTCTTAGTTATTTCACATATTTTTATTCTAGATGTTTAATTTAAATACACGTTTGGTTATCCAAAGCAAAAATTAGTTAGAGATATTGAGGATTCAAGAGCATCCTTAGTTTCTGATTCGAAATTATTCCACTCCAAATCTCTTGTACCCAAAATTATTCAAAATTTCAATGCAAATAAAGTATACTAGATTGCACGAGTTTTCTCCGATGTTTTTGATTTTGGCGTTAGTAACTAGTAAAAACTGTTTCGTTTTAGGGACCAATATTAGTTTTCAAAAATTTGAACATCGTTAAATTTAATTTTAAAAAAATGAATGGTGATTATTAAAGTGCAATTTAAAACATTTCATATAAAAAGCGGATTGTAACTTGCATGTCCTCTAATTTTTGTACGCGTTTGAATTTAGTTTTATGAGCTCTCATCCAAAATAGCACACGCTAATTTGCTTCATTATTTTAACCATGTTCTTTGTCAAATTACGGATTGTAAGTATGTAAGCAAAAAATAGATCTGGGTCATGCACATAGATGATTAATTGCGTAAAAGTAGGGTGTCTTAACCTCAAGACGCCTGTCGCCAGGAACGCGTGTTTAATTTTTATAAATTGTGGTAATGGCACAGTACATGGTGGCAATCCTAGCCTAATTACTTAAAGCGTAGCACACTTTTATGGAAAGCCTTTACCATATTAATATAATTGCTAAAGGATACGCATTTAGGTAAGACATTTAGATGCTTCAGAATAATTTTTATTTTGTATTAAAATCCGGGAATAATTTAATTTGACTCTTTATTTACAAAAAAAATGTGTTTGGCAAAAATTGATGTTGGTGCGATATTTAAATCAATATATGAAAATGCGTTTATAGAATAGCGGTGCTTCGATAAACACATGGCTCTAATACATACATATAGCTACTTCGAATTTCAAAGTATTTTTGTACTACAAGTCCTAATCCCGAAATTTGGCACGAAGAAGATAACTTCCTCCTCCTTTGGCATAAGTGAAGGAATAAATCCGAAAATCATTCATTTCTAATTATTATGTGGAATTTTCCTTCTATTTAACCCGGCGTGAGTCGAATCGTGACAAAGAGTGTGTGGCAGGGTATGAGATACCCGCATATATTATTATTTTAAAAGCCAATATTTACTTAACTGCATCATATTGCATGTGTTTTATTATAAAAGATAATGATATTATTTAATTTTAATAAACATTTGTTGGTAAGAAATACTTTTATTGTTATTTTTGAAGAAAAACATAATGTACTCAAAACAAATATTCGCACAAACGTAACAGAGTGGGTATGTCACACCCTGCCAGACTCTCGCCGGGTTAAATTAAATTTGTAGGTTTATTACGTGGATTACCTTAATTTTTTCCTATGAATGAAATTTAAAACATAATTATTAAACTACTTAAATGTTGAAAATCGGTGCTATAATTACATAAATTATTCTGGAGAAAATCGCGAAATTAATCGAATATATTAATAATAACTACGACAATCATTTCTTTCGTCTTGAGTACAATTAACAATAATATTAATTAGCTTGTTTATAATTTAATACAAACATTTAAAAATTTTTGAAACGAAGAACAAATTTAAAGGTTAAAATATTAGATGATTTTTATATGTATGTAGAAGATTATAAATTCTATTGATTTAAAATAAATGTTACTATAAAGATGATATAGCATTAATCTGCACGTACGTTATTAAAATAATGGTCGAAAGACTATCACCATAGTTGTTGAATATTATTCAAAGGTAATCTATCATCTTTTGGTGACTAATATGTATGTGTGATGGAATATTACACCCTCACTTTTTTGACTTGGTTCTGTGAGCTTCTATGCAATTTAATATATGTATGATTTTGTTTTTTTCATGTGAACTTTAACATTATTGTTCATTTCGAAAATAGGTCAAGTCTGTAAAGTAGCTATCTGAGTAATCTGAGCTCTTTAAAACGAATTGTTTTAGCCGATAAGTCGAAAGAATTTGCAAAGGGCCCCATGCACTCCATTTTGAGTAAACCTTCGTGCTGTTGGCGTATTGTTGCATATACTGAATTTATCGCGCAATAACTATTCGCGGGGCAAACAATAAAACAGAACAGAACAAACACTGCGCTTTTGTTGGAACGATATCACGAGCGGCGACAGGTAAACACCAGCGGACGGATTCGCAACGATTTAAGTAAACTAGTTAACTTACGCTTCAGGTGCAATCGTTATGGGAATCACTGGCGTCCCCTGGGTGTCGGAGTTGTTCTCCTGAACCACACCGATCGATTTGCGCTTTCGGTGGCAATAGAAGCAGCAGCACCATTCCACGAACCGGGGAACCCTTTCTTTTGCTAGGGTTGCACTTTCGCTGAAGAAGTCCTGAGCTTTCCTCAGCTGATAATTCGTTTGCGATAGACAACTCGTCCTTAACTCGTCCAGCGTCTTCATTGCGAAGGGGACGAGGAATTTTTGGTAATTTTGAAATCGTTCGAAACTAACACCACCCATCCGACGACATTCTGAGCAATTCACGAGGGAAACCCGCGAAGGTTTTTCTAGGCCTACCTAACATCACAGACTGGCACTGGACAGGCGCCACTCGGTGTCCAGCCGCTTGACCACCAGGTGAGAGTCCACTCGGCTGGTCATCGCGGGCCCCACGAGTCCCCTGGCCCAGGACGAGGATTAGCGAGTGAGCTTCAGGGGAAAAAACAGGAGCTGGGGCTGTCCCGGCCGTGGGTCTGCTGCCCGGTTGGTCATTTGAATTTTTGATTTATGACACGCACTTCGCGGACTGCCGCCGGAGAACCGCGGACTCTCCGAAGGATTTTGGTGGAAGGGAGCCGTTGGACAAATGGTCCCCAAAAGGAGGCCGTCGGAGGAGTCTTTGTTGTGGCCAGGGGTCACTGCGAAGAGAACCAAATTTCGTCCTTGTAGAGGAATTTGCCAAAACACATAATGAGGGATCATAATTGGCCCGGAAAGTGCCGCAGCGGGCCCTTGGTTGCGATTCCCACACTTTAACTGGGATTTGCCCCGCTCTTGCGTAGGAGGCCCGATGTTTGGCCGGGCACGGCGCTCTGGCATTTATTGCCGTTTTATGATATTTTAACATGAAACACGAAAATGTGTCAGAGGAAATTCTGAGGGCACGCCGCCCGTGATTGCTCCATAGATTCGCCCCGAAGGAAGAGCAAATGGACAACGTTTCGAAATTGTTTATGGCACTCGTGCAGATAAGTGATTTGCGCAAATTAGAGATGCTATCTGAGGAGCTGTAAATGATTTCAATTGGAGATGATATTTAACAATTTTACAATACATATAAATACATACATATCTAAAACGGGCTTTTCGTTTACAAAGGAAAAAATAATTTCTCGTCGACTATTTACGTGTAGAAGAATAATTCTTTTACCCTTTTTAACCTAATTTAGGTCGAACCAAGCTATGGCTGATTGAATTTCGTAATTTATATCAAAATGAACTAACTCGGATTAATTCAATAAATAATAATTAAAAAAACAATGAATTGAATATTCAATATGAAATAATCGTTTCCAAATAATAGATAATATTAACTAGAATTACCATTGACTTCATATTAAAGGAATAAGAACAATGAGAATTAAAGAGATACATTTTGTTGAAAATAATGTCGTAATTTTTGTATTTCTCTTGAATTTCTTTAACCAAATTATAATCGCATTTTTTATAACTTAGCATATATGTGTAGATTATGTTTTAGTTAAACTAATTCAAATTGTCTGTTGGACATGTATGAAGTTAAAACTCAGTTTTATAAGCCTCTGAGTTTTGCAGATTTCACATCTTATACAGAAATTTTTCCAAAAATGTCAATCCTAGATTTTGATGGGGACATATTAGAAAAACAACGAATTCAGAAATGGGAACATTTGGAATGTTTTCTTGTTGTTTCATGTATTTTGTGAAGTGCTTAATACGAATTCGAAATCAAAAATGTTCTGTCATATGTATACCTGTATGCGAATAAATGTTTGTTAGTAACAAAAGTCACACTATGACAGTTTTTAAAATTATATAACAAAAACAAAATTGAAAAATGTATTTCGTTTTCAATTCCTTTGACGTAGAAAAATAGTTAAAATATAGTAAATAAATAGATCAAGTTCTAATTTAAGATTAAGGTGTTATCGCCTCAAAACAACCAAAGAATGGTTCGAAGGCGGGCGATAATCATATTATATATACGATAATTTTTACTTTGAATTTGTAGGAATGGCGTTTGCACTCGTAGGTATTTATAATAATATCATATGTATGATAAAATACAAAAAAGATCCAAGTTATGGGAAATAAATACCCATTACGATACAATATACCCTCATTTAATTGAACTAGAACGAAAGATAATTAAATGAGGGAAAAGCCAGCAAAAACTTTCCAGACGAGTAGTTGCGCGTAAGTAAAAAGTTCATTAACACTGACAGCCCTCCATCACCCACGTAATTTCACTGAAATCTGTTTGAAAGTTGAACTGCAGTTACAAAGCGCGAACTTTGCCCTATGTTTTCTGCAACAGTTCTCCCGTTGTCGGAAGTAAATATAAGGAGTAATTTCATTTAATTACCTCTGCATGATGAACTTATCCACGTTCATGAACCTCCTTGAGTTTTGGGAGACGTTCACCTCGGAGGGGTGTCTGTGTGCGTAAGGCGCCTCATCCATAGAACTTTCAGTGAAAGCTTCTGAAAAGAAAATTATAAAGTTAGTAACGGTTACTTTTATTTCTAATTTGTTAAGTTCACCTTGATGAAAATGAGTCTTTTGGACTTTCCTCTGATGAACTGAAAAATTCGTTTTGGGGAAAGTCGAGTTTAATCGATGTGCGTCTGAGTACATATCGCGGTATGTTTGTCTATCAGTGTACATTCCAGTCACATCTAATCGTTCCATTGCTGGAAATCTGTGGATTTAAACATGAAGTACCTAAATATTAATTTTGAAATTTGCATTACCGTGAAGTGATATTTGATCTTAAGCGACGAGCGTTATCCCCCGTGCTGTCAGAACTTCTTCCATCCTGAGAAGAGTCAGAGCACGATTTAGAAGCTATCCTTTTTCCATGCACACCTATTATATCACCTGTAGAATGCGTCCCTGGGTAACCATGCAAACAAATCATAAATAATGACGTTGCTATAGAAATGCTTCTTATATCGAATTACCTGTGTTCATCAATCTCACTTGCAACGGTCCGCCAGTTGCTAAGGAATGCTGAATGTTTCCCCTTTCATCCTGAAAAGGAAAAGGTTTGGTAAAATTTAAAAAACTGTTGATTTTATTGCACTAAACATTTTCATTTAATCTTAAAAATTGTAAACGTTTGAAAAGAAATTCTTTTACCCAATGCATTTTAATGGGAAGGAAACCAACTATTTGGTAGCCTATAAGCAACTCAACCATTGTTCTAAACTCGTTTGAATTTTTTCTGAAGCTCTATTATCACTCTTATATAACCCGTCCAATCCAAATCAATTAAATTCACTATTCACTAAATTAAAAATTTATTGCAATTTGCCACTAGCTCCTATTGCTCTGCAACCTCACGAACGGAATTGTCCTGCTCACTTCCTGAGTGGTGGATGGCGACTATTTGCATGCCATGCACAGTCAATAAAGCACAAATGTTCCTAGGGAGACTACTGATAGTGAAAAGTGGGGTAGACTCAATCAATATTTACACTATTTGTTTTCTGTTGCAATTTATCCCCAATGACAAAATTTTAGGGACGAAATACTTAATTATTTCTTGGGTACACAAGAAAAGGCGCGCTCGAGTCAGGCTCAGGTAATGCGACTTCAATTGACCAATTATTAATTCGACCTTGTAGTAGAAATGAGAAATTTTTTGTATTTTTGTTCAAAAATGTTTAACAACAAAATATTTATGTAAGAAGAGTAAATAATAGATTATTAGAACAAAAATAAATGAGTTTGAAACTCCGACGTTATTTTCCATTCTTTTAAAATCCTTCTAAGTAAAAAGTTCATCTACAATAGAATAAACAAAAGTTGAAATATTAAGTAGTGAATACGTAAATTAAATATTATTAAGAAATTTTCATTGAGCATATATACCTTTGCTTATTTGATAATAAATGGGAGTTTAAATAATTAATTAAACAATTTATGCATTTATGGCAGTGATTGATTAGCTGTGTTGGTTGAATTAGCTCTTTTTATGGCATTTAGTGTTTCTGCTACTTTCTAGTAATTGTGCTGTAATTTGTATGTTTATATTGAATTTGTTTGAACGATCCTTTTTAGACAACTTCGGGGAACATTGCTCCTGTGTTTATCTTTTGTAAATCACAAAAAATTGTATTTTACTTATTGTTTACTTAACGTTTGATAATAAATGTATTTTGTTATTTTGTTGATTTTATATTATCTTTATAACAATTTTGATAGTATTGATATAAACATATAATAAAATTGATACAAGCTTAAAAATGTACATGAAGATTTATTTGGAAAAAGTAATTGGTAGGTGTAATATGAATGATACTGAGATCATAATATTCGTTTTCGGAAATATTGTCTGTTTCTCTGGCCGCGAAATATCCAAAAACTGTTGTAGGGATTTTGATAAAACTTCACATTATCTTACACATAACCAAAAACCGTGCAAGGAATTTACTTTTAAAAAATCTATTGAACATAGTACATTTTTGAACGGGTTTTGTGATTGAAATTTCTTAATTAAGGAGTTTTTCAAGACAAGAAGAAAACATACATGTACTTACAACATAAAATTTAAATTTATCTTCAAATGTATTATAATTTAAGTAAAAAACGTTGAACATATTTTCGTATGCTTTAATATTTTGTGTCTGAAATGTTTTTTTCTCGAAAAGGGAATTTGATTTAATCTTGAATTACGATATTGTAATAGTTTGTACAAATGTGTTCCATTCGATTGGCAATTGCCTATCATAAATTAATTCACTTTTTTCCCCACAAATCTTTAATTTACTTAACTTAGTATTATAACATTATTTTGTGTAACTTTAAAAATGATTGTGGGTATGAATTTATTATAATTCTAATTTTTATGAGATGGCTTCTAAAGGGCTGCGAAATTTAAATTAATAAGGTTTTAGCCCAGCCATCCATCAGGAACTTAAAATGATGCTTTTTTCAAGCGACTTCATCTGTTTTAAGTTAATTTTATACGTCAGTGTTCCGTCTGAAAAAAATTGTAAAGTTAATTTTTTTAAGAGAGTTAATTTAACAAAGTTTTACTAAACGTTGTCAGGAGAAAGGCAAATCAGTAATGGAAGTCACTGTTCTTAGTAATGCTAGTTCGGATCCATTTCTTTACCAGATATGGGTTTCGGTCAGAGAATTTACAATATCCTGTACAGAGTGCCAAGTTATCCTTTGTAATAAAATGTCTTGGAGCGTGGATTCACTTTCTGCATTGTTAATAGGATACAAGCGTTTCATGTGTACATATTTAAAATACATTGATTTTTCATAACACTAACCGCACATTCATATAATCTGGTTTTTCCATTGATTAAGCAAACAAATGGTTTTTGTGCAGACCAATTTAGTTGTTTCCGTATAATTTTAATGGATTTTCCTATGGCACGTGTCACAAAAAACGTTTACGTTACAATTGACAAGAATTCATCTTTGGTTTGGCTGATCCCATTCAATTTCTGAACCTTGGGTTTTATAAGACTTTTCTAACATGCATATGAACATACATATTTATTGTAATTTAGATATCACTTATGAATTCAAAATCCTTACTTTCTCGGGTTTTAGGTAGTATATTATTCTCTAGATTCATCATTTAAATAAACCCAAAACTTACTATGCATTTTACAAAAATTTCTTTTAAAATAAAGTATAAATATTTTCTGTTATGTTATTTAAAATTGAATTATGAGTAGCACAGTTTTATAAAAATAAATAATTCGAATTTTTTGAGACATGCACCTTTATTTTAAAAGTTTAAAAAGTCAACGTTTTCCAAAGATAGACGCATTAGTATTTTCATGCAGAATAAGATGGTTTCATGTTAAAAATACGTATGTGTGTATATGACAATTGGTGTTTAGTATCATTCATATTATCTTCAAACCTCATATTTTGATCTCAAGTTAGAAATGTAAGCGCAATCTGAAAAAACATAGAAGCGTCCAAAAAGCCAGACAAGTAACAATTAAAAACTACCCTTCAATTCATGGTTAGCTCAAATTATTTCAAAGAACATTAAACTTATCAATTACGACCTTCAACATTCGGTTTCAACTTCTAAATAATTCAGTGGGCAAGGGCGTAGACTTCTTGTGCGTTTCATCTTATAGGTGCTTTCATTAATAATGCATTAATTCTTGGAAATGTATTCATAAGGTAGACGACAAACAAACTGCGTAGGAGCGAAATAGTACCAATGACCTCGAGTTGCTTTTTAATGCGATTCCATTTCGACGACATATTTCTGCTATTAGTGGCAACTTACTATTTACAATTAGTACTTACTGATGTTCCTGAATCGTCGAACGATTTAACACCCACTCCCACCCCGAGTATTTCATGGGGTGCCCTCAGTCTTCTGAACCCGTCATCGTTGGTTCTAAAACAAAAATCTTCGATTAGATCTTAACCAGAATGGCTGAGATAATGGGCTCTGCATAAATTTTCAGAAAGACACAGGCCAACGAATAAGCAAAGGAGTAGGGATAAACAGGCGAAAAGGGTTTTAAAGGAGTTTAACACGTGGTGAAGGAGGCGAAAATCGATAAGTGACAACCTCGCCGAAGGCTAACTACTTTCGGGGAAGAACCTCACGTTTGTTTTCAAGTGCCGTGCAAAAACTTAAATCGATGGGGGAGCAGGTTGGGGGGTAGTTCAATTGCTCGACAACAGATTGACGCCTTGGCAGGTGCTTCTACCCGGTACCTACCTATTTTTGTCGACGTAGAAGCTGCTGACGTTCGCAGGTCCTTCATTCGGAGAATATTGGAATTTGTGCATGCGGCGTTTCATTGAAGTTGGTGAAACAGAGCCAACTCCGGAAGAAATCCACTCTATGTCTGCACCTAGCTCCTTTAACGCTTGGGGGTCGTTCAGCTGAGGGGATGGTACCCTTAAGGCATACTGAACAGAGCCATCAGGGTTTATGATCGGTAGTTGTTTTCGAGCTAATCTCGCCTTTATAGCAGTGCAGAGGTCCCTACCATCTTCTCGGTTTTTAACGACATCTTGAGCAATTTCCATAACACTTCGAGGTGAGGAAATTTGCCCCAGCACCGCAAGGACATCCAGAGAAGCCTGTCGGACTCGCTTTTTTCTATCTAGAGCTGCATATGTGGCATGTGTAACGCATGTAGCCGTGTCAAAACACGTGCTGGGAAAAGTCATGAGTGCGAACATGACCATTTGCAGCGCATTCTCGCGAAACTGAAAATAAATAAGTAAAATACTATGTGTAGTAGGTCTTGACATACATTTCTAAGGTTTGAGGTACCCTTGAGCTCCTTGCGTGTAAAAATTCGTTCGACAGAAGTTTTAGTACAATCGCAGCAGGGGGCATCCTTTGCATTAGGGCCTTAGAAACCAAATTACTCCCCGGCCCTCCCTGGCGGCACAGTCCGGTTATAAGCTGGTTGGTCCTGTTCTCCAAGTCGTCAAGCGGAATTCGCGATATTAAATTCATAATAATTCGCCGCTTATCCTCAGCCACCTCGGCGTTCCTTTCGGAGGACAGTAGCGTCCGGAAGAGGGAGTCGAGGTGTGGCACGACAAGGGCCAGATTTTCGGATGACCTTAGGGCCTCCTCGATGGCACATATTGCGTGCGAACGATGTCGCCAGTCCTAAAACGAGAAAACAAATCGATTCGTTACAACTGTGGGCAACTTTCTAAAAAGGGTTTTAATGGCTCATGTGAATGGGACGTTATATTTGAGGGGAAAATTCGGAGGGACGAAGGGGTAGGCAGACATGCCGTTGTCAATCCAACTTGAGCCCTATTGAAAGTTCAAATACCTCTCCGCAAGGATATGTAGGCTGTTGAGGGTTCTATGGGAAAAGTTCTGACATTAAACTGGCCGTTGACCGAGTAACCTTTTTCAAAACCTGGGGATTGTCAGCTATTAAGTTGTCTGTGGAATGAGTGTTAAGTCCAAGGAAAAATTCCTTATTCCAGTTTTTATGTTTTCAGACACTAAACATTGAAGAAAAATATGTGAGTACGTATACTTCTTATAAATTTGAATTTTATTCACATACATGTAGGCATTTGAATAAATTTGTTTAAAAGCAGTAATTTTCAAGTTTTTTTTTTTTGGAAAACAATTAAACAAGGTTCTTTGGATAGTTTAATTGCTAAAAAAATAAATTTTGAGTAGTAGTGCCGCAAAGGAAGATAACATCTTGACAAAATACCTCAAAAAATATAAATATAGATATGAATTTTTTCATACAATATCAATATATAATAAGTATAATATTTTGGATATTGTACGATTTCCGAAATAATTAGTAGTTTTTGGTGAAAGAAATGAGTAGTAAAATAATATCATATAAAAGCTCTACTAAATAAAATGCTACAAGGTGTTCGATTGAGTCTTTTAGTAACTATTTTCATATAATAAATGTTGCCATTACAAAGAGATAAACAATTGAATTTTAACGAAAAGGTAATAAAAATCTTTCGCATGACTACAATTAAATTTGAATATTTGAAAAGATAATAATTTATATACTAAACAGACCCATCAGATTTAGCATGAATTGAAAAGAAGAGATAAGATTTCCCATGAAATATGTATGAACATACCTAAATAACTAAAAGTTTACTACTTTATGTAATAAACTTGTTTTAACTAAGATACGTTGTAGAAGTTATTTTAAATAACTTTGATTTTCAATACCTATTGTTTTGAATGAATAGCTCATTAAAAGTGAAATCCGCGGTATTGGTTTAATTTTGAATGCTTTAAAGATAGCAATAAGTTTTTATTGTAGTATAATACACTATCGCTCATGTTAGGGACAAAACCGATAGATAAATGCTAAGTAAATTATTAGAGTTTCGATATATTACCTCTTTGTGCATCAATAAAAACACACTTTGAGAATATAAAGAATCCTGACATCTTCGCGAACAACTGTTCAATTAAAAATCGAAGTGTAAACATTTTAAATTCAATTTATTCACAATTTGAATTGTATGGTATATAAACTGATGGATATGGCTTAATTCCACGTTAGTCTTTTGATTACTGAGAGTAGCAGTATGTTTGAATTTGTCATTAAGTCGATAAGTTTTTTGTTGTTATTTCAAATAAGTAGTTTAACAACTTTGTCAATTCGAAATCATATTTACGGTGGAGAAAGTGTCGGTTTGCAGGGTTTTGATGTTTACGGAGATGAAATAATTAGAAATGATGGTGAGTTCCCGTACATGGCGGCAATAGACGAGAATGGATCTCATATTTGCGGGGGTGCCATCATCCGACGTAACGCAATTTTAACAGCTGCTCACTGTGTCCATGGATATGACCCAAAGATCTTTAAGATCAGAGCTGGGACCTTGGATGTGGAGCTGGACAGCGACGAAACCACCCAAACACTTGAGGTGGTTGAAATCGCATCTCACCCCAGATTTAGAGCCTCAGATAATCTCAACGATATCGCAATTATGTGGCTGAAGGGAAATTTCACATTTGATAAGTATGTGAATAGAGTGAAAATGTCGACATTAAATGGAAGCGATTTTGTCGGGGAGATGATCACAGCGATTGGCTGGGGAAGTGATGGGAAATCTGTTAGAAGAACTGCGACTCTTAAAAAGTCAGAAAGTACTGTGATTAGCCTGAAATCGTGCAAACAACTTTATTGGCAATATTCGATTCCTAACTCGACGTTTTGTGCTATCCACAACGATAATTTGCAGACGTTCTGTCGTGGGGATTCTGGTGGTCCAATAGTGCAGCACTATCCAGACAGGAACGAAAAAGATGTTTTAGTTGGACTTACGTCATCTGGTTCCTGCAAACCTGCATTGCCGACTCTTTTCACTGATGTGGGACGAATGCATAAATGGGTTCTTGTACAGCTAAGGAAAAGAAGAAGAAGAATGTTAACTTCTTACGACTAATTAACTGAACATATGATTTAAATATTCAGGAGTGTTTTACTCAACAATGTGTTTAATTAGATACTATTGTACTATAATAAAGCACCTTGCATTATACTTTTGTTGACTAGTTGTTTTGTTAGAGCAATTTCTTTTGAGCATATTGGTTTATAGGTCTGTTTATCGTAGTTCATATATAAAATGTGCAATTTTAAGAGAACGTTTCCTTTTTGTTTTTTTATATATATATATAAATTAAAATTTTGGGATTTCATAAAAGGTGTGTGAAGCGAAAAGGGGATTCAAATTTTCCCGATAGAGCTCTTTGGTATTCATAAATTATTATAATCTAAATTTTAAGCGTAAGTAGCAATCAATTCAGTATGAAGAGACAAATGAAGGTTTTTCTGGGTGAAAATGGGTTTATTTTTTGCAGATAAATTTTTAAAAACCAAAATTAGAACTAAGATCATGCTTCTCCAATATACATCTATGCTTTATGTGTTATGTAATCGCCGTAATAATTTCTACTATTTAAAATTTAATTCAGAAGAAATTAGAAATTAGTAATTTTAGTATCAAATATACATATTTTAGGGTTACATTACATTACAAATTTCTAACAACCATAGTCTCATAAAGATTGAAAGTTGCTTTAACAGGGTCAGTCAAATAGCCTCATTTATGTCTTTTTATTGGGTACTTTCTAAACAAAAACTATCAATCTAGGTCTAGTATCCTTGTTCCAATTAGATGTCCTACAACAAAAGGGACAATATGTTTAATCCAACAGCTGACTAACTTCTTTTTCGTGTTTGGTCACATAAAAAGTTCTCTAGAAAAATTTAAATTAATTAAGGAGTCTTTCCTCACTTCCGAATCGATGGCAGGAAAATTACTTACTAAAATCAATAAATGGCAAGCTCTACTCTACGAAGACATACTACGCGTCAGATCGAAAGACGCGGTGGAGGCAGGGGTGGTGCAATTACTTAAATTGCCTTAAAATTCAATTGATTTTTAATAATTCATATCGGTGGGAGCGCTGAAAAGCGAAATGACCTACCCAGATCCAGGCGTTTCGTAAGAGGTAAGGGCTCCACTTGGTTTAACCTTGCAACGAAGGAGGACCTGCACTCATTTCCATACGGGCACACCGCCGACGTCTGGAAGCGGGGATTAAAACGGACGTTCTTAGCACTAATTTAAGAAGAATCGATAACGAGTAAAAAGATATTTACATGTAACTGCCTTTTCCAAAAATCTATTTCTAATAGTTGGATAGTCCTGCGCTGCCGAAAACAATTTGAGTGGGTTAACCCGTGGGTAGTTACTTTTAGTATTTCTAAGAATTTCAAGGCTATCTATCTAAATACCGCCTTCAATTATTCAAACAGATTAAAGAGTAATTCCACTGGAGCTCAAACGGACTTTTTGACAATCGAAAATTAATTTTAAAGGGCGCGTATTGCGTGCTAGGGGTTATTTTTGCTAATTTTAATAATGTCGCACAAGGAAAATTAATCAATATATTTCTATGATTTTCCTTTTTTAATTTTCACAATTTAATTTGCTGTAAGTCGTGTTTCCTGTCGCTAAATAACTGTCAGGTCAGGATTTATGAAGTGATTTCTTCGCGGCCTTTTGCATGCAAGCTAGAGGCGGTAAAGTGCAAAGGACAAGTGCATTAGTCATAATTTTGCATAGTTAGCGGTCTCGTCCTAAAAGTTAAATTTAAACGTCTTTTCTGCTAAGTATGTTAAAGAAGTAGTATAGGGCAAAATAATGGTGGCAGTTGAGTAAAATACTTAATTGCATTATGCGATATGGCCCCTATTTTTATACATGTGGGTATATTGCTTAAAATTAAACTGAACGCCCTGAATCATGCGATAATTTTGTGCAAATTGAGATTGAAACGTAAATGCAATTTGGACTTTCGAGAGAGAGTGAATTTGAATATAATTACGTTTTCTAAATTATAGATATGTATATCTAAAATACGTATAAACATCTGATTTTATATATATAAAAGGAAGCAATAAAATTGCTTCAAATATTCGAGTGTATTCGAAAAGAGTAAAGTTTTCGTGTTTTAATGTAAAATTATAAATGCAGTCACTTATAGAAATATTATTGTGTGGGGTAGTTCTTTAAATATTGGTAACTTTGAGGGAAATGCTGCGCAATTCCTTTTCAACATTTGGGAACATCCATCTTCTTTATCTCTTATTAAATTGGTCCTAAAAATAATAAAGACAAAGATACAAAAAAGGACTTATAACTGAGAAATAATTTGCCAGGACACTGTCATTTTGATTGGCATGGAGATAGTTCCACGGAAACATTTTCTAAAACCAGTGTAATAACAAAATTAATAGTAATTTTTGATAAACCAAAATTATGTGATATCCTGTATAAGGCGATTATAAAAACATTTTGTTTTAAACGATCTTTGTTAGCTAAAGGAAAATGCAACATGTTTTTCTGTTAGTTGTAATTCTCTTATTTGCCGTATGTTGGTTAAATTAAAACTATTATAACTAACGTTGTTTCATTTTATTGCTGCATATTCAGCACATTAAAAGCGACTTAAATTCACCAAGGCTGCATTTGATAGCTCCTTAAGCATGCTGCCCCAATTTTCGTCTCGTGAATAATCCTAAGTTATATTTCAAAAGCGTTGAAATGTTTCCTGCAAGTAATAGCTTTATCATGACATAATTAAACAAGTAACCCAAAAATTCGAAGCTCCACCAAAATTATTCATAATTTTTGTGCGTGCAGGGAATATTAAACAGCTCAGTGGCAGTCTCGGCGGTGTTTATACAGAAGGTGAGGCAAAATAATGTGAAATCAAAAATTCTCACTAAAAATCATTGGGGTTAATGCCACGAAATCATGAAACCGGCCGGCCAGGTTTCACCCCTAATCAGGGTGAAAACAAAAAAAGGCATCGCAGACTGCAGACAAAAGTCCTTGGCTAGGGGAGTATATCAAATTTAGTTAGTTTGGCCAAATTACGAGCAAATAAACATCAACATGCATGACCCCGATAGAAGGTGAGGTGACGCCTGCTACAATTTACTTACTAGAAAGTTGAATAAGTTTATTGCGCCCAGGTTCATTGGTAATTCGGCACTGTTGAACTTTATCAATTGAAATCACCCTTTTTGGAGTTCTGATTGGACCTAATACGGGAAACATAAAAATTATCCGCAACAATAACACTAAAAAAATATATATTAACTCCTAATAGAAATTTTCTATACCGATGACTAAACAATTACATATTATTAGAAAAATTAAGAATATAAAATTTCCTTTGCTTTAGACTAATAAGTGCCTATTGCTTTGTAGATGGATTTGAGCATAGAAATTTACTCCACTCTGAACAAATAAATATAATACTAAGTTCGTTTCAAGAGGAGATAATTTTCTGATGACGGCCGAAAAAAATAATAGGCATATATGTTACTTTTACTTTTACGAATAAATTACCTTTCACATTCCTTCACCCCTTAGGTATAAATTTACGCCAGATATGAAATGTATTTCGTGTACTCATGGATTACAAAATTTGAATTCTATAGCAGAGTACGGGACTGATAACATCGTAGTCATAATTTTTTGGTTCCGAAATTCAATTTTGTGGATAGTGAAACTTTAGATGCGTTTTTCTCAAAATTATATTTTCAATAAAGCTTTCATGAGACAACTACATATAAGATTAGCATTAAACTAACAGTATTTTTTTGTTAAATTGATTTTGGGAAAACAATTTTTTAGAAACACGTTCCACAATTCATTAGATAACTAGGTCCGGAATTAGTATTTTGTATTTTAATTATCTTGAAATTCACTATACATATATGTATATAGTTTATACCAAGTCCATTCTAAGCAAAATACCTTTTGTTTTAATTATTTCTGAAATTTCTCAAATGCCTGGTTAATTAATTTTATATATTTTAGTATTACGTTTTTTCATAAGTGAAAAAATTTTAATATTTCTATTATTTGATATGTTTTAGTTAATTGTCAATTTCCAGATTATTTTGTATTAGGTACCTCGCATTTTCCAAAAAAATTTATCAAACAATTTGAAAGACTGTATTTAAATTTTATTTTAAAAATACAAAAAAATATAAGAATTTTTGAGCAGTGTTCCTTCCAAATTACAAAACAATCAAAATAATGAATATAGGGTACCTAATTGTAATTTTTAAGATTTATGTTTTTACTAACTTAACTTTTTAAGTGCTAAGTTAAAGAATGTTGGAAAGTTTCTCATATCTGCCTCATTTTTTAGAATGCCCCCGATTGCAATCATTAAAATTCCAATTTCTCCGTCTTATTATAGAAATGAGCATATTTAAGGGAGCTATTGCCTGTTGATGGATAGGCGCATTCCCGACTTCCACGAGTAGCTCCTTGGAAAGAAAAGGGTCCATTAGAGTGGCAATTGCTTCCTAAGTGCGATATTATGCAAAGGTGCAGCTCACCCCGATTGGACTGCAAAAATCAACAAGTCCGCGGAGTCGGCTAGAAATAGAAAAGTCCCCATTTTTCCAATTTTTTCGCGATAAGCGTAATTGCGGCGTGAACGTGGGTGGCGGGAATGCCCCAAGGGGGCTTCTTAGTCAAATTGTAATTTTTCGGGGGAAGCCACGGACTCATGAGACGCGGGTTTGTTTCGATTGTTTGGCGAAAATCCGACGTGGGGCTCGCGTGTTGAAACTAATAAAGAACTTGGAGTTTGCCATAATTAAAGATATCAGGGCGACAGGATTTAAGGGAGGGGGTGGCCAAGTGCCCTGGATGGCCTGGATGAGGCCTGGCCACTGCCGCGAGACGTGGACTCGTGATGTTTGTGATAACACTCCAAAATTGGGTCAGTTTCTCTCTTGTTGGCAGGGCTCAGGTAAGTCGTAAGGCGGCCTTAGGGCTGCTCGCCGCCAAGGAGCGGCCCAGGTGCGCGACGTCATTTGGAGGAGTTGTGGCCGACGGCGGGCTCGACTATATGAATTATGAATAAAAATTCTTACGACGGCTATTTAATGGACTTACCCCAGATTTGAGGCTGTTAATGACGCTCTGGTCGACGAGGTTCAAATCTTCCCACGATTTTGCCTGAGCGTGAGGACTTTCAATTTTTTCCTCATTTTTCTTGTCGTCGTTATCACTGGAATCGGTTCGGGAATTTTGTCGGCGCGCCCGGATGCCGGGTGACGGTGTCGGACTTCGCTGGAGGTTGTGAAGGACTTCGATTTCCTTGTGGGGCGGTTTTGGACTGATAATATTGTCGACAGGACTGATGCTGATTCTTCTAAATGGAGATCTTGGGGATGCTGATTTTGCCCGATTTATCTCAACAGATGATTTTCTTCTTGGTGATATTGGGGATGGTGTTGACGATCCATTAGTTCCTGGGGACTCCTTAATAATTTGTCTAGGTGAAGGTGTTTGTCTAGATTTTGGCGATGGTGTGACTGGTTGCGTATTATCGTTTGGTATCTCAACTGTTAGTGCATTAAATTTATTTGAATTAGAAGAATTTTTATTTGAGTTGTCATCAACATCACTATGGGTCACTGTATCACTGTCAGGTGTCCTCATTTTAACTACCTCACCTCCGAAAGTAACTCGTTTTGGTGTTCTAGGTATCACATCTTCACTCACATTTCCATTTATTTCGTCCACTTCACTATCAGTCAAAACTTGTATAAGACCTGAATTTTCTAGAACATCTTCAGGGTCATTTTCATCCTCCCCACTGCAATTCGATTGAATTCGACAGTGTTCAAGCGGTGTACTATCAGTTTCTACTATTCTCATAGTTAGGGTATCATCTTTTATTTTAATTTCAGTTTCCATAATAATTTTTTCATTAAATTCCTCCTCAATTCCATTATCTGAGCTCTCTGGTATCTGTCCTTCATCAGATGGATGCCATATCGATTCAGAATCGTCAGACTCAAAAGAGCTGAGTACAGTCCAAGGTCTCTTGTTCTCAGGTGTCCTTTTACTGTCCAAGCCGTAAACGTTGCATAGTAGGTCAAATTCACGGTATGCTGCATGACTCATGTATTCAGCGAATTCCCGGGGTCCGATTAAATCTTTAATCCGCAAAAGGACTTTTAGAGTAATTTCCTGGTGAGTTACCTGAGTCATTTTTGTCACAAGCATATCTATGGTCGTTCGAAGGATATAATTCCTTTTCGGAGTATGCAAAGTGGCTTGGACGAGGGATGGAAGGGACAGCATAACACCGCACGTTAATCGTCCTCCGAATGGCTCATTAGTAATCCTCTGATTTAAGCCAATGTCTAGAATTTCGAGTAGAACACTTTCTGGCATGGCGGAGTTCGAAACGTAAACTCTGAGACAGTCGAGAGCTCCTTTCCTCACTGTTGGAGCTGGATGCCCCAAGTTTTCCACTAGTTGGGGGATAATCGGATTAAAGTAACTATCCGCCTTCTGTCCAATTACAATTAGCACATCAACAAGTACTCTTAAAGCATGTTGGCGCA
Organism: Tolmerus cingulatus; assembly: GCA_959613345.1. Taxonomy (NCBI): domain Eukaryota; kingdom Metazoa; phylum Arthropoda; class Insecta; order Diptera; family Asilidae; genus Tolmerus; species Tolmerus cingulatus. The sequence goes on along the minus strand of OY390707.1, from coordinate 11,044,222 downwards.
CCTGCCACTCAGGATCCCTTAAACGTTCCAGGAACTCCTCAAACATCTCTGCAGGGTTGAGGTCGTCTGGCAAAGTTCTCGTTCGAATTATGTGCTCCCAAAGAGGAGTTAACTGCAGCACGGATAAACTCCTTTTGTCTGGAGCTGGCGACGATGAACGTCTTTGTAGTTTCTTCGGTGAATGCGGCAGCCTTGCACTATGCCGGCTGCCGCCGTTCAATGGCGCCGACGTGCCATTACCTTTCCGTGAAAACATGCGACGGAAAAACATCTTAAGGCCCGCGCGTTCAAAGGATACTCGTCTTCTTAAGACATAATTTGAGGCCCCACTTTCCTCAAGGATGTCCAATCCAAACCCGCTTGGGTTTACTTCATGACTGAAGCCTCAGCTAGGATTTCCGAGCTTTTTGTTTTCGTAGTGTCCAGGCATAGTGGACACAAGTTGTACCATGCGCAATTCCCCAAAAACCCACCGTGGAGCCTTTTCCCACACAACTCGAGAATCGCGTTACGGTTCAGTGGTGGGGCCCCATGCACGCGATGCATGTTCGAGAAAATCCACTCTAAGGACTTTAAGCCCCGGGTTTGCTTAATTGCCACGCTGCGGCCTGTCACTAGGAAGTGGGGCTCATGGCTGACCTATTTCTTCCCGGCCGGCTTCCCCGGTCGCATGGAAATTCTGGAGCATATTTCGTAATTTTCCAGGCATAGGCGAAACCTTCTCGGTGATACGCTTGTAAATTTAATTAGATACTCCAATTAGTCGTCGAAGTGTGCTGGAGCAGCACGCACAGGGGATCCGTGTTTACCCGGAACCCTCCTCCCGGGCAGGACACCTGAGACGGTCCTGTTTGGATTGCATTTCTTTGGTTAAGGACAAGCCAAACGCCAGGTATGTCGTAATGCCGTTCAGGCGGTTTCTTCGGAATTTTAATAACTCGTTTTGCAGGACGAATGGCGTTTTACTGATGACGATAAAAACTATTTTGTTGGAATAAGGCGGAGAATTTGTTTGCCATCAGTTATTTGTGTTTTTTTTATGAAGTTCTTCAACATTCTTATGCGGTTCGGTGTACAGTGCACAGGGTTTTTCCGAGGATTTTTTGTGTTTGATGCATTTTTTAGTACTTAAAACGTTCTAAAAATGCTGAAAAATTCATGTATTATTTCCATAACTACTAAAATCATATACAAAAATATGTTGATAGTTATATGCTGAAATGCTTTGAAAAATCATAATAGTCTCATAATTAAGTTTGCTAAAAACCAATTGTCTAAAAATATCAGCTAATTTTCCTATTTTTAATTATTGTATGTGATGATCCTGTGAATCAAATACGTATCCTGATTTTGTCCATTCTGAAAAAAACAGTACAATTTCAAAAAAGAGGAATTTGAGTGATACAAGGGAGCATTGCTTGTAAAATAAATTCCATTATATTTTTCCAATATTTTATTATCTATCCTTTGTTTTGTATAAAAATTCCTTAATACCTAGGTTTTTACAAAACTTATACTAACATCATTTCTAAAGGGTATTATACTAAAATTTTGCATTTTACATAAAATTCATCCTCGCTAAAAAACCACTTCATTCATCTTTTCATTTTTTTTTTTTCAAATACTTAACTCGAAAGTGCTTACCAACTAAAGAGGTATTTAAACTCTAACATATTTTCAAAATGTACACATTTTTAAGTCTTTACACAATCATTGGACACTTTACATATTACCTAATTATTTTTTTCACAATGTTCTTCACCTTCAAATTTCTTTCTTTGCGTTTAGTTAAATAAAATTATCTTTTACTATCCTTGTCGCAATATGGCAAGATATTTTACTTATTTAACAGTAATATAGCACTCAAGTTTTCAACTAATTTTATTCAAAGAATTTTGATACGTAAATTAAAATCAATTATGTTTTTGATTTTTATCTGTTTGGTATCTTCGGTTTTTCTGTTTTTAAGTTAAAAAGGTGTAGGTGTTTGGTTTGAGCTTAAAGACGTTTTTTTTTTTGTAACGTTTTCTTTTTATTTTCGGTGAATTTCAATATCTTGTGAAACCCTTTATCTTATTTCGTTAGAATTTGCAAAATATGATCAAAACGATTTAAATGGGACATTCATTTTTGAATTGTAATTGTTTTAAATTATATACATTTTTTGTTTTTATATGTATAACTTAGGCATAACCATGTCACAGAGCGGTTTATTTGTTAATAATAAATTTGAATTAAAAGTGCAAAATTAAGTCAGGACATTTTTTTTATCACAATAAAATAAATTGATTACATTGTATGAAAATAATTGGCAACATGGCAAAATGGCACGTGCGAACTCAACTCTTTGATGCTTGCTGGCACGCACGACAGTCATGCGATGCTGCTAATTTTTTTATTCAGAAAATAATAAATGCCTTTTTCATCTCGAACAACGAAAGTTTAAATTAAAAAAAAAATAAAAGTAGTGAAGCAGCATAAAGCTGTTTTACAAAAGCCATTAATAAAAAGGTGCTCGCATGAGAAATCGATGTAAAATAAATTAAAGGGTTTCTCCCTTTTTTCTCCCTGCATAATAACCCTTTAAGTAGGCGACAAGCATATTCGCATATAAAACATTAATTTCCTTACTTTTTTTTTATAGAAAAAATAATGCAAGCAAGTGGCATTTCCTGCTGATATCTGCGAATTAATATTTAGCTTGCGTGAAAGTGTTGCTTTTGCATAACTAACCACACATAATAGTCCAGTTAAAAATAAAAGGTTGTGAAGACCTATAAATTAACCACTATGTGGTGAAAAGTCCTAGTTGCAACTGGTTGCCCTCATTGTTGGAAAAAAAACTAAGGTTGAGGTTTGATTGAATTTGTGAAAAGCCGAAGATACCTATGACGAAGGTTTTTAAATTTTGAACCCTTAAAGGTTACAAAGGCTACAATGTAAAGTCATTTTGATCCACATTTATATACAAGAGTATAAAACATAAGTTAAATTAATTACTTAATCAGGGTAAAGTTTATAAAAATCGTATAATTTTTAGGTACTAGTAAAAAATTAATCATACTTTTTCAAAATATTTTCTATAGCTAGGATTTATATTCTTCAGACATTTAAAAGAACTCTATTGATCCAAATAATAAAATATCGATTAGAAAGTTAAGATTACTTCAAAAAACCAAATCGTCCCTGAAAATTAAGTATAGTTTTTTTTTTGTTTTAAAGTATAGTGTAACAATTGCAGTAGTAAATTTTAATCATAAAGCAGTAGTAGTAAGAAAATTGATTTAATAAATTATAATGAAATATCAGTATGATTGCTTCTTGTAGCCTTAAGGGTTATGCTCCTAACATAAAAAACAATTAATTTAATGAAAACTAATTTGAAAATGGAAGAGAATAGCATAAATTCGCGCATCTACCTACCTACCTAATCGCCATGAGTTGCGAGCATTAAACTACTTAATAGTATCAGTTGAGTTTTTTCGGCTATTGCTACAATTCGTAATGGTCTACAGTAATAGGACAAGAACCTTGATACAAGGTGCATTTCAAAACCTATCTAAAACTTCAAAAAACAAAAAAAAAAAAGAACGCGAGACCTATTTACAGAAATTATATCCTCTCCGTTCGAGGGTTGCAAGACTACACGTACTCCTCGGACGGTTTTTGTACACTGGCGGGGATCCTAAGCGAGGGTGGGACGTGTTCGTTCACAGAATCCGGGAGTTCGGCGATATCTTTAAAGACTCCCATCAGACTTTCGAAATTGGGACCCCAGTTGAGGAGGTAGTCCCAGCCAAGGGTAGTTGTGGAGGGCGATGCTCCGTTCGGTTGCCGGTAAATGCCGCCCATGTGGGTGGACAGGTCATCATCGCTTGCGACTAGAGTGCTAAGTGAGCCCCGGAAGGATGAGTCGAATCCGTCGTACGAGGGCGGAGGCATTGGGGCTTTGCTGGAATTAGTCCCATTCTCGTTAGCCCTTCTGTCGTCCTCCCCGCCGCTTTTGTTGTACTTGTCCCCGTTCATGCTACTGTTGTCGTACTCAATCTCGGAACAGGTGAAGCTGTCGTTTCCACTCTCGTCCGTTGAGGTAGAACTGTGGGCGTCGACGTCGGGGGAGTGGTGCATGTGGGTCAAGTGATGACCAGCACCGGGAACCCGTGGGGCCTCGCTGCTGCTGGACACGGCGTCCAGCGTCGACACCAGACTAGACGTCCTTGGCCGGGCATTCAGCCGCTCAATCTCCTCAGCCGTGAGCCCCATTGGCCCAGTGCCGACGGAGTTAACATTTGGGGCTTGTGGTGGAGCTCCGGGATTTTTTCTGCTGGCACTCGAACTTTGTCCAGACAGTTGTGACATCACAGGACTATTGAGGCTTCTTTCGCTGTTGCTGTGCAGGGCGTCCTTGCCCACACCTCCTGAGCTGGAGGTTGTGGCTAGAAGGGCGCTCTGCAGGGGCTTCCCGGAAATATCGTGAAGGGTGAGGATCCTCGGCTGTTGGGAACTTAATTCGGAACTGGGCGACAGCCTGGCTAAAGGGGTGCTCTGGTGCTGACGCGGAGTGTTGGATGGCGGGGGCTGACTAGCTTGTGGTGGGACACGCGGCGCATATGGTCCAGCGTGATGCGGGGAGTGCCTGTGCTGCTGCTGTGCCGAGGATGCTTGATGCTTATGATGAGTATACGAGGCGACGGGGGGTGGGGTGGCTTTATATTTTCGAACTCCACCCGCTTCCCGGTAGCCTTTGTAGTGGTAAACTATATCTATATCGGACGGAGCTATTGAACTAGCATTTTCAAGGTCATAGTGCTCGGGAAACTCTGACCCAAGGTCAACTCCACCAGGATGATCATGGGCATGATGCGACTGACTGGGCGGTGGAATCGGGGGATGATGATCTTCTCGAAGCGGTGGACTTTTACTAATAACTTCTCTTTCAATTATATCTGGTCTTTGCGGTCTCTGATGCTCACCTGCTCCAATTTCTCTTTCCTTATATTTTTTAGAAATTAATTCAGGACCAACTAGATGGTGACCACCAACACTTCTCATTAAGTCGCCATTATCTGCATGATACCCAACGCTGGCATCGCTAGCATGCAACCCCCTAGACATAACACAGTCTGCACTGCTCGAGACAAGCCCACTTCCGCCTAGTAAGGTTGAGCCCCCATTTTGTTTACTCTGTAAACTTGGAGCTCCTCCTGGACCTCCATTCTTTTCCTTTTGTTGCTTCCTGAAACGGAAGACAACAAAAGATACCAAAATTGCGACGAGTAGTATAACGAAAAAGACTATCACAAGAGTAATGCCTATGCTCAATGGGTCAGCGACTTGGGCAGCTCCGATTCCTAAAACCCCATGACAACCTTGGTAGACTTTTCCGCGAGTAAGAACCTCCTTAAATACACTTCCAGAACCATTGAACGGTTGAATCTCGTTATTGATTGTGAAATTAGCCAAACATCCTTCGAAACTAGCTGGCATGGGCTCGTTTATAAGATACTCTCTCCTTACCCCTCCTACCGAAAGTACCGTTAGGTAAGGGTCCAAAAAGTCATGCACACCTGCAGCATCCAACTCATCTCCAACACCTTTTCCATCAATCAAAATGTGTAAAACCCTATTCGCTGTAAATAGGGTGATATTGTGCCACTTGCCATCAGCAAGATTTTCAGGACTATTAATAGTCATATTAACTGAAGATCCCTGCCGTGAGCTGTAAAATAGTTTTCCACTTTTAAGCTCAACAGACGTGAAATGTTTATTAGTCGCAGCAAAAAATATAAGTCCATTCGCTTGAACTGTTTTAAAAAGTACACTCAAACTCTTTGGCGGATCTGCGACTTGAGCAGCGCTTGTGATATTGTCATTGGATATAGTAAACCTCCTTTTTCGAGCGATGTCATACGCCCAAATTGAATTTCCACTATACAAATTGTCCAGCAGCTGCATCCTTCGATGTTTCTCAGAAATCTTGAATTCTACAAATCCACCGTCGCTCAAGGATATCGGCTCCAAGGAGCTGTAACAGTCGGGGGATAGGAGGTGGGCGCCGCATTGGCACATGGCAATGTGCCACCTGTCCATGCAGATGCCGAAGGTCCCGCACAAAGACACCGCGGGATCGTCGGGAAGTCCTTGGGCGCAGGGGCCGCCGTTGTTGTTCCTGTTGCAGGTCGACAGGACGCCCCGGGAACGAAGGGGGTTGCTCAAGTTGAGGGCTCGACCGTTGATCGATACGCTGTGAACGCAGCCTACAAGGTCGTCAGTGTGGATTTGGCCGGGTCTTTCCAGAACTGGGTCAGCTGATGATAGACCTCCGATTAAAAGGGGTTGCTTGTTGAAGTTCAAAGTTCTGGAAAAAGTAAGAATAATATTTCAATAAATATTAATAAAACGTCAGAATTAATAGGATTACATACAACATTTATCAATTATAAGTACATTTAACTAAACCTTCGTCGTAAATAAATCTATTTTATCGTGAGAACTGAAATAAAATCTGTTTAATACTTAGTTACGGAGACAATCGAGCATATACCAATAGACAAAAAAAATGTCATTTTGCATTGTGGCCAAAGTAAAATACACACTTAATTCTAAAAGTATTAAACTTCTCTTTATTTGTCATCATTACATTCTAGACTACTTTTCGCGATACAATGAATGAGATTGTTAAACTTAAAATTTTCCGAGAATACCCGTGAAGAATTTTTATTTCTGATTCCTCAATATAAAAAGTGTACTGAAATTTGAATTCCTTATTGCACACTTGTAAACAAGTATACCTTAAATAAAGTGCGCACTGAGCTCAACAAGAAGATATCAGGAATTTGTCCTTTAAGGTTTATAAAAACCTGTGGAAAAATGTCTAATGACTGCCGTTCCTCGCTCTTTGGACATGGTTTAAAGAATAACTCCCTACAAGTTAATTATTTGCGCACAAACCAATTATCGCCCTGCAACAGCAGCATAAATCTATGCGATGCGATGCTCCACAAAATTCCAGCTCGTAGAACATGCCCGAAACAAGTACGACGGATAAAACCGATTTGACGAGATACATACGGGGGAACACCGTGATTTTTTGCCGACGGTCATGAACGTGGTAATAATTTTCCGGGAATTTCTATTAAAATATGCCCAGAACATGTATTGTTGATATCTGGCATCTTTTTGCGGCCTTATTTGGATCACTAATTACTGGCATTCCAATTAAGGCAGTCTTAGGCAAAGGTATGGTACCTACATTCGCCGGAGGAGTGCACGCTACGGGCAACACTCGGCCAACAAAAATACCATCCAACCTGGCTAAAATAAAAATTGAAATCATTTGACCAGAACTCCACAACTGAAGAAGCTGCACCGTGGCCGGCCGGCTGTTTTTCTCCAATCAACACGATCATGTTGCGCTATGCTCTCGGTTCATTACTAGTGCTCCAGGTAAAAAAGCATAGTCCAGGGGGCGGGGGCGCGGGGCCCCAGTGGCTTAATGCGAGCCCAAAGTAACAGCGGTAGATATCAGGAAACACAACGGTAACAACAAGAGTAATAATAAGGTGGGGAAGACTTCCAGCATTCATTCAATTTGGCATTGTTTCCTCTTTGGCCATTTTCCACTTTAAGGCATTCATTGTTCGATCATTACAGCCATCGATCGCGATACACATAACTTGTTAAAACCAAATAAGCCTCGGCGCATTCGTTACAGCGCAGCGCTACGGGCCGCATCGCAGCCCGCCGCCGCCGCAGCCTCAGCCTCAGCCGCTGGACCACGCCGTTTATGAGTGCGCACACATCCGCGCCGCGTCCGAGTCGAGCCGGCCGCGCATGCTCATGGTTATGCTGCTGCACCGCTGCACCATGCACTTGGAACATTTTTCAAAATTAATGCTCACCCCCGTAGGCTAAATGATCGGAAAATTGAATGGTACGATCACAGTGCGGCGGCGCGGAATAATTTTGATCGCAGCATCGCAGCAGTTTTTTATGCATATTTCAGCGCAAATTGAGTGCATCGCTTTTGTTCGACGTTATCGGGGTGTATACGCCCGGTAAAAATGACCATCTACGCCTATTTCTTAGGGCTCCCTGGCGAGGTCGTCGACAAGACTGCTGGATTGGGATAGATTCCAGATATTCGCCTACCCCTCCGGCAAATCTATGAATGGATAACAGAAGTGCGCGGGATAATGGTGCACCGATAAAATATAAATTCTTTTTCAAACAATGTTATTCGACCGCGAGAAATGCTATTCAGAGGATCCAAGACTGGACGATGGGCGTTAGAAAACCTGTCTTGATATTAAATATAATTTAAGGCGGGAAACTATTATATAAAGGCGTGTAACTAAGTCTAAGTTTAAATGGAGTCCAATCATTAAAGTATATATCATTAAAATATTTTACAATGAAGAACTGACCGATTTGTCTCTATATACGTTTTTGAAAAAATCCTATCTTCAAGGTACATATTTTACGGTTTGCTATTATATTAATAATAAAGCTTTTAATTTTTCCAACTTAAAAGAATAACGTAATTACATTTATGTATACACGCAAAGAATTCAACTTATTAAACCAACTATCTGGTATTAACTTTAAGAAAAAAAAGTTAATAAGAAAATGAAATAAAATTGAAGATTTTTTGACTTTTTCTTCATTTGACATTAAGGAAATTTTAAATTAGAAAATGATGTAGCTCTCCCACCTAAGAATTTCTAAGTTATAATTCAGTATTGCGCAACAGTGATAAATATTTGTGAATAAATTTTGATATTTATTTTAGCACTACAATATTATGTAGGCATTTCTTAAATTCACAAATCACCAAAGATACTTCTTTAAAATTTACAAAGTACATTTAAGTTAGTTCAATATTTTATTGAAAAAAAACAAAATCAATAAAGAAAGTTTCAGCATCGGTGAGAATGATGACATTATAATGAAGGTTATCTAGAATTGATTAATTTTAAATTTGGTGTATATTTTTGCTATAGTACATGTGTGGTTTTATAGTATCCTTAGAAAATGATAAATTTTTAGAACTTTTTTTTTGGAACATAGATATCCTTACTGGCTTAAAAATTTGTTGTAAATTATATAGCCTTATATAAAATTTCATAACTTTTTGATTCTTCATTTGTTGATATAAATAATTTTTATAAGTTTTAGAAATATTAAGAAAGAGTTTTGAAATGTATAGTAAAAAGTTTTTATGTATTCTTTTTATTCAGTCTCAAAAATAATACATAATTCTCTCCTTGAACACCCAGTTAAAGCTTTTTATTTGAAAGGGCATTTTTTCGTAATAGTTATTTAGTCCCTAAATGTAAATTTGGCAGACGTACATAGGCTAAATCTAGAAGTAGGATATAAAAAGAGAAATGCTACTCACCCTGTGGGTCCTACATCGTCGGCATAGCAGCTGGAGTCGCCGGGTCGGCACTCATCGCAAATATCGCCATTGTCCATGCATTTCGCGACGCTCAGGGACATGACCCTTCCGTTCCGGGTCGCCGTGACCTTGTGCCATTTTCCATTCGCCAAATTCCCGGTGGAGCCGCCCCCAACGACAACGGCCGTGATGGCGCTGCGGGCGCCTCCAAAGGAGAAGATCGCCTTGCCCTTCACGATTTCGATGGCGACAAAATCGGACCGCCCCCCGCTCTGGATGCCGTAGTTGTAGATGAGCAGGGCGTCGGATTTAGTGGTGGCGAAAATTATGGAAATGTCGTTGGTGGCAGCGTCGAGCGACGGGAACGCCATGTACGAGAGTTCCTGGAACCCGAAGGTCGCCTTTTCGCAGTGGCGTCCGTAGCGGCCGTCGATGCAGCTGCATTTGTAGCCCGGCTTGAGGCTGACGCAGAGTCCCCCGTGAAGGCACGGGTTGGGCCTGCAGGAGTCGGCGACGTGCTCGCAGTGGTTGCCCCTGTACCCGGGCCGGCAGAGGCAGAAGAACGAGGAGCCGTCGGGGCTCTCCCGGCACGAACCCCCATTGCGGCACGGGTTCCCGGAGCAGACGTCGCCGCGCTCCAGCTGACAGTACTTACCCTCCCGGTGGGGCGGGCACGAGCACTGGAAGTCGTAGCCCTGCCTGCGGCACTGGCCGTTCGCCTGGCAGGGATTCGGGGCGCACGGGTCCTGCCTCTTCTCGCACTGGCGTCCCGTGTACCCGTCGGTGCATTTGCATGTGAAATCGTGCGTGACCAGGGGCGATGTGAAGATGAGCGCGGTGCTGTCGACGATGCTCAGGTTGTCGTGGACGTGGATGTGCTCGCTGCAGACGCCGCCATTATCGCATGTGTTCGCGTTGCATGGCGTGTACCCAATTATCACGTCACCGGAGTGAAGCAGTTTCTGGATCGCGTCATGTTTCTTCCCCAATCGATCAAGCGTGTACCGAGGTGATCGATGTCCATTAAAGTTTCGGAACGCAACCGCCATCTCGAAGTTCGTCTCGTTTACGTCACGCAACGAGTAAAGATTGAACTCGTCACCATATTCAACGGTCGATTTGAGAATGTCCAGGAAGCTCCTGTAGTAATTCGACAGAAATTGCTCGGATGTCATGTTCGAAACGTGAATTGTGATCGAATTCGCCACAGTCGAGTTGTCGAAGTGCGAAAATTGAACGGTGATCGTTGAGGTGACATCGGCATGCTTGCCATCGTTCCCGGATACTATGTAAGAGTAGTCCTGAGCGGTTGTCTTCGCTGTCGCATGCAGATCACATTTAGATGGAATGGTGAAAATTCCCATTGGACTCGAGTTTGAATCGGGAATGATCTTGCATTTATAATCTCCTGTCGTGTCGGGGTCATTGGGGTGGACATCGGCCACTCGGCCCAGAGGAATTTTACTGTTGAAGACGTGAATGAGAACGTGAGCCATACGCGGCGTTGATGGACTATCGTTTTGATCAAGCACAGTCACAGTAATCATGTGCTGTGATCGCATTTTCGGCTTTCCATTATCCTCAGCTTCAATGACTATTTCTAGTTTAGGCGTAACCTCTCTATCGATGCTCTGAGTCGTTCTCATAAGTCCTGTATGCTTTTCAACTGTTACAAGCGATTTATGCTTCCCGCCAATTAAATAATAGCTAAATGGCCCACCATTTGGCGGAAGATCAGGATCACTGGCTGATAAGGTCATAATTGAGGTACCTGCTGGCATATTTTCTGAAACATAGCCTATAGTATCTGCTGCATCAAATGTAGGCCCATTATCGTTCACATCTAGCAAATTTATCTTCACAGTCGTTGTCCCTGTTTGGGGTGGAGTACCAATATCGATCGCTCCAAGGATTAAATTGTATACAGGATGTGTTTCTCGATCAAGCTTTCTCGATGTTTCTATAATTCCTGTCTGAGGATCAACTTTAAAGGCTTGATTGACATTACCACTGATAATCGAGTAACTGAATTGATTATTTTGGGGACGTACATCTTTGTCCACTGCCTTTACAGTTGTTATTTTCGTACCAATTTCAGCCCCTTCAGATACTGTTGCTTCATACAGATCTTGCAAGAATTCTGGAGGATCATTTCCATCTTGAATAGATATAATAACTTGAGCTTCATCAGTATCATTGCCTCTAATACCTCCAAAATTTTTGGCCATTACAGTCAATACAACACGACTTTGTGTTTCTCTATCCAAATTTCTTGCAACTATCATAACTCCTGTTTCTGAATTAATCGCAAATCCTTTATCATTACTCGATCCAACGAGAAGGTAATAAACTTTTCCGTCTTCCCCAGCATCTTTATCTGTAGCTTGAATCGTACCGACACTTGTTCCTACTTCAGCCGATTCAGAAACATCGAAATGGAAAACTGGTTGAGCGAATCTTGGGTAGAATTCATTAACTCCTGTGATATGTACGATAACTTTAGCTGTTCCCTGCATTGGAGAATCTGGATTTACAGCAAGTACATTTAAGAAATAGTCTTGTTTTTCTTCATAGTCAAAAACTGTTGTCGAATTTATAACTCCACTATTAGGATCAATTTTAAAGTACTGCTTGCCAGATCCACCAGTGATTGAATATCGAATTATAGCATTTTTTGGTGAATCTTTATCAGTAGCTTTAGCTTTAAATACAAAAGTATTTGGTGACATATTTTCAGCGATATAAGCATGATATTCACTTTGATTAAACTCTGGTGCATTATCGTTAATATCAGTCAAAATCACAGTTAGCATTGCAACTGCTGTTTTGGGTTTATATCCAAGATCTTCAGCTGTTATATTTAGGTGATATTCTTGTATAACATCGTAATCTAGAGATTGTAGGATAGTTACAGATCCATTACGTGAATTAACTGCAAACTCTTTTCTTTCATTACCACCTGATATTGAGTAGCTTATCATACCATTTGGTCCATCATCTTTATCAGTGGCGCTAACTGTAAGGATTGTTGAACCAATTGGTTCATTCTCAGGTACAATGACTTGGTAGCTCAAGGCTGTGAAAACAGGACTGTGTCTGTTTTCACCAGTGACGACTATAGCTACAGTTACCTCATCACTTTGTGGTGGAACACCTCTATCAACTGCCCGAACAATTAAGACAAATGCATTATTAGCCGTCACTCCTAGTGCTTTTGAAACTGATATCCATCCGTCCAATTTGTTGATCATAAATGTACTTGACCCATTGCCTCCAGCAACTGAGTAATCAATTTCTGCATTAACACCAAAGTCAAGTTCATCTCTTGCCACCAGTTGGATAACTTTTTGACCAATTTTGGCATCTTCAGGTACTGGGGCAAGGTATTGTCGTTGTTCGAATTTTGGCGGGTTATTATTTGCATCGACAACATTAATGTTAACAAGACATTCGGAATACATTGGAGGCTTGCCATTATCTGTAGCTAGGACGATGAGAGAATACATGTTTTCAGGTGAAGCCTCAATTTGTGAGTGCTTGTATTTTATAGTTCTTTTACTGAAAACTTCTCCTGTTGCAGGATCAATCGTGAATAAATCTGAGGGTTGCTGTAAGGAGTATGATATGACTGAGTTAGGGCCTTGTTTATCGCGATCAGTTGCTATAACCTGACCTACGAATGCCACAGATCTTTGAAGCTCTGGGAAATTGAAACTGTAGTAGCTGTGTTCGAATTCCGGAGCGTTATCATTCTGATCTTGAATAGTAATCGTTAGAGGAGTCTCTGATCTCCAAGCTCCATCGAAGGCTGCTACTTTTAGCAAGTACTCATCCTGTTGTTCGCGATCGAGATGAGCGGCTACTGTAACATTTCCAGTAATTGGATCGATGTTGAATTTATTTCCTGGATTTTCAGTAAAGCTGTAAGTGGCGTTTGCATTTTCACCAACATCGAGATCAGAGGAGGTTAGCTTTATTACAAAACTTCCAATTTCAGCATTTTCAGTAACATTTACGCTGAAAAGTCTTGTAAAACGTGGTGGATTGTCGTTTTTGTCAAGAACTGTGATTATGACACTTGCAGTACCTGTAAGTTGTGGCATGCCTTGATCAACGGCTTCAATGATGAGTTCATAAGTGGCCATTTCCTCTCTGTCCAGCCTCATAGTAGTATAAATTTCTCCACTATCAGCATCAATTTCAAAAGTACCTTCGAAGTCATTGGATAGTCGATATGTGACCTCACCATTATCACCAGAGTCTTCATCAGTCGCTTTTACTTTTGTTATGAATTGAGGTGGTGTTTCTTCTTCTAAAACTTCGGCGTTGTATACCAGCTTTTCCATGATAGGATGATTGTCGTTGGCATCAGTTACGTTTATGGTTAAGAGTACGACACTTCGTAGGTTTGGGCGATCTGAATCAGATGCTTCTACCCAAACTTCATATTGGTGAGCAGTTTCGTAATCTAAACCATCTTTGCCTACTGATAAAATGCCAGTTCCAGGATCAATGCTAACAGCATCATGCACATTTCCTCCGGCTATTGAATATCTGATGTTAGCAACAGCACCTTTTTTAGGTGAAGTTGCTGAAATTTTGGTGACAACCTTTCCTTCTAGAACATCTTCAGGTAGCATAAACTGTGTATTCGGCATGTAGGAAAATGTTGGGAACAAATGAGCAGGTCTCAGCAGAATAGTTAGATCAGCGCTCTGACTGCGTTTCTCCACACCCTGATCTGTTGCTTGCATTACAATGCTATAAACTTTGTCAAATCCTTGACCCCCCGAGACAAGCTCCTCTTTGGTTTTGATAACTCCGGTGTGCTCATTGATAGTGAATTTGTCGGCGTCCCTGCCGCTGACTGAGTAAATTATTTTGCTATTATCCCCAGCATCACTGTCGGTGGCCCTGGCCCCAAAAACGAATTCGCCCGCCTTGATTCTATCGGGGACATTCACGTTGAAGCTGGCGCTCTCGAACGTGGGCGAATTGTCATTTACGTCCGCGACTGTTATCGTAAGATTAACCGCCGAGGCCTTTGGCTCAGTCGCCGAACTGTCTTGAGCCATGAGGGTCATGTAGTAGACCGGGGTGTCTTCGCGGTCCAGGCTCGCGGCGGTTAATATTTCGCCGGTATCTGGATTGACGGCGAATTTGTCAGCCTTTTCGCCGAGCAGGCTATATCGAATTTTTGCATTAAGTCCAGCATCCTTATCGGTGGCCTTGGGCTGGAGAACTCTTGTGCCTGCTGGGAGGTTCTCTTGGACTATGGCGTGGTAGGATTGCCTTCCAAACACTGGACTGTGGTCGTTCATGTCTTGCACTATCACACGAACTGTCCCTGTTCCAGTTAGGGGTGGTGATCCTTGAAATAGAAAAGGGAAATTTGTGAGTTTTTAAATTTATATTATTTGTTGTAAATCGTTACACTTTTAAAACTGCGTCACCATTATATATTTTAAATTACACAGGTTATTAAAAGTCTTGTACAAGTCGTAAAAGTTTAATGAAACTATCATCGTGCACATATATGTATATGTATGTGTAATTTTAAGGGGATAATAGTTTGCACTTTAGTTTTGTAATATACCATATATTTATATATTTTTTTATTAACAAAAATTTTCACGAGTCACCACGAACTGGAAGACAATTTTCTCTTAGGGATTTGTTCTTTCTCACTTCTCTAGATTTTCGGGATTGAAAATTTTAGGACTTAGGACGTTTTCGAATTCATATTGATTCGCACATTTTAGGTATTAACTTTTCGAATCCCATTTGGGTTTGTAAATGTTCTCAGTACTTATAGGCTGTTCGAATTGAACTGTTCCAAATTTTTTTTCGATCACAATATCTTAATTTAAAGCACTCTTCAAGTTTGTTAAATAAATAAAACGCAATTTACGTATACATACTTTGGCACGCTCTACGAAATCGAAATTTGTCGGAGACCATGTTGTGTGGAAAACAGACCTTAGTATTTAGTCTCGCTTACCGAATTTTAATTTGTTAAGGTTCATATGCTTGTATACAATAAGAGTGAGATATTTTAATCGAAAATTAAGAATTATTTTATACAGATTAACTTAATTTATATGAACTTGTTTCTTAAGACAATAAAAGACAAATGTACTTGGAATTTAAAAAACTGAAAATGCTTCTGTGAGTACTCCTTAGAGGTAGAGGAAGTAATAAGTAAAAAACGCGAGGACAAACCGCAGCTACAAAATGCGGCTGCCTAAAGTGGATAAGTCGATAATTCCGTGTTTCAAAAAAGCCTAGGTAGGTGTAAGTTGGAAACGAATTCTGAATTCTGCATATAAATTAACCCTCGGCGACAAGAATGCGTGTACCGGGAAAGCACGACCGGGAGCTGCTCTGTCAATGATATCACCTCTCGGCCGGCAGAACGCATATCATTTTGATATCACCGCGGACCCGGTGCAACCGCTACTTGTCCGAGTTAACCGCGGCTAAGTGACACGCACCGTGCCCGGGGAGCGCAGCCCATAAACTACAGAATTCCTCCTTTATTTACGTGGCCGGGAGGACTTCCAGGAGTTGTTTTCGTCGATTTTCCCAGGCGAAAGACCTTTACATCCAATTTATTTCTCAATTCCGCAACTGGGAAGCGTAGGGTAAGCAGTGTGGCCCCAGCCTCGGCCCGGCCCCTTGGCTGTGGTCGATCGCGGAAAAATCTCCCCAACTAACCAGAAGAAGTGCCGTGTTTCTCGGGGACCGGGATCACACACAAAAACGCAAAAGTAATGAAATGGAAACAACAAACGACGACGATCGTATCTTTGTATCTTTTCCATTCAATAATAGCCGTCCGCGTCCGGGAGCCCCTTGTTTGTTAGTCAAAATAAAGCAGATCCCGTGCGCGGGGCGGGAGCGCGGCTGAAACTATCCCGAGTCTCCCGGTTCCAGAACAAGAATCGCCGGGCGAGCACGGGGACAGATCGCTAAAACTTTGTCTACTACAATCTGCGAAATTATATAAAATTCCTGTGTCAATACGGGAACATTACCGGCGTGTTGCAGGGAACAACGAGGCGAATTTAATGCGAGAGTGCCGCCGCGGACACCGGACGGGAAGACGCATGGCCCTGCCAAAGGGGCCGCTGACTGCAATAAAGCAAAGCGCTAGAGAAGCCCCCGGGGTTGCCGGGAAGACACCTAATTTGGGGCCTTCCCGGTCACTTCGGGCGGTTCTCCTTCTTCAGGTGATTTCTTCGCGGAGACCTGAAGATGTCAGCCCCGTGATTTTGCACTGGCTAATTACTGCGGAAGGCCGATTAAGCAATAATACCGCGGAGTTTTTTTTTTTTTTTTAGAAACAGTCACCGCGCCGGGGCCGTGGGAATGATCCGCTTGCCCCATCGCTCTGGTCACGTATGCGCGAGCGGCGGATCATGAAAAAATGTTCCTTGCAGCTGATGATTACTGAAATTCGCACGTTTTAGCCATTTTCCTCGTTAATCAATTATAAATTGCAAAACTGTGCAATTTTGAAATAATTGCGTTAATTAGGTCCCCATTACTCTAGTTACCTTGGTTCCACTGGAATTTCACCTTCAGCAGAATCCTGAGCTCCAGAGTTTAGAAGGAGCACAGATATAAAAAAAGTAAAGTTCTGTTGTATGCTGCTACATAAGTTGAACAGATTATAAACCAATATTCATTTGCCATATTGAATAAAATCAGGAGCTTCCCTTCTCGCACTCGCATATTTAATTTTTTATTTTCATCTTTCTATTATATATGTATCTTTTCCTTTTTGCAGTAGGCTTTATGTATGTACATATTTTTTAGAAGAGAAATAAAATCGAAGTTAAGAAATTCGGCTTTAGTTTCTTCCCTGAAAGGAGCTTTCGGAAGACACATGCGGAGGTTAATCGAACAAAATTAATAATAAAATAAGGTAATAAATCCTAGATTGAAACTATGACGAAATGGTTTCTTTACGAAGCTTATTAACTATTATATTTGTACTAAATTTAAAGTTTCGTTGATGATACTAATATATCTCGGATCTAATCTTATGTGCAAATATGCTATTCTCCTTTCTTTTTTATAACGTTATCTAATCTCTGTTATATGCTATACTACTGATTAAATAGTTAAACAATTGGTGAAAGAAAACCAATTTTCGGATAGTATCCCATTACTGTTGAGAAAACTAATTTAAAATTTAATGTTTTTGAATTAGTCGTGGAAAACTGTTGTTTTTCTGTCTTAAGTCTTTTATATAACGATAATTTAATTAATTTTAATTGGATGCAGTTCATGACCATTATTTTTTCGAAATTCATCAACTTAAAAGATATTTATTTGTTTTTCAAGGAAATGCCTGCAGTAATGAATTAAACACACAAATCAGAAAGCACCCACTGCTTCTACATTCCTCTTAAAATTTAATTTAGCCGATTATAATTGCTGAAACTCGAGATGAAATACGATGCGGTTGGTAAGGTTTGTCTAAAAATTAATTATTTTCGCGAGAGATATGCAAAGTGGCCGTGCAAATGGATGGCGTACTCGGGACGACAATGAAAAATAGCCTGAAATAATTCTCACCGGGGCGAAGGTGGGTGAAAGTTCATGCCGCGGAACAATCCGTTGCGCTGCGGCGCGGAGGTTATTAGCCGCATGGAGGAGTTATTGCGGCGGCAGTGAAAGTGCAAGTTGTGATAACTCCGCCAAAGTTAGTGAGGTACTAATTGCATGAGTCAGATCGAATCTTTCGCGCCAATCCGCGATTTCATCGCCGGATGCTGATTGACCCGGGGGGTTGGCGGAGGCCCAATTAAATGGCAATCGCAGTTGAGGCTGTGGCGTGCGGTCCACCAGCCCAAAAAATTTACAAGTCAGATAAATTTTTGTTCTGAGATCGGCGCAATGAGATAGCGCAGTGCTCTATGATGCTGTGCGCCGAATGCCTGAGCCTTCCATCAAATTTAACGAGAGAATCGGATAGTACCATACAAGGCGGGTTTATCAACATCATACGGTAAACTCGCGGCAACTAAATCAATTTCCCCCCCTTGGGCACAGGCGGATCTCTTCAGGTGAGTCTAGGCCGCGGGCCGGGGCGGGATCATGCGGTGGAGAAATAAAAAGCGAAATGAAGCAAAAAGCCGGGATGGCGGGAAGAGAGAAGGAGTCCTGGACCTTCTTCATTTTATTCGATTTTCTATCAGCGGACAATATTTCCTCCGTGTACGATTCTGTTCTTCTTCACTTAAAACGAATGCCAGTTTTGTAAAACCACGGATACGTTTTGTCAGATAACAGTACCCGCCGAGATGCGCGGCACACATCGGAGGCTGCAATATGCGAGCGCGCGGCCCTACATCACGGCTTATCTGCGCGCGGCGAAGGCTAGTTACGGAATTAAGTATTGTTGTTATTATTCTTGTATATCTTTAACCTCGGCGTTCTGGGGGGACGCGGGCGCGCTCTAATGGCGGTTATGCAACCCGGAGGAACCTTCTTGCCGGGGCCCCCGGATCGACAATCAGCATTGATTCCTCGCGAGATGATGATAACTTGTCGTTCAACCTCTTACGCCGCCTCGCGTTTTTCTAGTCGCGCGAACCGCTCGCGCTTCTTACTCCCTCCTCCCCTAGAATGTCGCGCATTGTGATGTCAGCTTAGAAATTTTTGCGTATGCTCGCTCGACTTCGGTTGTCAATACATCCAGGCTGCCATTTTTGATAAGGAAGTGATTTTCTGAGGCTGCATCTGTACCACAGCCGGGTATGTCGCCCGCCCCCTCCCCCGGACGGGCGCAGCCGGAGCATCAAGCACCGCGAAACAGACAAGATGAGCTCCCGAAGGAAAATATGTGAGGGAATATTTTTCGTTTTCGCTGCCGTGTTACTTTTGTCACGTCATTTGTAGGACAGGAGATGTACGGCGGCCCCGGCGAACACTTCTAATAATGCTAGGAAACAATTGCTTTGTTTCGCCACGTTTACAGTTAGGTGTCTAACGTTTGCTAATTATTTCTGTGTTTGTTTTCGTGTACCACTGACATCTGCTTTCCTATAAATTCCGCTTTGGTTTATGGCGCGTCGATCGTGATGTCAATCGGGTTTCTCGCCTAAGTCTTTCGTTTCTGGGGCACGTTTCAAATGCTTTTAAATTTTTGCCCGGTTGCTAATTAATCGGGCTGTTTTAGGCATATTGTCAAGCACATATGGACTGATTTATTTTATAAAGGAAAATCCATTTTGCATTAACAATTGCTATTGAAGAAATTCGAAATCTAACTACGACGAAAAATAAGGTTAAGCCATTCGTTAAACATTTTTTTAAATTTCTAAATTCACACTCAGATAGTTTCGCATTGCATACCAGGAAAATCTTAAATTTTATTTTAATTCGTTTTTAAAGATATTCTCAAACGATTTCGGTAAGTTGAGCACGGAAGTGGGGAAGACGTTTATATTTTGAGAATACAAGATACTTATACATCAAACATTTTTCCAGTAAAGTATTAAGAAGATCATATTTAACTATGATAGCTTTTTGAGAACTAAGAAGACCAGGTTACTTGAAATGATTTTAATTGAAAGCTTATATTCTCTTGAGAAAATATGAGCAGAATTTAACCATCGTTCCAAAAAAGACTTTTCAAGCTTTTAAATTACTTATGAAAAACTGTTAACTGCATAATAAGCTATTAAAATCGTGTTATTGATCGTTATTTTTCGAATAATAATGACTTTAATCAATTTAGTACCTTGTTAATGACGATTTCATTTCCTGCATTCACACTTAGTTTTATTGCCCAGAGCATTTTCTTGGCTAGACTCATCGTTGTGCAGTTTGCACATTTCTTTGATAATGTTTTCATACAATTTTAATTAAACGTATTTGAAATGAGCAGTATATCAATGTATAGTAAAATATTGCCAGAAATACAGAACATTGATCTCGTGTTATATAGCATAACTGGTGCATTTAACCATTAAAATATATTATATAGTTAGAATATATGGCATTCTGGATTTCTTGCAATCAAATTGATTGTGAGTTTTAATTCGAATTGCCTACAGTGAGTACGTTAAGGCATTTTATTGAATAGAAAGGGAATATACGAATCGATAAATAATAAAAATATAGGATTGTTGCTCGAGGGAAAATATCTAGTTAAGCAGAAGGAGTTGAAAATAAAATGTGTATCTACAGTCATATGAAAGTGTTATTTGAAATAAGTGACTAATACAATAATGTCAAGGCTGTAATACAACATAGTTGATTTTAGTTTCGTGTCTAAAGTATGATATAACTCAATCAATTCTAACGTTTTTCGTTCACTAGAATGATTAAAGCCCTTGTTTTCTCGCGACCGAATTTAAAGCGTGTCAGGGAAATTGAAAAGTCGCATCTATCCCACACATGCCGTGTCCAACTTTTGAGGTTCGGGAAGAGAACAACAGGAAACCTCTACGATGTCTGGATTTTATGTTGCGATGTATATCACCACTGTCCATAAAAATAGAAATTACAAGAAGTGTCGACCCGTGTAAGGTGTAAAAAGGCGAACAGTCTGAAGCGCAGCTCAAACCTATTCCCTGGGACGAGGGGCTTAGAAACAACCCCGGCATGGACTACACTTAAAAAGCAATTTCCATGCAGCAAAATATCTATTTGTCCACCCACATGCAGGCGTTTGCCGCACAATGAATGTCCAGGGACTGCAAATAAATTATTCAGCATAATATATAATGTGAGTTGTTCTTGCACTCCAAGTGTCCGGCCAGAGTACGGCCGCGGCGACTCCAGCCCTCGAGCCCCGGAGAGGAGATCTTAGACTCGGATTAGTCAGCTCCGCACATTATGTTGGTATATGCTGGCCGCGCGCATATTATGCTCTTTTTGGAAATCACCCGAGAATTTTGTGCAACGTGTCCTTACCCACAGTGCGTGATTCACAGATTCCGTAAAAAAAAGGAAGAAAATAATAAGATAAAAATTTTCTGTTCCTGGAGGGTCACCGAAGCCCGGCATCCTTCCGTATGCCGAGTAATTAAAGTGACCTCCGAGTTTTGCCTTATCGTCGGCGGAACAGAATAAAGACAATAAACAGCAGCGTGCGCGTATCTCCTTAAAATATCCCCGAGTGCTCCATCTTTGGAGGTGAATTCGCTTGGGGCCAAAATAAGTAGGAAAAATCATTCCATAACTCTGGTGCAACCAGCACCTAACCTAGGTAGTAACTGTGGGGAGGCCTCGGGGCTCCCATGGCGTCACGACTTCATAACCTTCGCTTTTCCCGGTATAGAAGAGCTATTCCCCGAGTTCCCAGTTTTGCTGTATGTTTTTCTATAAAAAAAATTAATACCGCGGATCCCAATGAGCGGATGGATGCACGCCTGAATAAGATATTCCCTAGTAACGCCCTCGTAATATCCTACCGAGCATTTCAAGTCAGGAATTTCGCCTTAATGTGATGATACTGCGGGGAAAAATTTTATCGCTAAATCTTATCTGATGGCAATCGTTGCCGTGCTCTGGAAAAATGTCACGAGCACTGCACGTCTTTTCAGCTTTCCGGCTGAATGTACTCCATGGGATTTACTGTTTCTCAATAAAATAAAATTAACTAAATATGTGAACGATGATTTTGCTTGTTACTTTAATTTCTAGTATAATTACTCAAATTTTTAGTTAAGTTAATACTGCTTACCAATCAATCATGTTTTGATAAAATATGTACATGTGTAGATATTTTCTTAGTTAGAAGTTAATTTTAGTCTTCGAATGATGGGCTTAGCAGCATCACTGATTATTTCAATAATTGTTTAAAGATTTCAACTCGGACATGAATCAGGAGTCAAAAAAATCGATCTATCTACAGTAGCCTTTAATATCCAAATGGCTAGCAATTCTATCTAAAAATTGTCGCTTATAGCAAGATAAAAAGGAGTACGTTTTAAACATGTACCAATTATTAAAAGTTTTATTTTATTGAGTTGTGGAGAAAACAAGATATTTTTAAAGTTGTTTTTAAATTAATTTTGCCTCTGATTGCAAACAAATTGTTTGTAAATTTGCAGTAGCATTTTAAAGTTAAAAGTTTACTTTTCAATATTAAAAGTGAAAGAGGATATGATGTAAAGTTTAACAATAATTGTAGGTTTTATATTATGGATAAAAACGTGATGATGTTTGGATGTGAAATATTATATTTGATTTCAGATCTAAGTGGTTTTTGCTGAATTTATGTTACTATTATACTTTATTTTTGATGAGCAATCATAAGGTATTGTGTTTTTTTACTACATATTTGCAGATACAAAAAAGAGTCAATTTATCCATAGAGTGCTTATGTTATAATTCCTTATTGTAAAGAGGTATTTAAAATCAATTCCAAAAAACGCTAAAAGGAGCACAGACAAGGTTTCATTGTTTTCAAATGATTTGATTGTTCAACCGATTTGGCTTTCTTTTTCTAGTATGATATTTCGTACTTCACGAAATTTGCTGATACTATTGTTGATTCTGGTTGCCTGAGCAACGAGCCACGACAGCGCGAGGAGTGTTGCGCTCGAAGGGTTCATTACATAGAAGAGATAGGAGCAGTTCCCCAAACGGGGTTCGCGGTCGGCTCCATAGGGCACGCTGCTATCAGATTACAAGCGCATTCGAACCATATTTCGAATTACTTAATCATCGCTGTCATCCCCGGAGCTCCGACTCGGGTCCGCGGACAAAGGCGATATTGAGAGGTCCAGAGCCCGCGGGAAATCAGCATGAGAATATCTCGCCGATAGCCGTCCGCGAGGAATCCGTATGTAGCACCATATGGCTTCCGCGTTGATCGGCCGCGCAGTTGCAGGAAGGCAGCGGGCTAAGTGCACAACAAATTCTTTATATCATCGGAGCAGCGGCCTTATCGCGGCGCGGTGTCCATAATTCAATAGAAAATTCGCTCAGGAATTTCCATAATTTTTCCTTAATCTTTTTCCTCAGTTTTCTTCGGCCGCGCGAGGTCTGACCTTTCCGCCAGGAGAGCACTCTCCACTAAAGTGCAATTTCTCGTATCATCATCATTTTTCTGGCAACAAAAATTTATTATAGCACCACTGAGCCCTAGCCGTCCCAGTCGCTTGTTCCGGGCATTTTTCGCCCGGAGCCCCGGGAGATCTTTTTCAAACTTAATCTAGCTGGGAGTGAGCGCGCGCGGCTTTGGCAGTGCTGCAAAGGCGCTTCTGCTATCTGAGGAGATCGTAAGACGGTCTTTTTAGAGCCCCGTCATGCGGCATCTTGGCGTGCTGGTTGTGTGCAGCGCCGCCACCGCCACCGCCGCCGCCGCCGGTACCCTCAGAGCGGTTTTTTTCATCCAGGATCGACCGCCGCCGTCGCATCCTCCGGAGCGGCTCGACACAGCCTCCGGCTGCATCTTTTGGTAGCCCAACTAGCCCCAGTCCGCGTATCTTATTTATTAACGATGCAAAATATTTGCCCAATAGAAATAGCATCGGCTCGCACGGTGCGCGAAAGCGATAGATCAAATACCCGGGGCAGCGAAAAATTGTTTTTAAGCATTTCGCGATTTTATTGTTTCGCCGCGGAGGCATGATGGACACAAAACAAACATTTTCTAAAGTGAACTGAGTCCCGGCTGCAAAACGTCCAAGACCTAAAACATGCAGCCCCCTGATGGCTTTTTCGGTATCTTCCCCCCATTGGGACTTTCCTTTAGTTTTAGTCCATTGTTGCTGAAGATGCTGGAATTTTTCGACTGGAGCTCCAGCTCCATCTTCCAGCCTCCTGGCCACTTTATCTCTTCCGCATCCGAACTTTGTCTATTTCACTTGAATCGACAGGAAAGCCAGAATGACTTATGGAGCGTGTATCGCTGATTTTAAATTTATTAGGTGGCACGTAATAATTCTGCGGGATTTACTGCAGTTCGCGCGGGTCTTATGAGCTCCTATAAATTTTATATAGTAATTTTTAATGCATCCTTAACTGGCCGGTATTGGTTCGGGATTCAGTGCAGCAAGTCAAGCAGCTTTTCACGTTATTTTTTTATTTGGCTATTTTCATATCAGTAGACTTTCCGGAAGTGATTATACATCCAATAATCTCATCGTTCTGAATCATCATTCTAACTTTTGCTAGGCGTTAATCTCGTTATTACGATTATTATCTTTTTGTAAATCGGTTAATGCCTTAAAAAAAAATCGGATATTATGCACAGACCCAATTCAAAACGTAAAAGTAAAATGAAGATTTCAAATCGAAATTCCAATACAATTTTGTACGTTTCTTATAAGTTTTGTTGGTTTGAACATCATTGGAAATAGTTTAATAAATCGTATGCCTCTTCAAATGAATTTGATTTACTGACCAGTATTATCATTTGAAAATCTTAAAACTTAACAAAATTGTGTACCTATTTTATAAGTGCAAGTGAACTCAGCAATCTTCATTCTTAGTGTAAAAGTTCGGAATTTATGAATACAATCACCCATATTAGAAAAACTGGTGTAAACAATTTATGTATGTTTGGAATATAAAAACATAAAAATAAGTTTGATATTGTAAGTTTTCACAAATTATCAATTTTACTACATTAACAGACTAGAAATTTGTCGGCTCCTATGATACGGGTGGATATTTAAATTCAGATTTTAAAAACTGCTTTAAATCTACTTTTCAACTCAGTAAGAGGTACGTATTCTACCGGTGACCGTTTCACCTTCAATTTGTTTTATCGTCATCAAGAATTATGGAGTACATCTTTTGATTCATTTTTAGTGCGTTCATTTGGAATTACCTTTGTATTTAATTGATATTTTATTTATGATTCGTGGGCGTTCCCTTTTTTTCGATTTCAGTGCTGCCCATTTAAAATGTGGAAACAGTATTAAATTGAAACATTAAGCCCAAGCGAAACTTTGTAAAATTATAGTTTATACTGTGTACCGGAATTGGTATGTAGTAATAAGCGATAATCACATTTAAAGTAAGAATAATGTAAGGTAATTTTTTCCTTTCAATTCCGGATTGTCAGTTACTAAAGACAAAATTTTATTTAAAATAATTTTGGCCTTAAACACAAAATTTGCCAACCCTCTGATCTCTGTAACAGATATGTAAAATATCGGCGCAACGCCTACTGGATAATCCCATAAATCCCATCTGCGCGCCCTTCCGATTTAAATTGATTTCTTAATCGAGCCCTCCAAAAAGTTCAATGTCGATTAATTCGGCGAGGGGTTTTAGCGTAAACGTAAATTATTACCTTTATTTTGCGGCCAATTTTACCAATTGAATGCACCGGCCGAGGTCCGAAGGGAATCAAAAATCAATACAGTTTAACTCCTACTGGTCAGGGCTGGGCTAGCGGCGGAGCGCGACGCGGCGCGGCGGCGGTCAGCGCGGTGGCATACATCGTCCAGCCGCTAACACCACTCCCGGGCCGGAGAAGCGAATTTAACTCCAATTTCATACTTTAATAGCACTTCTTCATTATTTTCTCGGATTTCTTGCCGTATGGGAAATTATGGCAGCCGTGCATAAAACCGATCTCTCTGGCGTTGCGCCGTAAAAACTTACGTGCCCACAAAATGAGGGCAAAAAAGAAACATTTGCCGCGTTTACAAACATTTAATTCTGCAGAGAGGTAATGGTTAACAAAAAACCCCTCAGAATTATTTTATGGGATATAAGTTTTAAGATCGACTTAACTAGAATTTCAATTTCGTACGCCTTCAAAAATTACTATCTTAAAAGAATCTAGCAAAAATAAAAATTTAATAAATGTTTTCTTTCAAGACCACTGTCCTTTCAAAGAATCAAGGTAATTGTTCAATAACTTCGACGCAATTTGTTCTTCTTTTCACAAAATTTAGGATTTTTGCTGAGAATCATTATTAACAAATTTCAAATCAATAGAAAATTTGCTGCAAAATCTGATCTGGATCAGGTGATCAAAAAAAAAAGACAGTTATTAATGAGAATGATTGAATTATTATTGGGGTGTTAAGGACTTGTTTTTCGTGTTATATGTATAGTTTCTAAATTTGTTGCTTTTC
This sequence comes from Tolmerus cingulatus, assembly GCA_959613345.1. Lineage (NCBI taxonomy): Eukaryota > Metazoa > Arthropoda > Insecta > Diptera > Asilidae > Tolmerus > Tolmerus cingulatus. The sequence continues at coordinate 11,017,756 of OY390707.1, read as the reverse complement.
TATGGGACTAAAGTCACGGGGAAGGCCACTTCTATGTGTTTGGGCTCGTGAACATGTTGAAAATTGAAATTACCTTACATAGTTTTAAGTAGTATTCATTTCTATAGGCAAATTTGCTTTATTCATAATCGTATTGGTATAAGAACACTTTTGCCGTCGTCTGAACATGGAGTGCCAATAAAACGAAACTGACGAACAATTCTTGGGCAATCAAAGTACGCGACAAAAATGAAGCTAATTGCGCGCAAAAAGAAGCGGAAGAGACCGCTTCGCCCTTATGACCGTCTGCAGCCTCCCATCGTGGAGCACATGTTGGACAGCCGTAAAAAGGGTTCATTATAAGCGCGGAAAAGGCAGCAAGGTCTGTGCATTACCGGACAATCCAGATGCAATAAAGCAGGACCGCGAGCCGAGCAAACAAGAACTCAAGAACCACCGTGCTCAAAATCTAATGTTCATCTCACGAGTTTTTGTGAGTCTATTTTTCAGGCGGTCCACCGAGCGGACCTCTAACAATGTTCCCGAGTTGTCTGGCCACTCCGACGAGTGGTCACCTCGGAGGGAGCTGTGGACCCGTGAAAATAAATAAACTGTGTCCATATCTCGCCTTCGAGTACCCTCGACGTGATTTTTTCTATTACCCCACTGGTTATTTCTACATACTCGCGCTGCGATGCGATGCGACGAAGGGCCGCTTTTGTTCGAACTCGGCCCCCGACTAATGGGAACAAACAACTAGTTTATTACCTGGACCCAAACGTCTTAGGAGTGAAAATATTTCTGGAATGATTTCACTCCACAACGTCTTTTCATTTTCCACATTTTTCTACTGTTCCTGTCGTATGTTCGGAAATTGTTTTTTAATTTCGCGGTGAGGACAAATTAGCATGCGGCTAAAGTATGAAAAATCATCACGTCTAAAGCGTAAATTTATGGGTCGTTAAAATTTTGCAGATAAATTATTTTGTAGGTTTGGATAGCCAAGACTCAGGAGTAAGGTATAAGAAAAATTCTGGTTAAGTGGGAGTTACATCGTTGCGCTGAGGGCTCTGCGCGTAGTAAAGTATACAAAGTAATTTTCTAAGCTAAGCATTTCAAATGATTTATTAATCTTTTATGCCATTTACTCTGACTAATTCAAAAAGTTTTTCGTTTTTTTTTTGTTTTTGGGTAATGACATAATGAATAATATGACATTAGAGAAATAAAGTAGACCAAAGGGACTGAATTGAATTGTTTATTTTCATAAAATAATGTAAAATTCTGTTCGAATTAAAAAGATCACGAAATCTGCTTTTTGTTTATTTTAATTCACAACTATTGTAGATCAGGTGACTTCAGGGCTTTTGAAAACTTGTAAGTTTGTGGCAGTTAACCATTACAAAATTTGAAAATTTTTCTTTTTTAAAAGTTAATTAGTTTATGAAGGACAAATAAATTTACCTTTTGTTTTAGATTGAAAACCACAATTATTTTGAGACAGAATGAACAAATCTACCTATCTTTATAAATTTCTTTTGCCGTTTTGCTGTTTTAAATTTGACTTAAAAAATCTTTGACATTAATTTTTTCAAAATGACAAAAATGTAATCAGCGATTCAAAATACCATTATACATCGTAATCGACAGGAGTAAACCATTCTATCATTAGATTAGTTGCACAAACACTTCATGCATGCATTTTGTAACCAATTAGGGTATAATGAAGTAACCAGTCACAAAATGCGTAGAAATCAATTAGGTGGCGAAAACGTGACGTAGCAATTTAAATATCGTTACGATTCCAAAAAAGGGGCGACATTCGAGATCGGGAGCGAAGTGGCAAAGCCGGTCATATCGCTCAAGGAAGAACGACCTCCCTAATTAGATAAATGGGTAGCTAATTTATAAATTACAAACCGCTTGTCAGAAATTGTGAAAACAGTTTGGCCAGCGATTAAAGTGCAGTCAGCTCGTAAATCGTAAATTTGGGGCTCACGATTGCATGGACCCCGAATTCAGGAAGACGAACTTATCCTCGAACCCGCTCATTGTCTGATTAAATGTATCAAAGGCAGGAAGAGGACTGTAATGAGGAGCCCGCTGATTTTGGGGGAATATCATATTTCTTTTCTTTTTCTTTTAATTTTACATTAAGCGCAGAATGAGTTTTTGAGGGTTTATTTGCGGCGGTGAAGTCATGCGGCAGGGAAGCGACCACTTTTGCAACTGCCTAAGTGGGGCTCCGCAAAGGAAGCGTTTTCTGGAGTGTAGTGGAGAGCCCCAACTGGCGGGGCGGGGCTAAGAACCACCTCTAATCGTGGGTTCCAGGCTCGAGCGCATACCGAGGGTCCGTTTACATGGTAATTTCATTATAAAAATCGCAGAAAAATGATCCGGGCATGTACGCCACTAACACAAGGATGCGCCGCTAGATGGAGTCCTCCTTTTTTAGCGGCCGGCCTTATTACGGATTTGCATACAGTAACTCGGTAAGTGCCTTATCATAACATCGATCGAATTACGAGGGGAGTTATTCACCAATACCCAGCCGGGAAGCCGGGACCTGGCGGGATCCGCGGCGCGATGCGCGCCTACTTTTTGCTCGACGCGCACAGAAGAAGAATTCCGCGCGTTTCGCCCTAGGCGTCGGACCGATGGAGCCCATCGCGCTGATCAAGTGCAGCCAGTATAAATACAAGTTCTTTAATGGTTCGGTATAAATCGATCTGCAATCTGACGGAAAATCATTTTCTGTCTGAAAAATTTCATTACTTGCGGCTTTTCTCGCCGCGTTGCCGGTGCTCCGCGAAATATTTAAATAGACACGCTGCAGAGGCTTCGGACATTAAGAAGCCATCGAGTTTGACAGCCAAGATTTACTGAAGGTTACCGTCACCGGGGATTGCATTCGACAGTAGCCAAAGAAAACGGCCAGGGAACCTCTTGGAAGAGCGGTTCATTTTGCGAATCTTTGTTGCCCTTTTTCATTTCGAAACGGTTAGTAAATTTTACGCAGAAACGGCGCATTCTAGAATTTTGTAGCACTAAGAACTAATAACAAATTTGAATGGGATTTTATGGACTGTTTGCGGTTAGAGATTACCGTGTTTTGTTAGCAGAAAACTGATAGAAGAAAGATGTTATTGCCTAAGAATTAACTTCCATTTACGGTTTTACTAACTGGCTTAATTGCAGGGACACCGTTACGTTCCCGTTTAAGTAGAAGTAAATATATGTAAACATACCGACTGAACAAATGTTTAGATAATTTAAGGTGTCGACAAAGTCATTTCAAAGGATTTACAGTTATATCAAAATTTATGGTGATTTACTCTTGGTCCTTAATTACCGTTTCTTAAGGTCTTAATAAGTTAAGCTTTTCCCAATTAGACGGAGGACTGTTAAAAGCAAATAGGGGCATATGTTGTATTAGGGTTTTGTTTCAACTCTCTACGCAACTTTTAATAACTCTGTAAAAGTTACCGTTCGTTAACTTAGCAAATGGGTTAATTAATATTATGAGGAAAGGTCTCTCTTTAACTAGGCAGCAAAGTGGAGTTTATTTCCATTGAAAAAAATTGAAATGAAGTTAACAACACGATCATAAATTTACAAATAATAAATATATTATATTTCGAAACCGTAAGCACAAACTGCACTAAAAAATATGTTTCGCAATGTTTTGCAACATAAACACGAGTGCGCAAAACATTAACATCGAAGATTTTTTAAATAAAACGACTTGATAATTGCAAACTACATGTGGTACAATGACAAAAAATGCACGGTTTTATTATATGACCTTATTTTCTTGTTGGGAATAAAATTAGAACATTTCATTTTCTCGTTTACAAGTAAATATTTATGAATAATTTGTTGAATTTGCAGTTTTTGATCATTTCAGCATATCTACTATATGAAACATAAAATCTTTTAATCTAGCACATGACTGGTCATAAATAGTGAGTGTTATTTTGTTGAAATCTTCAAAGAAGTGGTAGACATTTTCTGAACATGGTAACATAATTGGTTGTAATAAATCCCTATATTCGAAACGATCCATTTTTATTATGCCACTTTTTGGATTATTCTACAAGATAACGACCCGAAACATGCTTCAAGGTCGCTGAATGACTAGAAGATGAAGAGACGAAGAAGAAGACAAGAAGAAAAAGAACTTCATGGCTATTTCCCTCTTTTTCTGCTTTATTATAGAACTATTTTTGTTTAGTTTTACACATACACCCTTAACTTCAATTATGTTTTTAATTTAAATATACATATTATATATGAAATATTCCCAGCTGCTTCTATGCAGAAATTGCCATGTTCGCTAGGGATGTAATAATGAAAAAGTTTGTTCTCTGTATATAATGTTGTAACATTTATATATAGACACTCGTATAATCGAAAAACCCTGTAGATATAGTAAATATTTTGAGTATACTATACATTGAACTATAATGAAAATTGACGAAAAAGCCGAAACTGATATAAAATCAATGTAAAGATCAACAGGTTAAGCTTCGACATCAGTGTGGTTTTCGTGTGGCTTATTCCAGTCATTTTCTATCACTTATTTTCTTAGGACTGACTTTAAGGAATCTGAAAACAGTTTTAACTATTTGAAACTGTGTCATGAGCGAATCAGAAATATCGTTTAAATCGGCGTGGTGTTGCAGTGCAAATTAAACAAATTTGAAAAGCAAACTAACTACGAAAAGCACTCACCAGTGTCCATTGCAACAAGTGTTAGCGTGTATTCGGCCTGCATTTCCCTGTCGAGCGCTCTGAGGAGGGAGATTTCCCCGGTGGAAGCGTTGATCCGAAATAAGTCAGCATCGCCTTCCTTGAGAAAGTATCTCACCTGCGAGTTGAACGGTGGCGTGTCGGCGTCGTAGGCTTTCACCGTGATCACATATCCGCCGTTTGGCGGAATCACGTTCTCCATCACGTATGCTAAGTAAGGTGAGTCCAGGAAGGTGGGTGGATTATCGTTGATATCCGTAATGATGATGGATAGCTCGGCGGTGTCGAAACGCGTCTTAACGCCGGCACTGCCAGCGACGTCGGCGGCACAGTCTTCGGCGCGCACGGTGAGCACGTACCGCGATTTTCTTTCGTAATTCAAATTCTTCGCGACCCGCACCACTCCCGAATCTTCGCTGATGCTGAAGTCGCGGTTGTTGTCGCCGGCCGCGATGGAAAAACGCACCCGCCCGTTGGGACCCTCGTCGATGTCCGTCGCGGACACCTGGAGGACCATCGCCCCAATGCTCGCGTTCTCCGCAACGGAGGCGCTGTACTGCTTCGGGTCGAACACGGGACTGTTGTCGTTCTCGTCCAAAATTTTCACGGATATTTTGATGTGCGTCGATCGCGGCGGCTCGCCCCGATCGCGGGCCGTCACGCTGAGGGTGTAGGAGGACCGAATTTCGCGGTCCAGGCGGCCGGACACCCGCAGCAGCCCGTCCACCGAGCCCAGGGTGAAGGGAACCGGCGGATCCGACGCCAAGATGTACTCGATGTAGCCGTTGCGACCTTCGTCGCGATCCACGGCCTTAACGGCCATCACGACCGTGTTCACGGGGATGTTCTCCATGATGGACGTCTCGTTGGGGGAGGTGAAGGTTGGCGATTGGTCGTTAACGTCTTTCAGTACAACAGTAACCTGGGGACAAAATTTAAATGATAATTTTAGTGATTTGACGGAATTAAAGGTTTTATTGCAAGTCAATTCGCTTTCATTCCGAAAGTGAGACTATCTCTGAAAATCCAAGCGAGTTACTACAACTCACTTATTTACGTAATTTAAATGTAGTAACTTTTTACTCGTTTTCATACGAGTATTTTATCCGTGTAAATACTATATGTTTATGTACACGATTTTAATCAAACTTGAAGTGTGAATTATTTTGTAGGTAGCGCCGGTTTTAGCCACTGGCACGCCGCCACCGCCGCGTTTTGATGCGAATCGAAAATTCAGGATTTGCGTTAACTTCTCTTAGATGACTAGTTTATTTTTTATTTTCTTTAAAAAGAAGAATAAAATTCCGAAGCAAGTCACAACAAATATGTTTAATAAAACAAACCACAAGTAGGTAGATTTTTTCAAAAGAAACTTACTCAGAAAAATTGCCTACCAAGGTTTGATGAAAACTTTTTACTTTAATACTAGTGTGGTAATTCTTCGCTGATCGTTGTATTATCACTCCTGTAATTCTTTCTACGTTAGTTATTTAGACAACAAATTTTATACATAAAAATTAACCAAATAATTTTAGTACATTTTTCAATTAAAGAATTTAAAAAAAATATTATTATATAATTTTTGTAACTTACAAATATGAAAAACCGATTGTATGCAATACATACATATTTTGCGTCTTTTGACTATTTTACTATGCTGCAAATATTAGAAAAATGCTTACTCATTTCTGGTGAATTTATGGGAGAGTGCTTATTATCAGAGTGCAATAACCTGGTTGGTTAAATGAAATACTCATAAAATTTGATAATTTAACGAGAACTATTCAAATGGTAAAGATAACAAAAATATTTATTCAGAAATTTCAACAAACTCCACCTCCTCTATCGTCACCTGAGAACCCTCCAATGAGGCCTAACCTAAAGCCCACACCTCAACCTCTGACAACGCAACGAGAAATCCTCTTGACGCACTCTCGACGAGTCTCTTCCTGCCCCCTATCCCTCGGGAAGAGCAGAAATTTACCTAAGTAAACACAGGTAAATACCGAAATTAATCTGCCTCTCAATTCAGATACCCGCGAAGTGGCTGCGCGGCGATGCAAAATCGCACCGTCATAACAGAGCCAGCGCGGAAATGAGTAACCTCTCAACCCGGGCGAATGTCCAGCGGATCGGCCGTAATCTCGCGAGGGGATAAAAAGGAACAAATCGGGACTTATCTGGCCGAAGGACCCGACAGCGGTCCCATGCAAAAACCAGGAGAGATCACTTTGCGTCAAGTGCCGCAGCGGCCACAGTAATTTATTCCAGTCGAACCCTATTGAGGTTCGGCGGGCTTCTTCCCGTCGAAGACGTTGAAGAAGTGCCTCTTCGGGGCTAGTGGACCTCTTAGAAATTCCTGAGCCCGTCCTCCATGCACTTTGAATACTTTTTATTGATGAACTTTTCATTTTTAATGCGCCGATCGGTGGCCGCTCGGAGCCTTTTCTTTTTACACTCGAAAAGGTTCGCGGGGCTGCAGTGGTCCAGAGGTCCGGTCGCGGCCAGCAGCATCCGCGGGCTGCGGCGTCAAGTGGACTCGACGGGTACGGTCGTCTATTTTCAGGTGGGCTCTATTTAGCGTTAATAGCGCGAATGAAGATATCACGCGTGGAGCAGGCGGCACGGATCGGGACTTAATTATTTTCCTATGGATGCGCCTATTTATTTGGAATAACTGGGAACGGAGCTGGGCCCCGATAAGCAGCGATGGGTGCTCGCTTATAATTTATTGAATTGATGGGGTAATTAATTTAAAGTGAATAAATCTGTCCGAGTCAAATGGTACACATTTCTCGCATTTTCCATTTTCCTCCTGCAATTTGGTGCTATTCGTTACCGCGCGGCTAGGAAGCATCCAGCCACCGGGGTCCAGCCGCAATAATGGGGAGTAGCGCTCCTCTCCTCGCGTAATGGTGGCTCGCTAATCCCGCACGATGTGTACGATTATTAATGAAGTTGTTGGATAAACATGTCCAGAGATCGATGCTATCGCCCGCCATTCCTCCTCTCGAGTGCTAAATAAGACTCATGGAGCGCAATCTTCTAGGTGATTACAAGATTTATCTTGTGGCATTTGTTGTACTTTTGTGTGATTTCCCGGATACGAATTTGCGTATGTTGCGATAGTCGACCGGGCTAGGCAAATATTCCTGTTCATTGGAATAGTTCCAGGATAGGGGCCTGAAAGTCGATTTAGTTCTTACCCTCCCCCTTCAAAATGTGGCTATGTATGCATCATCAACCTATCTTTCCCATATATAACTTTTTAAGCATCTACTATAGGTATACTAGAAGTTGAACTTTCCGCAGAACACCCAACAACTCTGATGACATAAGTAGAATTTCAAAGTTATCAGATCTATTTAAGATTCGAATGAGTCCTGATTTTAGAATTAGTATTTAATTAATTCATTTACTCAAGGAGATGGGCATTTTTTTAAAATATCTCATTTAAGAAAAACGGATTTACAAATAATTCATTCGTAATTCACCATTTTTGACAGATATCTTGCTAATTGCATATATTTTATCTATTTGTACGTACCTTAAAATGTACGCTACTCTATCTGTTCGAAAACAACATATCTAAAACTAAGTTTTTGGTAAAGCTCGTATTAAAATCTTAAACTAAACATTTTTAGACTACTTGAAAACTATCAGGAAAAATCGTTCAAAATTTATGATCACACACTTTTGCACATGGGAACTATTAGAGTTTTTATGCAATTATGGAAATTATAAAATTTCGCAAAATCACTAAATTGCCATAATATTTATCCATCCAAACATTTAATTTTTCTTTTGCTTATAGTTATAAGCACTTTATGGGAGCTTTAACACGTTCATACATCCGTAAAATTCAATCAATTTTCCGTAATGTGTTTCAATGAGTCTAGTGTATTTTCCTGTTTATGGATTAGAAATTAATTTCTTATGTACCTACATATTAAATTTTTAAAACTCTGCGATAAAAAACACGCAAACTTGCCTAATAAATGAAATCATTAAATTACGTTTCGCGGAATAACTCGCAGCCGTCAGTTATGTTAGAAATAAGGCAGACAATTTTCAAATTCAGTTGCATTTTTACGTATTATTTATTGCGATTTTTTGGTTTAATAACATTCACTTTGGATCGTGACGACTTCACGTTCGTAGACTCTAAAATATGGGCTACTTACAGTGTTTTTCTTAAAGTGGTTACATTATTATTTTCCGTAGTCACATTGAGTGCTATAGTGATAAATATAAGCAAATTCCAAGAAGATAGAATTATGTTCCCCATCGATTTGATTACCATTGGGTTGAGACTTTTGGCAGTTTTCATTGCATTTGTGTACCACTGGAAGAAATATAACACAATTCGAAATAGCGCGAACCAATTACTGATAATTTATAAGTGTTTTCCAAAATTGAAAAGTTATACTGAAAAAGCTTGGATTTTTCTGCCATTAAAATTGGTGTTTGTTTTTATACTCTGTGTAATTTTTATTACTACGTTATTATTCCGGAAATCAAAAATTGCGATTTATCTTTTCGGGATATTTAATTTGTACGCAAGTATTTTCGTTCAAGTATTTCAGTTACAATTCTTCCTCTTCGCGACATATATTTCGGAATATTATAACATTCTGCATTTCGATCTTATAAATATCGTCCAAGCAATTAATGAAAACCAGCCATATAATAACATAGAGAGACAGTTATTTCTACTAATTAGACGGTATAGAGGAATATATCAAATTGTGAATGAAATAAATACCATTTTTCAATTACAAATACTAATAACACTTGTCTCTAGCTATTTAAAAATTATCACGTCATTTTACTATGTTTATACAGCATTGTCTAAACGATTAATTAATGTTGCAGATATTTTAATGTTTTTTTATATTATTGTCCGGTTTATTAACTTTTATCTTTTACTCTTTGTCGCCGACACGACCTTTAAAAGTTGGACTAGAGCTCAAGGAAAGTTGAAATATTTTCTAGTTCTTCATAAGTTGGATGTTGAAAAAGAAAAGGATGTAATTCACCGTTAATATTTTTTGATAAAAGCAGTATTCATTATTATATTTATTTTTTTTTCAGATTGGAATCTTGCAATTGCATTACCTTCTGAATGAGCCATATTTTCATATTTACGGATTTCTATTAAATAAATCAGTTGCTTTTACCATCTTGTCGTCAATGCTTAGCACATCAATAATTTTAGTTCAGTTTAAAATAACTTTGGGAAACTAAGCATAATAAAGGTTAAAAAGTATCAATAACACGAAATGATAATTTGAAAATATTGTGTTTTTTTTGGAAGTATTAACATTAAATAAGTTAAATAATCCACATTTAGGGTGAAATGTAAAAAGTGTACAGCAAAATTAATAGCGTCTTACATTTTAGGAATTTCTTGAGGTTAATTATATAGTATTGCTTGTTTATAATATAACTTTGTATGTGAAATTTGTAATCTTTAACTTATTGTGTGGTTTTTGAAGTTAAGTATTTTCATAAATAAAAACTGGGTCAATTTCTGCAAGAATGTATATAATGAAACAGTAGAACATCTTTGGAATTTAATTTTATCATACTTTCATGAAATTGCCTTACGAAGGTAGCCTCAACTATGCAAAGCGTTCCATTCGAATATGAATTTGATCCTCGGTCAGAGAAGACCTTGTGTCCTAGATACATCTTGATCAGTGCGGCAAAATCGAAGTAAACCGCAATTAATTTAATTCGCATCTGATCAATTTGTGGCACGGCAGCCGGCCGCGAGTGTGCGACGGCGACGGCGGGCGGCTGCTGGGCGGCGCGGCGGATGCTGCGACTGGCGCATAGCATCGCACGCATGCCATGGGTGTAAAATTGTAAAATTGAAACATAATAAACAATTTGAATGCTGAACAAACCTGGACCGTGGACGAGAGCCTCCTCTCCGGCTCCTTGGCGCAATCTCTTGCGGTCACCACTAGATTAAAGGAGTTCTTCGCTTCACGATCGAGTTCACGTTTCGTCCGGATGGTACCGTTCTGCGCAATCTCGAAGTCGTCATTATCGTCACCCGCTGTTATGCTGTACTCAATACGACCGTTATCTCCTGAAAAATACGGGAAAACCAAATAAAAGACGACCCGGCCCAAGACGGTGTGGTGTCTTCGAACGGGGTATTGGGGTTTAGACCCGTTCGCTCGCTCCTTCCGACAACGCTACTATGAGGAAGATTATTTATGGCGGAGGATGCTGGCGGCCGACTTGCCCTTTACCCGATGATGCACTGCTCTGGGATTCCGGGAGATAGTGGTGGTCCCCCAGGTGCTGGGCAGGGACTCTTTCGGGGAAAATGGAGGAACAGCAGCGGTCCATTGGCGGCGCCGCCGCGACTTTCTTCAATCTTCACACTGCGCCGCCGCAAGCCGCCCGATTTCACGATTGGGCATTATGCGCAATTATTCAAACATTTTTCGATTCGAATATTGAAAACTGCGGTAAAGGTGTGATGAACTGCTCAACCCGGACCGTCTTGATTTTCCTGTTCTGGACTATTTCTGGGTCAATAGGTGAGAATGGGTGTGCGTCGATGTGATTGCTGATCAATGGATGATTGCATCATTTCTGGGATTCTGGATTGCTTCATTATTTCAGGTGGTTATGCGAATTTTTCGGTGAAGCAAATAAATGGATTTTGTGGGTGAGCGGCAGAACATTATTCTATGCAAATTATTGGTAATTATATAATGTAAAAAAGACTTTCAAAGGTTTTCTAGGGTCAAACAACTTTCCAAAAAAATTTAAAGATATGCTAGTAGCAGGCATTGAGGTAAAATATTATTTTTTTCCGTTTTTCGATAAACTTGGATCTTAATTTAAGTTTACCGACTGCACACCCTACTTTCCAGATTGTCCGCAAATGTCTAGGAAAACGGAATTTACTCTATAGGTTTTGATGATCAGTTTTGTAGTATCAAAATAATCTTTCAAAATCTTATCGTTTTACTTCCTTGAGTTAGAAAAACGTATATTTTTTAGAGGACTATGAGACTTTAGACTTCACCAGTATTAGGTATTAATTTCAACTCGATATCTCTAGCCGTTCTTAACGAAAGGGATCATGACTGATTGATTGACAGACAAACGGACAAAAAATTGTATTCCTTAAGGATTCCGTTTTGCTTTATTTGTAGCTGATAATATGTAAGTAATTTAATTATTTTGTAACTATAAAAGTACTTGCAATGCCTAATTTCGGACGCCGCCTAAATCTGAAAATAATTTGACTTTTAGCGGCTTTGAGGACATACATAGAATATAAATTTACTGAAATATTGTAGTCGAAACTTAAAGCAAAAACCTTAGTGCTACAAAGTCAGTAAGAGTTATTTTTTATATAAAATAAATTTGGCTAAGCCACTGGGAAAAGAGAACTCCGAAAGGGTTGAACTTAAGTTGTCTTTACTAAGTATTTATTTTATACCAATCAATCAGTTAGGCGGTATTGAGCTTAAGGGAAATTTTATTTGTATTTAAATTTTCGTAAACACATCTTTAATGCATGGAATAAAAATGTCAGTTAAATTATTACCTGGCTTTTCTCTGATATATTTTTTCATACTGTGGGAATTTAAAGTAAATTAAATTAAATTTGCACCGATACGAACACTGGTGGATGCTAAATATTTCCTACTGGAAAAAAGCCTGTTAACTTGAGAGCATAACTGTGTAGGTATGGAAAAGGTATCAATGGTATGAGCACAGATTGCCGGAATAACTCTCCAACTCTGTGGAAAAATTCTGAAAATTGTTCTGTTCGGCCAGCATCCGTGGCAAGTTATGTTTGAGCGTTGTTAAGGAAATCGCGGAAGTATTTCGAACTCACCTGAATCGATATCGGTGGCGCTCACGGTGACCACTGGCGTTCCGATTGAAACATTTTCGAAAATCTCATTCGAGTAGCTCATGGGATCAAAAACGGGCGCATTGTCATTCAGGTCGAGTACGTTGCAGTAAACGGTGAGCGTCGACGAGAGACTCGGATGACCATTGTCCTGCGCCTGCACCACCAGAATGTAATGCTGCACCTGTAATTAAAATAAAACGTTTAATGTTAATTGTTACTGCATCCGAGATGACGTTTTTGACGACGATTAATTCCTTAGGTAAATGGTACCCAATTAAGAGTACACCGGCCGCCGCAAAAAACATTTTTGTGGCTTCATTTCGACTGAATCAACATTCCGGCGGAAAGATTCGGACCAGTAAAAGCGGACACACTTGAGATGGGCTCCGTGGTACCGGTTCAAGAAATATTTCTCCGTTTGCTCTTATTTTTAATCTTGTTTTATTGTTCGGCTCCTTCCCCGTTGAGGAAGTTCGTAATCGGAGGCATCTTTACAATTTTCTTTTTGCATTTAACTCTGATTCTGGCGATGTTCGGTTTTGTTCCGCGACAATGTCTATTTCAGAAGTAATTAATTTTTGGGTGTTCAGGAGCAGCTTTAAGGAAGCTACGTGATTCATAAGAAAAAGAAAGTACACGTACTACTCAGTGGAAAATGAAATGTTCTTGTTCCGACTTTTTTTACTGGCTTTTATACATTTAAATAATGAGTCCAAAAAAAGGGACTGGATTTATTTCAAAAGGATCTGTTTCAAAATGCAAAACTGCATCGTCAGCATAAATACTGCTTGCTATCTACTCACAAACAAAGTCAAGTAGTGTAGGGACCTTTTCTTATTTTGAATTCAATTTTTCTCGAAATTACTTTTGTAGGCATTTTGAAAATTTTCAAGATTTATAAGAAAAACTAAAAACCATCCTTTTTACTCATTAAAAAATATCTAGTTCAAATTGAGGGTCTATGAAAGCATGCATTCGATATCAGATATCAGATTTATCGCTTTGTAAAATTTGGTGATGCACATTACAATTTTAGTACGGAATCCTTAAAATTATGTGTATGCACTATTTCAAAAAACTTCATAATTTGAATTATTGATCTTTTTCATATTAATCTGGTCTTTGCTTTAAAGAGGAATTTTAAAGAATGGCTAGATTTTCGTAACTTTAAGTGCGACGATAATTTCGAAAAAGTGCTCAGAACTAAAATTCGTCCGTCCCTTAACATCATAAACTATTTAATTTACAAGAAATTTAAATTTTCTTCAAACGAAGCGCGTTCCTTAAAAATCATAATGAAGATGAGTTTTCGCACCATGAGTGACATGAGTCATCTGGGTGTGTCTCCAGCTGCTATTAATCTTGTGGGATTAAACCCCGGATGGAGTACACCGCAATATTTCTTCTTGTTCGCATGCTGATTGTATTCCCCGGAGTTTCGATAAACTTGTAAGAATCAACCGTCTCGTCGCGTCGGAGAGGAAATTGGGGATTTGCATAATTTTTTCAGAATATTTATGGCGGTGCCCACGATATGCCGCGAACTCAGTCAGACGTCAATTAGATCGAAGAAAGATACAGAGTTCTAAATTGACTTGATTGCGCCTTAATTGAACCTCGCCGATTCTACAAATTGCTTTTCTGTATCCTGTCGACTCAAGACGACCTCAATGACGCACAGTGACGTCCAGCAGATGCAGGAGCCCTTGGAAGGGAATTTATCAATTTTAAGGGATTTGCTATTGATCATTAAAAACAAACAAGAATTTGAAGGCTGCCGCGGGGCGGAGATTTCCATGTTTTAATAGCGCGTTGTGAGGGATGGGTACTTTAATTGCTGAATGTAATCTAGAAAAGGTCAGTGTTGGCTGAATTGCGAAGAAAATGATCGGCGTGTTTCCCTTGGGACGTGCAAGTACTTTTCATTCTGTGGCATCTTGTCAGTGAAAAGGGAACATTGATTTTAATTTGAAGACTGAGAGGTTTAGAAGTGTTTTGTCAACTTTTTAGTATATTCAACACTTATTTGGAAAAATGAAGTACTTTGAAAAATGATTTTGATTCTTTCGGCACAAGTTAAACGAAATTTTAATTGAAAAAAAGGTTTGAAAGATGCACTTCTTATATTTAATTTGCTGAAACATTTTGGTAATATACTAATTGTATAATACTTCTTAATTTCTCAAATATAATTGGTAATTGGATTTAACTATGTTACTTTAAATTGAACTCTTGCTCATTTTTTATATTTTTTTTTTTGTAAGTAAAACAAACCATTCCAAGCGCCGTAGTTGTTTCTTTACCAATAAAATTTAAAGAAATATCGTTGGCTCTTTCAGATCAAAGTCAGGGGATTTATTAAGATAATCCATTTTACGAAAATTACTTTTGAATATTATTTCTTTTGACTGACGTAATTTCCTTAATTTTGAGCCATTTTTTATGAGACTCACCAAAACAATACTTAAGATATTATACCAAAGTAAAATTCAAAAATTCAAATATATGTTTAGGTTTTACCTTTGTAAAAAATATCTTTAAAACTAAACGTATTTTCCAAAATTTTTATGATAAGTATTGTATATTAATTTTACATTCTTTATAGACAACCAAAGATACAGATAATTGCAAAAGGCTTAGAAAAATAGATATGTATATCTTCCTCAAAATGTTCGAGACGTGATAAATTGGTATTATAAAGGCGGGGCTTAATCCGATTGATAAGTGATTAATAATATTTGCATTAAAAATAACGACCTAAGTTTTGATGAATCGTTAATCGTACTTAAAGTAGTAAAGATTATTATGATAATTAAAAGCAGCTCTTTACCTCTTCATAATCCAAACGTGCAGTTAACGTGAACACTCCCGTCTGAGGGTTGAGGCTGAAGACGTCGTTGGCCCAGTCGGAAATGACGGTGTAAGACACCATGGCGTTGGTGCCCAGGTCTGGATCCGTGGCCGCGATTACGCCGACCTGGAAGCCTCGCGGCGCGTTCTCAGGGATGTCAAAGGAGTAGACTGGCTCCGAGAAGGTCGGCGGATTGTCGTTAGTGTCAGTCACCTGGAAAACAAAAGAATCGTCGTCCTTGGTCAATTGTAATTCAGAGCGTGCACTCCTGCAACTAAGTTAAAGGCGATAATTTGCGTTAACATTGTCGGGGACGTGTTTATGATAATCGCGGCACATAAGGGGACCCCAAAAACGACGTCCCGTTCCCGTCAATTTTTGTGACAACATTGTCATATTTACACGTCGCAGCTGTACGGAGAAAAAGTCGCCGCTGAAAAGTTATTCCTTTTCCTAAAAATTAAGGGCTGCGGCGATATGATAAAAATGATAAAATCCAAATTCTTTTATAACTTTCGGAACAATCGCAGAGGACCCCAAATCCCCTAAATCATCATCCGTCCGGAGCCGTCGCGGCCCCACGGCGAATCGCGGCCCCATCAGCGCCATCGGTCCATCGCGGGCTAGCCGTCCGCCGCGTATCTCGTCATCGCCACCGAAAGATATTGAAATGTTGCATTATGAATGCTGGGGCCGCGCGGCCCTTCCTGCCATTTGACCATCACTCGCCCGTTCTTGTCGTGGGGCCCCGCCCGGCCCGCGGAGTCGCCGGGGAGCGCGAGCGATGTATGAAATCAACATCAAATGCCATTCCTCAAATTCCAATTGATATCTCATTTGAAGGTATTTGGCTCCTTTCATATTTTACCGCCGGCCCCATCCGTGTCCGCTGGACCCGTGGGCTCGAGGAAGCGGTCGTGGGGCCGGGGCTCCGCCACGCCAGCGGGGCCCTCTTACAACTGTCGAAACGGTGATTTTCGAGGTGGTGCAGAAGAACAAGTCTGATAAGTCCTGGAGGAGGCTGGGGGGCTTGGTGAGGTGGGGCCCAAGAAAAATTTTTCGACAAATGCTCGGCCAAAAATCGGCTTCTGTTTTTGTGCCAATGTCCTCGAGGAGTTGCTGGGATTCATCTTGACTGCAAATTAGGCGCAGCGAAAAGAACGACCGTAAGACGCTCGGAAGACGATTGATCGTCGCGGAGATATCCGCGCCGCCGGCTCAACATGTGACTGGGGCGGGGGTCTAAGAAATCGATTACTTCGCCGATCGCACTAGATAACAAATTGCTCCGCTTGGGGCCATTTACGCGGCGAAGTGGATCAGTTTGGAGATCTTCGCTTAGCGACAAAATTTACGCAATGCTTTTTCTTGTAAACATTTTGTTTCCGGTTGATGCAGTTTTGGTAGACAAAAAGAAAATTTAGAAAATTTAGAAATGGAGAAACTATTACTTTTCTATCAGAAAAGAAATTTTAAAAAAATTCTTTAATGTTTAAAAATTTGTTTGAAATCCATAAACCACCTTTCGGGCTCTAGCGAAGTTGCGAACAAAATTAAAACGACAAACTTGTCTCCTTTATAGTTTATGTTTTTCCGAATATTGAAAATTAATTTAGATTAATTTGATTTTGTTTTTTGCAGATTACGAAACCCGTGCTTTACATAAATCATCTGTGACTACAAGGAAATGCTGCAAATTTTACAGCATAAACAAACTAATCGGTAAGTCAAAAACAATAAGCCTATAAATTGTTGCGAACGACATGTTGCATGTCGTTAATAACATAATTTTGTATATTACATTAGTGCATGTTAGATTGATTTATTATCAACTGGAACCAAATGATCAACTACAGCGACATGCATTTACAAAACAATTGTTTTCTACGCTACATCTAACCTGATGGATTACTGTTGCCTTACGAAGATTTTAAAACTTGTTCCATCTGTTCTTAAGATTGAAAAAGTGACCTATCTAAAAAGCGAAAGATTAATTTTACGTAAAGTTATTCCCGGAGTTCTGTTCATCGTTTTACAGCGAAGAATGCTCCATAAATAGAATTTAGATCCAAGCCATGAGGACATGATAATAATTTATTAAATTATTCGATAGTAAATTCTTTAAAGTAGGTACCTGTAGTATTGCGTCGATTGCCGTTTACATGCTTCGACCATTTATATTGTTCCAAGTGTTGTAATTCCATATTTGCTCATGCAGGCGCATTTTTGTACGAACATATTTTCATAATTTTGTATCTTCGGCAAATATAACAAGGCATAACTGAAATATTTGCGACAAAATTAGTCGACATGAAAAGACTCCGATAGTAGTTGGTCAAAATAGCTCTTTCCCCTCGCCCAAGCCCACCGAAACGTCGCGAATCAGCGCATTTCTGACTTAATTGCCGCTAAATATGTTTGGACACAGCTGTTGTATAACTCGACACTTGTAACATTTGTCGAGTCAATATGTCATGCACCCGCGGATTCCCGATCCCGGCGCGATGCTGGACGGGAACGTAAAAATTGAAGCGTCCAAATTGGCTCCTCCATCCAATAATTCATGAGCCATCCATAAAAATAAACGGCGACAAGCCTTACAAATGCTGCTGACCGGCTCCCGGAGAACATGTCCATAGGCCGGGACTCGCAACTCGGAAGCGGCTAACTTTATGTCACTGGTGCGCAATTTCATTTTATTTTGCTTAAGAAAAATCCCAGCGTCTTCGCGTTTATTTAATCTTCATAAAAGTCGGTGGAGGAAGGAAAAAAATGCATTTAGGCCCAGTCCATATTTATCAAACTTTATCGCTTCGCTGAATCGGAGAGAGCCGGCCGCGAGGAATGCCAGGGAGAAAAATCTGGCGAGGTAGCGAGGCATCAAATTACAACAGAAAATGGTGAAAACGTTTGGTAATTTCTGAGCGCGCACTAATGACGGTAGATTCCTTGGCCCTTTCAGATGTTCTCCCTGGCGCGGCACAGAGATAAATTTTTTGGGTAAAGACAGACTAAAAATGCAAATCAGGGTAAATATGGCCGATCCACACATGCGCAGATACTTACTTGGACAGTAACGGTAGTCTCGGTGTGTTGTACACCGTCGGTGACACGTATCAGGAGCTGATAAACATCTTTCGATTCACGGTCCAGGGCGTCTTTAAGACGCAGAGCCCCGGTGTCGGGCTCGAGAAGAAATTTGCCGTCGTCACCTTCGATCATCGTGTACGTCAGCGTTCCCAAGGTGTCAGGATCTGTGGCACGAATCGTCGCCACCGTGTGTCCTGCGCCAAGGTCCTCGTTGACGCTGTACACGAGCGGGGTGTCGCGGAACACCGGAGGGCTGTCATTTTTGTCCATCACTTTTACTTTGACCTGGAAAGAGAAGAAAGGTCCGATTCAGTATTGCATAATTTTGGAAAACTTAAAACTACGTGAACGATTGGAATTTCCTCTGCACTCTTCATTTTTTAAATCAATCTACCTTTTTCGGCCATAAAACGGTGACACATATCTCAGGCATTACGACAGAGCATGATTTTGAATTTTTTGGATGAATTCCATTACAAAAAATATAAGTTATAAATACTAATAGTATCATGAAAATACTACACAAAATAATAACCATTATGAACTGTTTAGATCTTTTGATCCAAGTTCTTGCACAGTACGTTAGACTTTATTTAATTTTATTTAACTTCGATTTTTTGCATTTGGCAACGCATTCATTTAACGATTCATTTTTATTTACCTATATAGATTGATAATTGCAAATTACATATATTTTAGGAATAGAAAACTGCTGCTTGAAATAGCGAAAATTCAGATAAAATGTATTTATGTTAACTAAGAAAAAGACGCTTTGAAAACGATATCTGAAATAACTAATAAAGTAGATAATATTCCATAAATGTAGTATCGGTTAATAAATTAAAACTAAGAAGTTATTACAACCAGTTTGCATCAAGTTAATTTTCTTAAAATAAATTTTAGACTGTTTACTCCTAACGTTCAGTTAAGATGATAAATGCTGATTTCCTGGAGCACGCTTTGCATATTATTGGATTCAGTCCAACCCCTAAACAACTTTCACGTGTTAGTCGAAGTGACCTGTCAATATAATCCCATTTCCGGTTTATTCCGATTATTACAATAAAAGTAATGTTTATCAAATCTCGTTCTCCTACGAAAATTCCATTGGTGGTGGTGATTACCTGGCCGACATAATGGCACCTGGCGCCGATTGAGCAGAGCTAAGTTTGCAATAATCGATCTCCTTGAGCGAGAGTTTATCTCACAAAGAGGCTAGTCCGTAAAATAAACAATTTTGCAAACAGTCCATAAAAGTTGTCGTTTAATAGCAATGCGAGGACGTGTCCGCCTGTTTCACGGTGTGAAATTGCAGAGACGGCAGCATAAAATATTCGTTTTATTGGCTCTTCTCACTTGGAGCGCGTATTTCACATGTTTTATCACGAAAATTAGCAGTGACACGCTGAATTATGAAAGTTTTGCTATCACTCCATAAATTCGCTCTTGTAATTGGCTGGACAGGGTTGGCTCTAAAAAGGTCCCATAAGTCCCACGGATCGGGCAAAAATCTCGCGGACGTGATATTAATTTGTTCAATTTGTCTTTTGCCGGATCGGAGCGGACTTCGGCGATAGTGTTTTCTGGCCTCGACCACACTATCTCTACTTAAGCATCGTTCGCAAGGAAATATCAGGTGCTGAGTCCGCTACTGGACAGTAGTGCTGCACGAAATGGCATAATTCGAATATTATTTAATGGTAAGTGCTGCAAAAAGACGGTACTCGCTGAAAGAAGGCCACGCCGATGTCGACGGAGCGGTGCGCAGTCGCCGCCGTTGATATACAGATCCGCGATCGCAATAATTTAATTAATCGACATACGAGCCGTCATTAAACATTCGCCTCAATTAATAAAACATCGCCGGTCGGCGTGCAGCTATAGTGCACCATACACGTGTCGAGGCTGATTTTACAGCGGCATTAAAACTGTGTTAATATGACTGACAGCCAGGTGTTTGATCGATCTCTCGCGGCTTGCACAGGTAGAGGCGTTGAACATGTCGTTGAACTGAGCAAAACATTGCTTTTTACATAAAATTGAAGAAACATAATTGAATTAAAGATAGAAACACCCCCAAGTTACTTTATGTCTAATTAAATGTTCACTTATTTGAAGGTTAGGTATGTTACTCAGTATTTTACATCTTAAGCCTGTGCGAGATTTTGAAATTTATTTAATGTTTAGCAATGTAATTGGGTATGTTTAATTCCCCATAGTCGATGTTATAGCCAACTTTAAAAATGTTTTTGAACATTTAAGTTAAAATCATTTCGAACATAAATTTATTAATACATCTTATAAGCATGTTTTTAACATTTTCTTTCGCAACATGTAACATACCACGAGATGTGCTAAATAATTACTAGCAAGCAATTTGTAATAAAATTTACCTTAATTCATTTAGGTTTTACTATTTAATATTTATTCTTTTCAAAAACTTTGTTTATCATATTTTGACTAGAAATATCTTACAGACATTTTAGACATTTGTAATATCTTGAAGTCAAAATCTGTACCGCATTTCATCGATCTTCAAAATAATAACAATAATTAGTATTTAATTTTTCTTTGAAAAACTGTAATTTTTGTTTTAACTTATTAGTTAGTGTGAATTAATTTTGTATAATCAGAGATACTTAGTAGCAAATTCCGATTTCCTGCTTTCTACAAATATTTAAGGCCAGATCGTCGAAGCAGTTGACTTAAAGTACGAGTGGACTTGTGTTAGCTATCCAACTGGCTTAGAAAGTATCTTCGTTTGCAAATGGAGGATATGAAAACATTTCCATTATCTGAAATTAGCAGACATTCTGACAAACGTGTTAATACTCATTTTCCGACGTTTTTCAGTTGTATTCCGCTGCAAATAGGCTAAATTAAAGACTTGTTTTATCTCATCCATCCACTTAAAGTCCGTAGATGCTCTGGCATTCTTCGCGATTTAGTAGCCATAAAACGCCTTAGCATCCACGGACTAGTCGTCAATGTGCAACGAAAGCGATAGAACGATGCCATTTGCGTTTGAGAGGAATTCATTTTACTTTATTTTTTCTGCAAATCGCAACATAAATTTCAAGTGTGTCCCGTCTTTGCCCGAGAAAGCGCCTATAAAACGCGGTGTTTGCGAGGAAATATTAAAAATTGTGCACACAATGTATGGAAGCTTCTGAACGCCCTCCTGTCGCGATATCGCGGGTTCGATCTCTATCTCCATATTTACCCCCCGCGAAAATATTGACCTGTGACAGAAACATTGTCGGGCAGCATCACTGGACCCGCTGCGGCAGGGGAGAAAAATCATCTACGGCATCGTCCGCTCCGACACCCTCCGTGCAGGAAATTCCGTCGAACGAGGCTCGCGGTGGGCGGACACGGCATGTCACTTCTTTTCCCCGCTGAGCTTTGGTAATTTCTTAAAATTTCTCATTTTATTCAATTTCTGGTTCTGATCATTTGCGATCCGTCCGTCGCGGGGCCCCCGCTCGCAGCCGGCGCCCCTCGCTGGGCGCTCCGCTGACGGCGAGGGCCCCAGCGCTAAGTGGTAGAACGCAAATAGTATTTTAATGATAAACGCTTTACGCGGCCCAACTCGGTTTCTTTCAATAAAGTAACTCCGCGCGCAGGTATGCCTCGCGTATTTATCTTAAAATCCATCACTCATCTCGTGCCTGAACTTGAGATGCATCTTAAGGTGCAGGGCCCGCTGACCGGCCGGCCACCGCTTACCGCGGCTGCGCTCTTTCCGCTCTCCCGCGACCGGTCCCTGTCTGTCCGAGGGCAGATTTTAAAATTAATGCCGAACTGAAAACTGGGAATGGACTCATCGCCCGAGACCCATAGAAAATTTTTGCGCGCAAATTCGTCGGCCGCACCAGCGGACAGCAGCGGCGAGGTATGCCGCGAATATTCGCGGAGTTATTAATCATCTCTGGGCGCATAATCGATTACACAGTGTTGTGACAGTTCCCGACAGGAAAGCCGTTAAGCCGGCCTGGAGTGGGAAGGGTCCCACTGCCCATCTCGCGAGCCAGTTCCGCTCAATTAATGATAATTTTAGATAAATGGACCGCGTTTCGTTCATAATTAAAGACTCCGCTCCCGGCTTAAAATTACTTACTTCTTATACTATCGTAGCGAATAACATAAATGCATTTCGTAGTTTTGACCCATTTTACATACCTCTAGTCGTCTTGTTCCTTGATAGTAGTTATGATAACTACATCTTAATGTTTTCATGAAAATAAATCCACACCTTAAATTTTTTAAATATTTTACTTAGAAAAGATATTAGGAGTTGTTCGTACCCGGGATTTTTTTCACTTCGAACTTTGAACAAAACGATTAAGTCCATTTCAAAACATTTGAACTGATTGGGCTCGAATTTAAATTTTTCATAATTAACCTAGCAGAATTTTATATATATATATTGCTATTTTGAAAAAAACTGTTAAAAAATAGCAACAGTGTTATCGTTACTTCGAATTCAGAGGTAAGCTATTATTTAACTCTTCTTTAAAATCAAGCAATTAAAAGAATTTTAACTTTCTTGAAGTTGCATGGTATTTGGCAATATTTATTAAGGATATGAACTTTGATTTCCTCTAAACTTTGTCATAAGAATAGCTTAAATTGGTTAAATGTTCATATTCACTCAAAATATTAAAATTTTGCATTACGTTTTGTGTGCTTGTTGAATTATTAAAGTTTTATGTTGTTACTATGTAGGTATTTATGGGAATACCTCAAAACAGGTTGAAGAAGCAAAAAAATTAACATTTAAATTGATGTCTAAACGGAATGTCGTAATGCGCATTCCCACATCCGTTGTTCCTAATCACAGTCGAAATTAACGTCAAAATGAATTTGTACGACTTCATTACAAGCAGTGAATTTTCGCTGAACTGCGAGGGCATCCAAATCACGTTTGATGGGCACTGGTGAAACCTAGCAATTAAACAGAGCCGCAAATGATGCCGGATGGACCAGTCTGGGCCAGCATCATCCAGAAGGAGCACTTTCCAAATTTTGCATTTTGAGCACGCACGTCCCAGCATCCAGCCTACTTTGATTAATATGTTCTGAGGTGTTTACAGAAAATCGCATTTTAAACAGATTTGAAACAAAAAGCGCGGCGATGCTGGTGCGCTCAGAGGATGGAAAGTGGGCGCGGGGCTAAGTTCGAGCACATCCCCGGTGTATGGACGAAAATTATAATTTACGTCAAAATCAAACGAGAATGCCAATCTGGAAATGAAATTACGGAAAGGGTAGAATCGGCCAGAAACAGGCCCCTTTTACTTGTCCGCAATAATAAAGAAATGAAATGGGAGCGAGCGATGAGAAATCGAGAAGATCCCATAGGATGAAAAATTACTGTGCTTGTGTCAATGATCTCCCGGTAATATGAACAACAATCATAAAAACGCAAAAACGATCAAGGAAAATGTTAAATAAAAATCTTTCGCTTTAGGGGATTCTTTGGTCGACGATGGTACGCAAGACGACCGACGTCGTCTCTCTCCATCCTCCGCGGTTTCATCTCGCGAGGATGCTGCGGACGACGCGAGATGAGACTACTCCTCGTCTTCCGTCCGCCTTTAATGATATGATGACTTAAGACATTCCCTCGTCAGTGCGGTTGCACGAGTCGGCGAATATGACTAAGCCACGTCACAATTGCATTTATCGTATGTTTATTGACTATTAAATTCGGCAGCACATTATCCGACTGACCGGGCGAGTCGATGATTATGGCAAGTCCAATTGGAAAATTCGAGAATGCCGGACAGTCCACGGGTACGTTGCATGACAATGACTTCAGGAATTATTCTAAGAAGCGATTATCTGAAAATGTTCATGCACATACTTCATATTTTTTAGTAGTATTTTGGTTGTCTGATTGGTTGGATAGCTGTCGTTTTAAACGAACCTCCATTTACACGTCATTCGCATTTCACTCTAAAAAGGACAGGTTGGACAATTGCTAAAATTGCACTAATATTTTTAATTAGAACTTCAAACCTAAAAACAAAAATTTCTCAAGAAAGATTTTGTAAAGAGGCTACTAAAAAGAAAAAGTAAGGAGATTTTTAGATAATTACATTACTTCAATTTTAAACAAATAATAAATATTATTGAATATTTGTTATTATCCTTTCAAAATACTTTTTTAACACATCGAGTTTTCCTGAAATAATAATCGGAGAGTGATATCTTTCGAAAACTGAAAATATCCTCTTCAAGATATTTCTTCATGATTCTTTCTATGATTTTTGATTTAAAAAAATTTTTTTGATGAGTAGCGAAATGGGCAAGCAAATTTGGAATTGTCTTATACATAGTGCGTCCTTTGAAAAATATTTTCATTCATTTTGAATTTAAGTATTTTGAAAACTAAGCTCATTGAATTTGTTCTTTTTTAAGATTTTATTTATTGTTTCTTAAATTTTGGTGTCATGATTCCTGTAGAGAAAAATAAAGTACATACAATGAATAATTTGCTAGTTGTATGTAGCGGTCTAAAAATATTGTTGCATTTATTCATCTGAAATTAGTTTGAGAAGCAAAACACTAGAAAAACTCAAAATGTATATGAATATAAAATATCAATTTTTAAAAGAACTTAAAAATATAAATTTCAACATAAAGTGAGTCGGATTTGATACATTGAGTCTTTTGCGGCAAGACTATTCTAAAAACTTCCAAAAGGCGCAGGTACTTGCCGGGATAATGAAATGCTGCAACATTAATCACCGGATAATTTCCCGAGGAACCCGGACTTGTTATGAAACAATTTAAGAATAGCCCGGACGTTCGGATCGAAATGAATGACCCGTCCGAGGAGCTCTGGAACCCCGCGACCGTCTGCGGGACGGGGCACCCAATCAAGAGCGATCTCCTGCAATAAAATTAAACAATGAAAAATGTTGCGTGATCACATCTGACATGACACAAATATCGAGTGCGATCCCCAGTTGGACCGCGAAGGCACCCGGACCCGGTTAATGGACGACCGGAGTCCAGGAAGATGAGTGAGAGGAGGGAACCGAAGGAGCCGCCGAACAAAAAGACAGCTTCGATCCCGAAAGAAAAAGAAATGGGAGAAATAAGCAGAGATAAAAAATTCACGATATAAAAGGGCGATCACGATCAAAATCGATCGATTTGAAAATTGAACCCTATGGGGGTCAAGAAATTTGTGTGGAGTGCGCGATGTCTTCGTCTCCGCAGCAGCCCTGGTCCGGCTGAGGTAGCTATGGCAGCGGTGCTCCGCGAATCCCGCGATAAATGTAAACATTTATCATGAGCCAAGGAGATGAGTAAATCAAAATTGCATCGGGGTATGCAAACGTGCGATCGTTCGTGCGCAATTCAACTGATTAATTGCGTATTTAAATTAAACTGGGCAAATAATTGTCCTCCCTGGCCGAGCACCCACCACCCCGGGGGAAAAAATTGGCCTGTGTGATCGAAAATTGCTGTTTGATTTTTCCGCTTTTAACAAGTTTTCGGCGTCTTTCCCACCAAATAAACCTCGACTGATTTGAAAGGGCCTCACATAAATTCCCCAACTAATTGGGGGCTTGATAGGATTTTTCGATTTTACAGTAAAAATTGCGCGAATTCGGAGGGCAATTCGAGAAATTTATCATGAAAATTGGAACTTTAATTGGGAAAGTAAGCTTACTTTTATAAATTAAATTTATAATATCCCATAATTTTTGAACTTAATAAGCTACTCATTGACTCTGCGGACAAATTGAAGCACTGGGATTGATAAATTTTGCAGATATTTTTGAGCTTGCCTAAAAATAGCGAAATTTAAGCATGAATAATACGCTGATAAAATATAAATCTTGCGCGGTAACTTTATTATACTAAAACCCATAAATTAATGCTCAAATTTAATAGTCCTATTATAGTTTTTGTAATTTTGCTTGCCCGTTGACTCAGTTAGTGTATGGCTCTTATGCATACATATATAATATTGATTTTTAATTTCAAAGAAATAATTTTTAATATTGAATTATTAAAATATAAATGCGTTCCAGAAATGTATTTTCCCGCTTTTAATTTTAATTCATTAGAAATAGTTTACAGACAATAAGACGCCAAAACTATGAAAATTAATGTACTTTAAGTTAATTGCGCAGGGTATTTTATTTAATCTTTAGCGCTTGAATAAGTTAATGGGATTAGATAAATATTCAAATTCTTTTTTATTACAGGGTACATTTTATTGCCACTTTTAATTTGATTGCCACAAAGAAAAGTTTACTGCCCATATAAATTTTTAACTGCCCAGATATTTAAAAAGCCGCTAATTGCTTCCTAAATTACTTTTATAGATCAAATCTTTCTTCGTTTAATTTTAATTATAATTTTAGAAAGTGATCATTTTAAAAGATTTGAAAAATGGTGGTTATCAGTCAACAAGTTTCAATCATTTCTGTTTCTAATTTATTTTCCTAACATTATTATCGCAAAGTTTCCTTATATTCGTAAAATCGATTCGTTTTAGCAATGTAATAAATTATATAATAGTTATCAGCAAAATATTTTTAAATACTACATACGTTTTTTTTCTTGCAATTAATATTCTGGACTATTTAAAATTGATTATCGATATCTGGAAAATCACAATTCGATCCTCGTATCGAAATCTTTACCTGGGGTGACCAGTGAAGCGTCGAATTCAGAAGAGTTTCTGGTTAAACACCTATTATCGGCTATTACCACGATTCCGCGAGAGATTTTTCAAACTGAGGCAAATTACTCGACGACGAGCCTCGCCGCGCGGCCGGTAGTTGAAAATGAATGGTCTCGGTGATCGATAATCTAATTGCACAGAGAAATGGGGAAAAAGGTGTTGCGGAATATTCACACAAGGTGATTTATAGCGAGTCGGCCGGGTCCGCTTTGCGCCAAAGATCGGCCGCAATCAAACACTTTCTACGGTGAAATTTTCACATGATTCAATAAACGGTGCGGCTACCGCGCTGCTCCTCGCGGGATGCTGCTGCGGGCAGCGCGCGCAGGTATCCGCGCAAAGGTGCAATCAGGAGGAGGAAAGGTGGCTAAAATTATTAATCATACGTGTAATCCGTGATCAAGCGACGCTGCCGGAGACCTCCGGTGCGAGGTGATCGCCGCGCCGCGTACGAACAGATCTATGGGACAAATGTTATCGGCGTTTTTACGTGTCCGTCGCGGTCACTTCTGCACCTTCGGACCCCATCACCGGGGCTGGCATCTCGGGCTCCGGAGGGGCCACAAATTACTATTTTGTGAGCGCTCCTCCGCGTTGGGGCCCATGTGCCCGGGACTCATACGACATCGGAAAGCTTGAACGTGTGATCACGATCCGCCGGGTGAGCGGCAGGCGATCCCGGCGGCGATAGCACCCGATCGGGGGCTTTTTGGCGGCTGCAGCCGTCGACGCTGGCCGCTTGAAGTCGGCTGCGAGGGTGATGAAACGGCGCGGTTTGATTGATATCCCCCCGGCCGCCGATCCGGGAACTGGGTGCCTTATGGCAGACGTAATAACTTTAATTGCACATTTCGGTCAGCGGCCTTAATTGGAATTCTGACAAAACCCGAAAGGGATAAATTGGACATTTGACGGGCTGAATTGAGTTGGTTTTCGAAACGAGCACGCTCGAGACGGCCAGTTATCGTCCATCGGGACGTAGAAGAGGATAGAACTGAAATGAATTACCTGCCCCCACGTTTATGTACTGGCTTGCGACACTTCGAAATATTGCACTTCACTTAGGTGAAATAAAATTAAATAACAAATTTATTTATGCGCATTACAGAAAACCATCGACCAAGTTTGTTGAAATAAATATAATACAAATTAACCATTCTTGACACATTCGGATTTTTATTTAATGATACCCTTTTATTCGAATAGTTAGGAAAGCTTATAATACACAGGTTTTCATGAATGCGAGTAGGTGCTGAACAGACTAATCATGAAGAATAATTTTAGCTGCTTCATTTCGGTCAATAATTCTTTGTAGTGTATCTCGGATCGATGTATGCTCTCGGTCGCATTAGTGACTTATAAATACTTAAATATCATCATCTATAATTTGAAAATTATTTTTCATAAAGCTTGCCATAATTGATCGCAGGGCACAAATAGTAAAATTATTTGTCCTAATACACACATTTTTAAAAATAATGTATTAAACAATGTTGTTTTTTTTTTTTTTGATAAAATTCTCTAAGATTTAGCAATCACAAATTTTTGTTCTGAAGAGCAAAGAATACTTTCCTTGATTTCCCCGGTACTTCGTAATTTATTTAACAATGATCTTACTACTCGAAAATCTCATTATCCTAGTTTTTATTGTTGATACTATGCTCTGAGAGGCACTATACTATTTGATGGTTCGTACAACAACAAAGTATTCGAATGTTAGTATAACATAAAAAATATAATATATGTATGTAATAAAATTGGTAGAAATGGCCTTTTCTGTGAAGTAGATGAATATCTTCAAAGAAATTAGAAAAAAACAAAAAATATCTAGATACGCCATAAAAACATTTTCGTATATTGCAGAGGTATACGTTTTAATTTATTCAGATCATTGGTGAGACTTTTAACATCTAATAAAATTTTAAGATGAAAGTTAATGTTAAAATTTTTATATTTTTTAAGTTTTCAATGAAAAAAATATACATTTTTAAAATGCAGCATTAGATTTGAAATCAATGACCTCAAAAAGATCGCTACCGTTAATGTTTAAATTTGGTTTTTTGAATCTTTTTTGCTTTCAAATCATAATAATTTTAATATTTTAATTCCATTTCAATAAATATAATAATAAATCTTATCAAAAAGACGTTTTATTACACATACATATGTGTTGTGATGTTAAAAACTTCTACCAATAAAATAATTTCTGGGAATTTAACCTTTTTTAATTTTGAGCTTGCTGCTGCAGAACAAAGTGTTCTCAGCGCTGCATTAGAGGAATTTTTGGGTAATTCTTTGAAACTGGAAAAACCTGGCGATAGCCAGCGGGTTAATTAAAGACGCATCGCATCGCGTCGTATCGCCCGATTGATTCCTTTCCCATCAAATTTTATTGCACCCAATGGGCAATGAGTGCAGAGAAAATGCCCCGTGATGGCGATAACCCCGTGAAAGTCGAGGCATAGTCCTCTTAATTTATTTGTCTTTAATTAGACGAATTTGTGTTGATATAAACACACAAGTGCTGCCCTCCGCCGGGCGGCCCCAACAATGGGATCTTTGCCCGGCAGCCGGACCGGCCCCGCTAAAAGCCGTAAATTCCTCTTCGATTTTATGGGACCATTAGAACTGGACGGAAATTAACATTCGGCAGTATTATAAGGCACTAAACCCAAATGCGTGTGCTTAATTGCCTGAGAAATTGACAATTTTCTTAATTTTTGGCCGCTTCGAGCACTGTTTTATGGGCTGATAAGGATTTTTCGGTATTTATGGGTGGAGGCACCTCGGCAATGGCCAGATTCGACATGATTGTTTTTCATGCTCTTTAGGGTATTGATTTAAAAGGCTTCCATACCTGTTGTCCGGAGAGAAATTCTTTTCGGGTAATTTCGTCTTCAGATAAAGATATGACAGGTGGAAGAAAGGCATGGGAATTTAATTTGTAATGCAGCTATGGGGTTTTGAGACGGTTATTAACCTGTAACTTTATTTTAAGACCATATCACAAATAAGGTGCATATCTCAATTATGGTGGTTGATAGTACAACTATTCATGAAAAATGTCGTTTACTTATCATTTTGTTTTTATAGCTTTAGAGGAATTAAACAGCAAAAGGGTGTTTTGTTACACAAACATTATACTTTTTATATTATATGTTTCAAAAGTGTTATTACAAAAAATTATTTATACACAAATAATCTAAGTTTATGATAACGATAAATGAAATGTTATGGTATAAGTCAAATGTTATATGATAATTATCTATTTTTTTATATTTTCTTTGTGAACATTTTTATACTTTATATTTAACCTCAAAAACTTGGACAGTTTCCGACGACTGTCTGGAATTGCTGGAATGGTCCTATCTAATTAGAAAAAATCAACAAAGGTTTTCATCTCTGTTAAAAAAGGCATGGCTAATTACTTTATAGCGAGTATAGTTCCTTAAGATTGAAGAAGGTGGTAAGCGAGCAGGAATGGACTTCAGCCGCCGCCAAGATGACTTTTACGGTTGAACCAACAATAAAAGTGTCAGGTAAAGTACATCTCGCATGAATACGTCAATTTACGGAGTGAGGGGCTCACAGAAGGACTAGGACTCCTCCGCCAGCCGGGCCGTAGAACACCGATGCAAATGAAGACCGGAAAATAATTTCTTCTTAATTTTACAGCGGCCATAAATATGAGTTGGAGGACTATCTTAAAAGCATTAACCGACGACTTGAAAGGAGCCTGAGATTATTTTTGCCGTATGCTCGTTTATTTGCCCAGGCCCTTGTTCTTTGGTCGCCTCCTCCGCGCTCGGTGGCTTTATGCGCCTCCCGCCAGCATAGAGGGGCCTCTATTTGAATTTGCGGAATTTCGCGCTGGTACGAACAACTTGACACTCGACGTCAGCGAAAGGTAAATGAAAAAAGTGTGAACTCCTTTTAACTGCCACGGAAAATGATGAATAGACCCTGGCTGAACACGGCCGGGTACAAATTTGAGTGCGGCCTCAAAAGGAGCGCGCTTCGCGGAGGCCTAGAAATCCATTAACATCCCGTCTGAGTACTTTACTTGCGCGATCCCGCCGCGGGCTCAGTTTTATAATTATCGCTGCGCGGGCAAAAATCGTCGGTTAACGCGGCGAGGGCAGCCTTTATGCTGTTTCTGCGATGCGCGACTCGCCGCGTTGGGGCTCATCGGGGCTCATCGGGGCTCACCGGGACTCCCCAGTACCCGCCAAGGGCCAGACTCTTCAAGGATTATTGATGAAAGGAAAATTGCTCTGTTCGGCACTTGGGGAACCTTTTGAAATCATTCCAAACGCTCGCAAGGAATTGATTTGTTCGATCGGTTAAGTGGAGCCCTTTGTGGTCACTTCAGCCCTTGAAAATCGTGTGAAGATCGGAATTTTCCTTTGAGACCTCAAGAGGGGCACTTCGAGGGCTAAGTGTTGGGAGTGCAGGATGAGTGCCTCTCGTACCTATGAATTACGAGTCTTGTTAACTTTCAATTTTACAAGTTACTTTTATTTATATTATCTTGCGATGGGAAACTTTTATCTTTAATAATGCAGTTTGAAATTACTCTTAAAGTCTACACAGGATATCTATACCTATCTTAATGAAATAACGTGTATCACATACATCCAATTATATACAAACTATTACTAAAGATTTTCATATCTAGAATTAGATACCATGAGTACCAAAATAATGAAGATAATTGATTTTATCAGCAAAATTCCACCAATAAATTATATTTAAATCGCATTTCGTTATAGATATTTGTAATCTTGTTTCTGCTGGATAGTATCTCAAGATGATTTCGATATTCTATTAAGATCTTGTGTATGGTTTTATAGAAATGAAATGATTACCTTTGATTTCGTCAACGGGTTTAAATTAATCTGATTATATGTTTGGCCTCAACATTTTGTAATAACAATTTTCATTAGGTCGTTGTTTAAAGAAATCTAATGTTGATTGTTTATTTATATAGGTACCTACTGAAAGAAAAATGTTAAAATTGTTTTGATTACACTATGATTTATTCGAAGGTTGGTCCAAATTACAGATGCGTGAGTAAAAGCAATAAGTAACCGAGACTTTAGAGAAAAACTTTAATTAATAATTTAAGTGTTATGAAACAGAAGAAAATTTGTTCATCTATCCTTCGATTTACGCGGTGCAAAAGAAATTTAGATATTTTTATTCAGATATATATGTACAAATTTTAATTTTTTATTATCAGATTTTTTTCTGTCCTTAACTTTTAGCTAATAACAACAAAGTAAGTAAGGTTATACTCTATCTTTTGTAATTTGGAATACAATGTTAAACGATCAGTTTTACTTATTGATACATACATCACTGATTTTGCCGTTTCGCCTTTTATTTGCTTATGAATAAATTGCGAATTCATACTGTCGTCGCCTTTCAAAGAGGCTTACGGGCTTAACTTTATCATGATTTGCGGACGTCAGAAGTTTGCATATTAAAGGCATTCCAGCGAAAGATTCAATTCGCCTATTCGAACGGGATAATCGCGCGCGCGTTGGACATGCGTCGCCCTGGACCACAATTGTCCAATCGCAGCGCCGAAGTCAATGCACCCTGGACCCAGCTTTTCCCAAAAGCGGCAGCGCCCAGAGGTCCCCGGCTGTGTGAAAGTTGCCTGGACCCTGGACCCTGGACCGCGGGGAACAATTGCGGCTACTCCAACTTCGGGGAATCTATTTCTGTTCGCGGCCCTGGTCAAAAACAAACAAGAGCGCGGTGCTCCGCGGCACGCAGTCCCGCCGGCCCCATTAAAACTGATAAATGTCCCATTCAGGTGGATTCACGCTGAATCTAGTCGGACGCAAACTGGCCATAAATTAGGCTCCTCCGGCTTTCGGCAGCTCCATCTTAAGCTTCGGCGGTAGTTGAGCCGCGGCTTAGGAGCGCGGACCAACTTGAAAAGCTGCGAATTATTCCCCGATGTGTCAGTTCGGGCTCATTTGCATACGGGGCAATCGATAAAAATAAAATTTGATGGATTTTCGGGTGATTAATTTACTCGCGGCGGTCGCCCCGCGCCTGGATAACGACCGGAGCGCCCCGAGCCGCGGTAACCTGTCAAGGTGGCGATTTCGCTGCATGATGGATCCGCGCAAGTGACCGCACCGCGGCTCGGACCCGCATTTTTCCGGACCCATCTTGGCGCAGTCCGCGGCGTCACGGAATGCTGGGAAAGGTTAATTTCTTCGCACGAATGAAATCTTGGGATTGTTTGTTTCTCCCCGTGCGGCTGGTAGCGGACTTATGATAAAAATTAAAAGTTATGAGCCCTCGTACCGCGGCTGG
The DNA here is from genome assembly GCA_959613345.1 of Tolmerus cingulatus. Lineage (NCBI taxonomy): Eukaryota > Metazoa > Arthropoda > Insecta > Diptera > Asilidae > Tolmerus > Tolmerus cingulatus. The sequence continues at coordinate 10,984,138 of OY390707.1, read as the reverse complement.
AATCAGCGGCTGCAAACGAGCTCTGTGCGGCTGGGAGGGGCGGCGGAGGGCTGGCCTGCACATGGGATTCGATTAATCACGTAACATTTAATTTGAGGCTCTTCTGCCCGAAGTGTCTTTGCCACGTTTATGTAAATTTCGCCGAGAAGAGCCCTTTTCAGAGCAGCAGCTGCCCTGGACAGTGGTCAAAATTGGCCCATTTCCTCGGACAAAATTTTAAGCCATGAAATTGATTCACGAAAGCGGGTTTTGGGGATGCTAAACACAAAAGTTAAAAACTAAATTAAAAACGGAATTACTTCCAGAGCATTTGCTCGGAGCTATTCCACTTCAATTTTATTTGTATTTTAATATGTCATTTTCAATTAAAATCGTTTTAGCAAATCAACTGTTTTAAGTTCGTATCCCTATAAAGTATATATGTTTAAGTTTTACACATTTGCGGGGATGGCATTTGAATGACTTCAACTGCAAAATACTGAAATACAACACAGCACTTAATATGAAATTTTGGTTTTAATAGTAAATCAAATGCAATTGTAGCCATTTGCTCTGATGATTAGTTTGGAAAAGATCGATTATTTAATATTTAGCAAATCTGTCGATATAAACATATTTTAGAGCAAAAATTGGGTACTTAAAATTATAACAGTTCTACTGATTCACTTGTTGTTAGTGACGAATACTAGTTGGTTTAAAAAATTCCCAATAGTCGTTGAAAACAAGGGTGGTTATTTATTACTTCAAAACTAAATACTATGATTCGTTCGACGTAAACGTTGATACAGCAAACAAAATTCTTGCGTAAATTCGTTTTTGTTCTAATTTCTGGAAGCCAAGAAGTAAAAATCTGATTTAATAAAATGATTTATGAGTATATTATATTTTATTTAAAATTTTTCCGAATTAACAGAAAAAATCGGTATATTTTTCTGTTTCCCTCCGGAGACTTTGTAAAACTTTATAATGTGACCTAATTGAGTCTAAATCTTAGCGTTCGTGATCAATAGGCACCTACTGCTGGTTTGATTTTAGGCCTTTCTCTCGAGTTGTATAGTGTATGATATTAAAAATAGCTTATTTCATATTGCGTGACCCAAATAACCATGTTTTGAGCTCTAAATTCCAGTAAACCACATTTGGATGGAGGCGTGCCAGACATTCTAATTGCTCCCCGCCATCAAAATTAGATAGATGTTGAATTTTCGCCGTCCTTTCGCACACTCCCACATACCAGCCGCTGGCTGAAAAATAGTAGCAATCAGTCACTGCAATTGGTGAATCGATCGATCGCGAAAAAGCGCCCAGATCCGATAAAACCCGTCATCTTCTCACGCGAAATAAGATTCAGAGGGGCTAACAACAATCGCGAGGCGAAGTCCCATTCGAGGCGACTCCGGCGATCGCGAGAGCAGCCGGGATCTGTGCGAAATGAATTGATAAGCTGCTTTGCATCCAATTTAAAAACAAGCGAAAACATGGAGTAATTTTCCGCCGGAGCATGTCTATAAGTGGAATCGAGTTCGACAGCGGCGACTATCGCGGTTCCGCGCAGCAGCTGCGGCGAAAAAAGGCGACTCCTAAAAAAGGATAAAGAGGTCGCAATATGCAATTTCATCGCTGAACTCCTTTGCATGCGGCCCTCAGCGAGGGCCCTTAAGCGAAATTATCTCGACAATCTAACAAATGTGCTCTATTAGTTATTCAGATCATGTTATAGTCGAGAGGTTCGCTGTTTTAAGATAAGCGCGCGGACGTTAGATAGTGCGATGCGCGCGAAAGATGCGAAAAAAGTAGTCGTCGTCGCGGGCCCAGTACCCTTCGAGGGATCTGAGATTTGCATATAATGTCGATGTGGTTGAGTCCTATGGATTCGATATATAAATTATGCGAAAAAAGCATAAAACAGCCGATTACAGCTGTAATTAAGACGAACTTGAAGAGATCGTCAACGACCAGTTTTTGAGATGGGGCCTCGCCTGCGCGATTCCCTGGACAGGCCTACCGCGGCCCGCCGAACGCGGCCGCCCGGCACCCACCGAACGCTTTTTGCAGCTGCACCCGGCAAATGTAAAATCAATAAATCATTTTGAAGTTAACTGCCGCTTTTATGTCCTTTTTCTAGTAGCGACGCCATTTCCGCGGCTCGGCTTGGCTCGGCCGCGGCACGTAGGTGTGCACGGTGTTTCGGTTAATGGCTTCGGAGAAATCGGTCTAGGGCCTTGTGCCTTGTGCCTTGTGCCTAGGTTGGCCCTAACACGGGCCTAATGGCCTCAAACTGCGGACGCTTTCCCCTCGAATAGAGTGATATCGGCGGCGAGGCGCAGATTTAATGTTTATCCCCTTTTTGTAGCTGGTTTTTCGTCGATTTCCAACGACCAAATTCCTGCTGGATGTAAATCAAGAGCCAACTTTATAGCCTCAGTTTTATGGCCGAGACATTCGATTTTGAGACGCTTTACCTCGGCATTTTCTCACACACAGCTAATAAACAATAAAATTAGGGAATTTCATAAATTAATATCACTTTCGGGCCTTTGTGCCACTCGTGGATCTTTAATGGCGCTCAAAGACCAAGTGGAGCGGATTAGATTTGGCCGGACATCTCAACGCGTTGGCCAACTGGTCAACCTGAACTAGTTTTATAGACATTTTGTGGCCTTTTGATTCGTCTCAGTCGCGATTGGACCTTTTGTTCAAACGGCGTTTTTGATGACTTCTTTTATAACGTGAGAAGATTTAAAGGTTTCCAAAATTTTCGATGCAAATGATTGATAACGGGATGAGAAGCCCTTTTTAACGTTCTTTGATTGTAATTTTATTCACTTCTTTGAGGAAGTTAAGCTATTTTTGGATAACCAATTTTCTTATAAAATATACTAACCAGTTTTCTATTTTACGATTGGGGCTTTTGAAAAATATTAGAACCAGAATAGTGTGATTGAATTTTCCTATCTCAACTATGTATTAATGGTAAAAGACGAATATAAGTAAATATTTTATTTTTAGCAATATAAAATGACATACTACGTATGAAATCTTTCTTCATGCCAAATTTTAAGATTCTAAGTACGGTATAAGTAACATAGTCTGTTAGTATGAAAATCCACTTTGGAAATTATAGTTTATTTTTAATGCATTGAGATAAAGGATCTTGAAGAACAGACAGACGGACAACACCATTTCCTACTTGATACCGTGTCCTTAGATGCAGTCATAGACTAGTATCTAATTATATTCAAATATGGTAAAGATTAAGCAATTTTAATCTGATAATTTTACAAAATTACATAGACCTTAGAGGGTCGCAAGAGTTTAACTTCATTACTCAGCGAAATTCCCCGAAACGCAAGATAAGACAGATAAAATCAGAAAAATAAGGGAATAAGAGCGAAAAAAGCATTATAAAGACAGTCAGCGGAGGATAATAAAAGGTCGTAATTAATTACGCGGCCAATTACTCTATTCGACCGCAAAAATAAAAGGAAAAAGACAAAAACGAGCGAAAAATGAGACTGGTGCCGTGCCACTGGACAAAAGCGGAAAGATCCGAGGAAATTGTGCGCGTAAGGCGATAATTAAAACCGCAGTTTTCCCACAGTGCGCCGAAAGAGCGCGTAACTCTTCGCTTGTTCTAAGGCCCAGGTCGGCCGGCGGTCGTTTTATCCGCCGGGAGTAGGTGGAGGAACACCGGAACCCGGCGCAAAACCCGCACAAAGCCCCGCCCGAACCACGGCCGTCCTAAGGCCAGGGCCGGTCGACCGGCTGGAAAGTGAAAATTAAATTTGTCAACCGAGGATCGAACAGGTACCAGCCTCGGAAGAGTTTTACGCGGTTGATGGCGTTCACCTTGAACTTGTCGGACCCGGAGCAACAATGAGGCCCTGTTCTATCCCGGTGGCCATTTCGCAGGAACGATATACTTATATTTTTTTTTTACATCCATACATATGTTATTCTTTTTTCGGGAGGGAAATTAACACAAAATCGCGTATATTTTTTTCCCTCCGGTTGCACAGACCCCGACATACCGCGACCGCCGCGCCGCGGTGGGAAAGTAGCAAACAAATGAAGTCGTGCACACCGAAGAATTTTTTAATTAAACACCTCTCGGCTACTCGGCACCGGTGTTCGCTGACCCGCGGAACAAGCGGCTTAGCACCGGCTTTGTGACATATTTCTTAAAATTAATTGACACATGGCGTTATGACGACCGCTCTCGTTTCCCCGGTGAACTCTGCCCGCCCGGGACCCCTTCGGGTTCGGAGCTCCGCGCGAGTCGCCTCTGGGGAACGGGAAGTGATCGCGACAGGTGAGATCCGCCGGGGCTTTCTGCTCGGGCAGAAATCCCGCGCGGGATAGGCCTGGCCTCCCGCTGGGTCCCAGTACCTCACCGGGACTGCGGCGGACGACGCATCGCAGCATCCCAGAAATAGCTGAAATAGCCCCACGCTAAAGAGGTCCGCCGCCGGGCCGCCGGGCTGCGCTTGATTTACTCCCGTCCGGGGCTATTTTTCGCGTCCCCGCAGCCTCAGATCTCGCGCAAATCCGCTGATGCATGCGTTATCAGCTTAGGCAAAGTGCATATAATTGATGCCGGCCGCCGAGCGAACGGGGCCTCAGCCGAGATCTCGCAGCCACCGTGGTCCAGCGAAGACGCGGATGGTCACGCACATCTGATGCAAGTTGATGCGCCCGCGGATGCTCTGTCCGACCGCGACGCACGAGCACTCAGTCCGAAGGAGGAGCAGCGGGGCCCCGAGGTGAGGCCGCGCTGTAAGTCCGCGCATTTTATTACATTGTTAGCAGAGTGACATGGAGGCTTCACCTGAATGAGATATTGTTACAATTCTTGCGTTTATTGTTTTTAGTAATTAAAACTGCAGGCGGACAGTGCGGATGGTGCGCGGGTCCACAGAGGTGCGGAATGCCCCGCGCTCGAGGGATTTTTACAATGTTTATCCCTTTTTATGGGGTCACAAATCTCACAAATCACTTTCAATTAAGCGGTTCTCTGGCGATTCCGCCGCTGACGGCCTTTCTTCGGAATCGCTGATAAAAGATCTTGTCAAGTGTGTTAACTGGTCAGTGAACTATGATTGCCCTAGGCGAGTGCGCGCAGTTCCTCTGCCTTGAAATAAGATCCGAACTAACATCCTCCAGCAGAAAACCAAGAAGGCTCGTGTACTCGTAGCAGCATCTATTCAGCGAAGAACGACATTTTCTCGTCGAAATATGTTCAAAACAGCTTTAAAAAAGGTATTTATGAAGCTAGATTTTCTATTTGAAATCTGAAGTATGTATGACAGATGTGTTTATATTACTTGAATATCGTTTAATTCGTAATAAATAAATAGTAGTTGCATTTTTTGCGTATATCCAGATCAATAGATATATGAGAGTTAAAATATTTTAGGAACAAGTTAATACGTTTGTTTTATATTTAAATATGTATAACTATATGCCAATTGTTACGCACTTACTTTTTTATATTACAGAAATAATTTGTAAGAGAAAACCATATAATGCTATAGCTTGTTTGTAATTAGATACATAGGTATATGTAGTTATAAATCTGAAATGCAATAAATGAATTAAAATACTTTGTAATGTAAGGTCTAACTTCATAAATATCCGAAGATTAAAGCCGTATAGAAGCGTTTAACTAAATGTGTTTCTCTAAAGTCTCAAAGTCACGATCATCTTAAATTCAAGATCATGTGATCGTACACCAGCGGTCGGAATGGCTGGATTCTACGCTATCATTTATTCTTCTTTAATTTCGCTTCGTAATGGTTACAACATTAAACCTTGTCAAAAAGCAGAGACTCCGAGGCATGATCCATTGATCATCGATCAAAAACTCAGCGCCATCACCATTACCGTATCCGCCTGAACTTCTTCTTTCCCGCGTTTGATACTCTTTTTACATTATTTTATAAAATATCCCCCTCTGTCCGGGACCTTCTCTTTTCGTTAATGCGCGATCACGAACAATTTTGTTCGGAAATTAGCTGAAAAACATGACAATTAACAATTTAGTGCGGTCGGGTGATCGCAGAAGCCCAACCGTCACTTCTAGTCTGGGTCGGGATTACCGAAATGAAACCAAGCCAACCAAACTATCCAGGAAAGGGGTAAAATAAAACAAATGTTGGGCATTTTGTCTCTGACCCTTTATAATTCTGGAAATAGCCTTTTTTACTTGTTCATTTTGACGAACATTTGATCGTGATTAGCTCAAATGATCTCTTTCTGGCCGGAGTGGAAGTGCACGCGATAAATATACACCTGAAGAGGAACGAGGAAGAGTTTTCGTATTTTCGTCGGTTGATGCTCCGCGTGCTGTCCGAAGATCGCGGATTTATACCTGTCTTATTGTTTTAGGGAGAGGAGTACGATGGACCGACGTGCGGCGTCCATGGGAAATGCCTCAGAAAATTTCACGGCCAATGACCGGGTTCGTGATTGATGATGTGCTGTACTGATTGAAATTTTAATTTTTATTATCGCGATGATCTGTCTATGCCAACAGATTTTAACTGGATTATGGCAAATGACTGATCATTTCAAATGACTCGGTTCCTCGTCGTGTTACATCTGCCGATTGGGGAATGTAAATTTTGTTTGCTTTACGAGCTTTTTGCTTACAACCTATAATCTTGTAATGTTCCTCAAATAATTTAAAAGTAGTATCGTTTTAAAAACAACGTAATCCCATTTGTAGTGATCCGGATAATTTAAAGCTGGTAACATGGAAGTAGCTATTATAGTATTATTTAATTTATGAAGTGCCATAGTGTTTTAAGTAGGTGGTCCATAAGTCAAATTTCTTCTCTACTTTATTTAAAGAATAAGGTCTGTATAAAGACAAATGTTGCACATCTTGTACTTGCATGTTGCTTAATCATTATAAAAAGCTACTATTTAATTTTAATAAGTCTTATATCATAATGAAACTGGGATTTTTCAAACCTCGTAGAATGGGCGGATTTGAGGAAATCACGGAATAACAGCGCGATCTGCAATTTATCACGTTCAGTGAAAGAGTTGTTGCCGCCTTTTTAAGCAATTTATCACGGCTCTAATCTCGTTTACAAATTTCTATACCTTCGCGAAGTCACAGTTAGAGCGGTGCCGGAAAGTACGTGGCCTGTAAACTAAAACTGCAGCCTAAACAACTTCTAAATCCAAAAAATCGATATTTCATGCTTAAACCAGCGAGCCGCTTTGACACCCATAAACCATCTTTGGTAACTAGGAAGAGTGCACCGCCAGAGGCGGCGTTTTGGTCCATCTCCCGCAGCAGCGGAGGCTGCGGTACGCAACAACGACCAGAATCAGCTTAGGTAAATATTTTCCACTCTCGAGTCATAATATGATATTTTATATGTGCTGGCGTGACGTCTATCGAGGGGATGCCTGTCACTGTTGCATTTAACACTCGTCGGGAATTGGTATAGGGAAATAAAAGAAATAAGCAAATATAAAATCAAATACCGCGAGAACAAGCAGCGAAAACTTGAAAAAAATAAATGTGGAGGAGCAACAAAACCGCCGGGTACCATCACCGCGGAGAACCACCTCCTTAAGCCCCGTCGGAGATGGAATGGAATTTTTGAATGTGTCTCTGGTGATGATGATTGGGAGGAAATTTGCATTTTTTAGCCGTTCCCAGGCCGAGTTTTGAGCTTCTCTGATTGCTGTTGGACAGCATTAAGCGGCCACATTCTAGTGGTTAACACATTGAATTAGCAGTGTCAAACACCTTGAAATTATTAAATAATTCGTTTTGCTCGCTTTCCCGCGGCAGTTCCGATTTTATTAAGCATTGACTACCTTTTTGAGTTTTATTGATATGTTAAGGCCGGCCTCTGCCGGGGCCCCTTAAACGAAAGACTGAAGCGACGAACTCGACAGTTCGCATATATCAACGCGGAATATCGCGGGAGCTCTGAACCCTCGGTAATTGCGCGGATGCGCTCGCCTGTTTGTTTGCACGCCTGAATTTTGTTTATAGCGACTTTTAAGCCGCACTCGCAACTGCGCCGAATTTATGGGGGTTGTAAACTAAAGTTAATTGTGAATAAAACGCACAGGTAGCACAAAGCCCGATGATGAGACAGTATAGAACTTTCCGTATTCTGCATTTGTTAATCTTTCAGTGTCGCAGATTATTTTAAGGTGGCTCAATTTTGTTGGCACACCCTTGTAATCCCCTGTTTTAATTGGCTTCAAAAAATTAAGTTCTCACTCAATTTTATACTTAATGTACATTTTTTGGGAATTTTTGACCAACTTAAATTTGTTTTGTTTTAATTTAGTACCTATGTACTTAGTATATTAAATTTAGGTGAATAAGAGCCGATTTTCTAGCCTGAGATTAAGGTCAGATTAAATGTTGAAAGAAATTCAATTAAAGAGCCCAATCTCGGTCATGTATGGCTAGCTTAAGTTTGAGTGACAAGCTAATAATTATACTAAGCAATAAATATGCAGTGGTTTAGATGGAGTTTAAACTGAAATCATAGGTAAGAAAAATATTCAAAATATTTTCAGCTTCTTTGAAATTAGGTATCTGAAAAATTTGATTTTCTCTGAAACATGTTGATGATTTTGCAGACCATTTTTTCGTACATTAAATTTGAAGGTCATGCCAAATATAAATATCTTCAAATCATAATCCTAACTTTGTTGTGAGAATTGGACTCATACACATAGGCTTTAATCTAATTTGTATTTATACTGATTTGAAAATTTAAGCATGAATTCTAATCTGAATAAATATGATACAAGCGTCTAACAGAGTATATTGAACACTTGAGAAAAACTTTTATGTTTTACAACCCTTATGTTAAATATTGAATATTTTCACTTTGAGATAGCAAGGAAATAAATAGAGTTTGTCATACTATTAAAAATTTACTCTTTATTTAATCTATGTATCTTACTATTTAAACTCTTCAAACAATTATATTTGCTTAATACAAAAGATTAGAAAAACCTGAGGTTACATGTTAGAAATGTTATCAGTATATGGAGATATTTTTGGACTCCATGCCACATTTATTATATTTCTACGAAAAGTTCTATTAGGGATATCATTTTCCAATGGATGTTACTTTCCTGAAGAAGACCGCTTAGTGCTACTTTAAACTTAAACGACAGAATTGGATCAGTTCGATTTTGATCTTCTTCCACGTTCACGGAGGATTTCGTTGTCTTATTGTCTGATTGTAAAAATGGTAGGCAGCAGAAGAAAGCCTGCTCCCCCGGGCAGATATGACGTGCGAAAAGTGCACTGCATGCCTTGTCACGAAAACTATGTAAAAAGAGGATGCCGAGGGCAGAGCGGTCGGTCCCAACAGGCAACAAACACAGAAAACATGAGCACAACATTCAGTCGAGAGATGAAACAATTTTTTCTCATTTTCGTAATTTTTCTTATTAAAATAAAAGCAGGTAGGAAGACGCGGCCGAGGCTCTGTCGGGAAAATAAAATAGAACAGGAATCCCAGAATGAAGTACGGGCTCTCTGTAATGAGAATGCAAAAAGGGATGGCGGCTAGGACGCGGAGAAAACGGGCGAAAACCAGCAAAAAGGCGGAAAAGTACGCGCACTTAGTAATCGCCCGGAACCTTCTTCGGCGTCGCGGTCGTCGTCTTTGTCGTCGGCGTCGTCCTCATCGTCATAGTCATAGTCGTCGCAAACCTTCTCTGGAGCCTGGCCTTTCCAGGGTTCTCGTGTTCAGCGATTGGCTTCTTTGCCCTTAAGCCAAAAGACAAAAGGAGTTCGACCAGAAATTCTTGTCTTCTTTCTGATTCCCTATGATAGATTATCAAGTTCGATTATTTATTGGTAGGATGCCTCGATCATGAGTAAGTGCTTGTTCGAGGTTTTCTAGGGTTAACCTGTGCGCACCGCGGGTTCATGGTATCCGTGCGCTCTCTTGTGCCGCTTATGCAAAAAGGCAGCAAAATTTGAATATTGATATATAATGCGGGCCTATTGTCTTCCAGGAACCTTGTTCATTGTCTTCCTAGTGGAGTCAAAGGTTCAGCAATTACTCATGTATTTCGAAAAAAAAAATTATTTTATTGGAGATGGTAACTTCCTACTGGCAACTTAACTTTGTTCAAAATAATTTATTTTCTAATGCCAAACTATTGTTAGTTTTTTTTTTTAATGTAAATAAGTATTTAATTTCTCCTACATGCATCCTTAATTTATAAATAAATATATGTAATGTAAGGTTTATACGTGGTACTAGTAAGAAATGATCTGCTTCTCTTCATTTAAATTGCTTCCGAATATCATTATTGAATATAATTGATTATTATTCCTTATTAGCAATAACAACGAAATTTTGAATAAATATTTTTTAACAATTTCCACGACTTTAACCGGAAATTACATGAAATTCTAAATATCAAATCTAATTATTTTGACGAACTACTAAAAAGGATATAAAATGTATACTCTAAACATATTTAAATATCCGTATTTATTTATGTGCGTTTTAAAACTGAATATGTTGATCAGGTCTGAGCCACTTTTACTTTTAATATTAAGTCCTTTTTCTATGATTTGAAATTATATGACACACCCGTTCCACGAGTACTTCACCTGCTGCAATTGTAAAAGTCGAGGTGCCTCGTTATTCACCAAAAAAACACAAAAAACAAAAAAATCAATTTATAAAGAGAAATGAAACCTTTCTCCCTGCGAATTCGCCACACTTAGGTGAATTGCAGCCCTCCCACGCGGCGTCGATACGAAAGTCTGTTGCACATGGCAAATGCATCCAGCATAGATTGGACCAAAAAGTGGAAAGCGCGTGCGGCGTTATCAGGAGCATCTCCACGGATTGCCTAATTAAATCTGAAGCATTCATAATGAGCAGAAATTTGTCCGGGAAGGTATCATTGGCCATTAATAGGCGATTAATAGACTTTTCGGTGTAGGACACCGAAGCAGCGTGCTGGCGGGCAGGAAGTAGGCATTAACCAGATAAGGCCGTCGATTTATGGAGTGAATTAAATATAAAAATTTCTAATTTACAACGATTCTAATTAGTGCCGACTCGAACAGACGACGACGGACAGAGTGCGGCGGCTCTGCGCTGAACTTCCTGTTGTTGGCCGATGTTGCGCGCCCTCCATAAAATGGTTGGACACGTCCGATGACCGTCGAGGGCCCTACCGAAAGCGTGTTCAACTACTCAAGTTTTGGACTGTTCGTTTTTGGGCCTTTTATGCATTTTTTCGATCTTTATCATAAGAAAAGGCAAAAATTAAAAGAAAAAGCGCTTCCAGTTTGTGGCGGAGTGTGAAACAAAATGGTTCCTTGTTGCCTCGCTTTTTTCTGCGTTTTTTGGGCCGAACTGAGCTCAAGCTGAAGCCGAAGCCGAAGCTGACCGCTGCCCGGGGCTTTGTTGGCCGTGGTCAGCCAGCGGACGGTCCCAGATCGAGGCCCTGTCCGCGGTGCTCCCATCCCTAGGCGTGCATTTTTTTACTCATTTGCCCGTGGTGTTAAAAAGTATTAAATTTCAAAGATAATTTTAAAGCGTCGATGTTTTGTGCCGTTTTCCACTTTACCTGTTCGCTTAGATTCGCGGTGCGGCGCGGACACGCTGCCCGTCCACCGCATGCGGAGACGCGTATCATTGACTCCCTGATTCTCTCACTTTCGAGGACGGCCGGCCCAGCCTTAGTCCCCGGCCCCTTGGGGAGGCATGAACAGCCGAATACTTTTATTGTCAAATAAATTCAAAATTTTACTGCCCTATTGGTTTTCAAGACGACCTGATCTGAGCCGATTTGAAAACCGACAAGGTGGATGCTGGACACGGGCGTTTTCATTTTATCTTATTTATTTTTTTCCTCCATCACACCAAGTAGCCTCGTTTTATTTTGGCAAAAGTCGCGGTTTTCGAGCGAAAGTCGCTGCATTTCTAGAGACAGTCGCGGTATGGCCACTTAATTGCCACTTAATTCAGGTGACAAAAGTTCGCCCGAGACCACCGCGGAGCAGAGAATCCCACTTCGCCAATTAAAAGACGCGAAGACGTCTCATTGTCTTTAGGCATATGGGGAAGGCGGAACATGTCTTCGTCGTTGATGATTTTTTCTCAGAAATGCGGTAAAGTAGCAAAAAATGTTTTTGCAGCAGTGAACAAGGAATATTAGGTTTCATGGGTACCCTGAGGGGTTTCGGTTGGCATTTGGTTAGAAATCAGATGTTGCTAGTTCTGACACTTAGCACCGCAGCTCAATTTGAACTATGTCTTCACGCAGAGTTCCAGGGGAAAGGGGAGGAATATTTGCATCGTCACCGCCGAGCTCGCCGCCACGACGGCAAAAAGAAGTTCCTTGGAATGTTAGCAAGGTGTGAATCTCGACATTCCAGAATTCCTATAGACTTTTCTTAGGTTTCCAGAAAAAAATGCTTTAATACGTTGAATTTTCGCATTTATGCAGAAATATTTCACGTTTTTTTATCGGGCAGTAACTAACCAACCACCAGCAATTTTAAACTTATTACTTTCCAAGAATAATTGCTAGTTGTTCTGGATATGTTATCATAAGAACGCCATTCATCAGTTGGTATAAAAATGCAAAAATCATGACAAATTTTATATTGTATCAATTCGAGACATTAAGCTTTTACCAGTCTATCTTTTACCTATAAGTACTCGTAAAATTTTGTTAAGGACGAAAGTGTATATCTAATAGAATGTTTTATCAAATAAGAAATAACACGAACTTTTGAAAATTTAGCATTTCTTAAATTTGTGCTGACCGGTAGTCTCGTAATTTTTACATTTTATATAATCTATGAATTATGATGCTATTGCTGATTTGCTGATATCTCCGAAGCAATATTTAATCCTTTTTCGGCGCTTTGTATTATTTTACTATATATCTTATATATTTTTATTTATGTATTATACTAAACATTCTGGACAACGTGTCCTCGCAAACAAAGTGCTGTTACAGTGGCTGCATAAATCTGGGTTGCGCAACCCGATTACGAGGGATTCCACCGTTTTTTTTAAGTAGCACTCCAAAAAAGTCCGATCCATGAGTGGCGTATGATTGAAGCATACCGGCCGCATTGTGGATCATGAACTAATTAAAAGCGATCTCGAAAAGGCCCGCGGCTGAGCTGCAAAATTATTAATTGCTTTTAATTTAGGCCGCGGTATACGCTAGACATGTTCGCATCTCATATTTGGTACCGCTGAGAGGACCGCTCGAGTCGCTCCTTGTGAAGTCGGAAAATTGTCTGTTGTCTAAATTAATTACATGGACACACGACGATGTTGCCATGGGGCCCAAAATGGCTTTTCCGTCTTCATGATGTACCTTACCGTTTTTAATCAGACCTCACTGGTGGTTTGCCTAGTTGGCTGGATGGGTTAAAACTTAAATCGTTTAGAATTCGTTTTGTAATCATCTGCTTCAAGCAAATCCGGATTATGATCAAGATAAATTATGTGGTGTCAAGGGAACGTTCTTTGAGGCTCCATCTAGAGATGGTTTAGGTGCCGCTTCGGTTGTCATGGGAATAATGATACAAAAAAGGATTAATTGAGCTGAAGAGCCAAACATGAAAATTTATAATAGAAAATTAAGGAAAGTTCTTCACCGTAAAATTGTAGTCTTCTTATGGTAAATAAGACTACTTTTAGTGTCTGGCTTAGTCATAAATAGGATAGGTGCATAAGTTTGTCAAATTAACGATTGAATAAAATACAAATTCATTAAACAAATGCGATCGACAAAATATTCGTTTCACCAAATTTGACCAATCACAAATTTTAGTAGAACATTTTAAACGTACGCACCATATTACATTATTTTTCAAAGACGTGAAAAAGCAATTGTAAGTCATCGTTTTAGCAAATTTTCTGTACCTGATCTAGGTATGTATTTACTACTTCGCGTTATTGATATTTTAAAAAATGTCCTAATTTAAACCTGTGCAATCATTGAAACTATTGAAATCAAGACAACTCAAAATATTTTTAATAACTGAACTTCGAACTTCAAAATGGTCTATAGATCTACTTGCATTAAAATTAAAAAAGATATTTTTCTCCATAGAAAAAGTTTGCAGAAAACTCTCCAGATAGATCATAATATTATAATTTTTTTCCAAATATACTTATGTTAAAATGATTTTATTATTCATTGAATAAAACAAAAATAACTCTTGTTTCATTATTATTTTTGATCGAAAGAAATAAAAATCTTGTTTTATACTATCAAAAAAAATATTTAAAGTCAATTGTGTTTTATATTTGATCGAAAAAATTAAACTTAATCTAATTTCTTAATCTGATTAAAAATAATTTAAAAAGAGTACTTAAAAACATATAAATAACATTTGTTCAATACTTAAATTTTATAAATTAATTGTTCCTGTTTTTCCACATGAAAATATGTAGTGCAGGTAAAATTCTTTAGTACCGAGACATTTTCTAGGTGTCTCTTCATATGTTTTCTTTTTCGGTCTTTATTAAAATTAAAATTACTTTTTTAAAACCTTCAACCAGACACGACTTGACCCACCTGCACATTTGTATGATTCATAGAGGAGTTATATTAGCTCCAGATTGCAAAGTTAGTTTATAAACATTAAGTGATTGATCTAAATTAAATTGGAAGTGTGTCGACACTATATCAATCGTGATTCGATTCTAAACTGGTTGAACTGGCACCACTTATGCGAACTAAATAATTTTATTAAACTCGCTTAAAGAAAAGAAGGCGTGTATGTGCCTTATAACGCTTTTAAGGCGAATTTCTCGCATTTTAAAAGTGCTAACGCCGACAGTAAGTCCTTTTGCGAAGTGGTTCTTGAACTGGAAGTTAAGGTCCGGCCCACCAGAGAAGAAAATCCTAGTTAATGGGGAGTAATGCTACTGTAATTAGTGCTGGGAAGAGGGAAGAAGAAAATCGGTGGCCAAAGGCCCAAAACCAGTCGAATTTAATCGATTCATTATGCGGCGATTTCGTCATCCTCACGTCCGAAACTCCCAGCCATTTTTGCAGGGAATTGCGCAAGAAGCCGGACTCTAACCACAGAACGGTGTAACAATGGCGAAAATTGCCCATGCGAGATGATATGTAGCAAAACACATGTACGACGCGGACCCACCATCAAGAAGAGGAGGAGATACCCGCAGATGGCGTACGTGTGTACTTATAATCATAATCATAATAATATGTATGAAAAGAACAAATAAGTAATAAGAACTTCTGGTGTTACACGAAGCGACCGGGCCCCAGAAAGGGAAGGAGCGAAATGGGGCCCCGTCCTCGTGGTCGGTGTGTTCGCCGGCTCTGGATGCCGAGATGTTGACCGGCGGGGTCCGCAACACTTCTTCTGAGCGGCGACAACCTGCGTCTAAGAAAATGAACGGCCGCGGAGAGCCATGAGAACGCGGAACGCGAAAAGTCGGGGCGCGGGGCGAGGGGCCCCAGAAGCCGAGGCCCCGCGCACTCAAGACGATCCGCGCTTCTTGCCGGGATCTTAAGTAGTGGGGCCCGGCCGCAAGAAGCCCCTCGGACGGGAACAGGAACGGAAACAAGGAGAGGCCTTCCCTGAACATGGAAGTCACCGGGTAGGTGCGAGCCCGGCCAAAACATGGTCGCCCGGCCCGAAGATCGCGGGCCGCCACGAGAGATGACGATCTTGAGTCTTGACATTGACGATCGCCGCGACGGGGCCCGGCACCGGCCGAATGGCCGCCCGAGCTCCGGATGATCTCGTCGTGACGGGCCGCGGTGACGGAGATCGGGTGACGCGGCGGCGCACTGCCGCGAAGGGGGCGGGCCTGATCAGAATTCACTCCATTGGACAGATCGCTTTTTAATTTTACACGCGTTGCGGACGTGCGTGTGTTGGTGCGTCTCGCCTTTTTTCGCGTGCGTCTACGCGACCGCATGGGAGCGCGCGGCTAATAATTTTCTATTTAATAACAAAACAAAATAAACGAATGCAAAATAAAAAAGGCCAATGTCTCATTTATGAACGGCGGTCTCATGATTTCTGCTCGTTAAGACGACAGGACAGCCGCTTCAGACATATTGCCGAAAGTTTTTTGCTCAATTTGCCACCGGGAGCTGTGTGAACGTCACTGGGGCCATTTGCATCTCGCGGGAGATACGCAGGCTAATCCCGGCCGGACTTTCATTTCTTAATTAAAAATTGTTTAGGTACTCCATTTCACTTGATCACATTATAAACTTTCACAAAATTACTTTTTACGACAGTTTTTTTCCAATTTTTTCCTCTTCTAGTTAATTGGCAAGAAAATCTTGAATTTTTCAGTCTGTTAGTCAACGTTAAGTTACTTCGGCTATGATTTTTTTTAGTCTAGAAAGTCACAATAATTTTGCTGAGATAAACATATTTTTTTATTCTCTATGCTAAACATAAATTTATTTTACACACTGCGGTCTAAAACTAGCACTATTTTAATATCTTTTCTCAATTTAAAAAATTCGTTGAAAGTAATTTAGTATTTAAATTAAAGAGAAAACCATTTTTGTATTACAGATATTATATTGAAAAGTCTAGAATAATTGTATACTTTAAGTAATTTTTCAAAAAAAACAAATTTATGTGGCACGTTAAAATGCGTACTTGTCACCGTCGATAAGATGAATAAAAAAACTCGTTTATCTTCTGTTCGGTGTTAAATATTTCAAGAAGTACAAAAGAACGACGGCAAATTTTTACATATTTGTCACATTGGTCCATAAATCAATAAAAATTATTTCAAATGTTATTTTCAGAGCTGGACGAATTAATTTTGGTTTTTCTATAGCTTTTGATCTGAAGGTATTAAAACAAACAAAAGTATTATAAGGTCGAGAAAATTAAAAATGTCTCAGATTGTTTGTTTACATACATATACATATGCACATAAATTTAAACCTTTTATAGATCTAGTTAATTTTGAAATCAGTAGAATAAACAAGTTATGACTTTTAACGATTTTCATAAAATAACCTACATACATTATGTCTTTCATATGTAAACATTTTTAGAATATTGCATAGAATTAAATCGCACAAAATAGTCGAATATACTTATATAGAAATCAAACGTTTTCAAGTTTCGAATGATTGTTTGTTGTTTTCTTTAGGGGTCTGATTTTTTATTGAAATCAAAAATGAAAACATCATGGGACTCATAAAAGAGCTTTATTATAAGAAAAAAGTTCCGTACACTGTTTTCATTAAGAAACGAGAGGAGATAAAAAAGAATGATCAATTACGGAGCAATTGCAGTTTTATGATGTAGTTTACAAGCTTGCAGTTTTCTGTTTATTGTAAGGTGATTTTCATGGAATTTTTTAAACTGCTATATTAGCATAAATGCATAATAATTTTTAAGGTTCCATAATCTTGTGCTCTGCTGAAAGAGGAATTACGACCAATTTTATTAAGCCTTTAATATTTATCAACAAGTGTTCTAATGAGGCTATAAAAATTATATAATTTAGTGAAATCGATCAGTCTTTATGATGACGGTAAACTGATTTAAAAATAGTCAAAATAAGGAATAAAATATTTTATGTACAGATTTTTGTAATTATCTATGTCGACAGTTCTCAAAGAATAATTTAGTTAGGTAAGTGGACATATTTTAAAAATATTGTGGAATGTCGACACACTATCGTAAAATTGTATATATATAGCAATGGACACTAATGCGAAAAAAACATATTTATGTTTTCAAAATATTTGCTGGTGATTAATGAATGGTTCGAAAATAATTTTCTCTTATTTTTAAATAAACCCTATAACAACAGAATTTATATATCTTCACTATATTTATGCTAGCAATGACTATTTCAAAATTGTTTAATAGTGAGCAATTATCTTTTTGAGAAGGCTAAAATTCCAGCAGCTTTTTAAGAGGATGTTACATAATCCACGACAATCGCATGAATATTTGCGTTTTAGCAATCAATAACAGTTCAAGCGATTTGGGAAAAAATCTTTCCATTAGGCCCTCAAGGCGAGTATTTTTCATTTAAATTTTACCTTCGCTTTTTATTTGCCCACCATGGTGGCCCATATGCAGCTCTGAATGGCATTCTCAAATTTCACACTTTTTCAAATTTTTCAAAGCACCGCCTCTTGAATGCAAAGAGCACGATTTTGGCCGTGACACCAAACGAAAAGTACACCCAAATTGGAGTGAAGGAAAATTAAGTCGCGGAGTCGCGGAGTCGCGGCTTTGGTCCATTAATCAAAATCGGAATCAAAGCCCTGAATCTGCCCATTCAGATCCACGCCTAGTCTGAGGCGTCACCACTTCGCGTAATTAACATTGCAGAAAATTTCGTGCAGCTCCTGGCTGACATTTTTATAGCTAATTCAGGCGGGGACCGTGCATTCAAAAAACGATATTTCAGCGATATTTGGCACCGTTTTCGCAATATCGTTTTGCAGTTTCGCGAGTCGCGTCTTGTCTTGTCTCGGACTGTCGTCTTCGTCCTCCAGCATCCGAACTGGCGCACGGAGGACGATCACGACGAGGTCCGGACTGGCCACTGGCGACCAGTCGCGTAACATATCCTAATCATTTACGATTATTAAATAATGGTAATAATTACACACCGGCTCCGAGATGGCCAATAAACTCGCGAATTATATGGCTGTGCACGAGTTAGCGAGTCTATTAAATGCTTTTCTTTTATGACTGCGCCGCTTTAGTCGCCGCAGCCGCCGCCGTTCTCCCGCGAAGTGTTGGCTTATTGGACTTAATCGAGCGCCTTGGGAGACACTCGCGGCCAATTATGGTTTACTTTCTAGTCACGGACGATCACCCAGAATCGTATGCTTTGAATTTTTAATTGCCGGCCCCGCGAAACATCGAATTTTCTCTCGCATAGGCAAATCGCTGAGATTTGTGCGCGATACTGCCACACGGATTGAATTCAGCGAATTTTTGCTATTTATAGGAATTGAGCGGATGCTGAGAAGACCCGCTCGTTAAATTTGTGACAAACCATTTTTACCGGACTAAGATCCTTCCTCAGTAGCTCGTTAGTGGTGACTCACCTGAAAGAAAAGACAGATCGCGGTTAATTAACATATAAGCTACGATTGGGTATGGGATTATTGGGTTTGATGGTCTGATCGCAGATATGCGCCGATTCGAGGCAAATTGTGTGTGGTTGTCATTTATCAATTTTAAGAAAACGAATCATGCACGCACCCATTGTTTCTTTACGATCTGGGGGCTTTTCCCACGAAAAATGAGGAAAACTCGTAAATTTACATTTATATTTGTCAATGAAATCGATATATACAAAGTGAGTCAACCTTCTACCCACCCTTAGTTTTATAACATTTTTCGTGAAACCATATTTACATATATGCGAACATTTGTTTAATGTAAAAAAATAAGCATTTGCACCATTCTGTATTTCATGGTTTAAAGGTAGAGCAAATAATTTTTTTAACAAAATAGTTTAATCTTTTAGTAGCTACATAATATAGGTATGTAATTGTCATGACTGGACATTATTTAAAATAAATATTTTAATATTAATAGTATTGGAGTCGAAAGCATGAGATGCAGCAAAAGAAATAAATACAGATGAGTCCATTCGAACTATAATTTATAATTTCAAAATATTACGCTTTGCTATTTGAGCATTTATTTTGATATCAATAGTTGCTTGCAAAATATTAATGAAACTAATTAAAAGATGAAATGTACAAAAGTTTTTCTTCTATTACCGAAATTAAGTATAACGATGTTTAACTTAATTATCAATATTCAATTTCCCCTGTAGCAGAATTTGAAGATTTATTTATTAAAGGTATCCGATGAATCAAAAATTAATTTGATACAGTGCAATTTAAGAATCGTAATAGAAAATGTGATCGTTACTAATGAATGTTGTTTTGGAAATTGAACAGCTCTATCAAAAACTTATGAAAAGTCGGGATTTTGTCGTAATATATAGGTTTTCAGGAATGTCTTTGTTAATTTAGTCATTTCGTTAGCATTCACCACTGAGACGCTAATACCCCATTAATAGGCGGAAACTGCATAAACCGCGCATTCAGAAAAATTACAAACTCCTTCGACCGATGCGGATTGAGCGTTCAGCCTCGAGGAGAAGCATTCACCCCGGCCGCAGTTGCAGCCAATCTGCATATGCAAAACGCAACCAGAACCTGCACCGGCCGCCAATATTTAACCCACAGGAACAGTGTCGCCTATAACCAAACTATGAAGCCTACGAATGGCGCGAATTAGTCACTGTCCCTTAAATTATTGTCAATTTCTCTTCTCAATATAATCAAAGCATTAATTATTGCCATTAAATTCCTGGAGGCCCATTGTCAAACTGCGCGCGCAGCCTTCTGGAGTCGAGTGCGCGGAATTCCTTGGGATCCGCGTACGGCGATTGCGGCAGCGGCGGCGGCGACGGCGACGACGACGACGACGACGACGGCGACGCATACGCGGACCTCGCCGCCGCGCCGCCATCCAGCAGGACCGGGAGAGGAACTGGGAAAAGAAAGGCTAAACTCATTTCACCTCGCCTAGGCGCTATTTATTTCAGTTAATGAATTTATTTATATGGCGCGGGGCCCAGGGGCCTGGGGCCCTTCTCGTCCGCGGCGCGGAGCGCTGGGCATAAATTGCCCATTTCCATATACATCCTGATCCCGGCGACCCGCGAGTGTGTGTTTAATTAATGAAAACGAACGAGAGAAAAATGATGTCAGAAATAAAAATGATTTTATCTATCAATCAAGTGCGGGGAACGCGCTAGAAGAGGCCGCCGAGCTGGGGCTCCGGGGCTCCGGGGCCCCGCGCTATTGGGGGTATGAGTTGAACTTTTGGTGCCGGAGGTTTTGGTTTTTGCTCCTCCGCTGATTGTATCTAGCTCGTTTGTCTGGCATCCCGTAATGATGTAACAAGTTTCTCCGTATGGTGGAAAGCTTCGATCCATTCGTAAATCGATCTCTGAGTCTCTATGTATTTTTTGGGTTTTTTTTGGGACCCTTGCGGACGGATTTTTGTTAATTATGTTACATCGGAAGTGAGCTCCTTAATGGACGGTTTCTCGCTTCATTTCACCATGCGGACACTTGTTTCGGTATTAATTGGAAATATCTCATTTGCGGCTCTCGGCCCTACTTCGAATCGATGACATTCTCAGCCTTTATCGTTTTCCAGACGAAGAAAATTAATTTTTCAACAAGACATGAACGTAATTATGAGAGACGAAAATTGGTAAAATTTAGTCATTGTATGCAATTATGTATACATCCGCGCATCCGCAGTTTTGAATACTAAATCTATTTTAAACCTGGCTTAAACCGAATAACGTTCTTATGTATGCCGGAAGAACTAATATAGGTACTAATGAAAAATAAACTAACTTTATAAGTTATAGCAAGATATTAATCAAGATAAATACCTGTAAGATTAGATATAATTTTTTTTTCTTCATATTATTTCAACATGGAACTCTTAACTTATATCCTTCGAATAAATATAAGAAAAAGGTAAACTTTTTCAAAATAGTAATAACTTTAAGAGGGATAAAATATTTTTATGTTGTATAGAATTTTAATCTACAATTATTTTAGGAAAACATTTGCAGGTATATACTAATTAACGCTATTTTGAAAAAAGATTTCTACAATTTTATTTGGTTACATTATGTATGTATGTACATATATGATCACTAATGTTATCATACCATTAACGCAAGGAAATTAATAGAGTATTTTTTCTTATTCGTATAAATAATATAAAAACAAATTAATTTTGTCATTGTAATTAAATACCTATGTAGGAACTCTATAAATTACGTTTTAAAAGTTATGTTCTCCTTGATGTATGAGAGTATGAAGTGAATGGCTGAATTATTTAGCAGGTACCTACATTTCTGAGAAATTCATTGACATGACAATTCGACCCACGTAATCCTTTAGGAAAATTGTACTTACAACGAAATTGATTCGTAAGACCCCGCAGTATACAAAATCCCTAAAATATTTAAGCTCTACAAAATATCCGACCTGCGACGAATTCCCTTCGCTGATCGCAGTAATCCCGCTGGAAACTGGGTCAGTTGTGTATCAACCAGTTTCTTGTCCGTCTGTCGCGTTTCAGTAACAGTCGTCGGAGACAAAAGGAAAGCGAACCCGAAAGCCTTCCCAGGCACAATGGCCGCGAGAAGACAAAACGCTGCCTAAAAACGTCTCAAGATGCAAAAGGCGGACTTTGCGAGTATGTGCCGTGCCATGTTCGAGGTCCGGCGCGGCCGCAGCCTCCCAGCCTGGCCATCCGGCGCGCAAGGAAGGACGTGGAAAATCAATCAACTTTCACTTTTGTTGCGTACGAAACAAATGCGGCGCGACCCGCGAGTTTTGCCGGGCATGACCGGCACGGATATGCGCGCGCTATAAATAACAAGGCACCGCGGACGGGCCAGGGCCGGTACCCGCATGCAGCATAATCATAATCATAATAAACCCATGCAATATCGAAAATGACAGCCGTTTTGTATGCATTTAAATGTTTTATTGTTGCGACTGGTCGCGGATTGCTAAACCAGTCAGCAAGGCGACGCGGCCGCGGCGCGCTTTGCCCCGGCGATCGACGGCGTTCTGCCCCGCGTCGGGAATAATTCCGCGACGGGAAAGACAACGGCCAGGATACGTTCGGACATTAATGCGAGTACTAGCGAATGGGTCTCAAAGTCTGGACCCGTGCCGACAACTTTTTGAAATGCATTGAATCGCTGATGATTTTGCGACCGGGAAATTCGCGAGGAGCGAGTTCAAATGGCAAGCCGGCGATATTCCGCGCGGTATGTCCCCAGAATATGTAGAGCCGCGTCCAGCTGGACCATAAATCAGTCAGAATGTCGCGGGTAGTGGTGCTATTAAAAGTTTTAACTGAAATTTTTATGCATTTAATAAATTAATTGCGGGCCTTTCGCAACGCCACGGAGCAGCGCTAATTTGATAATCGATTTGTTGATACTGCGGCAAACCGCACGCCCGATCGAGGCTCTGGGAAAAACTATACGTAAATTGGCGATCACGGCTAATGAGGCGTGAAATAGTTACGTAGTTATGTAGGTAGCCGAGCCGGACTCTGTTTATTCAGCATTATTTAATATTTCCAAAGACTGCAATTTGTCGCGCCGTGGAGGGCATTTAATTGCGGAAAAACCTACAGCCGAGAAGTATCGGAATTCAATATGTGTTTTAGTGAAATTTGTCCTCATTTTGAAATATTAGATTATTGACTTTTAATCTTTACTGACTTCATGGTGATCGTAAGATATTATGAAGTTATACCTATGCACTAAGCTAAAACTAAAAAGGATTACATACCTACTTGTACAATTTATAGCCCAAAATCGTGTTTCTTTAATTCAAAATTATGTTAGAGCCACTTTAATTAATTCTACTTCAGTTACCACGACTACACTCAAAACGTAAAACCATCAACTGTTAAGTTCGCTTGTTCAAATTCAAGCAAGTTACTTTGTTAATAAACTAGGACTTGAAAAGAGCTTTCCTTAATAAAAGTACAGCTGTTTAAAATCTCAAAATTTAACTGTATTAACTGTATTTAACTGTATTAATATCATATTTGACTAAAACTGGACAATCTAAAATCAGAACTATAATAAGTCGCTTCTCAATTTTAGTTTAATGCTAAAATTACCCAATTTGTTTTATGATATCATAAATATAAAATTAGAACTTTAATCGCGGTTTTTCTCAACTATGTTACTAAAGCGCTAGAACTGGCTATCGTATCGTGATTTAAGCAATTCAATTCAATTTTTCAAAATTTTTGTCTAATCAAAAAAAAGGAAATTTGATGAATATCAGCGAGCCATTCTTGAAGTTGTACTCGTAACATTATGATTCCATTCCTCATTAATAGCATACTTAGCAAAATGAGAAAGACTATTAGAAAACCCACATTCTTATCTCAAATCAATTAAATTTAAAACATTTTGATTTGGATTTATTAAGTAATTAATTAAAAGTTAATTTACAATTAATCATGTTGTCAGAGCTGAAAATGTTATAGCAGGGAAACTAGTCTGGTTCAATTTATTTGAGATTTATCACCAACTAGAAACTAAGCAGAGCTGAGCGGTCACTGGAAGAAAAGTGAAAAGGGTAGAGGAGCAGCGTCTTCCCAAAAACTTAAGTGACT
Source organism: Tolmerus cingulatus (assembly GCA_959613345.1). Taxonomy (NCBI): domain Eukaryota; kingdom Metazoa; phylum Arthropoda; class Insecta; order Diptera; family Asilidae; genus Tolmerus; species Tolmerus cingulatus. Next base: position 10,959,891 of record OY390707.1, on the reverse strand, counting down.
AAGTAGAAAAAGTGAAGCGGCCGCGGGGGCAATTCGTTTCCTCGAGCTCGGCGGAGTTCACCAGAACAAGAGATCCGTCACGGTCCTCTTGGATGGACAATTAGTGGCAGCGCGGCGCGATGAGCTCCGTCTTATAAGCAAAGTTCGTCGCTCAAGTCTTTTGTTTTTTATCCGTCGTCGTCCGGCGGCGGAGTCACCGCAGTTAGGCCTAGGCGGCAACCGGGTCCGTGTTCCCGGTGGAATATGATTGAGAGGTCTAAGGTTCAAAGTGTTTTGTAATGACAAAAAGTTACTCGCGGACCCGGTTCTTTTCGCCTGGGAAGACGTTCCCCGGTCGGTTTTGTCGGCGTTTTTTCATGGGCAGGGAAAAACGTTTTGTTCAGACTGATGGAGGCATACCTTGGTATAATGAAGCAATTTTTCCCCTTTCTAAAATTAATTAATTGTTCAGCGGTTGAGGTAGGCAGGTTCAAAGGAATTGTTATATTTTGTGAAATCTTTTAGAGTAATGAATGACGTCGTGCTTAAAATAAATGGAAAATTTTATTGTTTGAGAAATGCCGGAAAAATCTATTGCGTATAAGTAGATACCACATTTGTAAACATTAAATTATTTTTAATGAACATTTCATGACAATATCATTAGTATACCAACTTATGCTGAATGCATAAAAAATCGCTATGTGGGTTTTCATATAAAATAGTTTTCATTTCACAATCCTGTAAACACAATATCAACGGTTTTTATTATTTCACTAGAAAAAGATTTCAGGATCACGAACACTCTACTATATGTATACTGTATATAATCATCAATCTATAGATTTTAATAAACGTTTGACTTCGGTATTGAATTTTTCCATATGGACGTATATTTTACAAATTATCTTGTAGTATGCTCAAATTATAAAAGAACTACTTTAAGTTCATTTCTGGGAAAAGTGAAAACAACACTTAACTAAACAATTAAACATGATCTTTTGTTCAAATTTTTTTTTACATTTTTCTATCCGTAATAGTGAAAACCGTTCGCAATGTTATTACTAACAGTAAACTAGTCCACCCTACGCTTAGAACAGGTTTAAACCAGATGTAATTAACTTTATACCGATATTGATGAGACTTTAATAAAGGATTTTTGTACGCTCTTTTGCAATAAAAATATAAAGAATTTTGCTATTGGAAAGTGATTTTAAGGTTAAAAATGCATGAGGAATGCTTCGAGGTGTACCTAACTTTTAATGCAAAACTGAATTGAATTGAATTCACTTTGCGGTGGAAGCAGCTACGATCATTGAGCAATTTTAATACAAAATCTCATTCAGTCATCATCTCCACTGGCAAAACGCAGAACCGCAGCCAGTGGTAATTGTTCCCACCGGTGTCGCAATCGCTGGACCTTTGCCATTCGCCGGCTGATTGCCTTCTGATTGATCCATCAATGCGCCAAGATATTTTTAATTAACACAGTAACCTACATGGCAATTTGCATTACCTTTTCGGGCGGTCAGTAGCATTATTAATCAGACAATTTCAGCGGCGAAATAATGCAAATTAGGTCTCCTAGTGATTTACGCGCCACAGGCAAGCCAAGTAGGCTGAAATTGCGACCCAAAGAAGGCGGTGCCGCCGCGGTACACGCTGCTTTTCGGATTGATTAAGATATAACACCGAGGTATATTTCTCTAATGTCTCAACTGCGGGCCTCTGAGGGTTTAAAGTATGAGGCTAAGGAACCCAAAACGAATCTAATCATCCAATAGAGCTGGGCTCGAGCTTTGTTGTCGGTTTTCTTGACTCTTTTATTTGAACTTTACGAGGATAATTATGCGCAGACGCGGCCGGTTTATTTGTTTCTCTAGGAAATAATGGGTGTGCCTCCTTCCCTTCGTATCCACAGGAAGCAATTAATTCAGATTAGAATTTGACAAATTAAAAATTCTCGATCGGATCCCGGGTAGTGGACAACAATGCTCGCCATTGGTCGGTGCATGCCGCGGACAAAAGAGCGACCTACTCTACGTCTATTCAACCGCGCCGGCGGCGTGTAATGGATAAAAATTCTTTTCGCCAGCTCCGGGGCCTGTTCCACTTCATTTGAATTTCTGTCACTACTTTTACGGAGCCCCAGCACTGGGGCCCCATGCTGTCCCGCCGATGGAAGTATGATATATCGGCCATTTGCATTCAAACCGTCGAAATTTCCATGAAAATGGCTCTGATTGCTTCGTAAGTTTGCCCACTCGGGGATTCCTGGAGTTGCCCATAACAGAAATATTTTAGGTGCTTATCTTTGAATTTATTGGGAGCTTGATGCCCTAGAAGAGCCCCGATCGCGGGTCGCGTCCCGGCTTTATAATATCGTAAGTTTCCGCTAAATAGATATGCCCCAGAGACAGATAGCCAACTCTATGCCGACCGCATGGGAGTCATGCAGCATCGTATATTAGCGGAATGGCCTCGAAACGTGTAATAAGCAAATTATGTTCGCAAAGTTCTTGTAAATAATCTTCATCGCGCTCGGCCCATTATGGCTATCCCTCCACGGCTGTCCGGCCCTGGACGGGGCCGGCCGCGAGCAGCCTGTCCTCGACTGACAATAATTTAAAATCTCAATTATCCACCCAACATTTTCGTAGGTATCCGCACACGAAATATGGGACTACATAAAATGGATATCGGGTAACATAAATAAATTGAGACATTATAACGCGGCTATTGGCCGGGGCCGGATCCGCTCTCTGGTAGGCTGGCGCAAAACTGAAGTAAAATAGCGTAGAACGCACCTCGGGCCCATCAGGTTGCATCGGAAACGCATCTAAAATTCAAGAATCCTTGAAATGGACGTGGAATAAAATGAAATTTATTTTTATCGCTACTACCTACAGCCGGGGCTAGTTGATGGCCGCGATTGGATGGCGTGATAACGAGATAAAGTATAATTTTAACTGCTTTAGATGCACAAAATAAATTGAGGATATACTTCCGATGTCAGGCACTAAATCGTTGCTCAGTGCTTTTTTCTTAATGAGGATGGAATTTCAGATCCCGGCCACATGCACCTATTATCGGTCTGGCGTTCCTCTTTTGCTGCGTGGAGAGTTCCAACCCTTTCGAATCATTCTGATTGGCGCGCGAACGCTTTTTTAGTACACCGTGATATAGGCGGTAATTGAAATTAATGGCGGGAACTTTCTTGGAGGAACAGTTCTTAGTTTAACGACCGCATCTTAGAGCTCTGGCGAGTGGGAACTGTGTTTTATTGGAGGCCATTTAATTAGATTTCAGCCAGCCAGTGGAATTTTCAAAATTAAATTAAGATATCTCTGGCTGGACAGGTGATAGGAACAAGGGAGCTGAACGCGCAGTCTCCAATGACTTAATTTACTGCAGTTACTTAGGATGGGCCTGGTACATACCTCCAGCAGCCTCAAATTAATACTTTAGACGTGTACTAATTAGCAGTATATTAGAAGCGTCTGCCTACTTTTAAGACGAGTGAAAAGGTTTAAACCAGTGTTGAAATCCGTTAAAATAGTATGTACATATACATATATTAAGCTCAAACCCTGAGCGAACCTAAACATTAATTAAATGTGCTCCAAAAATATGTAAAACTAAGGAGTAATAACACTTTAGAACAAATTGGTCTTACTTCGATGAAAACGGTGTAAAATTGCAAAAATTTTCAGCCTTTCGATGTGTACGGGGTTTTTTGGGGATGGTAAATCGATTTTTGCGACAATTCGGAATTCAAGCCGACTGTCTCTCAAAATTTTATTCTTCAGTAAAATTTTATTATATAGTAAATTCAATATTAGAGTTTTCAGCGTCGCTGATTTCTAATTTGTTCCCAATGTTGCATCTTCCATGACATTATAAAAATAATGTGGTTTTAATCAAAATCGTGTAAGTAGATCTTTATATATCTTGTGTACCTGTTTAAAAACACAGTTTCAATAAATTCACAGAAAAAAAGGGTTAAACGAGAAATCGAAAAAATATTCGCTGATAATTGGAATTTAGACATTTTAAAACGGTTTTTTGCTCGAAAATCTTAAGGTTCTGTAACCCCAAAAGTTTTAATAAGTTCTAGTAAAGATAAATTATTAAACCCATTAGGTAGTTGTACGTGTGCACAAGAAAAGTCTTAATAGTTTTAAAACGTTTAAGTTATAAGAATCATAATTTTTGACTTTTTTTGAGATGGCGAAGAAATGCTTCCAAAATATAGAAATAATTTATTTCACAATTGTAGATTTGAGTCCGTTCAACTTTATAGTTTCGTTAAGTATTTGATTCTACGTCACACCTTAAACCGGATTAGTTTTTGAGTTATGCGGTATGCAAAATTTGAGTGAACCTCACTAGAAAGTATATTTTATAATTTATTTGAACACAAATTAATCCAATCAACCAATTTGGGTGATTATGATTAGATTGTCCAATTTCCGGCGGAGGATTGGGCTCCAGTGGAGGCATGTACTGACACATCTTGTCCACGCAATTATCTTGCAAAATTTGACTGACAAGCAAGGAGAGTACCGCAGTGTTGTAAGTTTGTACCGATATCAAATATCGCGGCCAGCTCTTTCGCGGAGTGTCTTTTCGCCGGTTATCGCGGGCTACAAGCATAAAACTGTTGTAGAGGTGCTCCTAGCCATTCATAGAAGTCGCCTTCGATCGGGGCTGGCAGTCGAAAAGGCCAGGCATCGATCATGTTTCGTATTCAGGTAACCCGCGCGCGGATCCGCGAGCTCCGCGAGCATGCACCCGAGGTGCATGAACATTGAACAGCCGCTGCCGGTGCTCCAGCGGGAGATGCTGGTCCCTTATTCGCAGCGATAGGTATGCAGATCTGCAGCAGCCGAGCTGGCTGCATCCGCGAGATAAAAGTAAGACAAACCATTCACCCACTGAAATTACTGAAACATAAGTCGCCGGTGATTACCGGGGATCAAATACCCACAGACCTACAAACACCACCAGGACCGGCAGATTTGGATATCGCTGAAGATTGTTTCCGAATGTGGTCAGATTGTGCTGGCGAAAACCGCATGCCTTGAGTATGTTAACCGCGAACTAAAGTATGTTACTAGAGAATTCCATTAGGTCGATTTGGTAATCGCCTAGGTGGCCGGGGCCCCGGGAGCGGACCGAGCGGTCTCATTACTTTCCCGTGTCATTTTCATTAATTACTTCACGTGCAAATCTTGTCCGCCAGATTGATCTTCGCTGGCCGTATCTTCCGGTGATGCGCAGCCTCTCAGTGGTGTCGCACTTTCACTGGGATAACTCTCGGTCTTATTAATTACCGATCATAAGACGCTGTTCGGTTTCAGCTGGGGCTGCACGTCGATTTCGTTCGACGGATAAGATGACTACGTTAGATAATTAACGAGCTGCAAAATAGTTGCCAGCCCGAGATTTGTGAGAAGATACATTTTACCAAATGGCTTGAGGGAAAGGCGCAAATTGCGGCCACTGCTCTGCGGGGGAAATTAAATACAATTCATTTACTTTGTGGTCGAGTTTCACTAACATTTGATTTTGTTCACTTTTTTACTAGGACGGCTGCAAAAAGTGTAAATTTTATTTACGTAAACGAACATAACCTCTCACAATCCATTTTGTTCAAATTATGGTTTACAAGGCCAATATTCAAGTTTCTATGATTGATTTAAGTGATCACGCCTTCTACTATGTAGATCATGTTAAAGATAAAGTTGCTATACATCTTATTTTTATATTATATTATTATTTATTTTATACTTTCTAAAATTTAAATTTCAAACAAATTTAATTGTGCGATTAAACGTTTCAAAATAAAGCCCGGTATTTCATTTAGCGACACATTTAATAAAGAAATTTGGTTAGAAATTTAGTTGTTAAATTTTTGCCAGATAGACAACGGAAATTTATCCTAAACATAAAAGTGCTTATTAGTAAAATGTATTATAAATTTGATAGAATGGAATTCTGTTTTTTAATTGTTGCTACAGATATAAAGAAAACCGTTTCGAAAAAATGCTTATCAAGTTTTAAGCTTGATGTGAGAGGTACTTTAAAGGAATAGAATGTATGAGTAAAATTGAGCCAGAACATTCCTAAAATTCTAACCTTTTCAAATAAGTGAAGAGAAGAATTTTCCTTAGCTTAGTTGAGCGGCACCATTCTTGCAGGCTTAACTTATCGACAGCGCTCCTTTAACAGAAGCACTTTAAACTCGAAAATATGTGAACCCGGCGTCTTGAGACCAGCAGCATTTCTTCTATTCAACTATCCACATTACCTTTCACAGTATGCAAGTCAAATTGATTTTGAAATTGTGCGTAAGCTAGTATGGCTGCCATGCCAAAAATCCCAAGAAGGTGTCGCATTCTAGGCGTCGATTACAACTAAATCCAATTGAACACCTATTCATCGAATACTAATGGAGTCTGGGGGCCCCAAAGGCAAATTAAAAGCGGCTGATCAAGTTTCCTCCGCGTTGAACTCCTCCTCGCGAGGGGACGAAAGTGGCGATCGCCTTAACCGAATTAAAAACCCGCGAAATGATGAAGAAATCTACATACCTAAAAACGTTATCGTCCGAGTGATATGTTAAATCTCGACGGCCTGCTTGGTTATTCCGACAACTCTATAAACACTCGAGTTGAGTCAGTAACCTTAAAAGATTTAAAAGATGGAGAGGAATCCCTTCGCATGGGGCCGGTGTCCAGCGCGATCGGATTTAGCGGCTCCTGCGTGTGCATCATCGCGGCTGACCGCGCGACCGGAGGGGGAACACTTTGCAGAACAGACAACTTAACATATCGGAGGCCGATAATCAATAAACCTTTTGAATAATTGGCCGCGACCACTTTTGGGTCATTCCAGGCACGATCAGTCGCACCAAATAAAACATCTCTCCGCAGATCCGTCGGCCAGACCCTCGAAATAGCTGCGCGCGCGGATGCTGCGAGATCCGACGCGGCCGCGCGGCTCAGATGCATATGACGACAGCCGCGGTGCGCACCACGCCGCAATTCTGGCTGGTGCGACGCGGCGCATTCCTCTGGGGTCTCGGACTAGTCAGGGACTGGGGCAGACCCCCGCGCATATTTTTGAATATCATTCGCGGCCTCGGCGGACAGAGATCTGCGGCAACGCGATTGCGAATCTGAGCTTTCGCGAAATTTTAATTGTCATCAGTGGCGAATTTTGATTTATTTTTCGGGATACTTAAATCTGCTCTCCCTCATCATAAGCATTTGTTTATATGTTTGTCCTAAAACAATAATTTTGAAAAATCATAATAAAAACATTTTGTCAGACTTATTCTTCGTAGTGTAGTCCGTCTTTCACAGCTTTTTTTCTCAAAATCCATGCGACGTAAAAACTTTTCATTAACACAAAATGTTCTGAAAAAAACTACGTTCCTTAAACTACATATTTATGATATGGAATCCCAGGATTCTAGGTTCATAAAAGTTATCTAAGATATACTATGCTTCAAGACACACTACAATCTTAAATACATAATGTAGGTACATGAAGATTTAATTCAGAAATTGAACTTAAATGACTTTTATAAAAGGAAGCATACGAAGATCCATTTTTAGCAATAATATAAACATTTGAAATATAAAAGTAAATATTTAAATTGTGTACATGATTTTCAAAATCTATTGAAAAATGAGAATTTCAAAAGTATTATAAAATTGCAATATTTTCATAATTTTAATCATTTATTTATAATTTGAAATCAATACTGTTGCATTCAATTTCAATAAGCCCTGCATTTTAATGGTACAGCTCTAGATTTTGTGGGATGACTTGCTTTTGGTTTTTGGAGTAGATTTTAGAATTAATTAAAAATTTAGTGAAAAAGTTGTAATTTACGATTTCCAGGGAATTTGTAGAAATAAGTTGTGCATACATAGCTTTAAAGTGCGTCGCTACAATTTTGCTGAACTAGGCTATAGCCCAATGAGGACATACGCAAGTATGAGGCTGTTTGTCCTCGAAACTTGGTACGCGGAAAAAAAAAAGATTTGCATACAGCATCCTCCGCGGCATCTTGGAGAAAGGTACAGAGTCGCGATGTGGGGACTGGGGGCCGGTGGCAAGGCAACGGCGCGGTTTCTTCGTTTCAGATGAAGGGTGATATGGGAGCCGTTTGACTTTTCTCCCGCTGAAGAGGCAAGTCTACGACTTGATGACTGAATTCGATTGCGCAGCACACTCGCTTTCTACGGCTTCTATTGAACTAGATTCGCGGACAGCGGCTGCAGCAGTCGCGCGGCATCCGTCAGACCTTCTCATGCATCTAATTGCGAGCTACGGGTGATTAGAGAGCTCGAGCAGCGCCACAGTCTAAACCGCAAAATCGTGTCCCGGGTGAAATGCTCGCTCTCATGTTATGACATCAAACCAAATTGAATCATTAAACTGGGAAATTCGGGAAAAGGAAGTAATCTATGTTAATTAAACATGTTTCCAGAAGAATGTCTTACTCGGCCCCCGTTGTCTGCCGCAACCATCTCTCGACGTCGCTATACAACTTGCTTACAAAATTTCCTTCGACGGAAAATTAGGCCAGTCGTGGCTTGTTGATTCGTTCAATCCGATAAACCTAAATCGTTTGCAAATTGAACTTATAGTTCGATGGGAATGTCATAATGAAATAAGAAGCGAGCCCACTAGCCGAATCAATTGCTTCCTCGGTATTTAAATGAATTACCGGGGAAGCCACGAGCCCGATCCCCCCGTATCCGGGTTGCCATCGTTAATCAGAGTTTTGAGACGGTCGGTGCATTGCATATACCGCGGTTTCCTCCCGAATAGACCACAGATATAAAATCACTCTGTCTTGGCGGTTTCTCAGAATGCTACAAATGAAATGTTATGTAAGGCTAGGCCCGATTTTTGTTTAACTCTTTTTTAAAGTCGTTTTTCCCTCGCTTGGCTGCCGTGCATTGCTCCGCGCCTAATTTGGCGATTTGGCAGAGCTTTGAACAAATAGACATACTTAGACTTAGTCCTAAAGATCTCGATGCTCGATGTTGCTTTCAATTTTCCCGAAGCAGCCCTGTCAGTTATCCACTGTCGCTTAAAATTACTTCCTCGTATTTTAAGTGAAAATTACGTACAAAGACAGGAAAATCAATTTATTTAGTGCCATTTAACTTCTTTGTACTGTAGTTAAAATACTTTAACAGACACTTTAGACCCATCGATGTACTCAAAACTTGAAGTTAGTTTATTGATTTCCTTGTTTTTGGGCGTTCGTGCGGATCCTAAATACATATATGAGTAGAATTATAAAATGAAATCGATAACTGAAGGTATTATTAAAATTGTTTACAAATACTATGCTAAATTTTTAAAAAGCAGAACAAGAAAGAATCTAGTATCAGTCAGACAGGGTTCTTCAAAAACGAATTTTAAGGAAATCAAATTAATTTAAAGGCAGGATAATTCTTTATACTTGCATCTTCTTATTTTTCCAAAAAATCACTCCACTGTATTCAAGACATATCATATAACTATTAAATTCAGAATTTATATATTATAAACATTATCTATCAGATTTAAAAGCGTTTCACAAAAGTAGTATGTAATCTTAATAAGTTAATTTTTACTAAATTTATTTCACATAAGATGATATTTGAGATAGGACCATAAATATTTTGCCAGCCTATGACAGAGAACTCTGAGAATATTTCACCCGCATGACATCATGAATTCGTATATTGAATGGATTAATTACTAAAAATGATACGCACATTCAACTCGTACCCAGCTCATGTGCGGCATGTACTCAGCAATCACTCGCGGATTAATGAATATCGCGCGTAATCGACACATTTGCCAAATGCCGGACTAATTCAATTTGAATAAAATGTAAAACGTAACGCAATACTCGCGGGTCCTTGGAGGCCGCTAACAAGCAACAAATCAGCGGAGTGGCCGGCAAACAAATATTGGCCCCAAATACGCGCTGATGTATTGTGTCTAGCCACGTCGATTTCTCCGCGTTCTTGCCGTGTCCACGCAAAAGGAAAGGCGCAACGCGCGACATGTGACATGACTCGTGACATACTCACTTCACCGCTGAAATGTGAAATGTTTACTCATTTGCTGCGCGGCGCGGAAAGGCGCGCATGGACCACGCTCGCCGCAGCGGCCGTGCCCGCGGTGGAGAACAGCTCCAATGGGAGCGCGGAATGTTGGACTTCTTTCTAGCCGCGGACATGACATCCTCTGACGTCTCAAAGCAGGATCGGGCATCCATGGGGAAATGGCCCTAATTTTGGGTCGCACCTGCACACTTTCATGTCGCATTCTCTCCGCACCGAAGTCGGACTCCATTTTAGTCGATGTTAATAGGTCTGCAAAATGGAGTTTTCCTACTTGAAGAAAATTTAGCATCTACAAGAAACGTGGGTTTTTAGTGTTAATAATGACGAGCTGAACAAGAGATCAATATTCGAAAACAAAAATCGGTCAAGTGCGAGTTAGACCTACATATACCAAAGATTCTATAAAATATTAACACTAAATTCTTAAAAACGGTCCATACTAAAACTAGATACTATATAGACATATACGAAGCAGTAAGTGGACTTAGAAATCCAGTTCTATTTTAATAAAAGTTATGTATATAACGCTACAAATGATTTTTATCATACTATAATAAGTTTTTAGTATTCGAACTAAGAAACTAAGGGATGAAAATGAGCGGATTTATTTATATGTACTAGAACGTTTCTTAATACGAACTAATTCAGATTTTTTTGCTTGCATGACAAACTTCGGAAATAAGAAGGTATGTAATCCTAGTAACATTTTTTTAAAGTGCTATTACTAAAATCAACACATATGTATATGCCTAAAAATTCGATATCACTTTTTAACACAAATAAATAACTATGACTTTAAAATTAGTAGATACAATTTCAAAGTTTTTCAAACAAGACTTAGTGTCAGTTTATTCTCGGAATTTAAAATAATTAAATATAAGTAAACTTTAAACCTTTTATTTTTGTTTGACTTCGTCTTTTGCGTAAAGTTATGCTGATTTTAAAATTTTAATCGCCAGTGTATACAATTGTGCCAAATTTTAAGTCGTTAGTGGTATAGCAGTTACTGAGAAAAACAGCCATGACATACAGGCAGGTAGACAACGAAGTTCTTTTTTATTTGCCTTTAAGGCATTAAAGCTTATAAAAATCATGAAGTTTTTTTAAATGATAAATTTTCAGCTTCCTTATAGTAACTCTAAGCCATCGTACTTTTAACGTATTTTGATTGACGTGCACCCGAGGGCTCGTTTTTAGAAATGAATTTTCTTAATTATTTATGTTTCTGATTTCTATTAAGTGAGCCTAATTTTGTTTGATAAGAAATAGATATTTAATGTGTTTGGTAGTAGTTACATAACGATTTTTTGTTATTTCTGAATATCTAAACTGGGAGTAGCTGGGTACTTGTAAGCTCCGGTTGCTAGAGGAATCTGCGAGGTACCCTTGGACTGAAAAACCGACGTCGGTACGCTGCGTTGGGACTACAAAGTTTAGCCATCGATTTCGTGGCGGAGCGATGGCAAAACTACCCGTTTTCCGCCGATGTCTTTATTTGTTGACACGGCTGACGGCGAACTGCGGCACGGCTCGCGAAACCGATTTCCTCGCGACCATAAAAATCGATTATGCTCGCCGGTGGCACCTGGAATTCCTGGGCTCCTGCAATGCTGATAATTCGATTTAATTACAAGTTCCGTCCGCTGCGTTTCAATTGGTGCGCCGTTTAATAAGTCACGCCGAAGTGCCGAGCCGCGGGCCCAGTCAAGGTCGAGTTATCACGACTTCCTCCGGCATTAACCCCTAATCCTCGACAGGCGCTGTAATTGCGCCGATTACCAAATTCAATTACCGCGGCCCGTAGCCAGCCAATCGTTTGATTTATTTTGGTGGCAGTGGCACAATTTTCCGTGGATAACGAGACATTCACCTTCGCCATTTCCCGCGGGTCTTCCCATCTTCCGAGTCATCGTCGGCGTCGCCGCCGCCGCCGCCTCGCCGTGCAGCTTCATGGAGCCGGTGGTTGCGGCTCTTAAACGCAGACCGCGACGTATCACAAAAAGCGAGCCAACGTGCCCACAGCTAACTGTACCCTCGCGCTATTCAAGCATATCGAAAATAGTAATTTCGAGCGCAACCTCTTCCAGCCCGTACATAAGAAAAATCCGATTCTTTTGTCCGGACGGATTTCTTGCTTGGTCATGAGTGCCAGAACTTTGAACCAATCAGCCGTGCCGCCGCGATACGATCATGACGTGGGATCTCCAGGATGCCCGCATCCTAGATCCAGACACGTTCAGTTCCCGGGCCCAAATCGATGGGATAGACCGAAAATTCCCGGCTGTGGAATTTATTTTCTAATTAATCATCATCCGCTCTGTACCGCACTCGTGGCGCAGCACGGCCCACTCCGCGGCCCAAGTCATGCTAATGGGGCTCCCTCTGGCTGATCGCGGGAATAAATTATTACAAGTTTAATGATATCTCCGAAATTAGCATACTAACGCGTGCGATTACCGCTGTCCCGCGAACACCGCGGATAAATTGTTGAATTCAATTAGATCACAGTTCTCGCACTCTTGGGGCATTCGGGCGATTAATTTTATTTTTGTTTGTGGCAACGTCGCGGCTCCATGGCGGCATCTCTGTGCCTTATTTGTTTTTGGGGAATTAATTTCGGCTTTTGGATTTTCAATAGCGCCTCTCGGACAACAACAAGACGAGGTGTGTCAATGGCCGGCAGACAAATTTTGAATAGCAGCATCTCTGAATTGACTTTGGAAAATTTACTTTTATAGCTATGTTTAAATCACTTTATCAAAACAAAAGGAAAATTTATGGTATTGCATTGCCATTAAACTACTAGAAACTTGTTCTACGAGGACATTAAAGTTTTTTATTTATTTAACCGAAAATTTTGCAAGCTTTATTCCTTTTCAAACCTTTTCAAATGCATAGTAATTTGAAATTGGGACATCTTTCCCAAAAATTGAAAGGATTAAAATTAACTTAACAACATATTTTGTTACACTATTCCTTGAGTGTTCAAATGTAATCACCAAAATAATAAAATAATAGACAAATAAATTTGGCTGAGAAGAAACATTATTACATTCTACTTTTTAACATTTTCTTTTAATATAATAAGCAAATTAGGAGAGCTATATTTGTAATCATTTCAAATTGATAATTTATTTGCCGATTGTAAATTTTTGTGGACTTGATAAGACCCAATAAAATCGAAATAAACATACAGGATCATTTATGATTTTAAACCTTACCAGCCACTGGATTGTATAGGTGGAAATAATTTTTACCTGGAAGAGAGAAAAAAGTACAATTAAATTTAATGTAATAGTAATAGTAGATAACAAGAAACACTAAGTTTAATTTAGATAGTTAATTTTCGTTTTAAAAGCTGTAACTTCTAAGGGACAAATCCACATTCATATGAGCCATAACAGTTTTTAGTATGATTTAAGAGTGACCTAGATGTTAAAATGTCAATTAAATTGAACGAACAGCTTTGATTGGCGGAATGTTATTTTATTGTATTATGAGTATCACGTCTACAATACGTTTTTATAATGTAAGGTGTTAATAATTTTGAAAATTTCCCTGTAGCATCACAAATGTTTTTTAAAAGTTAGTAACAGCAGTTTCGATCGGATGTAATAGACAGTATCAAAATTGTTCTATGACATATAAATATGTATTAAGCATTTGAAAAGTGGTCCAAATTCAAAACGCTTCGATCGTTTCCAGGAGTCGCCTTTTCTTGAATTTTAAACTGAAGCCTTGAGGAGGTGGCCAAGTGAGAGAAATAAAAGGTCGGTGCCGTCCAAGGTTACGCGTGATATATTCACGGTGCCGCGTCTGCCAGAGCGTGCACGTCCCAAACAAAAATGGAAATAATCAACACTGGCCAGAATAAAATTGAAAGTTAACGCGTTATTATGGCAGCAAATTTAGCAGGCAAATAGTGTGATTGTGGTGATGAGGTTGACGAAGATGACAAAAGCAAAAGGACGCGCCAGGCTGAGGAGAGCCGGCCCGGGATCGCGTTCTGAGGTTGCCCTGACTGCCGCGCGAATGGTGCCTTAGGTACCTGTGCAGGTGGTTGTGGACGGAACCTTGTTTTTCAGCATTCCGTCATGTATGAATATCTATGGATGATGTCTTTGAGCCGTGTTTTGAGCTCGTCTTGTCCCTTTTTTCCGTTTTCGTGCATTGTTTGAGCCCTTTAGTGCAAAAGAGTTTTGTGTCATGAATTCTTATGAAATTACTCCTCCTTTTGCCTCTCGGGATGGTTTGTCGAGGTCCATGCAGGAGACAAACCGGATACGCGAAAAAAAATTAAATAAAACATAAAAAAACCGAAAAAACCGCCGCGCTTTATTTAAACGTGTGAAATCATTGTCTACATTTGTCGGTCTGATGTTCAATAGACAAAAGACGTGTCTTCTGATGCTTTTGTCGTTCGAAGGGTAGGCACGCATTGATTGGACCGTCCGCACCTCATGGAGCTATTTTTCAATATATTTCAATGGCATCCTGCTCGGTGATTGGTTTCAAAGACTATTAACGAACCATTAGTCAGAGTTATTCTTAACTATCTTAATGTCCTTTCTAAATAAAAACCAGCGTGTTGTAAAGAATCCTACATATGTAACTTTATAGATTGGGAATTTGCCGCAAAAAATACGATTATTGTGGAAATTGGCCCTATACATAGATATTTTCAAGGCGGTTAATGACATTCATATACATATATGTATGTATATGATATTGAATTTTTAGCAACCGGCAATTTTCAAATTTTGAAAACTCAAAAACCGGATCACTTTTATATGATATTTTCTGTAAGTTTAAAGTTTAAAAAAGTTACATGGCATCAGGTATCAGGTATCATATTAAATCTTAATCTTCAAAAGCACTTATCCAACTTTTCTTAGCTTTTGACAAACTTTTCCAGATTGTTAAAGTGATCAAGTTCCTAATTGTGTATTCAGAAAGTACATATAAACAATCTCACATATTTTTTTTATTAGTTTGCTTGGTATAGAAAATCAAGGTCCCCAACGCGCAAACTATTAATTTTATGTATACGTACATATATTAAATTTTTCTTTCAGAGTTAAGTAACTATTTTATTTTAATCTATTAATCTTAAACATGGAAGTATTGTTCTAATAATGAAAGAAAGATTTAAAAAAAAAACTGTTTAGGAATTACTCTTTATCAGTTATTTTACATATAAACAACAATTTGTATATAACATAATTTTTATCAAAACTAAGTATGCAAAATTGCCTTATATTGCTGGTGCAGCTACATAAATAACTCTCCAAAGCAAAATTGGTGTTCCAGTGTCGATCAGCGAGCAATAACTTGATCAGTTGCGCAACACCAAAAATGCAGTAGCACTAGGTGAATTTTTCCTCATTTCGCAATAGCGTCACCCAGCCGCCACAGCCTCCCAATCTTCACGAGATATGAGCCCAAGTCGATGTGATCTACTTATGTTTTTCAAAACAGCATGTTTAATTTTTTCGCCGCAGGTATCACGCGCTAATTAGCACCAATTAGAAGATATGTGTCTGCGTGGCGCAAATTTCTCTCCCGAGACGACTTGACTTGACCTTTTCAGGAAGTCGCGCACAATTCACCGTTAGCCGGCCAACATATAGAATTTCAGCTAAAATTTCTGATAGATGTTCACTGTCAATCGATCGCGAGATGCGCGAGTGATCGTAAGTGGACCAAGCTGCGCGGGGCCGGGCCGCGGAGCCGCATCCAGCTAGTGGCAATCGATGGCAATTTTCTATGGTGACAGATCTCAGGCATTCCCAAGGAGTGTCATCAACTTTTCAAGCTAATTCAACGTATGTCGTCTGCACACATCCGCCGGCTAAAAATTAACTCGCATTCCGACCAGATACAAGAATTTTGCAAGCCGGCCTAAGCCCAGGCAGCATTCCTTATCGGCCGCTCGGGCAGCGCTTGTAATCCATTCCGCGCCTCGCGATCCTACCAAACGGCGTGTTTACACCGATCGTTTTGTATCGGTTCAACGACACGTCTATTCTTCGATTGACTACGCTTCTCGGGTACATGGGATGCTGTGCCGGTAATGTTGCAAGTCGGATTCCTTCAGCCGGCCGATCGCAGCGCGGCGAACGCGACATGAGACATTTCCTCCTCTTGTCCGCCGCCGAGCTCGCGAGCGCGTGTCCGGAAAAAGAAATCGCGAAAATGGAAAAACGTTTTCTACTCCTAACGGTATATAATCTTAAAAATACCTGTGCCACATCGCGGCTTTTCATCTCCGCGAAGAAAACTTTTCCTTGGAGTTTTTCTTCCCCGATTTCTTTCAGCTCTATACAAAAGTTTTCGATTTCATTTGAAACTTTTACTGGCGCAACTGCGCAGGCCCCTTAAGACGATCGCGCACAGCTTGCCCACCTTAAGATGCGCGCGCATGCAATTCCCCGTGCGCCAATTTACCACTCGTCCGGATCTGTTGCACTTTTGGTTTCCTTCGCGAAACGCTTCCCGGTCTTTTGTAGAATGGTTCTGCAGCGCCAAGATGGAAAGCCCGAATTGAAAAGGCTCGTCGAGGATTTTTCTCTCCCTGGAGGAAAATTCAATGGCTGATTGTGCGCTATTTTGCTTACCGTCGCACTGAAGGCGCACTCCGCATTGTGAGAGAGGTTGCATTTGCGATTTCATTTCAGCCACTCGCTGCGCATTGTTTAGAAGTGATACCCAACTCCATATCTTGATAGCATTCCCATTACTGCGATCCCTGAAAGGCAGCAGAAATTCGATAGCTAATTGTTCCGAACTGGGTCAGAGTTGGGCAATCCGCTCTAGCCAAATTTAAAGATTTCGCGCAGTCCAACATTCTCACGGCGGCGCATTTCAGCCACCTTTGGCTCGCTTTTGGGTGAGTTTGAATCAATTCCGACGATTGTATTACTAATAAGTTGGATAATAGCCCGTGAACTCAATTGTTATATTGTTACATTACTCCCAAAAAGCGATCCTTATTAATTGTTCATAAAATACACTATCTTCAACATTCACGAAAGTTCCCTTACTTTAATTTCCATTTAACTATATTTGCTTTTTATCTTTATTGACTTTACCCATATTAAAATTATATGTAAACCGATGATTTTAGGGGCCTAGGTTTCAACTCGATTATTGAAATTAAAAATAGTATTTATATTTATCGGTAATTTTTAAATTAAAAACATTTTTAAGAAAGAATTTTGGCTTACTGGTAGGCAAAACGTTTGTAATGAATTGGTAGGCAAATAATATAATTCTTAAGTTTAAAATATAGCGATAATAATATAATATAAAATGTTATTTGAATTGAATCCATTTCGATGATTTAATAGAAATTCTGCAAATACGAAATGATCAAAAAAATCAATGATACGAATTTCTTCAGCCATATTTATTTATCTTAATCTCAAAAGAAGGGGGTGAAAAAATTAAAAATTATATTGAAATCAAATAATTCTGATATAGGCACCAACGAAAGAAGGAAGTACATACCTACATAGATATAAATCTTGTAAAAATGGTCGAGTCCAAGAGTGTGTTTGTAGATAAAGTCATACTTTTTTTATTCGGTTTACAGTACCGGCTGTAATTAAATATCGCATCGCTGTAATTAAATATTGCATAAAATAATATATATTTTGCAATAATAAAATACAACAGAACCTGAATATTGATGAGTATTTACTCTGCCATTAAGCGATGTTTGTTCAAAAAGGCTTGAAAATGGCCGAAGGGAAAATTTAAGAGTACAACTTTACTTGAACATCACTAACCAAGAAAATATAGCTAGTGGCAAAAATATAACAACTTTTAGTGTTAACCACACGCAGTATTATTTTCCCAAAATTATTAATTACGATCAAAAAATTACAAAATCTTACCGTTAGTGCCAAAAACAGCATTGCGCGGCAAAAAGCGTGGAGGGTCTTTAAGGTAGCTTTGGTCCAGACCCCGTCGACATCTTTCGTAATGAAGCCAGGAAATATCTTAATAAGCACCTTAGCCGCAGAATTTTCACTCGAAGGGAGCAAAACCCGGTCTCCGTGGCGATTGCTCGCTTTTATTGATTTTGTATTCCGCGTCGTTCCTTAATTTCACCGTCATTTAGAGGTGCCCGCGAACCGGCCTGATAACAGCCCTAAAGCTGAATGATATCCGCGCAAAGGCGACCGGCTCCAGCGTCTTCACGAATGACAAAAAACGAGCCCATTTCGGAGCTCCTTTGGTCCAGGGAGTTTCTCGGATTTCGAACACGAAAAACGCCAACGTTCCCGTCTCTCCCCGGAAAAATGCTACCATTCTGGAATTCCACGGGCACACACACGATCCTCCCGGGCGCGGTGTGCTCAGGTGTGGTTCGCGATCGCATTCGATTTCCTCCTGGCGCTCGTTGTCGCTGTCGTTTTCGCCGAGATGCAAAACGCAACACGGACAAATTAAAAAGAGCAATTCATTTCGGCATCGGCGCGCATAAGAATTATGTAAGGAGCCGAGCATAAGACAATGCTGCGGCCGCGGGGTCAATGATCCCTTATCAGGGGCAATTTGTGCGATCGTCGGCGATCTGTTCTGGCTCTTCGAACGCTCGATCGGTTCGGGGGTCCCGCGGCGTCCCGCCCTCTCGCACCGAATTAGTCGCGCTACCTTCGCAGCATCGCTGGTGCCGAGCTAATTTACAATTCATAACGAATTTTGCATAATAAATTGTGACAAATTAAGAGCAGCGAGTTTTCCTACGCTGGAATTGCTCGCGGCCGCGACGGGCACATCTGGCCGCCAGCGGGAGGCGGAGGCAAGGCGCCGGCCACAATGGCCGTGGTTCCCGCGGCCTAGGCTGGGCCCGCGCACCTTCGGCTCAACCGCTTCTGACACGGAAGTGGACTAATTGTTGCACAATGCGCGTACACGTCGCGCACTTTTCGTCAACTTGCTTCCAGGTAGTTGGCTCGCGGTGAGTCACCTGGTCCCGGCGGTGGTAATTAAAATCGCCCGGTCCTTCTGGTACTGACATCGTTCGAAAGTTCCATACAAAATAACTACCACGTCGTTTTTGTGTAATATCAATTTTAACGACATGTACAGCCCAGGTGTAAGGAAACCCACACACCTAAGTAGCATATTAATTTTACAGAATTTGTCCGTAGATTACAAATTCGTAAATAAAAATCCATAATTATGTAGATCCTGTTTGCGAGTAAAATAGATTTAAGAATCATTTTATGCTTCCGGATCAATGTATTAGTTTGTGCTAATTTATCATAAATGGTCATAATATGGTATGTTGTAGTTTCTAATCCTATTTTTTCTCGAAAATAGGACCTAATTGATCATTTTCATTTACGAATTGGTAATCTATAGAAAAAATCCTACAAATGATTCGCCAATTTTTTGAACCAAAATGTTATTCTAACATCAAAAAGTGCAACCAATTAATAACACTGGTTAGCTATTAGTTAGCTGTGTTCTTCGTTGTTAGTTGAAGCACAAGTTAAAGTAACGACAAAATGTTAAACAATTTTACGTCATATTTAAAAAACAATTTAAGTTTGTATATTCATGTTAGTTCTGACAATTTTACATAATTCATAGAGTATTTTATGTTTGGATCCATATTAGATGTTGTTAACTTTGGGGTTATTAATTGAAAAATGAGCACCATTTTTATAGATGTTTGTATCAATTTTGGAAGAAAGCATTATTTGAAAAATACTCTTTATATCTATTATTTACTTCAAAAGCAGCGTATAACATATGTATACTTACTTATATATGTATGTATATATTTATAAAACAATTAATATACTAAAATGCACTGTCGAGTGCAATATTTCTACTTGAAAGTTGTTGAGTCTGGTCAACCCATGTCTTTTTAAGAAGGGTGCTGTTTTTGGAGTCCGTAAGGAAAGTGTTAATCAGCTGTCGGTCCGCGGAAGATGCAGACGAAGCCAAGAAGGCGAAATTAAAAGGCAAACATGGGTGCCATATCACACACGATCCCGTGGACCCTGGACCTGGACCCTGGTCGTCGTGAAACATAATTCCCTGATAATTTGCCCGTCGTCGTCGACGTCGTCCGAATCCGAGTGGACTGGGCGATGGCGGGCATAAAGAACGATAAACGAGCCTTTTTCATAATTTCAAATATATTCAGTGTAACCCGGCCGCGGTTCATATTTTGGTGAATGAGGCCATTATCCTCTCATTCAGCCCTACTTTTTCAGTCTAAACAGACCTTTGTGGCCGGTTATTTCTGTCATAACTCATGCGCACCAGAAGTATGTTGGCGTAATCAAGAGGAAGAAACCCTTTTTCGCGCGGCCGTTTATTGAAAATTTTGGTCCGCCCGATCGCCCCCCGCACGTTCACTTTTCGTCCCGTCCCCGGGTCCCCGGGGCCGTTGTAGCGCTCTGTCGTTTTATTAAAGTCATTTGTTCGCAAATTTATGGTGTTCGAGTGAAACTCCTTGTTCGTCTCGGGAAAGGTGAAGATCTCCGGGTGAAGGTTTGCACTGTTCAAATTGCATTTCATATGCATTCATGTTAAGCGCAATGCGCTTGAAAAGTGTTCCATTAAATTTTTATGCACTTCGTTAGTCGTATGGGCATTCTTTCTCTTCCTCCAGGACTTTCCATTACCCGGCAATTGTTATTTGCTGCAATGTTTGCATCGACCAAAGATGGTCGCGCCTAAGGCGATCATTGATCCTCATTGTAATAACCGTAAGCAGTTGATGTTCGTTAGCAAACCCTTATGATTTTTTCGGGAATATATTGAAGAAATTTTATGAATCTTTATTTAATTCAGAAATCCCAAATTGTAGGCGAACTACTGAAGAAATTTCATGAATTCTGAAGTGAAGTTTACAAAATTAAAAAAAAATTTATTTAATACTCTTTCTAGCAAAATTGGTCCCAATAGAAAAACAGCGTTTAATGTATTTTTCTATAGTATTATAAACTTAAATATTTTTAAAAACAAATTTGAAAATATTTTAATATATCATTCTAATTTTACAGTGGAACTAAGGTTTTTTCTGATACTGTCATGTAAAGAATGTTGTCAACATTTTTGGATATAAAACTTGACTTTTTTGATTCGAAAAACAAAAATCAGCTTTCGTAATATGTCTGTAAAAAATGTCTATAGGTATACACCTAAAATTTTGAAATGTTATTTTATTTTGCATAGCTATCATAAGCAATGCCAATTTTGATTAACTTGTTTTTTCTGAGCCAATAAGATTAGACACTCTAACGTGGCACCAGGATGCTGCAGGGAATTTAAAAGACACATCCGAAGCTATGTGGTTAATAAACGATCCTATTACTGTCGTCTTCGCTGACATCTGTCATAAGAGCTGTGGCTGAAGAAGCGCATCGCCTCGAATTAATTGCCATTTAGCTTCATCACAGCGAGTCTTCAAACAATGACAAACAACCCGAAATAAGAAAAAAGAAACATATCCCGGAAATTGGTTTTCCTCGGGCCAAATGCGGCCGCAAAAAAGGCCTTTAACTCTTCGTCGCCTAGCGAAGAAAAGCGCGCCGCGTCACCGTCTTTTCCCGCCATCTTAGCTCGCGTCGCCGGAGCCGAAAGGAGGATGGGGACCCGCTCGCGGTCCACGGCCTATGTCACTCTCCTGCGGTGCCCCGATGGAAAAGCGGACAACATCTTAATGATTGCACAAAAATACCAAACTTGGTAAACATTTGAAAGTATTTAGTAAGAACCGTAGGTGAATTGATTGCTGATGATTTGTAGTTAAGACATAATTGGTTGTAGGCTCGTTAGATATGGCCAGATAGCGACCGGGGGGAGGCTAAATTGCCGGGCACCTATCCGCGGATCGCTTATATCATGAAAATTTTCATCTATGTGATGTTGCCGTCGCTGTCCTCGCCGCCGTCGTCTTAGCCGTCGTCTTAGCCGTCATAGTCTTAGTCGCGAGATCGCGATCGTCTTGAGTCGATCGGCGCGATTTTGCGGCAAATACGACGACGACGATGACGACGACGACGACGCAACATTCGCCGCCGAGGACTGGTTTAAGAAAATTTGAAATGCAGAAATATGCGGTTGGCCGCCTCAAGGAAATATTTTTGAGAGTGTTACCTGGATCGTGAGCGAAATATCTTTTGCGTATGTTGAACAAGTTAATTAGGATTTGTAGGTGCAAAGGTGGTTATTTTGTTAGCACTTACGGTAAGTTATGGTGCTTCGGGTTACTAATTTTCAGCTTCTCTGCTCGGCTGGAGCGCTATCTTCCCGCTTTCCTAACGAGATTAATGGTGATAAACAGTGCACTGCTGCTCGTTTGCACTGAATTAATAAATACTGATTTTGAGCGGTGCACTGTGCCGCCGTGCCCCAAACTATGTTTTTAACTCTTTTTTTATTTGAGCTCGAGGAATGTGTGATAAATGGTGGGTTGGCAAGTGCCGCGAAGGAAGCATTTATATCAAAAGCAAACTTCCTTTTTGCGCTTGTTGGAAATTGGGTCAGTTACCACCTGGGAGGAATTAATGACTTTTATACCCCTTCTTTTCTCGGAGAGTTCTGCTGAAGTTGTGAAGACACAATTCATTATTGCCGCAGAAAATTTTATTCGACCATAATTCCCTGGGACTGCTAAAAGATCAAGAGTGTTGGGCTCTTTTCAATTTTTATGATCGTCACGCGTAATATTGAATAAATTATTTCATTCTGCAACGCTAGTCACGAAAACATGTGAACTCTTGAACTACTCTCATGTGCCTTCGCGGCAAGTAAAGGGCAGAAGGCTCCTCCGCTTCTGCAGAGATCCATTTCGATTTCAGAAAGATTATTTTGCAGCAGAATCTTTAGAGAAGATGATGATGATTTTTAGATGAAAAGTAGTTAATGCGAGTATAATAGAAATAATAATGCAAATACTGACAGACTAGAAAGGACTTAAGAAAAATAATCCGACGACAGCTTAGCAATAAAACTTGCAGCGATAAGTAAAAGTTTTGAATCTTTTACATAGAAGTTATAATATTTCTAACCTCCTATAAAAATTACGAAATTCGAATGAGCCAAGCTAAGTGGGGGTCTGAGTTTCATAATACATGCATTATGTTGAAAATATATTTTTTAAATAACAAAACTATACAACAAATTTAAAATTTATTATTTCAAAACTTTATGCTATTTTTTAAGTTTTCGATGAAATAATTTTATTTGGATAGAACTTAAAAATATTCAAGAAAAATATCCCTTTTAAAGTAAATATGTATTTGTTCTTTTCGTTGGTTTTTATTCTTTGATCGTTACTCTCCCTAAATTTTATCCAGCACCGATTTTCGATAACTCGAATAAGTTATATATCCATTTTAGTAATTATTTTATTTTACAAATTTTGCGTTATTTAAAAGAAAAAATTCGAATTTAAATTGAATGGGTTCGTGAGGAGATCTCAAACTCAACATATTACTTTTCATTATTATAAATGAGAAAACTTTATATTTGTATGTTGCTATATCTTTAAATTGCTGCGAAATATGCAAGCATAAAAATAAAATGTTCTTAAAATATTTTAGGATTCATTATTCGTAGATAACTACGATTCACCCAACAAAATATCTCTGTCGGACTACATACATATGTAATAATATAGAAAGAAAGGTTAGACTTGAGACGTCGCGGTCAGCTTATGTGAACTGTTCGTTGGTCTTGGCTAAAGCATATGATTATTTATTATAAGGAGCTACTTATAGGCACATATTCAGCAATAACGCAAAAGATCAACAATAAGTTGTGTTATTAAGTAGATGGTTTGCGGAGCGCCCTATTGCTGGCTAATGAATTCGCCCGTATGCATGTTCCTAATAATAACCAAAGTGACATTTAGAGCCGACGTCTAGCTCGCAGATCCTTTTAACAAATGACATAATTGCCTAAATAAACATTCGCCTCGTTCGCCGCATATGATCGTTCTACACGATCCGTAGAGAGGCTGGAGCGTCGCTCTAGCGGCGCGGCAGTAGCAACCAAGTAGGGAAATTTGCTACTATCAGATTCTGCGATTCATTCTCATAAAACCGCACCGTACCATAAATTCGCATCTTCTCGTGAGCTTATGAAAACGTTTATGGCTGCGAAGGCGCCAGAATTTTCATAAATTGTCGCCCATACACATATCTCACCCGACAACGTCTTTATTCCTGCGCGTCTTCCAGAAGAGGAACGTCTCCTCCTTTGGGCCCGGTGCGGGACTATCGCGGCCCCATTCCCGTCGCTACCGTCGCGTCATCGTCATCAGTGCGGGGCGCGCTGGGCCTTTCGCAATTCAGCGACTCAGAAAATTCGACGACATCGTTGTCATAATTCCTCATGCAAATAATTTGAGTGGCTCGAGTTTCGGAATTTCCCAATCGCCTTATTATCCTCGCGAAAAAGACAGCTGAGCGGCTGCTAAGCGGCATTTCTTCAAGCGCCGCGGCACGACATCGCGCGACCCACCTTCTCGGCTATTGGAAAAGCGGCGCGCAATCCAGCCGCCACCGGGGCACAATGGATTTCGCGATTCCGCGATTTTTCCTTCAATTTTAATTGATCGCATGATTTCATTCATTCCGATCGATCGATCTGTCGGATTCGGTTTATATGCATCTCGCGAGGCTGCTGTGCCACTGGCGTGCAGCTGCATGCGCTCCCAACATGGCGAGTTCGCCGCGGTAAGCCCTCGAACAATTGATATTTCTGCAAAAATCTTTAGCTCTATTTTTTAGTTATGGATATTAAGTAGGAGTAGTTCGCGGGGCTCATGCAGAAATATGCAATCGGCTAATTTACATAATTGAGCCCGCCAGCAGCTTGCTGCTACCTTCTTATCCTAAACGACACGAGGCTCCGGCCAATTGGACCGTTGAAGATTCTTGCAAATGTCGCAAACAGGGTTACCATTGATTTTTCAAATTGCCAATAATTTTTGTCGAAATGCTTATCTTTTTTGAGCAGCAATCGTAAAATAGAAAACTATTACAGCGTATTTCTATTAATACATATTTTACCTATCTTTGCCAGCGTTTAATGTTTATTTACTGAAAGATTACAAGCTTCTAAAATGTGTCCAAACTTGTTATTATGTATGTATATGAAATACCTGCTAAAATACAAACCTTTAATAGTCACTAATCAAATCCTTAAATTTTCTTTACAAATCAGACGTTTTTGAAAACTTTGAAATTTTCTGCCCATTGCCTATACCTTCAGTTTATAACCAATTCTGCTTAGAATTATCGACGTTTTCATTTGTGACCCATTTTTGGGTCACATTTACTTAATCGAACAGATCTTTTGTCTTTTTTTTTTGATAATTATTACTTTGTTCTGTAGCGTATCCTTCTGAGTAAATTCCACAAAGCTTTCCTTTCTTATGACTATACTACAAAATGGCAGTTACAAAGAAGAGTACCCTAGCTCCAAAACTTGCTGTCGTTCTCCCCACGGTGACAGCTGTACCAACTCAAAGTCAGTAATTTTCGCAATCACGACTGAAGCCTTTGAGCTTTATCTTATCTTGAGGCTCGAGACAATTAAACCGAACGGTGTGGCATAATTCACGACAGCCGGGATATCTGTCACTCATCATCGTTGCCACACCGAGCACATAAGTGTTATGTATTATGTATTATGTAGGAACTGTATGTCAGAAGTGCGCGCAAAAGTTTGCGTAGGAGAAAAATTATCATTATTTCGAATCCGTGCCAGGAGACGAAATTCAGCCGGGTCTGATGGCTGTTTTATAATTACACGCCATCTTGGGGCCCGGTGCCTAACCCGGGTAACAGTACCACGACTATCCGACTTTATGATCCCGACCTCACCCTTGTTTGACTGGTTAATAAGAAGACCATAAGAAAAGTCGGTGTCTGCCATTGAGCCGGGAAATTACATGGGTTGGTGCAGCGCATGAACGCCTATCCAAATGCAACTGGGACTCGGGATGGCGGCAAAAAGGACAGTCTCGTTCATTTGAATTTCTCTAGCCGCGATCGCAGCATCGAGCCATGATTGCGGCTATTACTTACCTCTGCTTACTGTTCCCCAGCACTTAGAACTTCTTGTCTGTTCCTCATAACTTTCCTCCATATCTGTCGCTCTACGGACGTTGGTCCAATGCTGGTCAGAATCGCGGCCTACATGATCACCGCGTCGTCGACGAGCGGCTGAACAGATCTTGGCAAAACGGTAGCACAGTCGCGGTAGCTGTGCGGCCAAATGGCGGACGGGGAACTATTTAATGCAGAGGAGTAGATCATGTTTAATAATATCTAAATATTCATAAACACGTTCGCAGGTCCGATTGGGATCGTGGTGAATTACGAGAGAAAGGCTCGAAAAATATGCGCGCCTTTAGCGCCTGCGAGCGCATGGTGCCGGCTTGTTTCGCGGCCTTTTCGGGGAGGAAATGTTGCGCAATTTTATAATTTTATCAATAATCGGGAAAAATACATGTCGCGTTAAATTTTATTGAAATTGTATTTCCTCACACAAGTGCTCCGGTCTTCGGGAATCTTTTATTATAATTTCCGGGTATCGGTGAAGCAACGCTGTTCACAAAGAGACACCTTTCGAACAAGTTTGTGGTATTTCGCCGATCGCTGGAGATTTTAAAAACAATGTAATCCCGCCTCATGACAAAGATAGCGATAAGCAAATTTTACCTTTTGAACATTATTCACGAGGAAAAGGTATTTGGTTTTTGGCATTTTCTTGCAAACTGAAGAAGCAAAGCTTATTTATCCTAAACATGGCGGTATCTACAATTCATAAATTACATTAAATAACCTTCCTTTAAGTTCTGACTGAGCAATAAAAGTGGTGTAAATTGAATTTAAGTTCTCCTCAAGAATTTTAATGAAGCTTTGCGGAAACATTCATTTGGGGTTAAAAGTAACGAATATCTAAAATATTCGTCACTTGTATTTCGAGAGACAAATAAATAAAATAAAATAAAAAATAAATATCTTAAAAATTGGAATAAATGAAACATTTAAATTAAAAATGATTCCTTTGATTTTTCAAAATAAGCTAAATAAAACGAAAAGCTAATACTACTTAGTGGTACCATTTCATAATATTAATACTTGCTTGTCATCTAGATAAGTCGCCAAAGGCATTTACACAACATTTTGTTTTATTACAAGGAATCTTGCAGAATGTTTTCGCATATAGAGGTGAAAACATATTTAAATTATAGTAATTACATAGTTCTCACCAAAATGTAGCATAGGTATATGTAACTTTTTCAAATTTTAAAATTTAGTATCTCGAATAGCATAAGCATACCCGAATCGATTTTGACGAGTTAATTTTATAGTACTTAACATATAAGCACCCAACAAGCATATCTCTTGCGCCTTACTTAAAGTAGGTAGATCCATTTACGCAAGTCATAGATAATTTTCATTATTTCTGGAAAGTTAGAGGCATGCCGCAAATACTTCACTCGAGCAACATGCCAATTAGCATGAATTATCGCGTAACAACTTTCAAATTAAAATCAACTTTACAACATCTCTGCAGGGGCTGCAGGGCCAATATAAAATCATGTGTGAAATTACACATAATATGCAGAGTATACATTAAATTAAACTCTCAAATACATATTTCGAAAACAACATACCTAAAATGCATAAATTGACCAAGCCCATTTATCGTGTCATGAGCAAATTTTAATGCGGTTATATAATTTTAGAAACTATTACTTCTCAATATCTGGCGTTATTAACGAGGATGACTGGGGTTATTTTAAAAAACTCT
This sequence comes from Tolmerus cingulatus, assembly GCA_959613345.1. Taxonomy (NCBI): domain Eukaryota; kingdom Metazoa; phylum Arthropoda; class Insecta; order Diptera; family Asilidae; genus Tolmerus; species Tolmerus cingulatus. Next base: position 10,931,959 of record OY390707.1, on the reverse strand, counting down.
AAAACTTAAACTCCAGTCGAAATCGGCCATAATTTTTGAGATCGTTTTCATATTTCGCTGGTGAAATAAATATTTTGAGCTAAAATCTCTAAATGAGCTCTGATTTAGACGATAGACTCCTACTGTTGCAATTTGCATAAACCCCGCGCGGACTGTCTTCTAATTTTAAAGCCGTTGAGTTTGCGTCTTGAGCGGTTGCGGACTCGTTCGGAGGAGGCATGCTCAAGACGGCGAACACCGCTGAAAATTAGCCAATTCGCTAAGATAATAACCTCATTAATTATTATAGATGTCGAACCGCGGTAAGTGCAATTGAAATGTTGTTCGCAAAATGAGCTCTCCGGCGGCGCGCGGTGCCGCCGTTGTGCCAGCCCTGAGTGATGGAAAGGCTCATGGGGCGCTGCTGTGGGAAGATTCCGGATTGTTGCAAGATGCAAGTTGCAAGATGCTGGCCGTCCGTCGTCGTGCAATTTGCTCGCTTTACATTCTCGCATTTATCTAATGAGAAATTGCTTCTGAAATAACATTTTAATGAGCCGGGACCTGCCAGCGATGGCCTTAGGATAAAAATTAACATGGAACACATGCTACGACAGCCGGAGCCCCACTTTTAGGCCCCCGTCTCCAATTCTGAAATGGTCTAGGACATGGCGAACTGGGGCCTGGGCAATGATTCGATCACGACTTTTCCTTCAATTTTTCCAGTTTATGGCCGCGGGGGAGCAGTCAAAATTGAATAGGTGTTAGATTTATGCATATGCTGCAATCAGCCGGTTAGCGTTTATGGCCCAAAGATACATTAATTTCGTTTTATTGACGCTATCGAAGCCGATTTCGGCCAGTCATGAGCTCCTTGGGCTCTGTTGACTTACCCAGTTGACGGCAACATAATCGAGCCACTTACAGCTGAAGTATTGCTGTATATCGTTAACTCGATTCTAGATAGAATGGATTAATTGCCCGGCTAACTACAACCGGATACAAGTGGCTCTGGCAACATTCGGAATGTTATCTCGGGTGTGAAGATATGATATCTAATGTTCACGCTCAAATGTTGGTTGTTGTAAGGTTTTGCGGATAGTAGTTATGTGAACGTTGCTCCAAATATGCTCTACACCTTCGAAAGTGATTATAAATTTGAATAGCATTGCATTCCGAAAGATTAGAAATGACTTACACATGCCTTTTACGCTTTTAGGATAAATTATTGTTACTATTATTGGTGTATTTCATACGTATTCTGAGGATTTCCGATAAAGAATATCATTACCTACTAATGAATTAACTAGAGCTGGGTTTTACGAAACCGATTAAATGTACATATTTAAGAGTTAAATTATTTTCTTCACCTGCATTTATTACAGAGATAAGACTTTTTGTCGTCACCTTAAAGTTTACGTTTTAAACTAATGTACCATATGATAGTTATTACATTCGCAAAATTAATTGGAATTAAAGAAGTGTTAATCCGAATTTTAATTCAGATACATTTTTCTTTAAGATATCACTGAGACCCGGGTCATATTCATTTGTCAAAAAATCGTGACAGAATTGTGGAAATTTGAAAATTACCAAAATGGAAAATGGGCTTGAAAGTATAGCTCAATTTATGAACCAAAAAGATTTGATTCGAAATTGTACACCTTTTGAGCACTTTCCAGTAGATTTTTAGGTTTGAAATTGCTATATGTTACTTTGATTTAGTTAATTAATTAATAGTCTAACAAAAAACCTCAACCAGTAGAAGAACTTTATATTTTTAACTAGCTGGCGGTTCTACTGGATTCTACGATTTTTCACGACAGTCTTTCAATTGAATCGGTCCGACGTTGCACCATATTACAAACATAATTCCAAAATGGTCCAGAGATAACCGCCACATGCATTCCGCGAGATCAAGATAGATTACGCGAATGACCTCTTCCACAGAGAGGAGGAAATCATGTAGACTTCCTGCCGAAGGTACTTGGCATGCCTTTGCGGCACTCAGAGCGTGCGTGTCTGTATGTGTTAAGTAAATTAAATCAATTAACGAAATTTGCATAAACTTATCGTTTTTTGCTCGCTCCTGCGCCGATGCACTTCGGTTATCTCTTACTCCCGGCCTGGACCGGGGACGTGTTCCACTTGTTGCGGCGGAGTGTCCTCGGGACGTTTTTAATACTCGCGCCGGGGGGAGCAGATGAATCTTTTGTTGATTTTCAATTAAGTACTCGGCCCTGATTTTGGATCGAATCTGGCGACGAGCCCTCGCAATACGATCGCGACCTAAACGTGCAGAAAAATTCTTGGCCGCGATATCTTCACTTCCTAATGTGAAATGCTTGTCATGAGTCCCGAGGGATTAAGAAACGTCGAGGGTACTTCTTATTCAGAATTGATTTCGCGCAGTCTGGCTGGACCGCTTTCGGGTTTCGCTGCCGCCGCAGCGTGACGTGATCCCGCCGAAACCCGTGGGTACCCCTCATCTCTGCTAATCGTGCAAAATATTTTCGGATTTTGTTGTTTTATGAATAAGTCTCTGAAAAATGGTTTCCTGATATCTTTAAGCCTGTGATATATTGCAAATGACTTGATTACGGCTGCCTTGTTTATGCAAGTTGTGACCATTAATGAGCTCAGTGTTGGTCCGGGGAAAGCTTAAGCCTGGTTTATTGGGATATGGACCCTCTTCCTAAGTACGAGTGGGATGCTGGCGTTTTTGTGGAAAATTATGTGTCTTCGTAAACTGAAGAAATATCTAAATTTATTAAAAGACAAAGAGATCGGGAACGAATTGACTTTTAAGCGTGCGCTCTGAATTACTAAGCACGGTAACTTCTGGTTTCGAAGAATAGATGAGAATTCCCATCTCTATAAAATAACAAATTTAGTTACTAATTAGCTAATTTGCTTAACTATTTAATCGATTTTTTGTCTTCTTTTTCTCTTTTTCTTTCCTTCTGTATTCCAAAAAGTAATCTATTCAAAATATATTTTTGATATAAAATTCAGCAACGCCAAAGAATAAGTTTCTTAATTCATATTTTTCTTAACATCGTTTTAGTAAAAATTATATTAAGAGTTTAAAGAGATTGCAAAAATCGGTTTAAAATATATACCATAAATTATGTGTTTGAAACAAACGTAAAAATATTGAAATATACCTGTTGCAAAGGAAATCTTAAATCATAAGATATAAAATTATATATTTTCTGACAACCCTGTTTTCACTAACTTTCTACTTAAAAATTAACATTAAATTGTCTCCATTTTCGACTGAAACAGTTTAATTTTATATCCTGTACAGCAGGTGACGAGAAAATTCCTTTTTTATAAGAAAATTTAATAATTGTGCTCCATTGACTTCAAGTTTACCTACTTTAAGCACGACAGTGATCCCGCTCACAACGCATAATTGACAGGCAACTGTCTTACGAAGCAGCTGATTAAGTGCCGGCATAAAGTGGCTCCTCAACTAATAATCGGTCATTTTTAAGAAACCTCACCACACACGCTCGCGGTCCAGCCCTTGATGCTGGCTAGCTATTGGCTAATTGAGCATCGAGTTTGCGAGTAATTATAACTTGTTGAAAACAGATCGGCACGTTATGACCAGAGGCCTGGAGATTAATTGAAAGTCTCGAGGGACCGGTGGCGGTACGCGGCTCCTGGCTGCTCCACGGCCGCTGTTCACAAATCAATATTTTGCCCGCTGTGAGAAACGGCTTCGGGTTTAATTAATTCGTGAACAAGTACATGTGTAACCCCCCTGGATAATCGGAAACATAATCGCATTCGACGGTGATATATGTCAGATATCGACGTCCCGTATTGGGACCACTGCACCGGCTATGCTCCAAGCATGTCACCGAAGGCCCAAATACCTCGTTTTCGTAGCCGGGCCTGCGGTGGTGGTGGTGTGGTGCTCTGGCATTTTTCGTTTCTGCAAAAGGCAATTTATGATAACCGGCCGGCGATAAGGCGCGTTCCATTGGCACTATGAGCCGCCGCGACGCGGGGAATTCTCATTACGATGCCATTAAGGCTGAACTTCCACGTTTCCGCGGCCTCTGCGCCAATCTGCATATATGACGCCAATAAATAAGCCGCGGAGTCGTTCCATCGCCAGCTGTAAATTATAAATTTGCAGACATGATCTCCACCTCCTCGCGATTGCAATTGTGAAAGATGAAAAATTTTAGCGCAGATTTTCCTCTGATTGAATTGTATGCAGCGTCGAGTGCCGGGTTCGGCGAGACACCGCGCGGCGGCCGTTGCCAATTGCAGCAAATAGACCGCCTTGGCCGCTCGCGACCGCCCGCGTCCCGAACCGCGGCTGATCGCGACCGCTCGCGTCCCGGATCGCGGCTGATCGTGACTGCCCGCGTCCCTCACCGCGGCTGATCGCTAAATGCTCCACCTATTCAAGGTGCGCGGCCCGCAGGAGTGGTGTGTGGTGCTAAATCGGTATATCTTAGAGCTGTTTATAGAATAAAATAATTAATAGCCCCGATGCCATTTAATTAAGTCATTTACTTCAAACGGGCAAATATTTCACCTAAATATAGCGAGTCGGACTCAACCGAGCGGGGCAAGTTTCCTCGCCAATAATATCGCGCAACGACTCGATTTCCAAACTCAGCGTTATGCTAATGATATGATTGATAAATAGGCTGAGATCGACTCGTTTTATTTTAATTGTAAGGGAAATTCCTGACTGCTTTAAGATGATTGGTACAGAGGTGAAAGCAACTCTGATAAGATGCGTCTCCGGTTACAGATTCATATTGCAGCTTCACTTCGTGGTGTAAAAAGTTTTTTCTTGTGGACACCTACGTTTTGCAGGAGGTCTAAATCGGTCGGAATTAATTTTCTAGATCTGGTTGAATTTAAGACTTTGTACGGTTTATTTATTCGGACAATGTTTACGCTAATGCCGCGAATCGATTAAGGTGCATTAGCCTGACAGCCTGATTGTGCGCTAAATTGCTCCTAATGGACTTTATTTACACGTGTTTTAATTAAATGAATTTATTTACTTTGGGACATTGCAGCTTTAGATAAGGTTTATGGTAATGGGAGGCGCGCAAGAAAGTAATGCCGTTTTTAGCCAATTCTACCTTGTTTCAACTGATTCAGTAGATTACGAGTTTAACTCAGTTCAAGCACTATTTAAGTGCTACAGCATCTAGCCAAACTACTTTTATTTGGCTTCAAAATCTATGAAAATTAAAATCATCCTCCTTTTTCAAGATAAATTTGTCTAAAGAGGACAATTATTTTAGACAGTTTGAGGGGTTCGAAATGTAACTCAAATTCTTAACTAAAACTTTCCGATAAATTACTTAAATTACAAATTCCCAACCAAAATTATTTTACGGTCTCCATTCGCGCGAAAAATATGTATACAAATAGAATAGATGTTGTATACGAAAGTCGACAGTAAGATATGCAAGATCAAGTCACGAACATTTCGCTTTCTGCAGTTATTGTTTGGATAAATAATGAATATTCATATTTAAATTATTATAATGTTCTTATTGTATTTATTCATTATTATAAGGTATGTATATTTTGTAAAAGAAAATCGTTCATACTAATTTAACAAAAAACTAAATACTATCAAGCAAAAATAAATAAAATTGTACCTTACTTAAATTTCTTTAAATTAATTAAATCTATTTTAACTTTTGCAGGAATCATACAGGGTAAGTTTTTTAATCTTTATTTTATAATTACATATAAAGTGCCATATATTCAGAGAAATATAATTTTATAATCGTTCCGGAAAAAGATTCTCTTTTAACAATGGGATTGCAATCTATAACAGCGTCTATTCAAAAGCATCTGATGTACCTCCTTTTTGAATGTTTGATAATATTTTTGTTTATTTAAGAAAGTTACATTTATAGTTTAACAGTAATTTTCAAAATAGAATTAACCTAACCATAAGCTTTTACGATAATGAGCATTTTCGTTAAAATATTTTACGGTCACACTAACATCGGAAAAAATTGAAACTTAAAATTAAAATGCCACTAAGTACTTCGTCTGTTTTTGAAATGGTGAAAAAGTAGAGAAACGTGAAAATTTCTGATGGAAACACCCCCTCAATCTCTACTTATATCGCAGAACGATGGCACAATTTTTGAATTTCAATTGAAGTAATTTGAATAATCCGAGCGACTTCTAGCCTTTGGCGGGACACTTTGAAAGGTGTCGGTCCCAATTATTGAGGAAAATCTGTTCAAAATTCAAGACGTATCCGGGACATCGAATTAAAATTTATCGAATTCGCAAGCGGCATTTCAAGTAGCGCGGGAACGACTCGAGGTCCATGCAGCCGCACTGATTTACTATATCAATAAATGGTAATTGAAAAACTCTGTTAATTAATCACTAGATTTGCATTCACGCGGCGCAGTTTTTAATTAAGTCGCTAAAATGTTCCTCATAAGCATGCGTCCACTTAACAAATCTGCGAGTGCCTTAACATGAGCTCTCACCGCAAAGTGGCAGCCATAAGGACAGCGCCGACAGCTGCTATTTTATCCGATTCCTTTAATCTCTCGGCGATCGACAGTGTCGCTGTTTTTTAAGGTTTTTGTTTTTGTTCCGCGCACAGCTCCGGCGAGTACTCTCAAAAACGTAGTACAATTAATTAAGATAAAATAATTATAGAAATATAAACGCGATACGTGAGCCGCGTATTAAGGTAAAAATTTAATTTGCTCCGATTTTAGGTATGTTAAAAAGCAGGAAATATTCGGCGTCGAAATCGCCTTTTTTCGCGCCTTTCGGCCGGGTCCCACGTACTTACAGTTGGTGGAGGCCCGCGGCTATTAGGAGCTGTGCACCTTTCAGGTGTTTGCCCGACACCACCGTGGTCAGAATGTACTTGGTATGCACGGTGCAGGACTCGGTCGGTATTTTTGGGACTGTCCCACCGGTCTTGGATCTCTGGAAACTTTCGGGAGGGCTAAAGTGTTTTATTTTTGTTATTACTTTACTCCCTTTATGAGTTAATTTAAACCTTTATAATTAAGTTAGCCTCATATTTTAAATAACGGCAAAACTGCGGGATACCTACGTTTAAAACCCTTTTTTATTTTACGTGTATCGAGGGATTTTACCTCGTAGTTATAAGATTATTGCACTCAAAATTGCTTTAATTAATCTTATTCAGTCGATAAATATGCTGCAAAAATTTACTTAAAAATTGCGGAGATGTAGGTTAAATAAATTCGGACCGCACAAAAATTATAAGTCAACGTTTTTTAATATAAAAAAAGATCTTTATTTCAGAAAAACTTTAATTTCTAAATATTGCCGATTAACATATTCTGTATAGATGCCATAAGAAATATGTATAAAATTTTAAATAAATTAACCAGTCGAAAAATGGGATATTTAAGTGGCTACACAAAAACGTAGCGTACTTAGACGCTTGAAATATTGTATTTCGAAAATTGTTAAATTTTTTTCAAAAAATTTTGCAAATTGTTTTTAAATGATAAATTTAATTTATACTGCAAGAAATTTAACTTGGTTGAAATTTTCTAATTTTGAAACTATAAACAAAATATTTTTTCTGCAGCTTACATTGAGCGAAAGCATTTTTTGTGCTGGTATGCTTGCTTAGAAAAAATTAACGTTTGTACAAACTCAATAATCTTTCAGGAAGTAATGGTCTTATATTTTAACCGTGTTTTTAGTTTTCTTTAAGACGCTGAGTTTTCCTAATAATTTTATTCATTTCTAATTTTTTTTAAATGGCAGTATAATATAAGTTTCTATAAGTTTAGTGATTCTTAAAATTCTGGAAATTCCAATATGAATATGTAAGATTTGCCACTGTTGACCCGTGTAAAATCGCAAATGGCAGGTAAGGCGACCCTTATACAAAATAGCATTTGTCCTAAATTAGAAATACCATTAAGTTGAAGCATCGTCAAGAGTCGAGGATGGCTGAATCTAGTCCATGAGAGCAGTTCCCCGACAATTTATCCAATTATCAAATGATGCATGCCGGTCCCGCGAGGAGCCATAGATCAGCCTCCCATCGCCGAACCCTGGAAACCAAATGGCACGGCTCAGCCTCAATAAATCAGCATACAAGCGACTTTCTTCCTCCTCGGGCGCATTGTCCTACAAAACACATCGGGCTCTGCGCCGCGGCGCGACGTCGCTCGACGGCATAGTGTAGGATTTGGACAAACTTTTAATCTGTGGCAATGTCGCGCAGGCTAAAAATTCGCGAAGCTGCACGAATCCAGAAGACGGCGGCCCACTGCGATCCTCGGAACAATGGCCTTCAGGGAAGCTGGAGGAGTCGGGAGAGGGGTCCATGTGGAGAAACTTTCACATCTTTCACATTTTCTTATCTTTTGTTTATAGAAAATGACACGGGCCCGCGGACAATCATGCGGAAAGGAACAAATAATGCAGTCGAGCACGACCTCAAACGAATTAAATTATGAGCAAATGAAAAGGGAGCAGCAAACTCGCGATCACTGGGAGGGCGACGAACGCCTTCCGCGATAATTCCGCTTTTATTAATTTGCCAGCGATAGTGCAATGAATTATTGCCGTGCCTCGAAACTATTTAGAGGTCACCCGAAGCATGTACCATTAATTAAGCATCCGATTCGTGGAAGCGGCAGAAAAACCTGAGACCTTATTAAATCCACTTATCTAGTTGGACAGCATAAGTGGCAGTAATCTAGCAGCCGGCTAAGTACTTCGCCTCGGGATCGCGAAGAAAAACCAGAGACAGGTCCCGGTCAGGGCGCGATATCTCTTCCTGCGAAGGAGAGGAGGGTTTAAAATCACATCTAAAAGCTGGAAAGGATTGTGGCATTCCTTCCTCGTCCTGAAAAGGAAGAAATAGCACCGCGCGATAAGACAATGAAATTGCAGTCCATTTTTCTGCGCTTCCTCAGCCGGCGAGCATTCAGCGGCAGTTGCTGGACACCGCCGCTGGAGGAGATATTGCACTCGAAAACTTGATAATTCCCAACGCGAGCCGGGACCCCCGGAGCCCCAGAGCTCCAGAGTCCGAGGCTAGTTAAAACTTTTAAAGAACGCTAAAATACCAGAATAGTTCAAAGTGAATGGAGAACAATAAACGAACGATCCGGACGTGATGATATTAAACGCACAATTGCGCGCGGCCGCTTTTTTCGACGGACCCGCGCGCTCATGTGTTACGTTACGTCCGCGGCGACCGCTGCCGTGTTATATCGTGCAATTATAATATAAAAGATACGTGCTTCCCTGATTTAAGATGCTGCCAGCAGCGCATCGCCTCTGGAGCCCCCGGCGCCCCTGCGGAGCCCCACGGGTCCAGAAATCGAGAGTAAGCCACATGTGAGGATGCGCCGGGATATCGCCCGAGGCAAGCGTCCGAAGGCACCTATCTCTCCTCCGGGCTGCGTTAGATCTCTGGCCTGGAAGAAGAATGGCCGCAGTATCGCCTATCGCGCTTCCTGCTCGCGGCCCGTTCGGCGGAGCAACTCCCAGACTCTGGATTTGTTTCTCGAACTCCGTAGCCGAGTTTGAACGAGGCCTTATTAGAATTCACAGCGCGAATTCTACTTCAAATTAATAACAGATATGATCTGTTCTAAATGATTCCGCGATGGGTGGGAAACCGCTGTCTGGGAATTAACCCAGGCTGCGCGATTTTCCTTAATAGCTTACTTGCTGACTCTGGATAATGCCTTTCTAGGACTATGTGCAATTTAGTAAAAGAAAAATACATAATTGTGGAATACACTATGGATCACGCACATATCGATATTGCAGATGCTATCAAAATATTTGTAAACGTTTTTTTTACCAGTAACACATTTTTAACCTTGACTTTAACCGGCTCTGCTTAATCAACTCAAAGACCACCGCACAATTTTCTCCAATAAAACAAGAGTTTATAATTTATGATTCCTACATAGATCAAAAGGAGATAAATTTCAAAGTAGAATGCGAAAAGTGATAAATTTCACAGTAGAGCGCGTTTTGATGCTTTTGTGATTTATGTTCTTCTTCAAAAATGGTTTGCGAACGCTGTAAATCATTAAATCCAGAGCTTCGTAAATACAACGTAAAAACTTACCATACAAAAAATACACACTTATGTTGTAAAGCAATTTTAAAAAATTGCTAAGTTCAATAGATAACTAATTAAATTAATCATCGTATTGACGTTTACAATTTTTTTAATATCAGTAAGTACAACTTTGTATAATACTGTTCCTGTTAAAATGGAAGTAACATTTGAAAAACAGCTGAAATTGGAACAGCCAGTCAGACTCTTTGAAATGATCAGATTTAAGGAACATACCTTTTTGGATATGTCGAGGCTAATAAACAAGTATTTGTTTTACAAAATATCAAATCGATGTAAAGCAAAGTTATTGTTATTTTCCCTTTATTCGACTCAAATATTTATAAGCGACCAACAAAGTTGTTTTGGATATGCGTCACTTTTGACCCTAAAAGTATTTTCTAAAAAGTTTCATCAAAATCCACCAGGTAATCTTCAACCTTAACTACTATCATAAAACAGTAGCAGTATAATTTCGTTTATGGTAATTACATACTACAATACAACTTTATTATAGTAATTATATGTTATGCGGTTTTGGTTTATTCTTATCCATGGAAAGTGATGCATATTAAATAGGATTAAAATTTTAACCATTTTATTTAATTTTCAATTATGACGAAACCTTTAGTTAAAACGAACCTCTAAAATTGCATGTTTTATGCTCAAAATTTATTAAAATTTTTTAATTATTTCTTTGAAAATATATACGTGCATAATTTATGACCATTTATTATAATACAATTATATTGTATTTTAGAAGAGAATGAAGAGCAGTAATCTTACAATATATTACAGTAGACTGAGATGTCCAATTTCCTTCGGTTTTGAAGTTACTTATTTTAAAAATAAGAGTATTTCCTTTGTATCTACGTAGGCTTAATTGGTAATTATATACAAAGTATAAAAGTCTCATAATTTTAGAACTACCCACGGTTCGATAACTATCGGAGTCATCACATTATAAAGAGGCATTTGCCCGAAGTTCAAAAATTTCCTACCTCTCAAAACCAGCAATTTTGCAAAGGAATTTTACCTTGATGGAATCAAACTCACTTACCAATTAATAGCGACTTTAACGAGGCAAGGAGCGCCCCGGGTATTTAATTGTAAGTTTCTTTTATACCAGTTGGTGCAGCTCCTGGGCAGTAAAACAGTTCTAATCGGTTCGATATTTCCCGTTTCCAATCTAAGCCCTTCTTTAGATTCTTACCTGAAATAGAAAAGACTTAATTTATTACTTGTCTAAGAGGTGTTTACTGGATAAAATAAGAATAAATCAGGAGACAGAATAATGAAGCAGAGGCAAATGATCACCAAAGTGAAGCCCTCCTCGTGTCTATACCAGATATAATTCCCCAATTATCCAAAATTGCGCATTTTTATGAATGCCAGTGAAAAAATGTTCAATTAAAATAATTAAACATATTTTTGTGGCCTCGCGAACGATGCCCAGTCTTACGCAGCGTTTCGAGGCAAATTCGTATCTTCGGAACCGATCGGATGTCGATGGGCAAATTTGCGGCGATCAGTTGCGCAGAGTTGCAGCGGTTGCAGCAGTTGCACCGCGAAATGCTAATGCAGCTCGTCTGTATGCTGCGCGCCCGCATTTTGTGTCCCGAGGGTTACAGTGGGGCCCCGCGCTTATCTCGCGAAGAAGACAACATCATCAAAGATCGCCCAGAGTGCGATGGGATCAGATATGGAGGCCAACCCGGCCGCGGCAGCATAATATTCCATGATGATAGTTCGCAATCTGGCATGATCATTTGCCCTCTAGGGCTTTCAGCTGGAGGAAATGTACATTTAGCTTCTATTAGCGATGGTATTTGCTCTATTATGGTTTGGGAAGCTAATGAATGCGGATGATTGGAGCGGAGCAGAGCGCGCAGATCGGCGGCAGATTGGAGGATTGTCCTATTTCAATGTTGCGCTGCGTGTGGATGGCTGCTTTCATGAATGAAAACTAATGAATACTAATTTTATTGGAAACAGAAGAGTTGAGCTAATGTGGGTGCAAACATCGATCCCCAGGGATCTTGGGGTGGATGAACGTTTTTCAAAGGCTGCACCTGAAACTGGCAGACATTTTGTTGTCCCGGTGTGCACTCCTCGACATAATGAACACTGGGCAGATCCAACGTAAATGGGATTTCAATCAAATTGCCATCTTGGATGGATGCCAGATTCGTCAAATAATCGCTTCCTGCCCGATCGCAACTGAGATAATTTGCTTTCTTCATGTTCGTGGAAATTGAAGCGCCCAAAGTGCAATTGGGAGAGGCTCATAGAAAATTTCTAAGATTTGTGCCTTCTATGCTTCCGGGTCTTATTTTTAATGGGATAGAAGTTTAAGTGCAGGGTGATGCAAATTAACCATCTTAGAGCTTGGGGCCATTGCTGAACTTTTCCACAGGCAAGGAAGCTGTAGTCAAAGACGCTTCCTAATTGTCTTGCCATTTTTCAAAGTAATAATCTTTACCACAAGCAATTAAAAAAAATCTTACATAAACTGCCTAAAGCCTATAAATAATATTCAGCGCAACAAGAGAGGTCGCAAAAATTATCTTAACGTTCCCGATTATTAATAACACAGTACACACTCCTGAGTTATTTGCTAAAATTAATGTTTATGCTAGCAGAAAATTACAATATGTTTCTTATTATAAAGTTGTTGAAACTTCCGAATTAATTTCATTCATTCATTTTATGCTACGTATTTTTTACTTTTTATAGTCAAGACAAGACAAATATTCGACCCATACTTAAATACGGTATACAAGATAAAGTTTTATTACAGACTTTAGACTAGAATTTCTCTGCAACTATCTCCATTCTTTATTCCTTGGAAAGAACTCTTCAGATATTCATGCCATAAATTTAGTACAATTATCTAATTACCCATAAAACATAACCGTGACATTATCAAATGCATCCATCCACATTTTCTCATAGTGCTCCGCATGCGGACAAAATTCATCCACATTCCGAAAATTTTATGGTATCAAAAGCATCCCTCGCGTGATTACAGTAATTAAAGGGGACCGCGGATCGTCCAGCTCCGGAGAGAGATGCAACAAACAACCGCCGCAAGTACCCTTCCAATTTGGACTGATCGCGGGAAACAAAAGATCGTGTCAATATGTCATGATATTAAGCTGGCACATAGGCAAATAATAATAAGAATGGCAACATCAGGCAAAATAATAACAATAACAGCATAAAACAACATAACGGAAAATATTTATGCTGAAGACGATTGCTGGTATGCCCATAAGAAGGTAAGCCGGACTGCTCTCTAGTCATGCCCCTGCCGACGGATCACCGCGCGGATTATCCAAAACCGGCGATCGCAGAATGGACGCGGAGAGGAATTCTAAATGCATAGCAAATAACAAATTATACATCTGCGGCGGGAAAAAAGCAAACAGCGCGGGGACGCGCGGCCAACGAGACGTCCACGAAAATTAATAATAGTACGTTGGAGTCGGAGCGGCGGCCGCGGCCGCGGCCGCGTTCGCCACAGCATCACGACAGATGTGTCTTTTTGCGCGGTTCGCTAATGTCTCTGCGCGGCCAGATCGAAAAGGCATCTATCGCCTTTGGGGCCCGCGGATTTGTGGCCCCGGCCCTGGAGCCCGCGGGCCGCCGGAGCGACGGGGTCAGGAATTCCAGGACTCTATCTGCCCTGCCTGGCGTTTGGGAAATTTTTGCATCAGTCACCGGGTTATCACCTGGCCTGATAGCGATAATATCCGAGCCGTAATTATATCCGCCGCCGCGGCGGCGATGCTGCGGTGCCTGTACCAGGTGATCTCCGTGGCCCGCGAGTGGCATGTGAACGGATATTTCTCCGCTCCAGGGAATGACAGAATTGTTTCACTTCACGGTCATTTCAATGCTATGCGCCTTAAAGCCGTCACATCACTTGGCTGAGGTGTGTAAGGTGAGAAAGGTCAAGTGATCCAAGGCGCTTTCCGCGTGGAGCGAATTAGACATCTCCCCGCGAAACGTCTTTTGTATCATTTGTATATCATTTTGTGCTGTTTCCGAAAACCCAAAACGCTATTTTCGGATCAGGTGCGGCTCGGTCGAGCCGTCATCATCTCCTTTGTGGTCCAGCTGACGTAAGATTACTAGGAATTAGATGAGTCTCGCCCAGGTGGACGATGGACGGAGATTTGAATTTGGATATGGGACCAGAATGCGATATTTTGTCGGGTCGGGTCTGAGGAATGTCGGGAAGTCGCCCCATGAAATATTGAGGGTCTTCCGAACATATTTTTTGGAGGTGCTAAGTGCCTTTCGGCGGAGATATTTTTCTTGCAGTTTCAAGGCTTCCGGACATTTTTTATTATTTTGGTATTTGTTATTTTCTCTTTTAGAAACTGAAAATAATTTTTGTTTTGCGGTTTCTAAGCAAATAAGTCACAGAAGACCTCAACTCTGATCTTGCAACAATGTAGGAACAATCTTATTCCTCATCAAGTGTACTTTACAATAATTTTAAGACATACATTGTATATGTATTATATATAAGCAACATTTTATATGACTAAAATTACTCAGTGTTTTTTCAGTGCTCTTGATTGAAATTTAACTGATTAGTAAGATACACAAAACAAAGTAAAAGTGACCTGCATTGTCTCGAATTTTAAATTTAAGAGTTAACTAATAACTGGAACCAGCAATTCGATAACTAGTTTCAATCTGCGTTTACAAATTTTAATATAAAATTATTTGGCAACCATTGCAAAACCAATAAATCTTATTTCCTACCTGAAAATCATTGTTCAAAATAAGAAATATATTATCTATTGTACTCAGTCTTGAGATTTTAAGTGTTGGAATAGTTTCACCTTGAAGGGACATTTTGACGCTAATCTATTTTACGGCCCCAAGGTTTTCCACCACCATTCTTCTTCCATAAATCAAAGTAACTTTCCAAAATTTCCATCGACTGTCAGTTCGAGAAAAAGGCCGCAATCGCATACATACATCAGCCATTAATTATGTTCGTTGTCAGTTGATCTAACGAGATTCTTCCCAGAGAAAATCTCGCATATTTCCCAGCAGACAGAAAAGAATTCGAGCTCCGCACTAATGGAGAATCCATCTCCAAATATCTTCCCAATCAGTTTTCATTTTGACCAAGTCAGCACGACATGATCCATGCACCGCAGAGCCAGAGCCAGCCCCATCCAGCCCCAGTCGATCGTGATCCAGGTAAATAAGTCAAAAATAGAAAAAGGAGATGGCGAAAAAAGGCAAATAGTAAGTAATAAGAAACATAATTAAATCGGTCAAAGATTGCTTCGCGGTTCTCCCGGTTCGTCATAGCCCGAAAGTGTTGCAACGCTAACCTTATGATCCACTAAAACCTCCAGATATATCACCTGGAGATCGCGGCGGCCAGCTCCATTCGTGTTTCCAATTTGACGATCAATAACTTCTTGCGTGTTGTTTCAACTCTTTAAGAGGCCGACGTCCGCAGATTCGTGGACAATAGATCGATGGATAGTTGGGGCGGCGGGGCCTATAAAGCGGATCAGTGCTGTCAATGGCTGTTACTTTACCATTATTACTTTTAGGCATTTTCCGCGCGATCGAGTGGTGGGACATTCGCGCCACGGCTCAATTCCTCCCTTTGTCCGCCAGCGCAAACTGTGCGTTTTATCCGACTCAATTGTTGGCCAGCAAATTGTATGATGCCATTATGATTTCTCAAGTGTTTGGCTCGGACCCATTAAATCCCTCCCACACTCGATCGCATCGTTCGGAGATAAAATTTTCTAGAATCGTAAAAAGTCTTATACTTTCAGGTTTTCAGGTCTATCGCCTCGTGGGATTGAAATTCCCCGAGTTCCAGTTGCCGCAAATGAGGTACTCCAGCCTGAACCCTTTTTCGCTTTATATCGCTTACTAATAGTTAAATAATTTTCACATTTATAGTTCACCTAGGCTTACTCTCTCTACGCGGTGATTAAAAGTCGCCAATGTGTCCGCGGAGGAAGCATCCCGCTCCACCTGGCCCTCACTTTCTAATCGATTCGCAACACTGTTGCACGTTAAGATTCTGAGCAAGATGAGGCGTTAGAGCCGTCGAAGACATTCAGTTTTCGCGGGACTGAAACTCCCCGACGAATGAATTATTCAGGGTACGATGTTCGGAGGTGATTGCGGGAGATTGCTATCGCTATTTTTGATTTATCACAGATAAATTCATCTTTTCAGTACTTGGTCGTATTATTGCGATACTTTGTTGGACATTAACTGAAAGAGCACATGATCATTCATAATTTGATGGTTATTTTGAAGAAAACAGTTTAATGTTAGTATAGTTAAAAGATTTATTTAAGTAATCGATGAAAATGCCAATATTCCTATAGAGACGCCAACGATATTTTTTAAATTTTAACCACTTTTCTTGATCTGATCTTTACTAACATAACATGAAATTAAACTAATCCGAGATGTCAGAGTTATTTAATGACATTGAATTCAGTTTTTTGATTCTGTTTTTGAGCAGACCTCACTATTCTTATTAGAAGGTCAATTATAATTATTAATACTGCTCTGAGCAGTAAGACAGAAAGTACTTTTGGTATGACCTTAAATAGAGCAATAAATAATTTATAGAGACGTTAATTATTGTATTTACACCTTATATCCATAGTTACGCGATTACACATCTTTCCTAACATCTAAGGGTTAAAGTGGTATTACTTTATTACCATTTAATCATCCTGTCCAAAGAGTAATACTAATTCCTTATACTTTGGTTGACTCATTGAATCATCCGTGTAATTTAAATTGATTCCCAGTTTATTATCTCATCATCGTTAACGATGCTGTAAGAAAGTCAGCTTTTATCATTACATGCTGGAAATGTTTAGTTTTATATTTAATGAACGCAATCATTTTAAAATATGCTTACTTATGGACGTATAGAACTTTACTCTATGGCCTGTTCTACACCTTTTGAGTATTTGAGTACCTTCGCTTGGGAGAAATCCCCAGCGAGAGCTCAAATAAAGAAATAAATCAATAGCGAATTACATTAATGGTCCGATGTTAGTTAAATAGCTGCTTAAGGTGAAATGGCGTAAAAAGACAACAAGCAATCCTCGTCCATTTGAGGCATAAAATCCGTAGTAAAGACAATTTCCTAGTTGGAAAAAAGAGCCAAAACCTTTTTAAGACGCATGCACTCTACTTAGGGCTAATCTTCCCCGGCTAAATGGCATACCCGATACGAAGATAGCCGGCAATGGCAGCCGTCCGCCCGATATAATAAAATCGTCAAAGTGGATAATAAACCGAAAACGCGCCCAGATTTTTATCTTAAATTATGTTTCATTTCGTTTGATTGAATTTCTGTTGTATCACCACGACCGCAACGGCCAGTCGCGCGGTACTTGCGCATCGCATATACCTCCTTGGAGCTTGCCGGAGCGGTGCGGAGGCCATCTTTCACTTAATCGTCTTCTCAAAATGTTGCGGCCCAACAGTTCTTCGGATGTCTTCTTAAAATATTGAGAAAGTGGCGGGACGGGGCCGGGACGGGTCCACTGTACCACCTTACCATCTTTTATCTGTTCTGTAAAACCGACGCGGAGCCCCCCGAGATTTATAGAAGAGTGCGCGGCGAAATTAAAATTTCCCTGGTATGGGTGGGAGCTTTATCTGGCGGCCCGGGCCCGGGTCTTCTTTTCTTCGGTTACGTTGTTCTTTTACCTTTTTGTTGATTAAGTGTGGTTTCATTTTTATAGTCGAGGTGTCAGACAAGTCAATGATCGTGTTATTAGTCGCACTCTAAGATAACGCCGTGAATAGGAAACGATTGTGGGACGCACTCTGCGATTGTGAAGACACGTCGCCCAGGGCAGGTCGAATGCTATTGAACTGGGGCCACGCACGCGGGAAGAAACCAAGAAGACAACAGCTAAGACGTCGACGACTAAGACGACGTCTACGACGATGACGACGACGCCGCGAAGACGACGACGGCGGCGGCGCGACGGGCAACCGACGGCTGAGCGATGGCAGGTACTAACAATAAATTTTCAAGGTTCACAGATCACAGATCGGTTAAAAGGAGGCCCCCACTTTGTGGCTATTGCTAATTTAATTGAATTAATGAAGGTTGCCGCAGGTGAGGGCCGCCCGAAGGGAGGACACGGAATCGGTGTTCTCGGCTAAACAGGTTCAATTCATATTCATGATCTTGGCGGTGTGAAATTCACCTCCCCCTCGGCCCCTGTCGATGGCTTTCAATAAAATCAACAGTGGGTAAAAATTCAATTTATTTTTGAATTCTCAATGGGATGAGCAAAATTATGAAAACAAAAAGAAATTTAACTCAAAGTTGTAAGACATTTACTTCTTGAGGCTGCATTTCCCAGTTACCTAATTACAAAAGGCCCGACAGCCAAAACTTTATTTTTATCACCACGTTTCAAAACCAACTGCTTCCAAGTAATGAGACCAAAAATTATAGAAACTTTTTTTAATTCCATAGACAAAAGTATTACAAATATGGCAAAATTTGTAATTTTTATAACAAATAATATCCACTCAAATCCGAATATATATTTTAGATTGCAAAATGATTAACTCATAATGAAATAATATCATATAAATTATCTAATCTAAATATCTAATCCAAAATGAATATTTGTAGTAAAATTTAAGGTCTGAGAAACAATTCCTAAAAATTATATCAATTATTTCGAATTGTGGGACTTATGAAGGCTTTTTATTACAAATTTATGATTTTGCAAATTTCGAGGTATTATAGAAGAAAAAGGACGAAACTATATAAAACAATTTCATTTAGATAAAGAGAAACTATTGAATTATTGACGGTATGATTTTTTGATTTGATATTCAATCTGTGGGTAAAGAAAATGTTTGTATTGTGCTCTTTTCTGTTTTAATAAAATCAACTATTCAATTCGAATACCATTTAAATGACCAAACCATTAATTAATAATTTGTTGTCGAAATTCTAAAGTGAATAAAAAATTTAAATTGATTTGACTTTCATTTCGAAAAGAGCACCCTTTCTATTTGAGCGACAATTCATGTTCTCTATTCGAAAAGCACTTACCTAAAAGAAAGGATAAAATGAAAAAATAATGGGCCTATTGTCTTGGAGGCTCTATCTTTAAGAAATCACTCCCTCGCAGAGTAGAAACTGAGAAACTGGAGCGTCGGCCTGCACCTGCGTCCGTTTTTGGAAGGTACTCGCCCTGAACATTGATTAATTTCATCGAACGCGATAAGCGACCCAAACACTAAAGGCCTATTAAAATAGGATCGGATCGAGCCGCGATTTTCGCGACCACCATTTATCAGCGGCTACTTTCTACGCGTAGAGAAAGATCAAGCGGGCAGTGGCCGCCACCGTCCACGGAGAAACGCCCGCGGCCGGGCCGTTTAATTTGTTCGAAATCTCATTATTATTATAAATGCGTTCGGTCCGCGGTGAAATTATTACGCCATCTACTGTCACAACCAGGAGATTTATCTAGTAAATAGCTGGTTCAGATTTTCTGCCCTGGAGGCCATAAAGCCGTTTTTACTTATTTTCTTATTAATATATATAATTTTTTATTTTTGGTCTTTGAGCGAGGCCAGCCGGAGCACCCTTTTCTTCTGAGACGGGAGTGTGGCCGCGAATGCCTCACCATTTTTCATCCGCCCGGGTACCATGTTATGACCGCTTTCGAGCGCGGCAAGTGCCAGAAGAGCGATTTTATTTGCCTCGGATAATCTCAGTGCGTAAAAGGCAGGCCACTCCGGCACAGAGGCCAGAAAAGCGATTTTGGTGCGTAAATTTTTAAAGCAATTGACAGAGGAGCAAAATGAGGGTACAAAAAAGGAAATTGTTGTCACTTAGGCAGCGTCAAGTGTGGAGCTGCCCGGTGTAAATACCGGCCGAGGGGCTTGTTTTTCCACCGCTCTATCATCGTCTATTTCTCAAAAGGCCAAGTCCATTTGACAGTGGGTTTTTTGCGCTGCTGTATCCGCGCAACTTGCCCAAGTGAGTCAGGTGAAAATATCCGCGCTCAGCACGGCCATTACGCGCCGCACCGCGCAGTCCTCCGCGGCTGCCCGATGGACATTGGTCATCTGCGGCGTGGTCCTCCACTAGCTTGGCCTCCGCGCCTCTATTCTTTTGTCCCCGCAGTCGCCGCCACTGCGCCCCGCGAAGCCTAGGACAGAATAATTTTATCATTTTCCCTCGTTGGCGATTCTTGTCCGCGACTGCCCATCGCCACTATGCCGGCCGGAGCAAAGATGCTTTCACAAGGTCTTGTCATCCGCCTTTATTACATACCCCGACTATGTCTAGGGGGCGCTGTAGTGGTGCGAGCGGATAATATTTTTATGAATTCCTTTTGAGTTTCTCAACTTTTTCTTGGCAGGGTTCCGCCAATCGCGCCTGCCCCCGCCCTTCGCGGAATGTACCGCAGACGGGCAGCAGCTCAGACCAGCCAAACGACTGTTAAAGTTGCAGTGACACTGGCAAAAACTGCGCCGCGCGCACATAAAACAACCAACGCAATGGTCTAGCCGCAGATTTGCTGCTTTTCAAAATAAAAAAATATTTGATATCGAAATGGATAAATTGATAAGTTTAATTGTAGTTGGCTTATTTTCATCCATTTCTTATGGTCAACTCGACCAGGAGTGCGACGCGCCGAGAGAGGTGGACCCGCTCCTTTTATAGGCGGTAATAACGATTATTATTTCTAAACGGCTGCCATTTGATATCTTCATTTATTGGGGATATTTTTAGAGTGTGATCTCCGGTCTGCAAGGACTTTGTTGCCCCCCTCCCAAGCGCGACGAATACCGCGGATTAGCATAACGAACGCTGCCTTCGACGTCGGCCGACTGTTCTGGAATTCGCATTAAAAAATACGACGGACTCGAAATATTGACCGGTGGTAATCGAACTGTTTATGCCTCTTAATGAATACGTCTGGCACGGGAAATTAATATCCTCTGTCACGAACTATTAACACACATAAATGCTAATTACGCACAGCAGTTTTTCTTTCTTTCAAGAGTTACGATGTCTTTTGTAGTTATGCTTCCTGCGCCCTGCAGGTCTTAGTCATCTTGAAACGTTAATTAAAGAAGCGAAAATAACAAACTTGATCCGTATAAAATCCAAATTTTTTTATAAAATTATTGATAATTGATAGTATTAAATATTTTCAAAATTTGGGTTTCAAACTTTTACATGAGATTTAGAAATATGGGTATCTTTTAAACAAAATAGCGCAGTTTAAAGCGCTTTTCTTGACATTATCTTTATAAAACTTTTATGCAGCATCAAAATTTCAAACTCCGGCTGATTATGTTATAACATGAGTTTAGAAAAGGTTTATTCTTCAATTATCTAACGATGCACGCAGAATTATTGGGAAAATAATTTCTTTATGTATTTCATATGTAATCATTGAAGTTAACAATGTTTTTTTTTTCGAAATTTGTAAAGTAAAGAACTTGCAAAAAAATATAATACATATATGTTTATAGATAATGCCTTATAGAAAATAAATTGAATTGGTTTTGAAAAACGAATAATGTTAATAGGTACCATTTTGTTAAAAAATAAAACATTTAAAAGTACCTACATGTTGAAAACATACATAAATGCAAACATAAGAAAAATACCGTATATCATACAGTGATCGAACTTTTAATAACGGATGAACGCATAAACGGCTGCAGATTCGATTTTGCTTTATGCATAGCTTATCCTCGAAAACCTATAACGTTTTCATCTTCACAGATAGATGAATGAACAGTGGGACACAAAAAAAATTATTATTTGTTCAATGTTAGCAACATTCCGGCTATTTTTATTTCAAGATTGTGATTGGAGATTGTGTCAATTTAGATGGCCCAAAAACGCTAAAATTCCCAAGGAGACATGGTCCAGGTCGTTAAGCATTTCCGTCTACAATTATCAGCAGCTCGAAAAGATGTTACTAGTTTTTAGCCATCGCGAAAGTATTAATTACCCAGGGGTATTCTATCTTCCCGGCCATATGCATGTCTCGGATCAAAGGTTTCCATACCGTTAGCTAACATTTACCAGGAGAGAGAGACATTGTCTTCCTCGATTCTTCAGAGGTTCTTCAGAGTGCCGGTAACTTATGCAATCTTCTCAGTTCAACAGGTGATTTCTGGTTACCGGCAAAAAGCTATCAGCTCTATCCTCGGTGCGGTTCAGGGTACGGGCAGCGGCCTCCATCCAGGTCCATGGAACGCGATAGGATAGGACGGGATAGACGGGATAGACGGGATAGAGGCACACAGAATGGCCGACTCGAACAAGACATTTTAGAATCCCAGGAATTCGTCGACACACAATAGCATCAAACAAAAATATGAGAACAGCTAGAACATGATGGAAATTTCAGCGTTTTGCTAAACTACTTACCACCGAAGTCTTGTTCGGTTCGACGGGCAAAAAGGCCACGTCGAGACGCCGCGGCCGTAGCTGCGACGCGCCGCCGCCGCCGCCGACGATGCCCGGTAGAAGGAGGCTGAGTGATAAACACGAGAAACACGTTTTTTGCGAGGGCCTCTTTCGGCGCGGCCGGGCAGCTCTATCCCAATAAACATCGATTGTAATTGACCGGGCTGAGGGTAGCTCCTCGCGTTATCTGGAGTGCAGAAGATGAGAAGCAAGAAATAAGGGACAATTATGAATTTTGCTGGCGAGCCGAATCTCTGGACTTTCCTACGAGGAATTCGGTTCTCCCGGAGCTCCTGGTGTGCTCCTGGTGGCTCCTTCTGTTCACCTGGGAGCATTTTCTGGCTGCGTAGGCAGCGTGACAGGGGATGGGCAATCCGCGCATATAATGTCATTATCGCTGAAGAGATTTGAGCTGGCTGCGCCTGCGAGATCGCGTTGTCGCGATGCTTTTTTCCCCCCATCTTTTATTTTTTTTTTCGGCGCACAGTGTAATTGCAAAAATTCTTAGATAGTCACTATCAACGATCGTTGTCATAGTTGAAGAAAATTGCTGTACAAGTCCACGACGCCTTGTTATATCTGCCCATTTAAATGTGATAATTGCAGCCACGCAAACGGCGAAAGGGTGCGTGGGCGTTCAAGGTGGAATTATGATTGAGCGATAACATTCTAAAGATGCGGATGGGTGCAACAACTAGGGAAATCGCTGATCCATGCTAATCCGAAGGCTCGGATAGGAAGAAAGAGAGAAAACGTTTTCTTGCGCGAAAATGCCATATGAGGCACATGCCACTTGCGGCTAGGGGTCAGGGTCTTTTTCGTGATATTATTGGCTTTGGTGGATTTCACACCTCTAAGATTCAACGGATGTTTAGCGGTTCTTTTGACTTAAGATACATACAAGATAATTATCGACTACAACGCTGCTATTAATGCAGCAATTCAAGGTAATATTCATTAGGGATCGGTGTCTACTATAGAATTAAAAACAGAGTCTTCAGATTAAGACACTTCTGTCGTTCTGTCTGTTCAGTTGTCCTCCTACACTCTGTTTTAAAGACTCATAAGTTTATTTCAAATTCACAAAATAATAGAACAAATGGCTATTTCGTATTACCTATAGAGCCGCAGTAACAATATTGAATATAAAATTTAATTAATTTCTAGTTGTTTCTATGTCGATCGATTTTTTTAAAACAGTTTACAAAGATTAGAACAAAATCTCAACACCCTTGTTTTCCCCTGATGTCAAAAAAGACGCCAATACTGATGTGCAAATAATTGAAATTGACTGCTCAAAATTAGCGAATTGTAATGCAAATTAATTTCATTTTGACTACAATATCCTTTTTCTAAGTTTGAACCAATTATGTTTTTGTTTTTAATTATTAGTAAATCAATAAATTCCCATTGTCAAAATATTCTAATTTTAAAGGGTCTTAGAATAAAGTAGGTCAGTCTATCAATACATAATTTATTTTTACTTCAATTTGAACTGGGCCAGAAATTTAATTATTTATTCTCCTCCCAAAAAAATGAGTGAAAAAATAGAAAAGACCATATTTTCAGAGCATCATAAAAATAAATTTGGAATTTTAATTCGCACTATTTTTGACAATTTTCCAATTCGTCAAAAATTGTTTCTTTTGGAGGTTATTAGTTAAAGTTAATTTTAATTTTAGACTCAGTTTTAAACTTGGAATTTCTTCTTCTTTGAGCTCCAGTTTTGTGCAATGAATCATCGGTCTGCGGACATTATTTACAATTAACCAATAACATAAGATTTGGAGCATCGCAAAGGAAGTACGAGAGAATAAATCTCCCGGAAAGGGCCTCAATTAAAGGAATCGTCAATAAAAATGAAAAACTGACGAAAAGATAAACGCAGAAAGGCTGCACGCAGCCGGGCCCAATAAATAATTGCGGGCCATCCCTACATCATGTTTAATAGAATTTACGTGTAAATAAAGAATTGGGATGCTTCCACTTGATCGCGGTCCGCACGGCGGGGCCAGTTCCCTTTGGACGCTGCGGCCGCGGTACACGCAGAAATTGGGTAAAATTGCATCGTTCGGCAATAAATTCGGTCAATTTTCACTTACTAACTAACTGTAGCTAACCGGTCAGGAACCTTTAAAAATACGGTAAACTCACGCAATAATCACATGATACCAGACACCCACAAAGTCTGGCCACTTTCTTCCCGAAAATCCATTAAGTTTTGATTATCCCGGGATCTCGGATGCGCGGCGGCGAGGCGGCGGCCGGCGCGGCCCAACGCGGCGCAGCGATGCCGTCGTCGCGCGGGAAGGCCACATGTGGGTAATTTACGCAAAATGAACATCATTAATACTCATCAACAATAACTTATGAAACCGCATTCTTGGCTGTACCCGTTTCTCATTAGCCATCATCTCCGTCGTTATAATTCTTTTTCGATAGTTCTTTTTGCTCAGATTTGGCCGAACCTCTGCTCCACTGGCCGCCGCGATGTCGTTTATCTTCTGGCATTCGACTGGGCGAGGGGATCGCGGGGTGAAACCCTGGACGATGTCTAACTAAAAGCTGATTACCATAAACAATCAGAAAATTAATAATCTTACGCTTTCGCTTGCTTGGCACTCGCTATCCTCTCTAAAGACCGTTTTGAAACGAATCCGGGGCCCCGAAATGAAATAAGACAAAATAAAATAAAAGGAGTTCCGCCGGGATAACGAGAAACTCGGGAATGAAATCACTTAGCCTCCCTCCTCCTCCCGCCAGATTGAGGAGCCTTCACTGCGGAATCCGAATCTTGGGCATTCTGGGCTGAGACAGGATTTTCAGATATTTGACAACGCGAATAGTCGCGGATTTTGATTTGTATAGTAGAAGAGTCCGCAAGTAGCTGGAGGAGGCTGCGGTGTCAATTTTGACTAATCACTTACCAGACGCGCATTCGATCTGGAATTCTTAGAAGTAATCCGCGAGGCTCTCGATCGAGATCGCACCGGAGTTAGCCCTAATCCGAGGATTTGTCTTGTTCAAAAGGCCGACAGCAGCTCGGATCTTTCGGTTAGGATACAAAAGGGCTAAAGAAACAATTTATGTTGTTTTCTCCATTTTATGTAATTTTTATTTTTTATTTTTGACAGGTTGATAACACGTTCCCTCTCCCCAGGGCATCGAGAAGCTCATCTCGGAAGAATCCATCACATCTTCCTCCCTTCGTGGGGGCTTTAAAAAATTAATTGGCTCGAAGAGGCGCAGGTATTGCAGCGCAGCTCCTTGGATAAAATCGCAGTTAAATTCATTTTGAATTTTCGGTTGATAGCAAGATTCGCTTCGCGTTTACTGCTGTTTTATAGCATTTTAATAGTCAAAACGTATTTGTGCGTGATGCTGCGTCGGACATCATTTTATGGGGGCACATAAAAGATATATATAATTATACGAAAAATGACGTTTTAATACAGGAAGCAAATATTTTCTCATAACTTGATCGACCCACTAAAAGTCCTTTCGGTGCTTTTAATTTCAATAAAGGTTATCAACGATAATTTACACAAAATCGATCATATGATCAATTAACGAAAATTTCAAACTTATCCTCTCCTCTGAGTGTTGAGATGCACTATTGAGTCATAATCTTGTAAAATCGTGAATCAGAATAAAGCTCAAAATTTTCGGAATGAGTTTTCTTAGCAGAATTTTCGAAAATAACAGACTCAGAAGTTCATAGCTAAAAAAACTTGTCTATACCTGATATTTGAAAAATCTCTAAAGGCTATAGCAAAAAAAATTCTAAGCCCAGTTTTTGAAAAAAACCTTTCTATTTCCGTCTCTTTGAAATTTTTTAATAAATCCAGAATTCCTTAAATTTCTAAAATTTGAAGTCTAAAAGTTGAAAAATGTCAATCTGGTTTCAGCAACTTTTGCTATTGTAAAATTTTTCCGCCTGAGGTGAATGTCTATGTTTTCCTTATTTTAATATCAGATTTTAAAAGAGCATAATTGAAAATACCCTTCTTCTTTTGCAACATTTTATAATAAATTTTGCCCAACATAAATGTTTATTTTATCGAGAGCAATAAAGGAAAATAAATATTAGAATGTTTGCAAAAATGTCGATTCCAAGTATTTATTAGCACAATTCTACTCGTGTAAATTTTGTACGAACTATTTCATTTACTCGAAATGCATGAGTAGATGAATATTATATAGTCTTTTGAAAATACCAAAATCTCGTGTATTTCACTAATATATTTTAGTCGTAAAAATTTTAACATAATTTTAATATTTCTTTACTAAATTAACAGATCAGTAAAATTATGCCATTGGTTTAAAAAAAAATACGGTTTGAGATTTTTATGAAATCATAAAATCGCTTTAAATATAAATAAATTGCAAATATGAATAAGAAATGAATCGGAGATTTATAGCTATATTTTGCAACAGCCTACCATCATAATTCGCTGTCTTCAGAAATATGTTAGCAAAAATCATGAAATTTGATCCAATTAGTGTATTTCTAGGTACACAGCACCAGCGTCTGTGTACAAGCGATAAGACCTCTATGCAGCTCGCCGGGGTGCATAATTCATTCGCGATTTGTTATTTGCCCCGGATAATCCCACTTTGCAGGTAAAGCGAATAGGCCGCGGATTATACACCAAATTTTTTGGAGTCATAACAGCGCAACGCACGGAGCACAGACTCACATGATGGCATGCGAGTCGACGTGCGAAGAAACTGCGTATTCGCGCCGCACTTAAATTGCCCACCTCTGACCTAGGCCCATAAATTAAAAACTTAATTCCGAGCACCTCCGAGTCATGTTTAAGCGACATTAATAAATTAAAAATAAAAAATAAATCAGTTAAAAATAAGGTTTGAAAAATAGTATGGGAGAAGAGGAGAGTTTGTGCTGATCTCGTTTTAAGCCGGGGCTACACTGTCCGGCTAAGGCACCGGGCCCGAGGTGGTGCTCCGTGTCAGTCGATACCTAGGCTCCTAGGCCTGGGTTTGCGCGGTGTTCAGTTACAGAACGCCGGAGGCCCAGGGCTCCGATGCGCGGCGGGGCGCGGCGCTCCCCCGGTGGAAGCTGGGTGCGCTCGTTTATAATGTTAAACCGCATGAGTCCAGCATGGATCCAGCGGTGATCCACAGTCGGCCCCAACTCCGACGACGACAGCTGGTAAGACATGCATGTGTGGGACGAAAAATTGTTACCGCGCCACATTTTCTGTGTGTACCTCTAATATGTTAATTACCTGGGCATATATGCGACGGATCTGGGGATTCCAGATCTTGAGTGAGTTTTGAGTCGGGCGCATAATAAATCTTTCCTGAGGGAAAAATTTATTGGCGTTACCTTGGCTCTTCAAAAACCGCACAGGGGAAATGAACGTGTAGCCCGATCCCGAACACCCATTAAAACGATGGTGTAGCCAGGCTGTGCTCCAGGTTCGTCCAGGTTCGTCCAGGTTTTTGAGCCACAGGTTGGGACCAGAGCCAGCGACGAACCGGATGAAGAGCAACAGCAAAAATTCCTTAAAGTTGGGACCGGGCTTAGACATGTGTTGCCTCACTGTGGAGCAGACACACGATGCCGTCTATTCTATCCCGTCGAGATCTTAGCTAGCGATAGGCCGCGAGGTGATTAATAATTTTTCTTAACCAGCGCAGATCCCGCTTATTACAACTGGGAACTCTTAGGGGCTTCTGGCCCGGGACCGGGACCGGGACCCATTGCGAGGATCGGCGAGCGCGTCTCTGCGCCGTGCTTAATTTTACGCGATTTCAATATCTCTAGAATGTATCGCTTCGATTCTGACACTCGGACGATTCCCAGAGACCGCGGTGCTGCCGCCGCGGCTGCGGCCGCCGCCGCGCAACCTTGCTTACCTTAGAATTGTCCCATAAAGCCATTGTCGCGGTCTGCTGTGATTTGTATCAATTGTAGGTGTTTTGGCGCGACCGAGAACTGTGCCCGGTGCTGCTAACCTGTCTGATTTCTTCCTTTTGAGAATTCCTTTTATTTGTTTTAATTTTCCTCGAGAACGGCCGGGCACAACATCTCATGTAGCCTTGCTCGCGGTGCCCCGGTGGACAGTGTTGCGCGGGGCTCCATGCTCGTTGTTTTGTTGCCATCATTCACTCCAGCAACAAGCCGTGCCCGCCGAATGCCACTGTTAGGGAAGTCCTTCTTTTTTACCTTTATTTCTTATTTTTTCATTTTTCACTTTTTAATTCCACTTGATCGCGCTCCGGCTCTACCTAAATCTGAGGATATCGCGCCATTGGAAAAATTTTCGTTGGGGGGAAAATGAGCAAAAGGACGGAAATCTGAGCCCCCAAGGTGGCTCTGAGCCACTCTATAGAAGGCTAAGGTGAGTTTCGGGTGCGATCATGTTCACATCTCCGGTGGAAGTGTAAGGCACAACATGTGTTTATCTATCTGTGATCACTAAATTTATATAAATCTGAGTATGTCGCCAAGATAGAGGTGCACTCTCTGTGCTTTTGTTTCCTTACCTCCAGGTATATACGTTCTTTTCTTTTCTCAAGCCAGAGGATCAAGGGGGGCTAGGTAGAGCTCTACCTGACCACCTTAAGATCTCTGATTAATGCTCTATGTGGGAAACCTGGCTGTACTCAATGAAAAGATATGTTCAACTGATTTTACCCCGAGATATCGTTTTCGCGCTGGATCGCGAGGGTGGCGGGCAGGAATTGAAATATTATACATGACTGCTGGCGGGTGTTTTATTCACACTGTGCCCACCAGACAGACAGACTGTTTGCCTGCAAAATATAGGCTTGATTTCCTCCTCGCCAGCGCAGCCAACTAATCAGAGCGGGTGTCCCACCGCCGCTGGACCGTCGCTCTCGCCGTCCGGTTTTAACAATTTCGAAAATACTGGAATTTACGAACTTTTTAGCTGCCAGCGAAAATGAGTTATGCTGATTGAATTCACTTCTCTGGTGCAATTGGTTCTAAGGTGACCAGACCAGGAGGTGGAATTCATTTCCATCTTGATAGCGCTTAATTAAGGTGTTGTTACGTGTTATGAGTTAAGACTAACATTTTTACTAGTGCAAAGCATATCGTGTTTCTTTACACAGAATAAGAAAAGCTACATATTTATAAAATTAAGTACTATCTGCGCTTACCATGCAATACTAAAAACAGATTTAAAAATCATTTTACTTCGAATTTATCAGAACACAAATCCAATACTAAAAATTTGACCAAGTAAAAATATCTAAAATTACAAATAACTCAAATTTAAAACTCTCATTTGTGAAATCGATTAACTCTACTATTTAGATACCAGAACCAGTTTTATCATGGAGTGGCCGGGGCGTGTCATATTTGTAGTAATCAGCGTATTTTATGAATTGCGAATAAATAAATAAATCGTCGATACACATTTTTTTAACTACTTTAAGTACTTACTCGTAAAAGTTTCATTGATTTTGAATTTCTGATTATAAAAGTAACAACATATTTCAAATCGATATACCGTATAGGACTTGACCATTTTTAATTTAGATGAAATTTTTTGGATATTTTTTTATCATTGAAAATTGGAAATTTTGTCAATTTTTCAAGTGTCGTTTTAAATATTTCTGAATATATTAGTGATATAATGGAATACTCAAAAACATATCTATATTAAAAACTCATCTATAGGAAAGTTCTGAATTATTTTTTTTCGAATTCAAATGATTTTGAGGATAATAATTGACATATGTATGGAAATTTTCGGACTCATACTAAATCATTAGATGATTTATTTAAAATAAATCTTCTATCAGCCAATGAGTACTCTACACTTACTGCTGTTTCCATGAAATGCGTAATGAAATACCACGTTACTATTTTTCAGAAGTAAGTACTAATATCATTTTTCTTTCAAAAACTCTTTGTAATAAAAATAGTTTAAAAAAGGTTCCCACAGAATCTATTGTGGACTTAAACAGCGCATTCCAACAATCTTTAAAATTTCAAATTTGCATTATTCCAAAGGTTTATAGTCAGCTCCACTGAAAAGCATAATTATTATTAATTTTAACGATGTCAATAGTACTCAAACAACATCATCCCACCGTTTTCGAATAAACCTTTACAACCCAAGTATGCTTAGGGTTTAATAAATTTCCCAACAGAAACGTCTTCAAACGGTCGCTTATTATTTTACTACACCTGAACGGCTGTTAGATAAACAATAAAATAAATGACCCATGCAAAGTACAAACAAAACGCGAAAAAATGCGTCGTAAACTCTCGCGGTGCACTTGTTGCCCAACACTTGGGTCTCCGCGGTCTTTCGCGGCATCCATCTTTAGCCGAAAAAAGAGTTTTCGCCGAGCACCTCTCATGAATATCGCGACGATAGCATCTCTAATAAATTTCCCTGACGGAGCCCATTCGTCTTGCGGCCAAATTCACCACTTCCAGCCGCATTAATTTCTTTAATTATTCCCGCGATCGTGACGCGATAGACGGGACCCATCAGCCCGTGTCGATTCGTCGAATTCCAGACTCGGGCTCGGACGCGAACCCGGCATTTAATTAACACGTTAACAAAATGAGTAATTCTTCTGATTAGAAGGCGAATTTCAAGCAGTCGAATGAAGAATTGCTGAATGTGGCCAATGTCCGATTGCGTGAACCCACTGCGCAACTCGCGGACTCGGCTCGCTAATTTCTCTAAGCGGCGCCCCTACGGCCGCAGCATCCGCGGCAGCTGGACCATTCGCTGCTCAGAACTCGTTGCATCGCACTGCGACGAGTATCTCAATATGTTTATCTAAAACAATCCATCAACATCAAAGGGGCATCAATATTTCATAGAAGACTTACCATCTTAGAAATTCGGTTTTTGTTGGTAGATCTCCGCGCGGAATGGTTCAATTGGATCTCCTCCTCTTTGAGGAGCCCCAAGATGATGGACATCGCATTCCCGGGTGGAGTGGAGCCACTTAGAAATGGAAAAATGTAGGAAAGCACCGAGTGGATCTCAAGTGACCACTAAGTGCACCCAAGTGCGGGGGGATTTGGTGCCAGAAATTCAAGATTGGATATGGTGCCTCGAAACAGCCGCATTATCTCCAGGCCTCGGGCCTACACGAATTTTCCAGAAATGCCCACTAATCTCTAAAGTGGTCCATTAAAGTGACTTTTTGTAGGTGGATGCTCGATAGAGGCTCCGCGAGGCGTCGCGTCGCGCCCGGCCACCACATGCATGCACTTGAAATTTGTTCGCAGTGCACCGAGCCGCGGAACAACAGGTACGATTGACCTGGAGACCTCTTGCTTGATTAATGATCCTGCTCCAGCCACTAATTCCAGAATTAGATTGTGGCTGTGGAGTCCCGGCCCAGCTGTGTGGGGAATTAGGGATTTATCTTTTGCTCGTAAGTCGCCGCACCGAGCCGCAGATTTGCCGGAGTGCTGCTGCGGTAATTGTTCGACGGAGCAATGGATACGGTGATGGCGCGAAGCAAAAAGTTTACGCGAACCGAGCCGCTTTTTGCTTTATAAAAATGAACTAGGCTTTTTTGAGCTCTGCTCAAGCCTAGGATTGACTAATTGAAGGTGCATGAAGCACTTAAAGCTCTAATTGTTCGTGTAAACTCAAAGTGATTTCTAAAGGTACGGCCGGTGTGTCGGATTGCTCAAAAACCGTTACATTGATCGGATTTTCCGTCTTCCAGTGTAAGAAAGATGACTGTCGTAAAGACAGAAAAGTTTCCTTCAAGCGCTGTATATACTACATATAAGAATTGCACTTATAAATTAAAATTATAAGTCTAGGCATTTATTTACGTTAATTACATGTGCTTTCAGCTATAACTTTTAATTAGTAATAGTCTACAGAGATGTAAAACTGAGTTGAAATAATACTAATACATACATATATGTATGTCAGCAGATCCCTACAAAATGCAAGTATCCATGAATCGTAAAATTAAATAACATATATTAAAATTAGAATATTTTATTAAAAACCAATTATGAAAATTGTAGATAAAAAAAAATTATATCTACAGGTTTTTTTATGTAGAATTAACCATTTTTGTTGTAGAGAGTAAAGTAAGTACTTTTGTGTTAAATTCAAATCAATGTCTTCCGCCTTAATTAACAATGGATTTTAAATCAGATAAATAATATTTTTCATCAGTATAAGACGTTATATTAATTTTATAACAGTATCATTAACGTCTTATGACCTATAGTTTTCATAACAAAATTCGATCGTTAGAAAGCAAAAGTTTCATGAAAAACAGAATTTTCGTGGTAATCGACTTACCTTCGGATTAAAATGAGAAAAAATTATTATGCTCTAGTCAGAATATGAAAGTTTTCTTCTTTTTCAGGTTTCGTACAAAATAACTATGACTTTATGTTGCATGGTTATATGAGATTAATTTAAATTATGACACGAAAAAATTATTACTTTGAAAAAGTATTTTATATACTTTCTTAGTTGTACTTAGTTATATGAATATATGTATTTTTGAAAATTCTAAATTCTGCATCCTATAAACTCGATTCTCTTAGAGATAATACGATTCTGCATATTTTATCACTTATTTTTCTTTGCCTGATAGGTATTTTTGATAATAAATAGTATATGTATCGACTTTTTTCGCAGATTACGAGTCCGAAAATGAAAATCGTTAATCACCTCACGTTTGAATAGTGACAAAAAACTGCTTATTAAAATCTATGGGAATGTAAAGCAGAAGCTCGAAACATAAATAAAATCAAAATAAAGCTTTACTAGTGATTTAATGATTTTCAAAGTCTATTAACATTTTTTCAAAAAACAAACTTTTTCCATGGGATAAATTTGCATATTCATTTTGCAAATAAAATATTTCAAATTCTTAAATAGTTTAAATAACTATTTTATATTGTGTGTAAACTGGAATGGATTTATTTCAATGATTAATCGTATTGCAAGTTTTAGAAACCAGTTTAGAATTTTTGCCGACTGACCCTTTTTGTGCAAAAAAACAGGTATTCTCAAAAAGAAAAGAATGAACGGAGACTGCAACATTTTAGTAAAAATTCAGTTAAAGAAATTAAATGGAAATTTGCGTTCGGTTTGTATTTAACCTCCTTTCCAAAGTTCGATACTTACGTTTGAACGGAGATGAAATCGTATGAAGCAAAAGGTGCCCTTGTGCACACCAAGCAGAAAGCATATTTCAGATTTTATGGCAATTCCGTAACGTAATAAAGGTAGAGAAATGAGTTTACAAAAATTACGCAGCACATGCCAGTCTCCTACGTCCGTTAAGGCAGCACAAATTCGAAAATTGTATGCAAAAGCAATTTGAGCCAAACTAATAGGTTTTCTGCGATCGGAACGGCCGGGGAGAAATGCGTACAGGTACAAGACCTCTAAAAAAAGGTTTGAGGGGGGACCTGTAATACATATAATAAGACCCGCGAGATCGAGTGCTTTCATTTCGATCGCGAAACCACTTTCAGGTGACTGCTGGGAGCTGTCTCAATTTCGCACCGCGCTGCGCGAAACACTTCAATCAATCGGCCATTGACAAAATTGCGCGGCCGGGGATCGCGGCGGTTGATTTTTTTACTCGCCTTATCTATCACTCCCGAATGAGCCTATTACTTGCGATCATATCGCAGTAACCGGTGTTAAATCCGAGTCTTACACAACGTCGGCGAATACGCCGCGGCGAAACCGCTTGATCTCAGGAGAGAGCGGCGGCGGTGGAGGCCGGCCCTGCCCCGCAGCCACACCACATACGCGCTGGACCTTATTTCGCATTCAAATCAGATAAAGAGCTGCTAAATTTATATATACGTATAATTAAGATCATTTTATTGGCAATAACTTAATTCGAAATTGCCAATTGTTGTCGTGGACGTGCGGCACTTCTTGGCATTTTTCGATCAACCGAGGAGGTGGTAAATTTGCACATGTGCACCAGACTTTAGATGCAACAGGAAGAGTAATGGTCGCGCGGTTAGAGCACAGCCCACCGCTTTACTTCCTTCGAAAAACCGCGAGAGGTATCCGCGCCGCGACAAGGGACTATTAAGAGGCAACACCGCGGACAAAACGGACAAACCGCATCGCGCCGTCGTGAAACACCCCCGAGCTGTTTTGATTTTTTCCCAAAAATAAAAAAATTGAGATAAAAGGTAAAAATTTGCAATTCCGCCGCGCAGAATTCGAGTTTTATAAAACGGTTGCGCGCGACGGCGGCGGCGGCGCATGGGAACTGCAGCGCGCAGGCAAATTTTGCCATCATGGGTATGATTGATGCATTCAATAATTCTACTCTTCCTTTTATTATTATTTTGTGTTTTTGTTTTCTGCGCAATCGCAGTTGCATAGTAGTCCCGGGGAATATCAGGGAACGGGGTGTATAATCGCCAGCCCTCTCCAGGATCCGGAGCTGCCTGCGCGGGGCACTGTTTAGCATCTCAATAGTGCGCTTATCGACCTCCCTGTGGGCTTCGCCTCGCGATGCTCCGCGCGCTGCACAAAGCCTTCGCTTCTTTATATCTTCCCTCTCCCGTGCTTTCGATTATTATTTATGGCCAGTCATTATTTATTGAGATATTGTCCAGTCGAATGCAATTTCTAGCGCCCTGGGCATCCTTTGCCATTCGCTCCTTCGCCGTAGTCGTCCTCCTTGCACTTCTGGGGGCCCTCTTCGCGGTTCGCGGTTCGCGGGCCTCCTTCCTCCTTCTTCGTTTTCTTCTTATTCCTTTTCTACTACTTTGGAGCCCCAGACATGTTGCGGGCTTCTCGCAAAACCACTTACTTATGCAAAAATTTCCGAGATTTTTATTTTATTATTTTGAATCTTTATTTTTTTTTTATTGGTCGTTTATATCTGGCGTTTTTTATATTTTTTCTTACAAGATATACCCCAAGACGACTGCTTTTCGTGGATGCCCCAGACTTAAGAGAGAGGCTGAGGCGTCGTTGATCGCGGAAAGAGGGCAAAAGAACACCAAAACACCTGATCGAATGCGATTATCAGGTCGCAGATGAGGCTGCACACAATAATGCAAATTAACGAATTAATACAAAACGAAAAAGGGGCCGTTTCCTGGAAGCGGCGGCCCATCAATCCGGGGGCCCACTGTGCCAGGAATTGAATCGTTTCAATTCTCCTTTTTTTATTAGGCATCCCGCATTAATCAATTAGCAGAAGGCGGCAGCCAGTTCGCCATTATTCAGGGAATGCGATGGGACTCCTCTCAAATGGGGCACCACCAGTCTGCGTCCCCGACGTATGATATCTTGTTGACTTCAATTAGCTGACAATTGAGTAATTTACTTAACTGATATGGTTAAAAAACTCAAAAAATCCCCGAACGAGCGGCAGCCGGCCGGGACACAGTCGGAGCCCAGGATAAATTCGACCCGTATCTGGTCCCGAGCCAGTGCACTAATGCGCTTTCAGTGTTTCCCGCCGATATTCGCTGATAGGCTCCGTCCGTGAATCAGAGTCCTGGAGGAGTCCCTCCCGCGACCAAATAAAGAAATAAAATCTACAAAAAAATAATAAGACGAAAGTTGCACCGAACCGCGGTACACCGGGCCACAAGGAGCCCTCCTTGTTTAATAAGAAGGAAAAAAAACATTTTCTTTAGTTACTCTGTGAAGACACTGTTCGCGAAAGACATTACTGATAAGACGGCGAAAGGGACCTGAACTTGCATATCGCGAGCTATGTTCCCCGCCATTCATTCATTCTCGTCTTATCGCTCACCGAACTGTTATCATTGCGAATTTCTTACGTTTATTTTATTTATTTGCCCCGGGTTGTAATTTTTTATAGGTATGCGACTGTTTTTTACGGATCTCGCATTTTTGGTATGTTTTGTTCATATACCTGAGCCGCATTTCCTTATGCCTTTTATAAACAGAAACAGGCAAAAATATTTTTACGATCCACGAGGACGAGTTTTTCCAGTCGAGGGCGTGATTTCATTTCGACATTTATTGACTCTACGTCGGCTTAATATCGAGGGAATTCGCGATTTGACAAGTGCACTCGTCTGCAATAAAACGCAGATGCAGATATTTCCCAGCGCTAATGGAATGGAAAATTATAATATGACTGTAAAAATGCAATTTAATGCTGCTTTTAATGAATCACTCGCGGGGACAATTCACTTCAAGCTCACCGCTCTGAGATTGTCGATTTTTTATTTTGAGTTGTTTTCCAGACGACTGTCTACAACATCTACCCGGTTCTACTCAAAGTAAACAAGCAGAACCGATTTATTTTAAACCTCTTTTTGTAAGCATAGATTTTTCTGCGATACATAATTTCGTTATAATAACTAGATATAATAAATGTAATTTTACTTATCATAAGTGCAAAATTACGACAAAAATTTTATCTTGCCACATACCTGGTTTCAAAATAAAACAAAACCAGTTCGGACTTAAAACATTTTCAATCATCTTATTTGGAAGATATTTTCAAAACACACATAAAACTGGTATTTTACTGAATATCACTGTCTTCAAAAATTTAGTAAAAGCTTAGTGGATGCAGATAATTTAAAATTAAAAATTATTTCAAATCGGTTATTATTAAAAACATAATTTCTAAAGTATTTACAAGGATAACGACTTAGATTTCATGATTATTTTGAAAATTCAAACTGCCACAAATTTAAAATGAATGACCAAATTAGTTCATCTGCGAGCTTAGGTTAGAAATCAACCGAAATAATTTTGCACATACTCTTATACTGTGGCTGGTAAACTACCTAAAAAATAAATATAATATACATATGTAGGCACCTAACAAAAATGAATTAAATCGTCGCTAATAGAATTTTCGTCTAAATTGGTCTAATTCTATGTAATATGTTTTTCTCCAACTAGACAAGCAGAACTTTTAAAATAAATATACCTACTGTACTTATTTAAAAAGGATTTTCGGAAAATTTTCTATTATTAAATACTTTTTTTTTCAAACGTCGTAATATAATCAAAAAGTAATTCTTTAGAAAAAACTGAACATTTTACTTGCATTCATATTCATTGATGAAATACAATCTAGCGAAAATAAACATTAAAGCTCAAGATCGCAAAACCTTCTAAGATTTTTGCAGAGGTTAGGGCAGTACATAAAAGTCTCATAAGCCATTCGCCTACAGCAAAAACTTCAAAGCCCCACGCCGGATAATAGTTACGCTGTAAACGAAGTTCGAACAATGGCCTAACTCCTATAAATCACATTCGCATTTACACCGCAGCTTCTGTGACTAATTTACGTAGCACATTTTATCGAAGGCTAGATAAACCCGAGTGCCGAGGTTTACCCAATAAAACAAACAGCACTGAACCCTTTTTGCAGGCGATTTCAGTGAAACGGAATCAAAGCAGAATTTTCGTGTTTCAAATTGGTGTGCTAATGGCGAGTAACAAATTACGAGAGTCCATCGGGATCGGGATCCCACGGGGCCAGCCGGAACCGTGCACCAGTGTGGCATTCGCCATAAATATAGATTTGCAGTCAAAAATAATAACAAGACGCTTGAGGATGTAATTTCACTATCACGGCATTTGCCGGGATCACCGTACACATCGCGCGCATTCCACTATATATAAAATGACAAATGAAAATAAATGACGGCTGGGGTAAAAAGTAAGGTGCGATCGCCATTACGTGGATCCAGAGCCCCCATACAATTCTAGAAGATAAATATACGAGCACGTATGCATATTATCCACGGTTGAAAAAGAAATGCTCGCTTAAGTCAAATGTTGAGCTCGCTGCGCCGCTGCGACTTCAACGGGATGCGCGGAGCAATCAGGGAAAAAATTGCAGAGTCACTTAAGGGGGGAAAAGGAATACTTGAGGCCATGAAACACTAGAGACGATCATTACAATTTCCGAGCAGGTAAATGACTTCATACACATGCAAGGACATGCGTACGGTGATAAGAGTCGAAAATTAATTGAATCGTAATGAGGGGGAATATCACTTACCTTGGTGCTAGTGGTGCGGGGTGATCCTCCCAAAGCGATGGCGAACACCTCGATTTCATACATGTCGACGCCGGACTCACGGTCCAGTTCATCAGCCGTTGACAGGATCCCCAGCTTGGTGTCGATGTCAAATAGTCGATCTACCTGGTGACCGTCACCCGTCACATTCGTTACGTAATACTCGATATCGGCGGAGTTAAGACGCGCACTCACTGTAAGGATACTTGTACCGGCCGGCTCGTTCTCGTAGACACTACCGATTTGATCGCGCTGATCGAACACCGGTCCGTTATTTATCGCACTACTCGCTATTATCGTTATATACGCGTCCGAACTTTTACGTTCAGTTTGGACAGCCTCATCAGTCGCCTTGACGGCTAGTTGATAGCGCACCTCAGGATTGACGATCGGTTTCCTTAAAGAGATCGCGCCTGTGTTTCGATGGAGCCTAAAAAGATCGGAACTTCCGCTAACCATTTCATATGTAACTAAACCGTTTGTGCTAGAGTCAGCATCACGAGCGTTCACGTACATTATCACCGATCCATCGCGTCCAGGCGCAACACTGATATCGTGCAGGGGGAGGATCGCTGCATTCATAGATACAAAAACTGGGGCATTATCGTTAACATCTTCTACTATCACTGTCACTAGCTTTTCCGCTGATAGTCGCTTAGCAGGATTTTCAGCTTGATCAGTTGCGACAACTGTTAACCGGAAAGTATCGATCGCTTCGCGATCAATTTGTCTCAAAGTGTGAATCACACCTGTATTTGGATTTATATCAAAATGACGAATATGATTTTCTGGATCTTGCTTACTAATTGCATAAGTAACCTTTCCATTCACACCTGAGTCAGGGTCTTCAGCCGTTACAGTAACTATAGGTGTTTTAACTGGTATTCCTTCTCGAATTTGTCGAACTATCGCTGTATTCGGAAAACTAGGAGGATTGTCGTTTTCATCAACGACATTTACTATAAACATAATTGTCGTAGATAATCTAGGAGTACCCCCATCTGAAGCAGTAATATTCAATGCATAAGTAGTCGTATCTTCATAATCCAGAGACTTGTGTAAATACAACGACCCACTCTGAGGGTCGATGTGAAATGTGTCTTTTCGATTTCCAGCAGCAATTGAAAATGTTATCATGCTATTTATGCCTAAATCATTATCAGTAGCCCTAAATTTCATTAATTCAGTCCCAATAGGACTTGTTTCCTTCACTGAAATCTCAGTGTTCGTTTGAGTAAATTCAGGGGCGTCGTCATTTTCGTCCAAAACTTCAACAGTAATTGTTGTAGTAGCACTTAGCTGGTCTTTAAGGGCTGCATCACGGGCAACCACCGTAAGCTTATACAAGGACTTATACTCACGGTCTAAATGTCTTGAGACAGTTACCTGCCCTGTAGCATCATCTATTGCAAATCGGCCCTCTTGATTTCCATCATTAATTGAGTAAAAAACATCTCCATTCAGTCCTTCGTCAGCATCGACGGTATAAACTCTAATAACTTGAGTCCCCAAACTAGCCCCCTCCGAAATTTGCACCTTGTACGGTGCCCTAAGAAATTGTGGTGCATTGTCATTAACATCAGTGACAAAAATCTTGACTTTCACTTTATCCCTAAGCCGTTGAATCCCATTGTCGCTCACGATAGCTTCCAATTGCAGAAAATTTTGTCCAGTCATTTGGACCAGAGCCTCACGATCGAAGGGGTGCAGAGTCTTAATGAAGCCATTCCGTGAGTCAATTGTAAAGTCCATTTCTCGCGATGATAGCGAGAATATCAATTCGGCATTCCGTCCTATATCACGATCAATAGCTGTTAATTTGCCCACAAATGAATCGGTTGGCTCATTCTCCGGTATAGTAAATGTAAATGTGCTATTCGTGAACTGTGGCGCATTGTCATTCTCGTCAATGACGTGGATTATAACAGGTACGATCGATGATCGTGAGGGTATACCATGATCACGGCATGCTATTGTCAGCGAAAAGTAATCCCTTTCTTCCCGGTCCAATTGTGATTTAACAAATAGATAACCATCCGGGAATATACCGAATTTGCCTTCAGAATTTCCTTCGATTATATCATAAGAGATCCGGCCGTTTATTCCCAGATCGGCGTCTGATGCGGCTAAAGCAAAAAATCTAGCGTTTACCGGAGTTGATTCAAGCAGGGAAGTCTCATAGGACGTGTGATCAAAAACAGGTGTGTGATCGTTAACATCTGCTATAGTCACTGTAATAGTGTTTTTCGATGACAGCGGCGGAGATCCACTATCGATCGCTGTTAGCTCAACATGCAAGGTTGTGCCTGGTTCTGAGCGTATCGGCCGATTAAGATATAAAACACCAGTTGCTTCGCTGATACGAAACTGATCGCCGGGATTGTAGGCAAGACTGTACGAGACACGACTATTAATTCCAGAATCTCTATCACGAGCACGTGACAAGTAAACCTCTTGACCAACAGCAGCGTTTTCTGGCAGGAGGATCTCGTCACGATCATGGGCAAAAACTGGTGCATTGTCGTTAAGATCGAGGACCGATATATTGACGATAGTTTTTCCATAAGCCAGCCCAACCCGAGCGATAACAATCAGAGAATATTGAATCATTGATTCGCGATCGATCTTTTTCGCTGTTCTGATAACCCCAGTACGTCGATTAATTTCAAAATTTTCCTGCGGATCTCCAAATACAATTAAATACTCAACTTGCTGGTGCGAACGCACCTCAACTTTTCCAACCTCTCTGCCAATTTGTGGCTCAGCACTATCGTGATCCTCTGTAATTTGAAATTCATATCCTGTAAACGAGTCAAACTCTAGGGACTCTACCTTTGACTGCTTAACAATCTCAACTACAGCATCCTTCTCCGATCGCCGATCCCCGCGATCTTTCGATGAAATGATCAATTTATAAATGGGCTTCTGTGCCGTCCTTAAATTGCCCCTTAGGCTGACTGCGCCGCTAAGACTATCCACCGCAAATAGGCCATCACCGCCGCTCTCGAGGTTGTAAGTGATTATGGCGTTATCTCCGTCATCAAGATCACTCGCTGTTACCCGCAGCAGAGAGGTGCCCACAGCAGTGTCATCGGCAACTGCAAAGAAATATTGTTTCGGATAAAATTCCGGACTATTGTCGTTAATATCCTCAACGTTCAGGTACACGGTAGCGGTGGCTGATTGCGGTGGTATACCTTGATCACGTGCAACAACTAAAATCTCATACTGTGCGGTCGTCTCACGATCAAGTTGCGTTTTTGTTGTTAATTGACCAGTCAGGGAGTCAAGGGCGAACATATCAGGGTACTTTTGCTGTACAATCGAAGGTAGGGTATATGTAACACTGCCATTAGTACCTTGATCGTGATCAGCAGCTGTTAGCATCGCTACTAGCGTATGGGGCGGCGTGTTTTCACTTAGGCTGATATTAA
This sequence comes from Tolmerus cingulatus, assembly GCA_959613345.1. NCBI lineage: Eukaryota > Metazoa > Arthropoda > Insecta > Diptera > Asilidae > Tolmerus > Tolmerus cingulatus. The sequence continues at coordinate 10,889,916 of OY390707.1, read as the reverse complement.
TTTGCTGCTGGGAGAATTCGGGGGCCTCGTCGTTTTCATCAAGTATGGTAACCTTAAGCTGTGTGTATGCCCACTTTGGGTTCGGTCCACCATCTCGTGCTGATATGCTCAGCTCTACGGTGCCCTGAACCTCACGATCTAACGCTGCTTGTGTGGTTATTAAGCCTGAGACGGGATCAATAGTGAACCACTGCTTATTATTACCAGACACAAAATCATAGAATATTTGTGCATTAACTCCCGTATCTTCATCAGTGGCAGTTATGCTCGCCACGTAGGTGCCCGGCGGTGCTAATTCACTTAGTACAGCCGAGTACTCCGACTTTTCGAAAACTGGTTCATGATCATTAACATCATTGACATGTATGATCAGATATGCAGTCGCTGTCCTCTGCGGAGTACCCTTATCGGTGGCAACGACAGTCAGGTTATATTTGCCAATTTCTTCGCGATCTAAGACCCCATTTACACGAACAATATCAAAGCTGGGAGTCTTCTCGAGACGAAAATGTTGCATTTCGTTACCAGCAACTATTTGTATGCTCGTCTCCCCATTAAGCCCTTCATCCATATCCTCGACTGAAACTGCTGCAACGACGCTACCGTTTGCTGCATTCTCATCGACAGTCGCGAAACTGCCAGTCGGAGGAAAATACTGGAATCTTATCATCGGATCATGATCATTTGTATCTACCAGATTAACAGTGACATATGTCCGGCCGTCCTGACGCGGTGATCCATGATCCCGTGCGAATACAGTGAACACACAACTTTTTGGGCATGAGCTTCCTGGACGGGTGTACGTTGGACAATTTTGCTGCGGGCAATTTAGATGCTCGGTCGTTGATATTACACCCGTTTCGGGGTCGACCGTAAATTGGGCTTCAGTTTCGGACAAATAATAAGTGATCTTGCTGTTATCGCCGAGATCATTATCCGAGGCCATCACCTGCAGAACAGGGGTGCCTGGAGGTACGCTTTCATTTAACGACACTATGTAATCGCTGTGATCAAAAATCGGCGGATTATCATTTACATCGACAATGGTCACATTGACCTGGAGGTATCCGTGCTTCGGCGGGGTCCCGCCGTCCCTCGCGGAGATGTTTAACGTGTAAAATCCTCGTGTTTCGCGATCCAGCTTTCCCGTCGTCTCCAGGTGCAGGTAAGACACATCTCCGCTAGGATTTGTCGTTACCGCTAGTCTGAACTTATCATCGTGATTTCCGTCAACAATTCTGTAATCGTCAGTGACGCTATTCACTCCCATATCACGATCAGTCGCAGCATCCAGTAGCAGCCGTGTCCCCGGTGCTGCGCTTTCTGAAAACGAAACAGCGATGCTCGGCTCTGGAAATTCCGGTGCGTTATCATTGATATCGAGCACGGTTATTCGCACCTCAATTGGATACGTCGGCTGACTTGACAGTACCACGAGATCATACCGATCTCGCATGTCTTCCCGATCCAAGATCACATTCGTCTTGATCTCTCCCGTATTCTGATCGAGCGTAAATTCTCGCGGTGGCTCATTAAAGCGATAAGTGAATCCGGGTTTTGTTGGAATGTAACCCACTATAGTAGCTCGCGGCTCACCTTCAAGCACCTCTAATTGAACTCTCGTATCCACGGCACGCGACTGCATCTGAGATCCGTCACTCGAGGATCTTCGGCGGGGGTACGCCGTGTATTGGGGTCCCGGTCCTGGGCCAGGGACGTGCACCCCACTTACCACTGTTATAAGCCCTATTACCGCCAACAGCCACACTGATAATATTACATTCATTCTGAATGCCGATTTAAGTGATCGGCAGCAGAACGTCATAACTGAGGCGAACATTTGAATTTCTTATAAAAAACTAATTCCTCCGTGGCGCATTGATCCATTAGAGATCAAAGTCTTACTGCCTAACTACTTCGGTTTGCAGGCATTCCGGTACCGCCGACATTCTTCGATTTAAACGATTCAAACACTTCAATTAATTTTGCAAAATAACAAAACTTTTAATTTCTCTCATATGTTTAGAAGACTATTACACGACACTTATTTGGCACAATTATTAATTTTATTATTTTATTTATTTCACTTAATTTTGTTTGAACAATTTTGAAAAAAACCGCATAACAATTTCAAACTACGGCAGAAATTGGCACTGGTTTAAAACACAATTTATTTTAATTAACACCGCAAAACGGATAACATCTCCTCCAATATCTGAAATCAAAGTAGAGAAGTAATTTTTAAAATATTTGCTGGAATTTTTGGAATTACATATGTATATGACTTCTTTATTAATCTATTTTATTTTGTGCAAAGTAAGATCTCATATTGTATACACTCATTTCCCTCTTTCGTGTGTTGCGTGTAGTAGTATGTAAAAAAGAAGTATTTTTCATAAAACTACAAGAGATTTTCGAAAACTTTTATAGCTTTCATAGCTACATTACTTAAATTAGAAGTTATAATAATGAAATTTTAAATTAAATTTTAATTTTCATTTTTTAAATTCGATCATATATTATCTTGTTGAAGAAAACACTTTCCATCCCAAAAAACATATTAAAGCTACGTTAAAATTTGTGTATGTTTATTTATTACGACTAGAAATCACATCAAATTAGTTAACTTAGTATAATTTGATGATTAATTATTTAACATTTCAAAAATAATTATTTCCAGTCCCTGCTGGAAACTGATTAGCAAAAAGGTTCCACTACACTTTTCAAATTCTCTCTTGGAACTAATGAGCAAAATTCATGCAAGCAGTCCTAAAGTAGTTATTAAATGTAATAAAGATTCAATTAAATTTCCGCAGGCTCAATTACTTAAGACACAGAATATCAAGGAAATATGTATGTGCAAAAGTTGCGGCTAAGTCAGCGGCCCTGCGCTCATATCTCATCAATTAATGATATACATGTCGTACAAAACAAGAAATTAAAAATCAATTGGAAGAAAGTTTTTGCGGTGCAAAATATTAATTTCAACAGATAAATGAATAATTGGGTAATCTAAGATTGTAAAATGTAAATTAAATCTCACTCACTCACTTGATAGTTGCTGATTACTTCACTATTTAATTAAGGGTTTTTTTCCCCGCAAAAACCACCATAAACTTGCATAATCAAGTTTTCTAATTTTGCTTACTCATTTATAGGGTCTAGCGTATTTTAAAGCATTTTATTGAAGTACATTAGTGGAGTTGTTCTCTCTAAAGATAAGGCGTTAGTTTCTGTAAAATCGTCTGCAAACATTTTAATAATCGTTATCAGATATATACTCCTTCTAGTGATTTTTTCACTAAGAGGTAAAACTTGTGAATTTTACATTTAACCCTTCAATAGCACTCTAAGATCTCTATATCTCTTCAAGTTTAACATTTAGATTTTGAAAAATGGTAATTAGGGAGACATCTGTCAGTAGCTAAAGGTACTACCTTTATTTTGTAATTTTTCGGTCATCTTGTTTGTCTCTGCTCTCCTTTATACATATGTATATATAAGAATGTACAAATAGGCAATTTAAACATAAATTTCATATCACTTCAAGGTAATTGATAAATGACATAAAATAAAATATTCAGGAATGTAACTCTTATCTTTTCAAATTAAATTATCCAATTTATTAAATTACTTAGTGAAATAGTTATGAAGCATGCATTAAACCAAGTCCATGAGCAAACAAACTCTAACCGCGCTGCACAATAAATGCTAACTTTCTTCAATGATAAAGAGGACAAGTATATGGGAAGGAAGTAAGTCTGTCACATAAGTTATTTTTTATAACCTAAGAAAATAGTTTGTTATTAACCCATAAGAACCACAAATTCATAGCCATCCAACTAGAACATGAAGCGAAGGAGCAGAAATATGACCACGGAGAGAATTGCATGGCAAATTTTACGACACAATTGCATCGTAAAAATTTTACACTTAAATTTAAAGTGAGCAATCGTTTCGGATATAAAATTCCGTGACTCGTATTCTTATTATTATTATTTTTTGTTTCCATTTTGAATTTCCTTAATAAACGAAAATGCCATTCCCGGAAATGTATAAATTTACATCATGTCTTAACAATGCATTTATGGTGGGTACAATGAAAAATATGTAACCCCTAAAAATTCGTTAATTTTTATTAAGATAACAATAAAATTGTAAATGAAGAAAATGAAGACATATAGAATGTTAGCTAGGAAGGTTAGTTAGGAAACAGGTAGAAAGAAGAGAGAGCCGGCAACATGGATCACGGCGCTGCATCGCCGAGAACAACCGCATTACGGCAACAATTTAACTTCTTTTCAAAAACATAATAACAGCTCAAATCCGATCAAAGAAGGAAGAAAACACGAAAATATTCGAGTCATCAGACCAATACAGATGAATCGCTTGATCACTTTTGGATTTTATAATAGAAGAAAATGCCAAGAAAGAAGTCGACCGAGGAGCCGTACGCAAGAAATTCTTATGACTTCTAGCCTTAGGCCAGCGAGCGCACGAAGCCGCTCAAAAAATGATCTTGACTCTCGCACATATCGGCTCGAATTCTTGAAAGATAGAAAAAACTACAGGAAAAGGGGCAAAAAGAAAGGCCGAAAAAGGTAAAAGAACGACGAAGACGTGCGCGCACACAAGAGGTGTGTTGATCTTCCAAGATCACTTGCTGTTGTGGTGCACCGGTCTTTTGCTCTTGTTGTGACTTTCGGAGCTGAGGCAGGGCTGTATGAAAAAGTTTCAAAATTTTCTCGTTTTCTAACATATAAAGATCGCGCCGGACAAGAGCGCAAGATCGCTGTCTCTCACGCACACACCGATCGACGGTGGTGCCCATGCACCTTTTCTTCAAGAATCCAATCGCTCGCTGTCGATGTGTTTGTGTTATGCGCGCGATCACGACCGCTTAAGAAGCCATTTCTTTCCTTTCTGGATTTCTTATTTTGACCTAAAGAAAACTGAAGAGAGACAACTAGACCCACTTGGCGCGGAGCCATGATAGGGCCTCAACCACTAGAGGGCACTACACAACCACACGTCACTTGAAGTGATCGCGCTCATGGTGAAGAGTGTTCTGAAGAAAAATAGCATTCATGCCATAACCCGTTTTTCCCTTTCGATGTCATAAATGCGTGTAGTTGTGTATTTGAAGAAATTTTCAATAAAAACGAGAAAAGGTAAAAGACCACTAGAAAAAAAAATTTATTCGATTTGCCTTCTATCAGGAATTTTGTTGTGTTTTCTCGTGATCGTAGGCCTCCACTTCTTCCTTCTTTTCCTGTATTTATGTTTCTTCTCTTTCAGAAGCCCCATGTGGGAATTGCGTAAATAAAATATTTTACTGCATATTAGAATAAACAGTCTGCTTAGCAGTAATAAATCAGCAGTTTTCTTTATTACTGCAATTCTTAGCGGACTTCGTATGGATTACTCACTCCTGAAGGAATTTAATTCAATTTAAACCGTTACTAAAATATGTATTTTCATCTCATCAAAAAGATTATTATTTGAAGACAATTGTTTAAGAAAAGGTAAAAAACATAAGGCATGAATTTGTAATTTTCAGTTGTCTGCTATAAAAAAGAGCTGCAAAAAATTTCAACAAAAGCATGAAAACCAAAAGTTATCTTGCAACCATAATAAATATCGACTCATATAAAACGCAGCTATAAAATTTTAATTTGTTATTATATTTCGAAAAAGGTAAAAGGTAGTTATCTATCGCAGTCGTAGGCACCTCGTAGGAATGTTGTATGAAGGTAGATTATAATAGGTATGTAACCTTGCAGTATTCACAATTATTATCGATTTTATGATTTTTTATGAGGAGTCTAACAAAATCTATAACATGTAGGTACGAGGAAAGTAAGCGTAATGAAGCTCGTATAGTTGTTACAAAAATAAATAAAAACAGATTGCAACAATAAATAATAAGAATAACACACTTACTGCTCCGAAATCACTATAAAATGTTTTTGATATTTTTATGTATCATGCATCGTTATAAATGGCAATTATAATTTTTGCTTTCAACAAATCAATTTAGCCAAGTAAATAGTTTTGCCGTTCAATTTGAAAAATATAACTTTTTACTTTTATAATTTGTTTAAATATTTTGTTGAAACAAGTGCAAATGTTATAAATAAAAGATGTCTCCATTTTCGGCTATGCCTTAAATCCTATAAATTATTTCAAATTATTACTCCTTTCCTTAAAAGACCATAACTAAAATATGTATATTGAACGCGATTTTGTTTGACCTGGATTTGGCTCCGGTTTTAATGTATTAATCATCTGATTATTTCTGAAATTTCGACAAAGTCCCAAGTATCCAGGAAAAAAATTATTGGAATTTAAACAATTTAACATGAAAATAAAAATATAGTACAGAAAAATAGAAAAGTTTTATCAGAAACTTTTTATTTTCTAAAAATTATAAATTTAAAATAACTTAATAATGGTTCTTAAGGCCCTTTTGTAGATTGAAAAATAACGTCAATTCATGAATTATTTCTGTATAATTTTCTATGATTGATTAGATGTTATTATTATTATTAAAAGTAATTCAATCAACGCTTTGAAATACTTAGGTATAAAATGCTAAGAATATTTTATACTTTAATTATTTTTGTAGTACAGGATACTTGATAGTTAGCTTAGCTTGTGTATTTAATCTTTTTCTATTACAAATGCCAGCATTTGCATGTCAGACTTTCAATTCCATATCAAAATGGTGAATAATGCATACTTTTTGAAAATAATTGGATAATTAAATAGAAATAAATTTTACAAAAATCATATTTGTATTCTGCTAATGGCTAAATTAAGTCATATAACAGCTGGAGCTTAATTTGCTGTATAGTAAAACCCAGCCCGAAATAATGAATTTCTTTAAAAGCAGCATTATTAAAAATATAATTAAGTCCATTTGTTGGGGTACATAAATCAAAGTATGACTGCCGCATAAGTTTAGCCAAGAAACGACTTTTGCGAATGTTCCAGTCACAGTTTAAGATTTAATCCAAATACTAATTACGAGAAATATTGAAACAGTTGGGGGAAGCTACAAATCACTCAACTGCCACGATGGGGAGATAAAGCATTTATCATATTTGTTCTCAACATCGAAATCAATTAAAACCTACAGCAGTGAATCCACTCTACGTGCTCGCATCGAGTCAGCGCGAACGTATTGAAAAACATAAATTATATTCAGTTCCCACAGTGTGGCGGTTTCAGCTCTAAAATGTTTTATTGCCGCTACTGTACGTACAAATCGGTTGCAGTATGCGGCGGACTCATGCTGAATATTAATAGGCGTTATTACTCGCCGGGAATTTTTAGTATTCAATTTTCATCGTAATATGTACTGCTGCGGTTTTGCAAAACTATCTCCTAACTATGTTCTAACCGCAGCGGCTACCCGCGTCTAAAAGTCCATCTAGAAAAATGCAGAGGTGCAAAAAGTATTGTCACGGCAGTTCCACAGTTCTACTGCCATACGCAAAGACTGGTAACCGGGTTGGTCGATGCTGGTAACCTCGCAAGAGCAGGTGAGTGATGACACCTGGATTAACCGTGTGTGTGATTTATGGCGCTCGCGGCCAGAAAACATTCGGATGGATGTTTGTTTATGGCCGCTTTTCGGCTCAGCTGAGCATGTCACAGCTCCTTTCAGCGGGGTGAGCTTCAGCCGTAATCCAGTTTCGCACCGCGAGTCACTAATTGCGGGAATCGCTGTAAAAGGTCGCCCTTTCGGTTTCTGCTTCATACTAGCGGAAAAACGAAGACAGTACCTGGCTGGAATTTATGGCACCTGGTAGGAGAGGTCGACGGATTTGCTCCTTAAGAGCTTTAATGGACATATTCACCGCATAACTCTCAGAAATTATGGTGACAGTGGTAAGACTTTTGGCTGAAAGTCGCAATTTTAGTGCATAATAAAATATTGTAGTTAACTAGCATGAACCTCAATTGAGATAATCGTGCTTTTAACAAGATTTTATGAAATCATGATGAGAAATCACGATTATGCGTGAGAATGCAACACTATGTCCTTTTAAGGAATTTTTTTATCAACAATGAATCTTTTATCGTGAATAAACAAAGCTAGTGACCAAGAAACATGTTCATAAGTTACTTAAGGTTTTGTACATGTAATTTTCCTTGCTATTACATTAATTTAAATTTTAAAATCTACACTTAAACACAGTTAACAAAGAAATTTTTATATTCATTAATATATCACTATATTAGACTTTTATAATTTTTTAACAGAAAATGAAAATTAATAAGAAAAACGATTTAGTCTCATTTTGGAAACTCGGATTACGAATTAAGCAATAACTTCATTATAAATTATATATTTTTACATTTGAGAGAAACCTAACTATTTTTGGATATCCCTAACACAATTTGCGTTGTACAAAGACAAATCGTATTAGTATTGCATGCATGGGGTATTCGATTAGAATCGCCTTTTTATATTTAAACGTAGGATTTATCATAAAAAAAAGTTTCGAAAGTGGGAGCCTCAATTTTACTAATCAAATAAATAAATTGATTTTATTGTTTGAAATGTTAAGAGTTCAAATCCTTAACTTGATGCACTTTGATGTTCACATTTTAAAGGAATTTAATATTTTTTAATAAGAAAATAATCTTTTAAGAGATGATAAAAATTACACTAAATTCGATTACAATTTGTTCACAATCACTTATGAATTATTATGTAAGAAATTATAATTATTTTTGAAAACGAAAATATAAGTACAAAAAACTCGATAATATAAATTTTTAATTAAGACTTGCATTATTATCATTTAAATTGCAGAATAAACAACACTTTTATCATACATATTATAGAATTTAAATTATGTATGTAAGGAAGCATGTCAAACACCTTTCATGAAATATTTATTTAAGAAGTGTTAAATTTCAGTTATTATTAAAGGAATATTTTTAAACAATTCACTTTTAAATCACACTTTAGGAAAATTTAGCGTTTTTTGTCTCTTGAAATTTTCAATCATGATAATTTTTAATGGTTAAAAAAATGCATGTAATATCTACATCAAAAAATTATTATTATTAGTAAAGGAACAGATACCGAAGTAATTCCACAAGTGTTCCATTTTCCTCATTTTGGCACGGAATACAAAAATGTCAATTTTGTCCAATTATGTTCGTTTATACCCAAAATAGTAGTAGAAAAATCAACTACACATAAAACAAGTCTACGATTTTAAAATTGTGTGTAGGTAGTTTCCAAAACATGTATTTTTAAATACTACATGTTTTTATTGCTATAGATTTTTGAGTATACCTTTGTTTTATTTATAAGTAGTTTTCATAAGAGGCAATAGGTACTACCATCGCCGAAGGGTTAAGCAACGAATTAAAGCATCGTTTTTAAATTCATCTCGTGCTCCAACGCCACAAATCTGGATCTTACGACGGCATGCATCGACTTAAATTCCACTTGCATTTCCGCATAGGCAGGTAAAACTGTTATAAAATGCAAGACCCTGACGAAGTTGCGCCTACTTTGCCCACAACCCGTCGGTCAATATTTGCCGCGAGCGCGACTCGGACGCAGCGGGCGACAGGACGGGACAGTTCGGAAACTGACAAACAGACAAAGTCACAAAACTAAATAAGAGTTACTATCGATCGATTCCCGGTCGGCCGTCTTCCAAGAAGTTGTCGCTGAACGATATTTGCCCTACTCCTTATCTGCGCTAGGTCTCAAGGGAGTGTTATATTTACGCTTTTCGGAAAATCCTTTTCATTTTTCTTTTCGTATTATTTTATTTGAAGACCAGGTTAAATCCTCAATTGGGCGAAAGACCCTAGATTTGGCTATCCAAAGAACTGTTTTCGTGAGGGAAACATACACTTTTTGAGATCACTTTGCACAAAACCAATCAATTGCAACAATTTAACCACTAAAAGGCACAATTTTGTAGAATCGATCGAGCCCAAAGTATGAACGGTTGTGGCTTATTTCAGATACACAGGGTGTAACTAAAAAATATTTTCTTTCTTGAGCCAACTTAAGGAATATCACTGAGATATGAACAGATCACGCAATATCCACCTATAAATGCACCAAAATTTTGAGGGATTTGTATACCTTCACTGGTAGGCAGAGTTCCTCTGCTAACGAAGATGTAAACAAAAACGAAATACTTTTCAGCACGGTGCTGCAATTACAGAAATCCGCGACGGATCTTAACAAATTCGCGGTCGTTTCAAAACTGAGGAGAGATCATAACTTAAAGACTTTGTATGAGATTCGAGAAGCAAGAAGAAAAAACAAAATTGAAATAAAAATAAAGAAGAAATGTTTTGTACCACAACTACATCGATACAAAATTTTGCTCTCCTCGGCATACCTGTTCTGTTCAAATCTACCTGAGCCGCGGCAAAGATTTTACCTGATGCAGGCGTGTAGAATTTACACCCATACATAAGAATGAGAAAATCATGCTGCCGGCGGGTTTACTTCTTATGCCTTTAACCGATCATTTCTCAGAGAAGCAGAGCATAGTCGGTGCACGACTTGAGACAGTCGGAGGACAGCGGAGGGAACCCACGAAGAGCCAACGTCGGGCCAGAATACCCGCTGCGAGGTCTCAAAGGTAAATGTGCATGCTAACGATCTTAGTGTGGTAGAAGCCGAAGACCCTACACTTTTAAGATGGAATAGTTATGTTATATGGAGGTACCTCCACACTATCGTCTTTATGCTGGCAGCTAAGCGCATACTTTGGTTGAATAATATTACACAAGCACGCAACGTCTGAAGGAGTGTGTACAAAAAACAGGAATGCGAGCTGAATGTTTATACAAAGGGCCTAAAACTTGAAAAGTTTCCTCTTTTCGGAGGCCACTACCACAGTACGTTCTATCTCCGTGCGTCCGCAGGAATTTTCCCCCGTCTTGAAGAAGGAAAAGAATCGAAGTAGAAGCATCTCAGAATTCGAATCTTGTGAGAGGTATGGTCGAAGACCACTTGTCAGAAACCTTTAGGCACCAAAACCTGTGAGTTCGACAAAGCTCGATGGCCGATACCACCGATTTGGCTTTAGTTATGAATTGACTCCGATCAACGTAGAGACTTACAAAGTATGGAAGACGCTTATGTGCGCGGCGGTACCGCTGTACCAAGATGCTGGAGCCATAGAAGCCAGAAGAAGGAAATAAACAACGATTCGCAGGCAGTTTTGAGAGTCTCTGACTCTTCCTCGTCGAAGCCCGGAATGAAGAAGAATCGAAGAATTCTATTTAATGCGCCTTTAGAATTCGCTCGGCAGCTCCGAGACCTTTGGCTGGCACTTGTTTCCAGCCTTATGATGGTCTCAGGTGAGTCGAACTCTCGGCGCTGCTGGACAAAACTGAAAAATTCTTAACGAGCTGGAACAGGACAAGCACGCCGCGCGCACACACAACGCACAATCGTTGGACAATATATTCGCGGCCTGATATGCACTTGTATATGTGTTATGTCTGGTGCACGAAGAAATTTCCAATTTCACAGGTGAGTTAGAGCGAGAACGAATTGGTTTTTGCCTTATTTTACCTGGAGCTCTTGGCATTTTTGTTTGATCGTAAAACTTCTTCAGAGTCGATCTTTTCTTTTTACCTTTTTTGTATCTTTTTGGTTCGCCTTCCATGAAAACCTTTTTTACTTTTGCTCGCCTCGAAACGTGGTGACTCCGCTTGAGATGCATTTACTTTTGGTTTTCGCTGATATGAGACGAAACCTTTTTTTCTCTAATAAATTTGTTGCTCTGAGCCAGCAGTAAAACCAAAAAAGTTAAGAAAAAATTTTGAAAAAATGAGCAAATCAAAAAAAATTGACGATCCTCTCCGAACTGCACAATTTATGGAATGAATGGATCTTAGAATTACCAGTGTTGGGGGCTGTCGCACCGTTTAACTCGTCGGAAGTCGTGTTGAAGCTCGCATTTACTGGGTACAAATATTTCACTGACCCAAAGGTAAGGGGAGTTTGGGGAAATATGAGAGGAGGATTCGTTTGTTAATCGCGATTTAGGGGTTTTATTTAAGTAATTGCGATCTTCCAAAACTAGATTTTGATTCAAAATCTCTTTAAAATGCTTAAAAATTCGTCACATTTTGTATTTCTAGTAATACACCATAACTTATCCCGATCTTATTCCTGTTATTTATTGATCACTTGACAACATAATAAAATCTGACAGTCTTTTATACCCAGACGAGCGAAATCTTTAGAATGATCAATGGAAAAGAAGATTGTAATATAATCGACAGCGATATTTGAAACCTTATGTATAATGTAAGTACAGTGCGACCAACTTAGTTGATGTTCAGAAAAATGTTTTCCAATTTAGCTGAAAAAATTTATAAATTAAGCATCTGAACACGGTTTAAAAAAGTAAAATATCTCTCAAAGTTTAAATAATTAATTTCATTGAAAATAGGTAAACTAAACTAAACTAAATAATTTTTATTCGTGGCGAGTCTTTCCCTGTGGACAACTCATGGTTTAATACTATGAAGACTTCTTTTAATTGCACATTCAAATAAATACTAAAATTTAAAAATTTTTTGAATCAAGGCACACACCTAAGCATATGCCAAAGCAATTAGTAGCGTTAACAGCTCTTAAGAAAAGCATTATATAATTGAAAACAATAGTTAAAGCGGTGCTGATGTCGATTTTACACGGTTCTTTAAACTGCCACTTTCCTAGCATTCCTCTTTAGACCTTCCTCATTAGCATATTTTATTGATATTGGTGATGTCGAAGAAAATTAAAATATCAATAAATAATAAATTGAAAATAAATTAAAGGAAAGGAAAGGCTAGGAGGTTTAACTAAGAAAACGCAAAAGGAAATGAAACATTAAAATTTATTAATTTCTAACCTTTCCCAATCTTTGAATGTAATGTTTCTATTTTATGTGTAAACCATATATTTTACCAAATAGGTCATCTTAAGTATACATATACATTATATATGCACATATACATAGAAAAAAACATTCGGTTCGTGATACATATGTATGTACATATTTATACATATTAATATGCATTTTAAGAAGCAAAGGCACGCTCTCAAGGAAGCGCTTTTGATGAGATTTTACATTTGCAGGTTGACACACTCACTCTGGTCAATCAATTTTTCAATGATTTTAGTCAATTTTAGAAAGAAAAAGTGTCTATGAATTTTCCAAATTGTGCACTGAATTTGATTTTAGAAAACTCAGAAGCCTTCTTATATTCATTTTTAAAAATTACTATTAAATATAGAATAAGAATAGTACTAAATGTTTATAAAACATTAATCCTAAAAAGGACGTTATTACTTCTGCACCAGTAATGTACTATGAATGAAATCTAAAAATTCGATCGTAGTTAATTTCACAATTATTATTTCGCTTTAAAATTTAATTCAAATTTATATCAGAATCCCTTTTTGACGAAATATTTACCTGAATTTAAAAACAAAAAACCAAGAGAACTTGATATTGCCGAAATTGAGTGTACACGAAATTCTAATATTTGTTTATAATCTATCCAAGTTATAAAATGATAAATATGTATATAGTTGAATATTCTATCAAGCGTAGATTTTGACATAAATTTTACTTAACTCATAATTAAATCTTATAGGTACCTAATTCGGAAATTGAATACAGTCGAAATTCTAAACTTCGTTTTTATAATTTATCGATAACATTTAGAAGTTTTGTAAGGTCAAGTAGACCGTTGAATTTCATAAGAGTTGGTGAACACCTATCATCAAATATAACACTATTATGAATTGATGACGACATGTAATTACCTCCTTTCATCGTGCGTATGACTGATCTTATTCTAGATGCTGATCCAGCTGTTGACAGTGACTTGTGACTATCCCCTTATTCCTTACACGGTTAAAGACGCGTTACTTTTTCAATTTCATTACACTTATTTCAGTAGCCAGCGAACTAGACCAGGACCATTAAAGTGCCGTCTTATCTGATTGCCTTTGTTGCATCCAGCATCCACGTCCACGCGTGACTTGTCCCGAATGGGCTCATGTGTCAAGTAGCCTCAGTGTTCCCTGCGCATTCTTGATTCAAACAAATTCCTCATTTCACTTCTGCTTTCGCATTACATCACCAGGGCATTCATTCACGGGGCAACAAAAGGTAAATCCAGGGGGGCACACACATTCCAGGGCGTCTAAGAAATAAAAATAGCAGGTCTAAGCCATCAGCGCTGATCGTGTTCTCACCCACAGGACTTAGTGCGCTGCTTGACGCTCTCTCCCTGAGGTGCACCCAATATCAAATATCGCCCAGTCACTATCTAAATCTTGGATATGTTGAGATCCTACAGATTTTCTATTAATATTCGCGTAGCCCACAGGGTGAGGTGTCTATCCAGAGGTAAGTTCTATTCTTTTGTCATTGCAAAGTGACGGCAACATGCCTCGGCGGGCTGTTAAAAAATCGCATTTAGTAGTTCAGACATCTATTTCGCGAGGCAGTCCCGACGCATAACTTAGAGGCATTCTGGGGTCCAGGTTTTATATGCTTGGCATTTGTCTTCCCCGGGAACGCTCGTACCGCTCGTACCGCTCGTACGTATGTTAATTTTGACATCACACACGCACTCGAATGGCTCGGGAATATGTGCAGAAAAACAGAATCGAACGAGCAAAACGACGTGTGCGCAAAGACAGAGACACGAAACCCGGCGAGAACAACAAACTAAGGCATTTCGTGGAGACCAAGACATTATTTATGGCCTGAGTACCTATCAAATGCAAATAAATAACGCCTAAAAGAGCACTGGACCATACTCAATACCCATCCGGCCAGGAGAGTCATCAAAATCTTAAAGAAGGGAAGAGTTCTTCGACACCTCCTCGCCTCGCGCCACAGGCTCGACTCCAGACTCCAGAGGTGTGTGTCGTCTTATTCGCGCCTTCTATTGAATGAAAATCGAGACGCGATACTCCGGGACGAGGGACCCTTTACAAGGAACGTCTTACCGGGGAGTGGGAGCTCCTTTGAGAAACCGAACTGAAATCCCTATTTTTCCCTAATCCAAATGAGAAAAAAAAAGGACTAATGCAGAACTAACGCCGACAGCGCGGACATCTGAACAAACAATTTATCGGTGGAGACCCGAGACCGTCAGGGAAACATAATTTGTTTATGCGTGCCACATATCAGGCATCTAACGCCTCCGCACGCACCGTAGGTGTCACCTGCGAAGACACCAAATGATCTCTTCTACGCACTTTCTAACTATAGCGGTCCGAGGTGTTTCGCGGCCACGAATCGGTCCTCTATATACTGGTGTAATTTGAATCGGATTTTTTTATTATTTTTTTCTCCCTCGGCATATAATTTAGGTATAACTTCTTGGCTTTCGGTTAGACCATTGTCTGGACGAATCAACGAGGAATTTGCATATTGTAATTAGTCGGTGCGCACCTATCCCAGCCAACATCCATCCAGGGAAACTGCCGACTGTGGGACGGATTTATGGCTCCCATTTGAAAAAATTAAGAGATATTTAACGATGGCGGCTCTCCACTGTATTTTTTTTGGTTTTTCGTTTTTGATAATATATTCATTGTTACATCTAAATTCCTTTTGGAACCGATCTCGATCTTAGGCCCTTCTCTAAGTGACAGCCCAACAACGGCTTCACGTATTGAGAATGAGAGATAAGATCGACCCAAGGGTGTTATCCGCGCCTTTGTACTGCGTTCCCTTGGAGGCGTTCCTTCGTGTTAATTGTGTAAATTGAATTTAGTGCGGTTCATGGCCGAACATATTCACATAAATCTTGAGACAGTTAGATTTTTAATAGATGAAATTCCAACCGAAGAAAATATTTTTAAATCGAACCATTCGGGTTATTCTAAACTACAATTCTAATTAATAAACACACATTAAGGTTTTAACAAACCGAAAAGATGAACGATATGTGTATACGTTACATACGAAATAAGAGGCTCGAAAAATAACATTTTAAATTAATTGAATATGGCTGTTGTAGGTTTCAGCACAAAATATGATACTCATCAAAATAGTTGCACGTTGAGCAAATAAATATTACCGAATTATTTTTACACTCACTTTCATTAAAACGCCTTGAAATTCAAAAACATCGGTGGCCATATTGGCTCCAGAATTTTGAATTTCTCAATTGTAATAGACGATTAGAACATTTTTTTCATTGAATTTCAATTCATTCATTAGACATCATATTGGGTCCGCCATCTTGAATTTTAATATTTTTAAAGTGAGTTCACAAGTATGATGTCGAAAAATCCAAATATTACTTTTCATGAGTGTCCGTGAAAGTTACAATTATTGGCCGCCATATTAAAATTAATGAAGAATTTCTTAACAAATTTGATTGTTATAGCTATAATTTCAAATTGAAAGACTACTATAAAAGTCAAATTTCAATAAATTAATTGCTAAAATTTAATTTTGTTGCTCTATGTTATTGTATAATCTCATGTTTCTTTACGTCTACTATGAATTCCTTCTATGACTATTCCGTTCTTTTAGAATTAAACTTAAATAGATTAATGAATAATAAAAGTTTTATGAAGTCAATTTTCATGAAGGTTATGTCTTATTTAACGAGAGTGGAGTAGTGAAACTAGTGGAGCAAAACGTGCTTTTTTATTTTACGTTCTTCTCACAATTAAAGACGCAATTTCTTTTTACTGCTAAAAGTGTTATACTAAAAAATAAAATTATTATTCTATGCGTGAACTTCTCGCAAATTTTAACGAGCAATGATTATTAAAATTTGTTTAAATAAAACTGAAAATTGAATAAATATGAGATCACGTACATATGTATGTACATTTGATTTCAAACAACTATGCTTTGCGTATTCTGGCGAAAATTCGGGGAATATTTTCTGATGTTCGCGATCCATGTTCTGGAGGATAGAGTCTGGAATAACAAGTAGCCGGGTGTCATATCTAGCAAGCAGTGAGCAGTTGGCGCAAGAAAAGATTTTTTCTTGTGGGACCCTCACGCCACCTCTCGCAGGTCCTATTCATTTTGTTTCAAATTTTATAATGAAGCACTATCGATCAAGCCCTCTGACTTGCACTAACTGACACCCTGAATTGATCTCCTATTGAATCCTTCATTAGTCAGCAGCTCTGGGCCGTTGTTGTCTTTTTCTTATTTTTTTCTTTATTATTCCTCCGCTTGCCAAAGATTAAGACAGCGTGAAGGGAAATTCAGGTAGAGTAATCCTCGTAAAACGTTCCATCACGCCAGCGGTACACTTGTCAATCAAAGTCAAAGAAGAAAAAAAAGAGCATATTCTGGAAGAAAGGAAATAAAAATAAACTAAGACGCACAAAATGACGAGAATGTTGTCTAGGTAAGAAAATAGAATTCGAAGGGGCAAAGAACCGAAGCCCGTGTTCCAAAAAGGCCCCGGCGCAAATGGACAATAAACAAAAGACTTCCTTGTTAATGTGCGGCGCAAGCGACGAACCCGATTAAAGCGATAAGAAATTTTTCGTCGAGCGGGCCCCGGCCGGAGCACCGTCTTCGGCCGCCCGGGCGTCTTCTTCGTCGGTCGTCGGTCGTCGCCCGTCGCCCGCGCCGCGAGCCGCGAGCCGCCGACCGGCCGTCGTGCGTCGTCCCCGCGGCCCCGGCTAAATTTCCTTGAGCTTCTCGTTCACGGTGTCAGCCGGGTTTAGATTTTTTCGAGTGGTCCAGGCTTTCGGGTGCTCCTTCTTTTTCACCTCTTCCCGGAGGAGCTTGCACCGGGGGTAATTGGAGAAGTGCGCGCTCCTCCGCCGCGACGGTGGTGCTCCACACCGCACAATGCAGAGGAGACAAATTGGTTGTCAAAGACCCCAAATGAAGACTACTTTCGGGACAAATGATCCATGTCAGGGACCCCGCGCAAAAAGTCTATGCTCCCGTTGGATTGCGGTGCAATTGTTTTTTATTAAATGCTTTCATAAACTCAAATTCTACTTATTATAAATAAAACCACTTAGACCTTTGTTATATTTTGTAGTGGGCAGTAGAATCACCTGTTAAATAATATACCCAACTCCATTTGTTAGATTCATATAAGACAAAAGCAGAATATTTGTTAATAAAATTAGGAACATTAGACTAAATCAAGCAAATTTCCTTAAAAAGCGAAATCTAAAAATGCACTTGAATTAATTCTTAACCCCGCACGCACCGTCCGATATTTACCACAAACCATTTCAAACCCCATTCGACCCCTCTCTACTCCGAGACTGGTTTTCATGTGGGTTTAGATTCCCAATTTTATATATACATAAACGTCTAGGTGAAATAGTTGGGAGTGTCCGCAAACCTCAATTTTGAATTGATTCGCTGACTCAGTGACTGATTGATTCGCGAGTTTTAATTAAAGAACTTAGTAATATTGAGACCCGTGAAAACTTACCCAGTTTGGTCTGCAATTTTATCAATTCGCACAATATTTACTGTGCTTCACAAAAAATTGCTAATAGCATGTAGATATGTGCATAGGCTTGGCATAATTTCTACATTTCAGTAATTTTCATTTTAGTTTAGGTGCATGTATTTTAAACTTTTAGTTAAAGGTAAAAATACATCAAATTAATAAATGAATACTTTCCACTCTACGTTTTTTTGTATATAAAAATCAGATGAGATGGAAATCTAAAATCTGACAGGAGGTTTTAATTTATTAGAGATCAAGATACGAAAAACAAAATTTTTAACTGAAGAAAACGTCAAAGATATCAGAGTTCCGAACAAACTATTTTCATTAAATTAATAATGCCTTAAGAAATACAAATAGAAAATTATATGCATGTGTTGTAACGTCTCAGATATCATTGGGAAGATATGAGAACAGACATTTTAATCCTACTCAATATAGCAGGGACTGTTAAACAAGTAAAATATCAATTTTTATTTAGCAAGCATATTTATTTTGTAAAAAAATCAATAAATCAAATAAATATTTTCCTTTCTTATAAATAGCCCACATCCCATTTTAAGTAAACAAATAAAGTTAATACTGGATAAAATATTGTTAGCAGTACATTTTGCGACTTTAAGTGCTCTTAAATAGATGAGCTAGTAGTTCTGGCTCTGTTAAATCGATCTTGTACTTCTGAACTATGTCCTGGACTTTGAGGCGTCGCCTAACGTGCGGTGGTTGGTACCTGAATATGAACATTTTGAAATATTTGTGATTCCTTAAAATTTCTGGAAACTTACGAATCATTGTCGAGTCTTCGCCGTTTTCCCATATTGTATGCGGTCTGCCTCACTAAGTTCCCTACGACGCGTCTACTGAGAACCATACCGTCAACAAGTGGAGTTGCAAAACTCATTCGTCCTGTAGGACCTTGAAGCTTTACTCGTAAAAGTCCCGATTGAAGAGAATGCAGGAATATCACGTGACACTCGCTAGCTCGAGGAATATGTCCGGTATACGATTCCTCTCCAGTTCGAGTGTAAGGAAGAAGTTCGTCTGATTATAAAATAAATTGTCTTACCTAAATTCGCTATATCGAATTGAACATACCAATAGGGAAATTAAGGTAATCTTCAAAACTTTCGAGCCACACAAGAAATATTTTAGCTGTTGATTGAGCCAGTAAAGCTGGTTTAACTGCTCCAGTACGTCGCCTCGCAGGTGGGACCGGATCTTTAGACTTATCCAGCTCCAAAGATAGTGTTCTTGGCTTTTGTCCTAAAGGTGCTCTGGTTAGAGAATCTGCCTGCTGAGAAGCGTCCCCCAAACTTTTTTCATACCAGGTACCAGAACCTGAAGATCTAACGCTGTCGCCGGATGAATTTGAAGAGTTCAAGGACAGACAACTTCCATCGGTAACTTCATCTCTTCCATTCCAATCTGTTGGAACTACAAAAGCAATCTCAGCCCCAACATCAGCCCAGTAGAGGACCCGACTTTCACCATTAAATTTCATCTCATGGGGTTTCACATGAACTTCTTGCTGTTTTTTAGACTTTAATATCCAACTTGTCGACAGAGAACCTGTCCATCCAGAATGTTCATCAATATCAACAGGCCACCCTAGAGTTGGCAACATATTCCAAAAATGAGGGTCCAAAGTTCTAACATTCTCTTCACTCATATTGTCGATGATTTGCTGTTGAGAAGTTTGTCCAACTTTAACGTAAAAAATATGGACAGTGTCATGTGTCCTCGGACTTAACTTATCCAAAAGATTTAAATCGTTTGGAAAATTTGCTTTCTTGGTATCAAGTACCGTCAAAAGAGGAGATGTAGGAGGAGCATCATTGGCCTTTTTATCCTCCTTATCATTAATCGACAAGAATCCAAAATGCGACAAAAATAGTCGTGCAGCTTGAAATTCATGACATACTGGTGGCGGTATAGCCTCTTGTGCATGACTTAAACTATCGACAGAATTGTCTGTTTCAGCCCATGCTAATTTCTCGTGAATCGTTTGATTTTCAACCATTTGTTCAAGACGTTTTATTACGTCTGTACCATACTGTGCTCGAATCGTATCAAAAGTTGGGACTGAAAAGTCTGCAACACACGGAGTTACTTTGTCGACTCCCTCAGGGAAGAATTTCTGATCGAATTCCATTCGTTGTGGCATATCATTCATGGGAACTGGGCGACCTGGATTAGGGGCGTGGTATTTTGTTCCCGACTTACTTCGAGGAAGATGACGAAGTTGCATTGTCCAGGCATGACGACCAAAAGGACCGCGAATCAGTACTAAAAGAGATTTGCAGAAAATGTCTTGTAGAGTTTGTTAAATATTTAACTAGCTCTCTTTCAATATAGGAATGCCCTTTTATATTTAAGATCAGTAATTTTGTTGAAAAACTAAATTTATTTATTAGCAAACACATTTTCAAAGAGATATTTTCTGTTCAACAGTGAAGAGTCATGAAGCTCTAAATTCAAATCGAAAAGAATAAATCCTTAAACCATTGTCGGAGTCAATTTTCCTAGATCGATTACTTACCATACCGACAAATGTCGCTTTCGATTAAAATTGAATGCACAATAATAATAATAATAATACAACTAACGAAAATTTTATCAAAGACAAAACCGAACTAAATGGAAATCATAAAATACTTACGAGTGACCGTCGGTTGTGGATCTTGATCGTTGCCCAAAGGTTCCTCTAAAAGTGCTAATATAGTTGAATTTTCAGTAACAAAATACTTAAACTTCTGAATAGCCTGCTCAGTAGCAATTGAATTTCCATTCTCAGAAGCTGGCGTGGAATTGCAATGTTTTATAAGAGCAACTTCATCCAACAGCGAAGAAATTGACTCTGGACCACATTCGCTAGGAAAATATCCAACTTGTTCTAAAATTATGGTCAATAGATTCTCAGCGGCATCTCGAACCCGCATAGATGCTGGTTTCAGTTCTTTCTCATCTTTGTATTTAGGCGGATCTCCCGCTTTGCCAACACTCTTAGATCCAGAAATTCCCAATTCAACCACTTCCAGGACGGTAGCCAAACAGTCTTTGTCCTGCATCAGGTACGGATGCTGCATCAACCAAGCAGATGTACATTGGAATGCCGCGACAATCGTACTATGCAAATCCTTGCTATGAGCAGGCGGTGGCCGAGAACACTGATAAGTGATATAATCACATATCCATTTTACTGCACGCTTGCACTCCAAGGCGTCTGTGGAAAGTATCGTAAGAGACCAAAGTTGAAATTTAACCAATTGTTCTAGAAATAATGCAACACAGGAATGTTAGTAAGCACACATTTACCAGTTAATTTCCTTGCTGCGTTTTTATTTTTAAGAAAATATTTGTTGTAAGTTAGCGACATCCACAGAATAATGTGATTTACCTGAATCCCGAATATGCAACCTTGCTAAACCTGAAAGAAGTTCTAGGGCAGCTAGGGAGACGTTCAAATCAGTTTTCCACGATGATATCAAACGGTGGCAAACTAAATACGTTGCTCTTACAAACAGAGCGTGCGCGTTATCTGTGCAAAAAATTTAAATTATTAAAATCTTAACAAACTAAATTTTAAATCGTATGCCAAAAGACAATATCGACAATACAAACAAAAATGTGTGAACACAAAAATGTAGGAAGAAAATGTAACACTAAGAATTTCATAAATAAATCAAATAATAAATAAAAGAATTACCATAAATTGAGGCTACTTCTAAATCATGTAATAGGTCAGCAGGAAAGTCGTCGGAAATGGTTAGACTTGGAAAATCGTGTGAGTTGGTATCTCGTCCAACTGCTGTGGCCCCAACTGTCGCCGTACTTTGGCCTCCCAGACTTGAATTGCTAGCGCTCGTTATGGAGCAAGACGCTGATTTTTCTGAACATGCTACTCGAGTGCGACCAACATGATGATTTGCAGTGTTTTTTGTGTTTTGTGCATATTTTTTTTTTATGGACAGTGGTGGTGAAACATACATTTTTTATTGAAAAACAATACAAGGTTGGCACATAACGTATAATCAATGGAAAGAAAAAATATGAGAGAAAAAATGAAAAAGAAATCAGAAAAATAATTTCAAATATAAATAAGGTAGCTTTACAAACAACATTAAATTAACATTAAAAAAACATATTTACTTAACAAACGTATGAAATATTCAAGATATTAATAATATATAAATAATGAACGAGATATGCATGTATGAATTTTAATTCAAACCATTTCATAATTAAAGCTTTTTAGTAATTTCATTAAGGCTCCCATAATAGCCGACTAAGGTCTGTAAAACTTTTGCTTTAAGATACTAAAACCCCATAATACATGATATATTTTTTTAAGCCAAGCTTCACAGAATAGTTTTAGATTTCATGAATTTGTAAAGCCACAAAATAATCAAATACACTTAAAGCTGATACAAATAAACTGCATGAAGCTAATAAAACAAAAGCATAATGGAATATGCGGTAAAAAGTATAAAAGAATCAAACCTGAGCTCAGCAAATTTGCATCGCTAGGTGGAGGAGATGTCTGAATAGTTTCATGTCCCAAATCACTCTCCTCGAAAGCTACAGCATCCTGCACAGTCAAAAGAAGTCCACCAAGAAGCATATGAGTGTTCTGCGCATCTGTTTCAACTTGTAAAGCATTCATCAAAATATTTATCAAACGCGGTTTCAATTGAATAAACGAAATCATTCTAAAAAAATATATAATATTTATATTAGTTTTTATATATAATTTCAAAAATCGATTTTACCTGTCGTTTGGACCATTGCTCAAGTCCCTAATAGGTAATGTTTGAAAATGCAGAGGTAGTGCCAAAATGGACAGTAGAATGTTAATGGAGGCGCGTCTCAATTCAGTTTTGTTAAACAGTATTGCCTGAGTACGAATTTTCAGATCTTTTTCGGGAAGCACCAACTCCAGAGCAGAAATAAATCCTGGCAAAAGGACTTGAATACCATCCAAATCCAGCCGGAATAAATCGGACGAGTTATACAGAATACTGGCCAAGGTCTCATCGCACTCCTTGGTCTCGGTGACCTTAAGACACTGCTGTAAAGCCATATAAAATCGAGCCAGATAGACGGGCAAAATTTCCTCCCCGGTCTTCTTGGCACAAAATATTCTGCATAACGCCCCTATTGCTTCAGCCC
Organism: Tolmerus cingulatus; assembly: GCA_959613345.1. Taxonomy (NCBI): domain Eukaryota; kingdom Metazoa; phylum Arthropoda; class Insecta; order Diptera; family Asilidae; genus Tolmerus; species Tolmerus cingulatus. Next base: position 10,866,264 of record OY390707.1, on the reverse strand, counting down.
GACCTGACTCGTACTTGTCTATGGTCAAACCGGACGGAAGATTGGAGTTGTCCGTTAATGAGTTCGGCTGAGATAGAGAGATGCTTCCCTTCCGGTTTTCCATTATCATAGACGACGGACGACGACTTGCCTCGGTTGCTTGTTCTGTAAAGCAATCTACAAATTTCCCAGAATATTTGGTTGCAAACAAATTTTTACTTTTCGAGTTTTGCAGCCAAGCATCTCCTCCGATGTGCGCTGCTTCAAACAGCCACTCGCCGAAGAGATGCAAGATGCTGTTGCACTTGGGGCGTGCCGACGCCAGTGGTGGTCTATGCTCGTGTCCGATTGAAGGCAAAGCTATTTTGAAATTAAAAATAGTTATTTAATTAAAAACGACTGCACTTCTCTCGTACAAGTTAAACTGCTAGATGACGGTGGTCCCGAATTCGGCGTCGACGGCTGCTGCACTGTCGATCTCGAACTTGTCAGCCCGATCAGCGCTGCTTTGCTTAGACCTAAACACGTAGTAAACAGAGATCAGTTTCATTTGCATACCAAAAAAGTACGCGACTTATCATTAAAACACGTAAGGGGATTAGCCACACATGGCCAGCATTGCGCTGATAAGATTTCGCTGGCCACTAATTATTATTGTTATCTACTGATATTTACATGTTTCGTGTGGTAGAAACTCGCTATGCTTAATTATGGTTAAAACTAGTCAAAACAAAAAGCCATCGGGGAGCTGTGTTTTGTAATTCCAATAGCGTTTTTTAATTCAGTGCGATACTGTGAATGCTACGGTGCGATTAGAGGGAAATTACTTTTAAAATTAATCCCAAATATTTTTATGTTTTGGACGACTATGTGCACTAATAGAATAACTAATGCATGTGTAGAATAGGTTTGAAAGCAGTAGCTTGTTTTACCAGCATATAAGTATTTTGGTCAAAAGGTGTTTGTTCTTAGTATATTGAGTTTTCATGCTGAATATCCAGGTAAGCTCTAACAATTAAACTAAAAATATTCAAGAAATTAAATCCAGTTATAAAACCTATAAAAGTAATTGCTCCACTGTATTTACACAAACTGTCTTAAAGTGGGTAATAATTTTGTTTTTAAATAAAATCTGGCATCATGTAAAACGCAATATTTTGAGAACAAAATTCTCGTTCGAAAAATTTTGGAAATACCCCAAAAATCCACAACTAAAAATAAAATCTAAGCTAAAAATTCGTATGATTCTAAAATTTGATATGTATGATCACACAAATATTAAAATTTTGAATATAAATATTAGTAAGGTGTATTGTATATCCATCAAATACAATCGGAATCTTGTTTTCTAAAATTTATGCAAGTTATGGTCTAAATTTATAAATTCGAATCTCAACCTGAGAAATCTATTACATCAAATTAACGCTTTTAATATAATACTTATATATATTGAAAACTATGCCAAGGAGGTGTATTGTAATATGTGTAATAAAAAATAATGAAGGAACATTAACCGTCTACAAAACATCTATTCACGAAAAGTACATAACATGCAAGAAGCCACAACCTTTGGAACCGCAAAATACAAAACCATAGCAGTAACAGAGGGAGAAAGAATTATATAAGCAAAAACCACACCCTTTTGCTGTGAAGTTGACGGAGCAACACTGAAACTCTTAGCAAGTCGTCGCTGAAGCGGGGGCGTTGGAGAGTGTGGAACATGATCAGAATTCGCACCAGCGGCCGTCGACGTTAGTGGTGTTCCACTAGCTGAGATCGATGTCCCCAACACTCCAGACTGAGATGTGCTGCCAACCGAAAAGCCACTAGAACCTCCACCAATAAACGTTTCTCTAATATTGCTACCACTAGATGCTACGCTAAAAGATTCGCTTGTTGTACGCATTTCTACTGATTGCACCGCATCATCGCTGGGTGGTGCTTGGTAAATACCTAAATTGGTTTTTTAAGGACCTCATCATAAGGATTTAAAGTTTCAATTTGGGGATTGCTAGTTGCTTTTTATATTTAAGTAAAAGTATAAGTTTAAAAACCAATCAAAACGGGAAGAGGGGAAAGTAGTACTTACCCAAAAAAGCATCAACTTGACTGGAGATGCCTTTGATAGCCTTGAGAAATATTTCAGGGAGAAGAAGCAAACAGGGATGCTGATAGGGTTCCGAGCCATCTTCCTTTGTCAGAGCCCACTGAACAAAGTGGGGCGTTTTGCTTATATTTTGCGGCGAGCAGAGAGCTATTGGACTTCCTATGGTTCGCAGAAATCTGTACCAAGTCTGGGCGATACAGTCATTCGTCATGCCTGCGGGTATCAGCTGAGCATCCTCTTCCACTGTAAGGAAATTGCCTTGTAATATTTAATCAAACTCTCAGTTCAACTCTTCAAAATTGTTTTAACAGTGAATAATTTTCATACATCAAGGAATTTACACTAGCGATAAATTAAAATTTAAAATCAAAGGTAAAACCAAGGAATCCACAATAAATTTCAGAAGGCTCTGAGAAAAATTTTCGATATTCGTGGGCAATTTCAAATCGTCAAGACGAGTTTCTGCGTTTATTTCATTTCCAAAATAATCAAGTAGTAGAAGTAATAGGGAAAATTTTAAGTATTGGTAGAACTTACAAATTTTTAGCTCCGGAAATGCTGAGCCATAGGTGAAATCAAGCAGTCGTGCAGTTAACGCCAAATTCACCCTGTTCCACTGTTCGACCAGGGCGATTCGATGGCGCCACATCCCGCAGGACTCTTGAAGAGTCTTCCAGAGAGATGGAGACGGGAAGCACCGCACACAGGCCAAGAGCCAGACTTCAAATAACACGCTGAGGACGCGTTCGCACAACTGATCCCCTACATCATCTTTAACTGTGGGTGGTGCCAGAAGAATTTCATTTATGGCCAGGAGAAAAAGCAGGAGCGCCTCCCACGTTTCCCGGTCCATGCTTTGCGAAATCTGAGCAGTTTGCTGGAGAGTTCGGAGCACTCGGTGGCAGAGAACTGCTTGCCGGTTGATAGTGTCCGCACCTGGAAAATGAGTCTGTTTTAACTCTTTTTTGGAGATAAAATAACTTTTTTATGAACTATCAAATACTACTTGGATCATACCGAGCTCCTCGTGGTAGAGAAAGGGCAAGACTTGCAGTAGATTAACTAATTAAAAGGTGAGGGGAGTTAAACTAGCACTAAAACACTTACTTTCTCCCTGTCTGGGAACGAACAAATTGTGGAAGTGGTTGATCATCTTCCGTGCGTATAAATTGGGATCCTCGCAGATGGGCTTCGGGACACTTATCCTTGGATTGGGGTGCAGCGCCGTCATCCACTCGCAGTAGACGTTAACGCAGTCCTTAATCGTTTCATGCTCCTGCAGTGGCAAGGAGAGCCCGAAGCAGATCACGTCCATGCACCACAAGACCTACGAGCAATTTATAAAAAATATAAAAATATGATTTTCCAGAGGGAAGTGAAACCACAAACCTCTTCATCTTTAACCAAATGACTCGGCTCTGCATTTTGGGTGATTCCCAAATTTGAGGAGAGCTGCTTCACCACCGAGACAGCGACCTCACGTCCAGCGGAGGCTGGGAATTTATTTAGGACACTCTGAGATTGAGCCCCACAGCTGCTGGCTGCGATTGTCGAGGACAAGGACACCCATTCGGAATACATTCTCCTGGTTTAGTGGGATTGGTATTTTCCTCAATTTGGGATCAGTTTCAACATATTATTGAAATTTTTGTAATTTTCCAGAACTACTTTTGTCCCAGCTGTTCCAGTTCACTTGTACACGTCAACAAATCTTACAAAAATCGGCAGCTTGTAAGGATTTTATAGTTTCTGATAAATATCTTATAAACATAAATTCAAGCAATCTTTTATTGTAAGTATTCCGTTTTTTCGTAAAAATTTCACCGAAAACAAATATTTTGCTGACACTCCGCCTGGGAGATGTCACTTGGGTGGATGAACTGTCAAGAGTTCGCTATTATTTAACAGTGTATATTGTTTGATGGCCTGCACCAAACTGAAATTACACTTTTTTTTTTGGATAATTGCAAACAAGAAATCTCCTTTAAAACATTGAAGGGATCTTTAAAGTACAATTAATTAATTTCGGTTTAATTAATTTTATTTTAAAGACTTGTTTTGTTCAGCTAATTTTTGCTCTTGTGGGAAAATTAAAAATCTGATTTTTAAAACCACACAAATAAATTCATAAATTCAGTGTCGTGATTAACCGATATCTGTAAAAAGTTGAAAAACAGACGGTTAACCTTTTTTGTTACTTATAATTACTTAAAGATTTAAAACGAACCTTTTTCTTATACTCGCTGTGGAAATATTAATTAATAGAACAATTCTAAATTTCCACCGCAATCAATAAACCTACGTAAATAGATAAAATTCGAAATAGGTAAAAAAACACATCTAATTAAAAATTAATTTAAATCAGTATGCTTGTTTATTACTAATAGCAGAATACTTGAATAAAAATAGGAAAAACGCAATGCGTAGTTTGTAAGGGATTTTCAAGAATTTAACAAAAATCCTAACAGCTCAGAAACGATATTTTAACTAAGATAAACTTCAATTATTCTGGCGTTAATCGCCGATGTTTGGGACGTTTTGTATATTATTATAAACTTTTAAACAATATTAATCAAGGTGGCTGCAAAAAAATATTTAGGAAACAGATTCTTAATTTGGGAAGAAAATAATTGATAAATTAAAACATAATTAAAATGAAACAGTTTGGAACATCTTGTTGTAATATTGATTTATTAAGTTTTATATTTTATATATTTTTTTATTTACCTAAAATTGGAAATAAATTCGGTTGTATGTGGTTACCTAATTGATTAAGCAAAACTATGGAAAATCGTTTACACATAGTAATTATTTATTTGCACTTAAAAATTTCACAAGAATTACGTAGAAGAGGGAATTTCTAGGTAAAATAATTCTTTTCTGTATGAGTCAAAAATTTAAAATATTTTTGCAACAAGAAAGTATTTATTGGGAGAAAAATTTTTGTGAAATTCATCCTTTAGTCAACTCATGTTTGTTATTCAAAAAGGAATACAAGGCGATTTTAGGAAAAACATGAACCCAAGTAGATATGCTTGCCAAAAAGAATAGTAATTACTATTTAAAGATATTTGTTATAAATAAAAGAATAATCGTCCCCTTACCAAGAGATAGAGACCCGCCGCCGATTTCACACAGTAAGAACGAAGATTGCTAAGGTCAATAACCATCTCTCTTTATTTGAGTGTTTGAACCATTTTACGTACACACATTTAATGTAATATATTTATCTATAACTAAGAAGTTTTAAATAAGAATTAAAACAAAACAAAATATTCAACATTCAGCCGAGACCGCGCTAACCGTTCTAATCCTGCTTCTTCGCTTGGGCAGGCTTCTGCTTTGGTGGACTGGGTCCAGGGGGCTCCGTGCCATTCGCAATTGCTGCATTTTCAGTTGTAGCCACCCTGAGTTTGGCCTCCTCCTCCATTTCGCCGGAGAATCCGAACTCGTTGACCCGCTTGTGGTCAACTTTGTATATCCATCTCTGGTACAGGAAGATGAAGAAGACGATGTCGTCGCGGAAGCAGCCGATTCTGTACATCGTGGGCATCTTGATCACGAAGGCGAAGATGTCGTCAATAAATGTGTTGAAGAACTTGTAGGTCATCATCCGCCAGGGGAGGTGGGCTACCGATTTCATCTTGTAGTTGATGAACAGCTGAGGCGTCATCATGATAAATCCAAAGGTCAGGAGGTAGCCGTAAAGCATGTTGAGGACGAACGAGTACCAGCCCTTGTGCTCGTTGTAGAGCAGGGAGTAGACCGAGTATCCGACGAGAAGTGGGAAACACACCCAGCTCAGGTATTTAAAAGCGAGATCGTCGTGCTCTTTGGTAGAGGACTCGATGTAGGAGCCCTTGTCCCTGAATTCAATCCGCGGGAGAAGGCCGAAAATCTTTTGGGCGGTGTCGAGTTTGATATCCACCACCTTGGGGATCTTCCACATTTCAATACCAAGTCCAATGAAGCACGACACGCGAATCATGAAGTTTGTCTCATTGTCCAGGACGTAGAGGAGTACGATTAACGACTGGAATACCCCGAAAAATACTGATCGAACAGAGAGTCCTTCCAGGGACTTTCTGTTGTTCCAGAACTGGATGTCGTTCTTGAACGCGAGAAGCTCGAAAACGGAATGTAAAATTGAGATGAGAATGGTGAGACCAAGTAGATAGGGATTCGTCTCCAGCAAGGTCTCCTTCAGCGAGTCTTGGTCCTCATCAGTTTCCTCGTTGCCGCCAGAGGACATCAGATCTCCGAAAATGTTGCTCGTCCACTTTTGCTTCATGGCCTGAGCGGCATACAGTTGCCACTTGAACATGCTGAGGGGCTGGAAGGTCAGAGTAAGGTCTAGCTCGGGGGTGGTTTCGTTGATCGGCTGGTACTCTCGCAGCATGTTCCAGTAGTCGTTAAGGAAGACAATGGGAAGATAAGTCCGGCCGCCGTCGACGAATTGAACGTATTCGTCGAGGGGCTGCGGGATTGATCCGTCGACCCAATTGGTCTGGTCAACCACAAGGTTGATGGTTAAATTCGGATGCCAGTGTGAGATGATGATGTCCTTTTGAGCCCCAAGCTTTTTAATCTCCTCCGCGTTATCAACTCCCCCGCCTGTTAGCAAGTTGTAGTTGCGATTTACGCGAATCTTTTTGTATTTGTTGAGCATCCGCCGCGCGGAGGCTACGTACTTCTCGGATTCAGGCGTTTGACCTGTCCGCGTGACGAAGGCATGAAGGTATATCGAGCCGTTCCGCATCAGCTGCGGACTGGCTTTTATTGTTGTGCTATGAATGTACGTTCCGTCCTCAGCGGGTCCGCTGGACCAGTCCCCGTAAACTAGTCCTTCCTGCAGCCACACCAAGTTCTCCGGGTTCTTAAAGTCCACGTGGTCAAAACTTTCGGAAAGGTACACGTGGAGGTCGAACATGGTGCCGTTCTCGAAGTAGTTCCAGGCCGGCACCTTTGCCCCCACGGCGGCCGGGTTCTTTTGTGCGTCATTTGGAGTCGGGGTCGGACCTGGTCGCCGAATGAACGATGATATGAAGTAAATTATGATCGCCCGAATAATCAGCGACTTGGTCACCGCCATGAACGACTCCATGCGGGTGGGGGGCGTCTGGGGCTGCTGCGGCTGACCATCAGCTGGCTGCACCTGCTGGCCATTGTCCTCCTCAGCCACCTCGGCCACCTATTAGACAGTAAATTCGATTAAATCCACGCCGTTTGTTTACCTTTTCACGTTTTACCTCTGCTGATTGATTGCTAGGAGCGAGGGGTGTTTGCTCTTCCTCTGTCATTTTTCTGTTGGGGGCGAACACTCAAAAAGTGTACGATTCCGTGAGTGAGATTTGTCAATTACGTGGGCATTAAGCTCCCCACGTTTATCACAATATGTTGCACGTAATTATTGCTTTAAATTTTTTCGCGAACCACTGCTCAGAGGAAAATTTTATTGGACCTACCCTCGTCTCCGCGCACAATTCCCGCGAGCAGTCAAGATTAAGATTAATAAAATGTCAATTATCATCACATGGCTGCTGCGCGTGAAGTTGTCAACATTTCGGGGAAATGATTTACAAGCAGGTGGGAAATAAAACTCGGGGACTTTTAACAGCACTGGACTTTTTACGCAGCAAATTCAATTGTTTTTATCATTACAAATATGCAAAATTACGCACAATTTAATTCTCATTAAATCATTTATGCTAAGTTTATTAAATTTGTACACATCATTTCTGAAATTTCTGCTGCTCAACAAATAGTTAAAATAATAATGAAATTTCCCCTACGTATGGCAGTACTAGAGTGGGAAACGTCATCCTCCGACAGCCGAATTTCCTGCCATCTTGTCCTTTTCTTTCGAAACAAGTACTTGGTCGCACGTTCTCGAATAGAGGTGAGATATTTGTGTATATTTGGTATAAAATTGTGAATTTCCACCTATTATTTCAATAAAAAAATTTAATCCAAGTGTTGAATACGTTACATTATAAAATTTACTCGAAATATCTCGATGCTTGCGTAGAACATTGGAGAAATTACAAACTTAACCTCAATTCGAAATTCTTTTGTTAATGTCTCAGAGTTTCACTTGTTTCTTTCATTAAAACCTCTTAATTTGACTTCCATTTACTTGTGTTTAGAAAATTGATTAGAAATGCAGATCTTTGTGAAGACGCTCACCGGCAAGACCATCACCCTTGAGGTCGAGCCATCAGACACTATCGAAAATGTTAAGGCGAAAATCCAGGACAAGGAGGGAATCCCCCCGGATCAGCAGCGTTTGATCTTCGCCGGCAAGCAGCTCGAGGATGGGCGCACTCTCTCGGACTACAACATCCAGAAGGAGTCCACCCTCCACTTGGTCCTCCGTCTCCGCGGTGGTATCATCGAGCCCTCCCTCAGGATCTTGGCCCAGAAGTACAACTGCGACAAAATGATCTGCCGCAAGTGCTACGCCAGGCTTCACCCCAGGGCCACAAACTGCCGCAAGAAGAAGTGCGGCCACACCAACAACCTCCGCCCAAAGAAGAAGTTGAAGTAGGCGACTCGATTTTGTTGCTGTGTTCCTGGTTCCGCTTCACCACCTTTTAAGCGATCCACGGTTCTGTTGCCCTGCTCCTTGAAGTTGCAGTTTTCCATCGCGTGAAGTTTCCAATAAATTTTATTTACATTTAACCAGGAACATGTTTTTTCTTTGCAAGGTTGGGGAGGTAATTTAGATATTTGAACAAACTTATATTTCCCATTTCAATATTCAAGTTCAAATCATTCCAAACTATTTTCCGTTTAATACAATATTTGAAAAGGATAAGTACAAAAGAATTGCTTGATAATAGCTGAGAAACTACGAAAGCATTTTTAATAAGATTTAAGTGGGTGGGTTTTAATATTGTTTTAAAATATAGAACTGTTCTGTTTTCCTCAAATCAGTTATATTTATTATTTATAGCTTGGCCTCGCTATTTCTATTTTTATATTTTCATGGAATTTGTTAATTCTTACTATGAAAGCAATTTTTTGGTTTTTGTGCACTCTACAGAAAAAGGGGATATTGTACAGCTATGATGAATTACAAAATTGCTTTTTTTTCGAAAATGCAAATAATAATTTTTCATTTATTTATTGTTCTATAAGAAATTTTATATTTTAGTAACATTTAAATAATAGCACCTGGGTTCCCTAAAATAAGGTATTTTATTAGATTTACCATAGAAGAATTATAATAATCTTGTCGCAACTGGCATAAGTCTAACATATCGTTTAAATAATTTACCCAATTAAATGTTAAAGTATAGATAGCGTCTTTTTTCTATGGTTCGAAGAAGCACTTTTACGTTTCTGTATCGCATATGTTTTTAGATTGCGAAGAATGCGTTCTCGAATAGTAAAAGTTTTAATAAGGTGGCTAGGTTTAATAAAAAAGCTACATAAAAATATCTAACTAATGGAACACAATCTTCAAATTTTATATTTTATGACACTATTAAAAATTAATTTTTATAGTTCACATGATAGTCGTTCTAATTTTGACCAAAACAATGAAGCCGTCCTGTTTTTAGTTTAATTTAAACTTATTTGTATATCCCCAGTGACTAACAAAAAATTTTTAATTACGGCGACTAATTAAATAAATAAATTTAAAGCGTTTTTCGATTTAGATTCCTGATCTTAAATTTGTTATTGAAATTAAAGAACAAAAAAAGTTTTTATTTAAAAGTGTGATATGATTTTGAAGAATGTATTTGCCTTCGCAATGCCAAATGAAAGGCAGTTAATAATTTGGAGTACGTGATATGATATTAATTATGAAATTTAACCGTTCAAAACCATTCAAATGAAACTACGAGGTCTCTCCACTGATATCGCCTATGGCTTAGCGATGGACTTAATTTATCCACTCAAAAGTCAGACTCCGCGCATTGGAAAAACGTACCAGCACCATAAAACGGCGTATTTATGCATAAAAGTAATAAAATTTCGGTCTCGCATAAAAGCTTGCGTGCCCCAACCGCGAGTCCGCATAGCATGAAAAAGAGGTGTCCGCGCAGGCACTGGCCAACATAAATTCTCGCGACTCCTTTCGGCTGTTCTCCTCCGCAGCCAAGCAGCATATCGGTGTTTTGGGCTCGGCTGGGCCTGGTGTGGGTCCGGTGGCGCTGCACTGGTTTTAGTGGCCATGATGTGGTGGAAGTGCGCCAGGTCGAACACCATCGAGCATATTCATCCCGAAAAAAGAACCAAAAAAAACGGGAAAAACAAAAAACGCGCTATGCCGTGGAGTGGCCGTGGAGCTTTTTGGCTCCGAAGCCCCAGACAAGCATGCTCCACTTGAACCGTTTTGGAGCATACTTGGCGTTTTATATCCCACATCCACACCACAGCATACTCAGCCCTCTTCCACAACACATTCAGAGCAGCATCGGAGGCGCTCTTTTCCTCGTGGGGCACTGGATGGGGCCGCGTCGGACAATCCTCCTCGGCTCGGCAGGCCTTACCTAACCGAATCCAACTGCTTCTAGGTTGGCGCTGGTTCCACGGAGTGCTGAAGAAAATTAAATCGGCGGCCAAGAAACATTCCTGGATGGGCTAAGATTCTCGTCAGAGAGAGACTTGCGGCAGACGTTCGGTGACTGTTCAACTCGTTGGTTACACAAGTTTGTCTTTGCGAACCGCCTCTTGCTGTGAACTTTAATATATACTTAACATATATATGTATTAAAAAAGGGAAGGTTTTCTTTTCCACAAAAACCTGCAAAGGGAGCAGTCTGCATTCCTTTCTGGAAGGGTCATTGTTTTTCTCGCCTGGATCGTTTCGCGGCGACGATAAATTTAGTTAATAAACGAAAGACTAGTGATAGTGAAGAACTCTGTCCTCGGCTAGTTGGCTTACCCGAGCGATTCAATTCAGATCCAGGATCCAGAATCCAGGATCCAGAATCCAGATAGTTAGATAGAGGCACCCACGGCTGGGTTTTGTGCAGGGTGCTACGTAGGTATCGGTGGAACTGTGCTCACTGTGATTTTTGTTTTATATGATTCTTTTTTATTGAGTGTTTGATAGGGAGAATTTTGTGGCTTCATTGTGACTGTTTGTAGGGCTCGACTGAAAGACTATAGTAGATATAAATTCGAAAAGAGGGGAACGTTGAATTGGACCACTTCGCTCGGAGAGGTTCTTCTGTCGAAGATTGTGATCAATACAAGCCGAAGAAAAATAATATAAAAAATATATATATAGATTGATAAAAATTGATAGCGGAATCCCTGCGTGTGGGTCTGCTCCTGTGTAAGCCAAGGGCTTTCCCAGGGCGCCTGGCGAACCAGTTCCACGGTGTCGGGCTGAATGTAGTAACCGAAGTTTAATGTAGCATTAATAAACCGATTCGATTCCCTACAAAATCGATATAGTGGGCATTGGGAAAGGTGTCCCGGCGATCGCACTCACCTAAGCCACTCACAGTCTAACCCAAGGTGGCTCAAGTCGTACTTATCCTGACGAGAAACACTTAGTGCATTTTTAGGGGAGTTATAGAAATAACTACTGCTATTGTGCAAGAAGTGCAATAAACAGAAATTGTCGCACTGTTGGCCGGCTTTTAAATTAAAATAAACATATTACCTTGAGACGCACATTTTTATGCCAGCTCCCCCCCACTTCAGAATCCGTTCGCGATAGTGTGCCGCTGCAGTGTAAAAGCGTGTTTTTCGTGATTCAATTTCTGCACTCAATCAGAGCCTTTTTCAAGTGTTTGGGATGAAGTTGTGAGGTCGTGAGCATCCGTCGCCGACCCTCGTTTCGCACTATAGTTGTTCGTGAGTGTCAGTGCCCCGGAGTTGCTTCAATTATATAAAAAATTATAAAATTATAATAGAAAAAGTCTCTTGACGGAAACAAGGCTAACGCAATCAGTCACGTTCTACGTTTAACGGATTAGAAAGAGTTTTGGATTCGATGATCTGGATCTCTCGGCGGCAACGGTGCTAAACGGTGAGTTGGTCCTAACATCTTATGTATTTTGTATTCTTCTACTTTTGCCGTAGAGATCACAGAGATCACGTCTTACATATTTATTACCCCTATTCTTATTATGCGCGGGGGGAGGCAGCTCACCCAGCACCAGCATAAATAACAAAATCAGTGGGTCTCTGTTCCCGTGGAATGAAAACAAATCCATTTTCGTGTTATTTTCTTTGACCGTTCGCAATTGCTATTTTATGATTTTTTGGTTGGCATCGCAAACTTAAGTCGACGACGCGACGACGCGGTTTGCTTAGATTGCCGAGTGCGAAAAATTCAACAAAACTTTGATTATGTCGCCAATTCTGCTTTGCTTTCATTTTTGAATTTAAAATTTTCGCGGTCTTTATTTATTATGCAGCTCTGGATTCAAAATCATCGCGTGCGAAAATGATCTTCGCCGACCTTACGGAGGTAATTTAAAATTTTTTCATTTTGATGTGATGATTTTTTACCTGGGAATTTTATTAGATGTTAAAATGATAAATGTGACACGCCAGTCCCCTTAATTTATTGTTTAAAAAAAATGTGCTTTTTACTCAGGCTGTGGGAAATTATTTCGGTAATGAATATTTTAATTTGATTTAAATGAGAGAAATTAAGATTTTCGGTAGTTTTAGTAGTACTTTCATTAGGTTTGCAGTTCAGATTAATAATTTCTCCAATTACATAATTATTAATCCTTAGGCCTATTAAAATTAAAAATGGCTGCTTTCTATCCCTTGAGTTCAACCTTTGCGCAAAGTATACCCACCCCAAAGGTCTTCACGATTACGATACATCAAGGACATACAAAAATTAAAAATCTTAGTGAGCATTTGAGAGAATATTTTCTAGTAGGAAGACGAGCAAAAAATAATACATTTTCATAAAACTAGCTACAAGATCTTTTTTTTTTTTATTGTAATGATTATTAATATTTAAAGAATACTTAGCTACATTTACAATATTTAAAATAAATGTTACTTCGTGTGTATCATAGATACCAATTTACGATCAGAAAATCGATTAATGGAAAACAAAATGGCAGCCGTGGAAAAAATGTTTATATGTTCTTCCATGTTTTATGTTAAACATTAGTACAACAAGTACAAGTGATGTGTTAAAAAAACATTCATATGAGTAATAATAAAAATAACCATGTATTACATAAGGAGTTTATAATTTAAGGTCAGTGAGTTTGCATATTCGTTAGTTAATTTACTAAGCCAATTATTTTCTTCAATATTTTGTTTAGGTAACTTTTTCGTGAAAAGTCATATCATTTATTGGAAAACTTTTTCAATTTGATAATTGTACCAATTTCCCTTGACGATTCCGATCAGGTGCACGGTTATGATATGATGAACATCGTTGTAATCGTCAAACATGTATGTGTTTACAATCATGATAAATATCGATAACTTATTATCTTATTTCAAACGCTCGGAATCAATAATTGGTAAAATAAAGTAGAGTTTTTGATTTCGTTAAAAACGGTAACCTAAAAAATTTTAAAACTATAACTGGTTCGTACTAAAAATTAATAAGTAGTAAGGTTTGCATTACTTTTAGTGATATTCAATATTATATACATATAAAACAATGTATTTTCAATTTAATTTTATAATAGTAAAATTCTCGCCGCTGATAACACAAAAAAATTAATGACGTATACTCTAGTAGCATTTTGGTCAAGTTAGATTTAGGTTAGTTTAAAAAATTAAAGCGAAATTCGGCTATTGGATAATTGTAATCATAATTTTATTTAGTTCCTAAATAATTATTTTGCAAATACTCAAATGAAGTATATGTATGATATCGACTTCAGGGAAGTATAAGTTTAAATAGGTCATTCCTTAGGATGGGTAAAGTATGGAATTAGTTGTTTGGGTGAAAATGTCTCAAAAACGAGTAATGCTATTAATCTTTAAAAAATAGATGAAGACGTAGAGCCTTAATTCTACTTTTTGGAATTTATGCTCCTTCTGAACAATTATTTTTTTATCTTTTACTGCGTCAGCACTTAACTAATTTATTTTTCAAAACAACTATGCTTGAAATTGGACTATATATAAAAATTAATTTATCTAAAATTTACTAAAAACATTGGAGGAAATATTTATACAGCCTTATCGTGCTGAAGATAACTTATTTGGATAATTTACGGATTACAATGTGGACGCTTTTAGAATTTTATATCACAGTAGATTCGCTCTGTTGCTAGAGAAGAAGAATGTATCCTCAAGAATTCCTCCTTGAGGACCACATCAATCAAGCCGAGGCGAAATCAGTTGGTCACGAAGGGCTTGTACGCTTAATCGCTTGAAATGGAATAGTCCCACGAAAAGTGTTTTTCAGGACCCCCAGCAAATTCAATGGGAAACAATTCTTTGTCTAATGGGGCAGTAAGAGCAGACCCAGGAATTTGGTCGACATTAATGGCTTTAATGAAAGCTCTCGGTGCCAGATTTGTACCCAGATCCACATCCTCTACTCGGTAAAAACAGAAGGCATACAGAGGGGAATAATTATAGACCGTGTCAAATGCAGTGGGATATCGGGAGCAGGGGAGGGGTCCCGGTTCGTCCTCCCCGAAACCGGACAAAAAAGAAATCGTTGAGCCGCGCAGCCCTTCTCTTCCACGATAGAATCGGGACTAACAATTATTCATCATTATCACACAATGACCCAACAATTCTCACCAACTCCGGTCTATTGTACTTGTCCCGGGGAGTGTAATGAAATCGAAGCACTGAAACATTTCTTGATGAGCTAGGGCCTAGGGCTGCTCTAGTGGTTGTCTAATAAATGGAAGGGCGTGTGAAAGTGCGTGGGAATTTGTCCATACCACCTTCCTGCTTCCAGAAATAATTATTATTAAACAAAGCGTTTGTTCGGTCATACGTGTTTGTAAAAGTCCCCTTTGCGGAAACAACAACAGCTGGTATTTTTTAAAGGGTGGTTGGGGCCAGAAGGAAGCACCTAGCAGGTGCAGAATAGTAATAACAATGTCCAGACCATCATGTTTATAATCTGCATATACCTTCACAGACGTAGGGTCATTTTCTACCAATTTACAGACATTCTACGGCTATCTTCTTGAAGAGGGAAGTTCCCATGATCTACTTCTTCTGTACAAATATTTTAACGTGTATTTTTTTACAGTGGTAGGTATCTGCGGTTTGTGGACTTATAGTGGCGGATACCACGCAACACATCTGCCGCTGTTTCCGCCAACTGACAACATAAACACAGGAAGACTGCTTCGTTGCAAACCTTCGCTGCGGTTCACTCTCCTTTTCGGCCGTTACAGCACCTTTTAATGGTAGCGACACGGTGAAAAGGTTCGTTTCTGGCTTTTTTTGTGCAGAGAGACCGACTTCTTTAGCCGTTGTCGGTTTTCCTAACATCGTCGATTTCTTTACTTGCCCGTTTCTAATCAGGTGTTGAAGACCTAAAACCTGTTTTGAGCCTTTACTGGGCATCAATGTCTGTAAGAAGAAAAATTAAAAAGAATAAAATAAAAAAGAAATAAATAAAGCCACCTTGGACTCCACGGTATGGCGGATGTGGATACACCACGCAGATATCTACGCGTATGTGCGTAAAGAAAACACGCTCCCAGCATGTCTGATATTTCTGGTTTATACCTCTCTTTGAGTCTGATAAATTGCTTGGTCAGTTACTTTTGAATATTTTTGCAGGTTATCAATGAATTTTTGGCGGTTATATTATTATTGGTAGAATTCGCTTATATTTTTTCTTAGGTGGATCAACGAACTTTCGATTATATCGCAAGAAAATGGAAATTTTTGAGTTCTAATTCCACGCGAATTTTATGACAAATTAACGATCTTTACCAAGATTAGAACATCGTAAAATGATCTTTTGTGTTTTCGTTTTTATAAAAATTGTAACGGAATCAACGTTTATTAAACTGTTTCAACAGGAAATTGGGCGGAAAAGATTGCTTTAACCCAAATATAGTTATATTAAAATTGGCTTACATTTAACTATCTAGGGTTTAGACTAACCAACAATAGGTTTGTAGATCACGGATCGGAATGCTAATTAATTCATTTTTGCGATTGTGGTAGAGATTTGTTTATCTATGGAAATATTGCTCCCAAAATCAAATGGGTAAAATTTAGTTCTAAGGCTCTAATCGATCTTTCATGATAATCAGTCCCACAAGGAAAAGTGTAAATGAAGATTTTTCGGAGTATGAATTTGGGATTTAATATACCAATAGATATTTTTCTGTATACCTTAAATATATTAAAAAAAGTAGAATTTTGCAAATGAAAGCTCCTTTAAAAATAAATACAGATCTACGGTAAGTATTTATTTATATCAATTTTATTACAATAATTTGTTTTGAAAAATAGTTGCTTGTACTGCAAAAAAATAAATTTTTTAACCAGAGTTTTTCTTCTGACATTTTACATATGTATGTATTATGCATAATTATCGCAGTATTTATTTTGTATGATATGATAACCTAAATTCATATATTTCTGTTCAAAGACAAATATGTAGTTGCATTTTTATTGTATAATTTTCGATGTTTTTTATAGTCGTTGTACCGCCCATAATAAGGTCAAGCTTTTGTATAAATTGCAAAGTTAATAGAATTTACAATCACATAACTCCTATATAAAGAAGAATAAACGTGGCATGTGTGATGTGGCGTGAATCTATTCCCTGTTTAAGCTTCATAAAATATCTGCCGCATTCACGTGGTAAAATGGAAGGTTATGCTTTGCCTAGTGCCCTTAGCTCATCGTTTTTACTGAACGCTCCCATGGTTTGCAGTGCACCACATCTTTTATTGCCGGGTCAATGCCATTTTAGGACACGTAAGGCTTCATTTTAAACGAGAACCGCAGATAGGCATTAAAAGTAGAATTTTGCTGCAGTTTACAATGTTCTAATCTTGGCAAAGTCTCCCGCGCTATCTATTCGCATGCTAGTTATCTTTGCTGCAAAAAAGTGCAATACGCGGGCCTACTGTGGGCTTTCTCTAAAGTAATATGCAATTATGTAACCATTATGCAAAAGTTGCTAAACTTTTTTCCAGCTCTTGCTCTTTCAATAGCACTCAGGGGGCCTGACAGTGTCACGGTGTAATAGTCCTTGCTAAAACCCAATGGTACCCTTATCATGATAAAATGTTGCAAAACATGACAAACTTGACATAAATCTGTCAAGATCCCAACATATACCCCACATAAGAGAACGAATATGAGAGATGGAGGGGTATATCTTATTTTTAGAGCTAAGAAAATTTCATTCCTACGAGCAGCCACTTTTGGGGGTGGTTTATCAGCTCAAGGTTGCGACACTTTACTTTCTTCGCCATTTTCTTCCTCTGTCGCTTCCTTCCCAAAATGGCCCTAAAACGCGCTCATTAATTTCACAAGTCATTGTCTTTTTCGGATATCTGCGTAAACTTTCATTTTTCCCTTTTAATCTCCCACCCAAGTGATGAGAGTCACCGGATGATGCATGGGGTTCCATTGGGCCTATGCCCGGATGTGTTCTATTTCATATGCATGTCAAAACTGTTTCAAATTTTTGAAGGAGAGATTGACAAGACACCGGATATATCCCATCGCCCCTGTTGTCATATGTCACTCTGGGATGATGTAATGGTGCTTTTCTCATTTAAATTTTCGTAGGTATACATGTCGCCCATTCAGGTGATACGTCGATACATGCTCAGGGCCGTTCAATCACTTTTGATGACGGAATTGTATTGATCCAATGTTCGGTGAGTTCAATGCAGAATAAGTGCAATTGCTTGTTATATGTCGATTTAAGTGCTTTTTTTCGCGAAACCTGCGGGGCTTTTAATTTATACATATAATGTATAAATTAATTTCTTTACCTATGGTTTTAAATCCAAGTAATTTTTTTTCTGAATACTTATGTCTCTTTAATATGATATTATTATTCATTATTTTTATTCAAATTTAGAATTAGTCTGAGGCATTGATAACTAGCGTAAATCCCATGGTCACGTACATATCTCCAAATCAGTGTTTGTCGAGTATATTTTCCTTCTTGTTTTAAAATCCTTTATCATCCCGATCAGAGTTGACCAAAGTTAACTCGGCTTTTGTCCGTGTAAAATGTATTATTATGTTAAATTATTTTTTTTTCAAAAAGCTTGTCGCCTGAAATGGTCATAAAAGTGGTACCCATTAATTTTATTGGTTAGTGACTGGTTGGTAAGTAACTACTAGAATTTGCGTGACAAGTTTTTTAAAAAAACAAAATTGAACATAAAATACAATTTTAGATAATCAGATAAAGATAGTAAGTACGTTTATTTTTATTAGAATCTAATTTGTAATGCGATATATGTATGTTCGTATGTATGCCCACTTAAGCAAGTGTACCTAGCATTTTGCAGTACTTATCTCAATAAAAATCTAAATGTTAATCGCTTTCATGGCTTTTTAAAGGGTTTTGCTACTTATTATTTTATTTACGTTTTTAACGCTTTCACGTCAAAAACATGATAGCACCCCATGAGTCATTTCGGCTCAATAATTTTCTAGTATGATACGTACATAAGTACAAGCCTCTCATATTAATACATTATTATATCGATCGTCGAGATTTTCATTTGCTTAACTACTTTAACTTACTTAATAAAGTTCCTTTGATTAAGCCACGCGTTCATCTATGCTTTGCTGTTAGCACAAAATATTGGTTAGAGTAATTTATCATTTGTCTATTCCACCTTTGTTGCCATTTGTAAAGAACACCATTTGAATGTACATCTTCTTTTTAACAAGCGTGAAAAGCATGCAAAATGCAATTAAAGTCACATATGCAGAAGCTGTTAATGACCACGAGTAGATGCTGGAGCCTAATTAATTCTCTTGCCATTCAGAAATAAATACGAGTTGAGTTCAGCTAGCAGCAATCAAATAGATCCAATTGCGAAGATGCATTCATTTTGATGCCAGTAGATGGACTTGTATAAGTGCAACTCAATCGCCGCTGAATTTCACGGGACGAAAGTGATTTAACCATTGAATGTTAGTTTCTGGGCTTAATGAAGCAAAGAAGACTCGATTTGAAAATGTATGCACTTGAAATAGCAAATGAGGGTACTTCATGCTTCATATATGTAATTTAGTATCGAACATAGTAAACGAACCTGGTGGAATCTGAAGAGTATAATTTTGCGCATATTCTAAATATTTCAAGGCCACTAAGAATTTCAAATGTAAATTTCTCCCTCTTCAATATTACAATGGTTTCACAAGAAAAGAAAACAAGTTTTGTAAATAGGAATAGGCTTAAAATTTTTTGAGGAGCGGCAAACAAAGCTCCTTTAGATATTATGAAAAAACCCGTCTTCCATGGAACAGAGGAAAAAACAGTCAAAAAATCAAATCTGTTACCAATCGAAAAGAACTCTCTGCATATCAATTTATTGTAAAGGTATTGATCTGTGGCATTCAAGACGTTCGATGGAGGTAATAAATTATCGAGTTTTCACCGAGAAAATAAAAATCAATTTCGCCACCTCGCCAACCGTTCGTCTAGTGTAATTACGAACCCGATCGAGAAATCAACAATCAGAAAAAGTTCATTTTTCTTTGGAGAATTGAGGGAAAAAAGGGAAATTTGAAGATGGTGTGCAGCAGTGGCACGAGTAGCAGCTGCTCATTTATTAAGTAAATCTGAGGAGTGCATCTGGAAGATGTTGAGCGCTTTCTTGCCACTTCGGCGCCACCATCCATCAATGCTACTTTCATCTGCTCAACATTGTTGTAACCTTCGCTCAATTTTTCACAGCGATTCCAGACCGTGTTTGAACTTGGCTCAGTCCAACAATCATTTTTCACCTCGGCAGCGGGCGGGTTTTATTAATGTCTTATTGTCGATTGTTGGATTTCTGATGAGTGTGAATTCCTCTTCTTGCAAGTGACGCGATTTGGCCCATATTCAGACCGCCACCCACACTTGGGGTCTGCTCGGATGTCCCACACTCCGCCCCAAGGCCGATTTCTGTGGAGCTTTGCAGAATGCTGCATCGCTTTGGAGCAGGTCTCCTCAAGGTGTGTGGGTACTCCTCATTTCGGCACTATTGTCTCTGGTCGAAATTGCCACCTCAAAGACACCTAAGCCAGAATAAACTTACAAGCTATGCTCAATTTAACAGAATCTTGGGATGGGCATGTAAATTGTTGTATTCTATTTGTGTCTATTGATGCGGTAGGTCGGATCCCATCGACCCGCCTGAGAACCGAAAACAATTAGATTACATATATTGCACATTGGGATCAATTGAACATTTTCGTTATGCCTATGCAGTCTTTAGAGGGTCTAATAGGTTTTGGCTGTTCTACAAATAATTAGTGTAAGAAATATTCAATACCACCTTTTGGAAATTCGTGGCGGAATTAACTAGTCTCTGTTTCGTCTAAATTGAAACCGCAATGAATTTTTACCATATACCTCCCCGAAAATTTCGACTTTTTTCCTTCACTTTACGTATATTTATTTCATTTCATTAAGGTGAACAACGATTCGGAATTATTTGCCGCCGCCGATATATTTAAAAATCACTGGGAAAGAAAGAAAGAATTTTTAACCAAATTATCAGCTCAGAAAAGCCGCTTAAATGAAATGAATATACCTACTCATAAAAAATCAGTTTTCATCGACTCAAACTTCAAAATTAAAACATGCTGCTAAAACAGAAAATTATAACCCCAATATTTAATTAGTGTTAACGAAAAATCCATCTCAAAATAATCAACATGTGCAATAACCACATAACTTTAATGTTCATCAAAAATAAACCACAAAGAAGAATTTAATCCATTGAAATTAAAAATTTATTGAATTATTTATCCATTTTAAATTCGAATATTAAAAATTTAAAAATCAAAACCGGCCATTCTAAAGTCGCTTTTATTATATTATTCTGACATTTTCACATCCACAACCTTTCAATTGATTTATAAATCAAGAAGATCTGCACAAAATCTTCCTTTTTAAACTTTGACTTTACCTTTTTCTTATTGAAAATGATAGTTGACATCAAGGAGTACTTAAGACAATAAACCTTTTTCTATCCTTTGCCAACTCCAAAAAATAGCAAATTTTTAAAGAGTTTGAACTCTCGACTCGGCTACTCAAATCATTCTCCCGGGACATACCCTAATTTTATGCTTTCTGTACATAAAGGTATACAGTTTAGTGTTTTTTTTTTCCATGATAAGAATTTACTGTGAAAAGGGTATTTTTTCCCTCATATATCATATGAGACATATTCAACACAATTTATGAGACTAGGAACTGTCTTAAAAGAGAATAATTAAGTCCTTCAGGTTTATTAGATATTAAATAAATAAAATTATTGTTAATCACTTGATGGAATGCGTTGAGATATGGTTAGGAATATCAAACATAAAAAACTATTAAATAATTCTATACTATACTCTGTTGAAGTTGGTGTATGCATAGTTGATTTGCAGACTTTTGATCAAGTGTCCGAACTCCAAATGTAATTTATGAAGATATCCAAAAAATTCGCATGAATTCTGATCGAAATTACTTTGGAGCTCAGCTGCCCAATCATCTCTAAAATACGATAAAACTCAAACTGAGAGTCTTCTTGGTTCTTTCCCGTGGGACATGACGGACACTGCGGTTTGACGCACCAGGAACTTCATTCTGGATTCTGGATTCTGGTTTGATATGGGACTCCGGAGCTTTTGTTCGTGTGAAACTGAACGACTAAGGGGATTCAGTCCCCCATGCTTGAGGAGCTCGAGCGAACTCATAACTTAATGCAATTACATTTCCAATATTCGCGCTTGTCTTGCCCCTTTGTCCACCAACGGTATAGTAGCGTATTTATGTAACTGGCTAGCTGTCTCTGGACCGCTCTTTACAACCGGCACAGTTAGGCACAAAAGCTCTTTGTTATACGGGTTTATAGAATTTGGTTAAAGCTTCTGCGGCCATTGGGTCCGCTGGTTATGTTTTTCGCGTATTTCATGACCTCTTTGTCGAATTTCCTCCGCGCTTTGTGTGGGCCATTCAAATATTGTACAAATACACAGGTGTTTATGTTCCCTACCTGAATCTCGTTTCTTTTCTTCAAGAAAATTGCAGCAACCGGATAAATGATAATGGTGTATCATCTCCCACGATGCGGGTACCAAACCAGTTTTGTTTTTTTGTCTGAAGTATTTATCTTGGGAAATACGATTAAGTCCATAATGAGTATACTCTCTGTAACCTCTGAAGAGGAAAGACATATTTGTCAACTGCGAAAATATTTGTTCATAGTATTCGTACCCTCATTTTTTTCTAACACAAACTATGGCAAGATTTGGATGCATTTCACTAGCATAGTTATTTGTAGGTAAAAGAAGTTATATGTATATGACTGTGAAACTAATTTTAATATGCATTACAATGCATGTTTCGAAAACTGTTCGGCTTAAGTTAAGTTTAAAATTAATGTTTTTTAAATCTAAATTAATTTCCATATTTGGAAATTTTAAGAAATTAGGTTTTTACATAATGCCACATTTAAGAAGTTATTTTAAAAATTCGTCTGCACTTTTTTTTTGAAATTTTTAAGATTATGATTAAACACAAAACATAAAACAAAAAAATTTCCTACTTATTATACAATACAAAACAAAACTTCATATTTATAATTTTTCTATTTATATGATAAAAAAATCGCAAAATATGAAGATTTTTAAAAATCACGTATTTTGATTCCAATTTCAAATGTAACATATTTACTATTAGGTATGTAAACATGCTTGAATAAATTTTTGATGCATACAAAATTCAGAGCTTTGAAAATACTTAGTTAAAATAATTTAAACATTTGTTTTAGACGGAAATGTGGTTTCGAGGCAGTCATATTTATATGCTGCTATATCTTGGGTAAATACACATACCATTAATCGTCAGTGGAATAAATATTTGAATTTGAAATTGGCGTGTCATCATATGGGTACAATTAAAAAAATTCGCATAATGGACAAAAAGTAACAAATGACAATTTTTGCACATTGGTCATCTGTCCTCTCAGAATATTTACCTGCACTATGTAAATTAAGAGAAAATATTTATCGACACAATGCAAATGAAAGTTTGTGAAATTCGTAGAACTCTTCAGGTATCCTAGTACGAAATAATTCAGAGCAGAGCTATTTGAATCGCGCAGCGCGGCGACGTGTCCTTTTACATAATCAAAATACCTACGTAGCTTAAATAGTCCTGCGATAAAAAACCCTAAAAATAAACGGTCCATTCGTGAGTACTTGGCTCATTCAGAGCAAGGCTACTTGAAAACATCCTTTTTTTTCCTCCATTTATGGCTAGTAAAAGAATTTTAATGAACATCATTTGGTGTCATCACAGAATCACTTTAGATTTCTTTTAGTGGTCCATTATCAGCGCTGTTATGACTCTTGGTGAAATTTCGAGGGAATGGTGGGAATAAGCCACTTGTGTAAAGAATGGGAACGGGGACACTTTTGATGGTCAGCTAGTCGTTAAACGCCTCTCCTAAAAGGACTCTTTACAATGTCTGTCGAGTTGAGTTCAAGCTGAGAAAAAAGAAATCAAATAGAATAAAATAAATTCATGAAAAATTCCAGATAATGTCCCAGGAAACGAATCGTGATAATTTTTCGAACTCTGCCGATAAAACATTTCTTAGTGTGGAAAATGGATCTGTGGGAATATTTTATAGATTTGGAAACGTCTTACAATTTTTTCGAAATCTTCTGTTTGGCGCATTGCGTCAATTGAATTGTTTTAAATGAGCATCGATTGAATATTATTAAAGTTTAACAGTTTAGGTTAAATTTGTGTATTATTTAATTACTTTTATATTTTATACTTTTGTAAATTGCATTATTACATATATTATATTATCCGAAAAGTAAACGTTGACTTGAGAATCATTCGCCTGCAAAAAATGAATTTTTGAACAATGAATACCTAAATCTCAAATTTTATTGATTTGATTTCGAAAATATAACCAGAGTATAGTTCTAAATTTTGGTCAATTTAATTGTGTACTAGTTTTCAATTAAAACGCGACAGAAAATACAATACAAATGATACAATTATGGTACAGTAACGTTTTAACAATTGTTACTAAGCAATCACATGTTTATTTAAAATGGAGTAATTTTCATACTACTCATAATTAAATAATAATAATTACATATTATGCACCTACATCTTTTTAAATATAATTCTCGAATGACGAAAGTGAGAAAAACTTATCAATTGCTGCTGTGGTTTTTATAATTCATTAATATTCATAAAGTTATTTTAAAAGCGCGTTTCGATAAAGATCGTGGGAATTTCGATAAAACAAGTTTACAGAAAAATTGAAATGAGTTTCGAATATTTTGCGTAGGTCTGCCAAATTGAACTTGTGGGAGAAAACATAAAATATTCAATATTATGTAAAGAAGGCGATATTCAAATTTTTGCTAGTGGGCATTAGCCCACACAACCATTATAATACCCACATTCTAATTTTCTCTGATATCAGTTCTAAATGTTTTTTCAGTTTTAGGTGGAATATAACTAATTTTCGAGCGATATAGGTATTTCTGCTTTATTTATTTTTAAGTCTACCGCACGCCACTGAGGGATCAAATATCTTCGCTCTCTGCAGCATCGAAGAGTACCAAAAAGCACCTTCTTCAGGTGAAGTCTTTGCTCCGGCGCTCATCTCACGTTTTTTCTTCTTCCGTGTCAGACATGTTTTCATTCTTGGAGTCTTGCGTGATTACGTTCGAAGGGCACTGGCCTCTTATGTTTATGTTGCCCCATCGCATATACACGAGAGGCTGTACAAAGGAAAAGAACGTTAGTTATGCTGCTGGTGCTGGTGGTGCTGCCGTTGCTTGCCTCTCACTTCACTTTATAGTAGCAACATCACGTTTCAGGTTTTGTTGCCCGACCGGATTTCGAGGAAATCAAACAAAAATCAAAAGTCGAACAAGATCCAGTGTATATACTATCCGAACTTTTCTATAAGAGGGAAAAATCTTGTTGTACAAATTAAAACATTTTGTCAGAATATCTCAATCTTGGGATTTGTGTAAATATGTATTTCGGGGAATGGAGTGAACATTTCGTTCATTGGAGCATAACAAAATTGCCTGCTTTAAATATCCTGGGAACCACGTTTTCGCTACCACATTCATTCATTTTGCATTGATTCACAAAAGTTCTCATCAAAATTAACAAAACGACAAGCGAAAATCTGTCCGCGTTCATTTACCTTGCTCACAGCTTCCAATATTCGGAGATTTACCGGCAAATTGGAATTTCGCGGCCTGAAAATGAAATTTTTTAGTAGCATCACAACATAACACAAGAATTTGAATTAATTTCTTTGATTCAAGTCAGTCTGCCACATCCACGTTTACCCGAAAAATATTTGGGAATGTAACAGTATGTTACCATTGCTGCAATAACGAATTCTTTTCGTAATATACTTTTCAGTAATTTTCCTGGAATAAAAATAAAAATCCACTATACAATTTGGCTTCAATATTATGAACCGCGTCGATTGGTCCCAGAACCGCAGAAATTCCATAGGAGGAAGTATCTGAGTTCATCAAAAAGGAATTTCTAGCCGAACTCTAACCTTAGTTCTCATTTGTGCGCTTCGGCACTTCCGTCCAATAAAATTGCGCTCGTGCAGGTAAACTTAGTTTATGGCGTGCTGTAATATTTCATATTTGTGACATTTTCAAGTGGAGCACAAACACCGGATGGCTGGGAGCAGCATCCATTGGTCCACGACTCGTTATGTTGTCATATTCACGTACATTTCACGTATACTTAAAGTGTAGCACCGACCAACTTGGGTCTACGGGTAATACCTTCCCTGGTAAAATGTTTGCAATATTTTAGGACTTATTGCTCCAAATCATCGAGAGAACGGATTTTTCAGATATTCGTAGAACGGCGGAAGGAGGAAAATAAGATCCAATTTTTGGAGAAGGTTTAGAAAGGTTCAATAAAACGATTCTTGATAGAAAACGGAGAAAAATATTTTGGATTTTACAAAATTACTATATAAGTATAAGATGTATAAATCTACGTATACTACGAGTATAGTATATAGTAGGTTTATCTATACTACATATGTAGTATCTACATATATAAATAACTATACATCAGATGCTATCTGAGATGGGATTACAATTTTGTAGCAAATTTAAAGGGGTTCTTGATGCGAAGCAAAGCAGTTTTTCATAGCTTCTTGCTTACGCGAAGTGGAATTTACACCTTCAAACTCGAGAACTTATTAAATTTGAAAAGGAAACTTAAAAAGTCGCGGATTATATTAATATAAATTCTCAAAGTACAAAAATAAAATTGACTTCCAAACTTTATGCATAATTTGGCTTTAACGTGTAAATTCCCGATGTTAATTCCATCAATGAATTATAGTTATTATTTTTATTTTTAAAGACTTGCATGGTTGCAATTAAAGTTCAAACACCTTTACTAACGTGCAACGATTTATATTCATTAGAATTTAAAAGTTATCTGGTAATATTACGTGACACCTGCATCTAATGCAAATGTCTTTCATTAACCGAGCTCTTGAACTTTCAGAAATGGTTGTAACGCTTAAGATTAATCAGTGGAACATACCTAGTTTGCTGCATAACTAATCTGAAATTTGCAATTCATTTGTTGCTTATGGTACCTGACATTAAATATCTTTATTACCTTTTCAGATGAACTTATCTATTTAAAAAAAGGAAACGGGTTTTTATGAATTAAATGCAGTTTAAAGTTAAGTAACTTTTAAAATAAACATCATCGTTATAATTTCATTACTAGGTCAAATGAAAAAATTTTTGTTTTTAAATAAAAGAAAATATTTCTTTTTTAAACTAAAACTTAGCTAAAGTGTAGAAATTGAAGACTTTCATTTTTAATTAAACTAATCTTATTTTGTAATATTAGAGCTGGTTCATTGTACCAAAAAGGCGTATTTTTTTTTAAATGGTGGTTATTTATCATGTTCTAACTTCGACTTTTAATATCTTAGTTAAATTGTTTTGTATATGCAAAAAGTTCTGACGATTATTAACTAAATATATAATATTGGTTATAGGAAGTTACATACATATGTCCTTTGTGGTTTTCTGGTGATATTTCTTAAATGAAGTTGCGAAGAAATAAATTAGCACTATTTTCAAGTAGGTCAAATTAACGCTATTAAACAAAATTAAAATTTGGTTTAATTTTTGGCATGAAACGCTGAGAAGCAATATACAATAATTAAAAAAACAGGAAAAAAAAATTTATATAGTTAAACCAAAAATGTTAATTTTTCATCATTAGATATGTACATATATTTGTAATTTTAATTAAATGTGTTATATCAAAAGTTAATATGTATTTCTGTTTTTGAATAGCATTACAATTTTTAGGGTTCCGGAAAGCTTAGAGATCATTTTGTTGTCTGTGAAGTCAATTTTGGGTAGAGGTACCAAAGCAGTAATATGTACACTTAATACTTTACGATTGAAATTTATAATTTCTTAAAGTCATAGTTAATTAACCTGCTTCTAATTTGATTCTAATGATTTGACTAACATTTATATACTGGCTAATTAGGTCGAAAAAATTTGTCCATAATATTTTATTTAAATAAATTTTACTTGTAACTTGTACAAGCACATAATTAAATTGGGGAAATTGTAAAATATAAAATACTTGTGAAAATCGAAAATAAATGTGCTTTGCATATGCTTTCATGTGTAGATATGAAGTGCATGTTAAATTTGTTGCAATTCAGCTAATTAATTAATTTTCAGTGTGTTTATTTATTAATTTTTGTATTCCGTAAATAAACACCCCGTCACCCAGTCCATCATCATTTTGCGCGGTATATTATAACAAATTTTGAAACGGAAGCATAAACAAATGGTATATCCTTCTCATTTAAGTTAATTGAGAAAAACGCTTAATGGCCGCAGGATTTTTCTAAAAATTTTTCAAAATTATTCCAGAGACTGGGTTTTGACATGAAAATTACCTCCCTGCCATAATTAACTCGTGCAAATGCACGTTGGTTCTTTTTATTTTTTCATTTTTTTTCGCAAGCAATTAATTATGACTGTCTCATAAAAATGGATATGACGAAAGATAAAACCTGAATGCGCTACCTGGGCACCCCGGCGCCCCATCCGCGGCACAGCAGTTCACCGGAGCACCATCCCTGACACTGAAAAAAACCCGCCGCGGCGGCCGCTTTAATTACCCATGTACTTGCCCTGATAAAAATAAATTGCGTGCGGGCCGGCGTTGTCTTGGAGCAGCCGGAAAGACCGGGTCTGGGATCTGGCTCCCGTGGCTCGTCAGAAAAAAGCACTTTCTCTTGCGTAATACCAGACCGTGACATAAACACGAAAATGACATAACCGCGCTGTTTTCTTCATCGCAGCCTTTCCGCCCGGTTCACACGACAGGGAACACGTTCTTTAATGGGAAATTAATTTTCATTTTCGACGTACCTGCGATGTACCTGGGCCTGGATGCGGTGAACTTTTCGGGTTCGCCTGCGCCCTCTCCCGGGCGTCGTCCCGGCACATCGCTCCAAAGAATCCGACGGTGGAGGCGCGAGAAATCTCCGGCAGAGCCACCCGGTGAAATTAATTAATTATGCACTTGGGAGCGATGTTAACTGAACCATAAAACCTGTTCCGTGTGTTTACCTTTCCGGCGAGAGGATCAGGTTTTCGCAGTCAATTCTTCCCTGGTTATTGACTCGGGCTCCTCCTGATTTTCACTCTTAATACGCCCGCCAGCAGTCGTTCCGCGGTAATAGACTTTTCATACACGTCATGTGCCCTGGGCCTTCCCTCTGGAGGAGCCCTCCGCAGCCCCTGGATGGCTTCGTGTGAGTCATTAGGGGCATAAAGGGCGGGACTGCTTAAATGGAATATATTAAGTCGGTCGTCTTCCGAGGTGGCACTTCCTTCCGCGGTGCTTCTTAAGCAGCTGCGCTTGCTTTACCAGAGCCCGTTTTTCACGGCGTGCTGATACCCTTTTTGGTTGACGGTGATCTCACTATCCATCAAAGGAAAATCGTTCAAAAGTACCCTTATCGCCATGATTAACGTTAGACTTTTACAACACACGTAAATTTTGAATAAAATTTAGTCACATGGGTATGTTTAATTTTTCCATGTTTTCAAATTGAATTTTTTATAATTACATTTGCCCTAAACCTAAAAATTATCAACAATTATATAAGTTATGAATTATTATACTTTAAATTTTAGTTTTTCTTAAACTTATATGAACGGTATATATGTATGAAAAAGGACTTCGTGAAATATCAATTCCACTTATCAATTTTAAAGGCTAAATTTCAAAGCATGGGGCGGTAAATTAATAAATCTATTATTTTGGAAGGAAAAAGTTATACTGATAAAATTGTATACCTTTAGCATAAAAATTCCTTTTTAAAATATAAATTCAAATTACCTTAAAATTATGTTAATTTTATGTGAGATAACACTGGCAAATAATTTTTATGAGACTATATTTGAAATTCGTATAAATGAAAATGCTTTAATTTCCTTTTTCGAAAAAACATATACATATACAAATATATGTATATACGAGTAATGTTGCTCAAATTTTTTTTTGAATCTTAAATTTCAAAACATCTTGAAGCATTACATAAATTTAAAAAATTGTAAATTTTATCAAGGCATATTTGCAGGGATGAAATATTTAATGAAAATACTTAAATTGAGGAAATTACGTGGGTCAGGACATAAGTTGACAAAGTTGTATATTGAGTAGAAGTGAAATTTTAAAAAAGCTTAAGTTTTTCGGAGTCTATTAATTAGGAAATTACGAAATAAAGAATTGTAATCATGAAGAAAGTCTAAGTAAATGTTGAAGTTAATAGTAGTAATATTTTTAATTTTATGTGTCTGAGCTTTTTAAACATACTTGTTTGCCATATGTATATGTACATATGTATCTTTTCTTTAAAAACAGTCAGGTTCTTTGGTTATTTGATTTAACTTTTTTTTTCTTTTTGCACATAAGATGAGATTGAGTTCCGAGAAAATAAATATTTTTTGCCCTTGAAGTGTCAACTTCAGTAGAAAATTGGAGAAAACATTTTAATTTGGATGGTTGAAGGTTTCACAAGGTTTAGTGTTTCCTCTGGTACGCTAGAACTACTCCCAAAAGAACTGATCATTTCACTGTGGAAAACCATAACTCCTCGCCGCATCGCAAGGGGTTGCGTCTACAGTTGCCCATATTTCGGTAGACAGCACTCCAGGGCAACATATCACACAGCAGCGAGCCGAATGTTGTAAATGTCGGCAACAGGGCTCCTGCGGAAAATGTACGCACCTTCTATCTGTAGGTTATGGGCCCTACGCCGGGCGTACGCAACGCACCGCACCGCATGTGTGCGTAACGTATTCTTTGGGGCTTAAAGATCAATTAAACGGAGCGAAAATTTGCCGTGATACCTTTGCCTGGCTTTCTGGAAATTTAGAGATTTACTGCCAGAACCTAATTAGCAAGGGTGTAAATATTTGATGTTGTCGGAAATTTCTAGGCTTCTTCATAGAATGAGCTCTGAATGATGCGAAAGGGCTTGACTAACAGCCGCTCTGTTCTATGTAACTCATTTAATTTTGAAATTTTGCACAAAATGGTGGTATCCCAGAATTAATTTGGAGTAAAAAAAAAACTTTCTTTTTTGTAATGGGACTGAGAAAATCGCTTTCCGGACATAAAAGACAAAGGGAAAATTTAGGGCAGACGTTCAGGTATATGCTGGGAAAGGAAGATCCACCACCATCTAGCCACAAAATTCGGTGGAATTCAGCAAAATTACTTTCTATTGTTCCCTCTGAGGCATCCCTTACCTCGATTATTCCATTAGTATAACATCCCTCCACCCCCCACATTGGGGCTCCTCGTTCTTTCTGCAGCGTCGCAATGCTCCACTGTCACCTCGAATCAGACATTCCCAATGAGTCCCCGAATTATTTTCATTCCACCCAATTTGGTAGGACTGTCATCAAATGTCGTCAACCAGAAACAACGAACAAGCCCTCAACTACTTCAGACCTGGATAGTAATTGCGCTCGAGCATTAAACTCAATTAAGCACTTCCTGCTCCGAATCCCGCCCGGGCTCCAGCCGGGACCCCACCCTCTGGGGCCACCCTGTTTGGGGCTGAGACATCCATGTGTGCGGAGTCCTGATTTGAGTGTCCTCAGGCACTCCATTTACTGTCAAAAGGTACAGGAGGACAGACGCAAGGCGACCGGCTCGTTGCTGAAAGAATTCCGCTCCTCTGGCTTTGATTTGATCAAAATAGGGACAGAGCTCCGGCACAGATCACTTCGCCGTAATTTAATAGTGTACTTCCGTCTGTTTTCGCCGGAATCCCAAGAAGCCGTACTTATTCTTAGCGCATATTCCGCGCTCGTTCAGGCGGGCATAAACCGCAACTTCGCTCCGCGCACCTCAAGAATATCGCCGCTGGTGCTCCAGTTCACCGCCTTTTCTTTTGTAGAAACTCACTTAGCATACCACGGCCGCGACATATTTAGTGCTTATGTGGGCAAGTCCTAAGTCGGCCAGTTCTCGCGAATTTGTTTCGCATGCAAAGTTGTCGAGACGCGAGTGTGGGGACCTTTTTATGTTAAGAAAGGCATTACAGGTGCTGATGACTTTATTATGCACTTTTTGGTTTATTTTGGGCAAAAGTACATAAAAACATTTTATCTATCGTTTATAAAGCCAATAAAACTGAAGCCATGTCCTTTAGTCGAAGCTAATCCTAAAAACCTTATAACATACTTAAGGATTCTATCATCCCCGTAGATAAAATGTTCCTTTTTGGTGCAATTAAAATTAGTATTTATTAAGTGTGTACATAGATACCATGCTATTTAACAATCAGTTTTTTTCAAAACCTTTGTAATATTTATAATTCGTAAGGTAATTTAAGATGGGTTGATAGGTAGAGTAATGCTGTAATTAAAGAGATTCAATACCGAAACTCCAAATAGTCCGACAGCCGTTTTATTTTCGATTCTTTTACGATGTCATTAACTAACTATATGGTCACTTAAAATAATTCTTTTACAAATCGTTTGGTTTGTTACGAATGACCTACTAAAAACAGAAAAGAGATTGTGACATTAAATATATTAATTGTGGGAGTAAAATTATTATAAACTGCAATAAGTTTTTTACACTGTCGGAAATTTTGGTTGTAATTTTAAACAAAAAGTAGTGTACATATAAATATAATTCCAAACAAAATATTGTTTATGAGGAAAACGCTCAAATGTTTTAAAATGAGCGGAACCAATTAGTTTAGAGCCCAAATTTGAAAGGTTACTCCCTAAAACGTTATCATCTGGATAGATCAATATTAACAGCAATAAGTATTATTTCATTTGACAAACTAATAAGTTTATAAATATTTTATTAAGCATTTATTATTGAAATATGATAAAATCTACTTAATCAGATTAAAAGGAAAATCAAGTTTCAAGAGTTTAAAAAGTAGCGTCTTATGTGAGAATTAGTCAAAGGTTTAGAAGAAATCAGTATAAATGCAATAAATGTGTGTTTTTTTCGAAATTATTACCAATAAAAGGGACTAAGTTTTGAGGTTAGTCACTTTGTTGTTATAAACTAATTATATTACAAATAATACTTATAAATACTAATTTCTACGTAAAAGTACTATCATGTAAGAGCATAATAAACATTTTTCTAAACCTTATCAGTGATCTTTTCAACCCTCTGATTAACAACTGTACAGAATGCGCTTAGTTCAAAAGTAGAAGCAGTTTCTTGGCAATAAATAAAAACATAATCTCTATTTGTGCCCTCGCTGCGAAAAGTAAACCACCGGTAAGCCGGCCGGTGATAATCTTAAAATATTTGCGGCTCCCCAGGGGTAGCGCAAGTCGCAAGGACAGCGTCCCGAACCGATGTAATCGTCCTGTAAGTGGTGGTTAGTGCAGATCCCGGTAATAAGAACTAACACGCCGGGGATAGAAGAAACCTCGGCTCCGGCATATTTCATCCGCTTTACGTTGTAGCGCCGGGCGGGGGTGTTTTCTTCAACAGCTCCTATTTAGTCCGGTAACTTTCTTGAGTTTTTCTTACCAGTTTCATCCCTAATCCTTGTCCAACCGCCGCACCACTTACAGTCCGCGTGCAGAAGTCGTTCTGTTTCATTCTGGGCCGAACAAAATCTGCTCCGGGAAAGATGCTGGGGGCTGCTGGTGTGCTGCACAAATCTTGAAATCTTGGCTTCGGCTAGCTGGAGGAATTCCATTGAGAAGTTCTCCATTTCTTCGAAGGTGCAGACAGTCGTGGAGGGCCGGGCAGTGTAATTTCAAAAATGAAATTTGAGGTATTTACAAAAATTGCTAGTGAGGTGAGGGTCTGACCGGTCGGTGCGCCGCGACGGCGTCGGTGGTGGGTGGGTGTTTCTCTGGTACTTAAGGAGGGAATAACAACAAGCTTCGGCTGGGTGCCATTGCTGGAAAACTCGAGGGGAATTTATTGCAAATTGAAAAATAAATTCCATCTGGGTACAGCCCGGTCGCAATAACTTATGCCGTGAATGCCGAGAAAATGTAGCCAGCTAGCTCACGTGTCAGATTCCTTTCTGTTTTCTTTGGGCACCGAAACGTCTTGGAGTGGCAAGAGCCCATGGGAATTCCTTCAGCCGAATTGAACTGAATTTTCTAGGAGAGTTGTACTGGAAACAGGCCACAAAACTTGCGTTATATGCCAAAATGCCTATGCAGGGTAAATGAAGTGCTATTTTATGTTCACTATAATATCCTATGTGAGCCAACATAGTTTTGCGACAGTGTTTGCACTTCGAGCCAAGTCATTTGAGACTTTGCTCGCTCATGCAATATTCTTGTCCAGCTTCCTTGCTTCAGTGCAAGGGACTAGGACCGACCCTACCACTTGGCCCTTAGTGGTTCGTTTACACAGCAAAGTGATATATTTGCATGAATTGTTAATAACATTATATATATGAACTTATGCAGGTCTGACTCGAGGGCTTTGCAGTCTCAAGATCGGTCTCCGGGTCTTGCACTAATTGGATTTGCTAAAGATGCAGCGAATACGAAATATTCAGGTCTTGCATGCGATTGGGAAAGAAGATACCCTAAAAGTTCTAAATTAATGCATAAACCAACTAAACCACATATGTAGGTTATCCAATTTCACAATATTCATTAAATGAGAATGTTGCTATATTTCGGTACGAAATCTTAAGGTATATTATTACAAAACGTTTGCAAAACTTATGTGGATGAAGGAAAATAATTTGGTTGAAAAGCAATAAGACAATTTTAATGCATATCTTTGAAAAGTATATATGTATCTACTATGTAACCTTTTTTGTGATTCTTAATTCAATGAAGTAATTAATGTTAATGCTAATTTTGCTCGGAACAAAGCAATATTCTACTTTTTGATGAATTTTTAACCCAATTTTTGTCAAACAAGGTTGAACTAAAAAATAATTTATTTTATAGAATTATATGCCAATTTAAAAGAGTTCCTTTTTAACGCCATTATAAAATAATATTGATTGTAGTAAATAAGAAAATACATAGTGCGACTTTGGTTTTTATTCGTCGAATGCACGCTTAGTGAGTCATTTCAAATTTATTTACCATATTTTTATGGGAATTAGAAGTACCTACTTTTATCCTCCAAATATCTACAATACAAAAATTCTGAAGGAGGGTAAAACTCATACAAAGCTGTTTTTTTTTGTTCAATATAATGGTATATCTCTCCCTAATTATAGAAAATTAGTTCCTTAATTCTACCTATTTGTGAAACCATTACCCATAACAGTTAATGCCTTTACGTAGACACATTTTGGTTCGTTAATCAAACGCAAAAGTGAGTAGTCGTTGTCCAGAATTATGATAAAAGCTTTTGGGGGCCAAACTCCCTTGTCTCAGCCGAAGACAGCCTCAAATGTTTGCCTACGATTTGTTCTATGTTTGCGGAGCCCGCCTACTTCAAATATTTTGGTATCAATCCATCACCTCTAGGTTCATTTAATGGTAAAGGATAGGGCGTAGGGAGTGGCTGCAATCCTAAAAAAAATCAGATTAATATCACAGGAGTCGTAAATTTTTCGCTTTTCGGTAGTAATGCCTCTAAAATGCGACGAATGGAGGATATATTCTAGCGACTTTTCAATTTTTTGTGTTTTCATTCTTTTCTACCCTCTTATCCTCAGCCCTTTTTTATGTTTACGTGCACTTAAAGTGACATAAAACTTTTACAAGAGAATGAAATGTTATAGCGTACAAGAAGTAACAGCCTCTGCGATGAGGTGAGGCTCCTTCCAGGGGATTATGAACTTGTCCTGAAGAACAGGAGCCCTAAGGAGATGCTGCATCAGTTCCACGTACGAGGATTTTATTCACGACAAGGAGAGCAAAAATAATTGTGGAAGTTGACAGCCATGTCTAATCTTTTAAGCCGATACGCCGCACCTTGTAATGCTCTAAGAGCTCTCTTCCTTATTTTACAGACATGGAAACTACCCGCAATGTTTAGTCCTCCCTCATCCCCTCACCCATGCAAGAATGTAGTCTCAGCGTTTCGTTTTCAACTGTTTAAAAAGTCGTCGTCATGCGAAGACCCTCAGTTTGAACTCCAGACATTAACAAATGCTACTTTTTACCCAACTTTCACCCACCGTCCCTACGTTTTACATAATTTCTTTTATATTCAATATTTTTTTCTTCCTTTTCCATTTTTATTTTGCCCGACCACACGACTAAAGCGTCTGAGAGGGAAGTGCCCTTAAGGATCCTTGGGACTGGCGTATCTGCTCCAAACATTTCAATGGTATCGTGCACGCGATACATTCACGCATAAGTGGCATTCTTTTGAGTTTTGCCATTTGAAGTAAATTTAGTATATGTATACAAAGTACATATATTTATGCTGCTCCCGGGCTCACCTGCACCACCATTTGTTACTGTCTGCGATTGCAGATACAGAGGTATTTGTATGTAGTACCACTAAAGTTTATCATCGAAATTACGTTTGCAACTTTTGAGGTTAAAGAAATTTTATGTGAAAGAGAGCAAATAACTATTCCTTGCATAATTCTTTTCAAGATAAGAAATTCATTTTTTGAGGATGGAAATTATACCTTTAAAATGTTTTATCTTTTAAAAGAATGCTTTGGGAGAACGTATTTTTAATACTTTTTTTGCATTTGCAATTACTGGTACTGAAAGAAGGTTTCAAGGAGGAAGCCCTTTATGTATAATATTTAATGGAAATTTTTTCATATTGGATCCATTTTGAATCTCTCAACTTTCGAAATTAGTATCAACGATTTATTTTTTCTGCAATTTGACTAAAAATCTTTCCAATTACCAAAGAAATCGTTTACAGTGGTTACTCCTGAATGGTTTACCTGAAATCCAAACCCAAGTATGATTATGTTTTGTGCGCTACATTGGGTAAAATTTAGATTTTCGAAAAATTCAAACCTTTTTTGCCGAAAAGAATTTTTATTTAGGTGTTCAAATTTCAGTTTTTACAGGTCCTTACTTTTGTTATTAAATACATATATAATACTCAATTATATAAAATTTTATCGTATGAAGAGTTTGGGATTATCGAGTCAAGTGATAATCTACTTTTGAAAAAATATATATATGGCCTCGAGATAATCGCATTTGAAGTTTAAGTTTTTTTTAGAAATTCTTTATGTACTGAGAGAAAATGCGAAAAAAAATGTTTTCAAAAACACTTCAAAAGGATTAAAGAGTGATTTTATTAGTTATGTTAGGAACACAAATTTCTTAATGAGTATACATAAATTTCCTTTATTGAGTGTAAAACTTTGATATTAGAAATACATATAGCAAAAACTACCCTTATTATAAATTTTAAATGTAATTGAGTCTATTGATGTTTCCAATCATGTTTTTTTTTATATTCTTTAACGATTCATCACAGCATCTCAAATACTATAATTTGACTTCCTTTTACTTAACCTTCTCGAGGGGATTACTAAATAAATAGGAGATTCCGTCCTCAAGGAATATGCCTTAATCCCTTTTCCGCTAAAACGCAATCACGGATTTGTTCTTAAAAAAGATTTTCAAGAAGCTCCTCACTGCCGAAGCGATCCCCTCTTCAGCTAGGGAACATTGTGTGACGAACGCACCCGTAATGCCGAAAATTTAGGAACAAAGTTTGATTCGGATCGTAATTTGTCTCCGGTAGATACTTTGGCGTGGCAAACGAGGGTAATCAACCCATCCCCCCGCAAGCCCATATCGGGCAAAATCTGTTCTTTGGATGCGGGGGAGGCGAAATGGTGTAGCTTAACACTTAAAACCCAAAATAGCTCCAAGGTATGAATACGAAACGAAGTCGACTGGAGAAGCGTCCTTTGCCCGCCATTATCTTGTCTACACGGGGAATGATGGTTTTGTATCCTGACCGTGGTCCCAGGACCAGATCCATCAAAGATGACTTCTACTATCGCTCTGGATGGATTACGGGGGCAGGATGGGGGTTGCTGTGAATAAATGAAGAAAACAAATTAATCTTCCTGCAGTGCAAGTAAATTCAAAATTCAGTCGTTTAGAAATTTTGCTTTTCCCTCCGAAAACTTTGTGTAAAGTTGGGCTATGCGCCCGGAGGCCATCGCTGGCCCGGGCTCCGGATAGAAGGGAATATGTATAAGACTAAGACATTGTTTCCAGGAAAATTATGGTGGATATTGTGCATAAAAACAAGGCAGCACACCTACAATCCAGGGAAACGAATCCGGCTCGGGATCCCTTGCCCGTAAACATTGATCCCGGGTGCACGGCACTGCGGACCGATGTAGGTGGCCTCGATTGGAGCTATAAACGACAACTCAAACTCAATATCGAGCTCGAAAACAAAAATTACCGCAGACTTGGCAGGGTGCTGGCCAACTTCGGCAGCGTCGGGGGTTGCACAAGAAATGCACAAAACAGCCAGACTGAATATTGTCAGGGTACCCAAAAACTAGGTTTTATGAATATGCGATGAGCGAGGGGAATTTTATTGCCGCGGGTGGTAGGAAAACATCGGCCCTAGGGCGGGGCACCAAGGACTTGTGGTCACAACTTTGCATTATCTTCAATTGGGCCAAGGTAACGTCCTGTGTAACTCGGTTCTCGTTTAGTTTAATTGAACCCGAATTGCACACCAGTGGCAAGTGTCCGAACTTCCTGTTCCGGACGTAATGAAATTGTCCCGCTGAAGGCAAAAGGACCCCACTCTCTGCAAGGATCTCACAGAGCCACTGGGCCGAGTTCAAAGTTTTTCCTCTTCTCATTTTCGGATCTTGCTTTGTCCCCGGAGCGATATCATTTGCGGGTTTGACACATTTGGCATTATTGGAAATGGGGCATGCCACAGAAATGGCCTGTGTTTGAAGAGTGAATTAATGAGCTATCAATTTCTGGTCGACAATACCTAAATGAGAAATTGTTTTATTTGAGACTTTCTGTATAGCTGACCTTTTTTCATTTATTTTTTGGTATCTGCAAAATATCAATGTCCTGTTTTTTTAACAGTGACAAGGTCAAGGGACGTAATGACGTTTTTAAAATATTAAATTTTATATTATATTCTCTCGACTTACAATCTTTTATTTTCTTTCAGGTAAGGCAATTTTTCCTTCCAAGAAAATGACTAAATATCTGAGTAAGTAAGCGTTAACAAAAGTTTAAAATTCATAAAAGCACACTGTAACCTACATGTATAAAGAAAATAGTCTAAAAAGTAGAAAGATAGCAGTTGGCTCCACAAACGCAAAATCGTTAAAGCAAATTGTAAGTACCTATTTTCTTTAAGAATGCATGAATTGACCTACTTTGCGTTCAAACACATTCAAATAAAATAGATTTCTTATCGATTGAGGAACTTTCACGAATTTTACAATCTTAACTTTGAAATTACTAGGAACTTCAACATTTGCAATTCAACATGAAACTGGACGAGACTTTTACTGCATGATTTATTAATTTAACAGACTGTATTGTAGACGATGGATCTTTATTTCAAGTTAAAAGTGCTTAAATAATTAATTCATTTTGTAAAGTTCATGCCAATATAAAAAATGCAATGATTCATATCTATGACATGCTTTACTTCATCTCTTCGCAGAAGTAATGTTTTTATTTTTGATTAGAATGGTTAATATTAAGAGCCGTATGCAACAGCTGTCGTAACATAAACCTTTCTCAATTTTATGCTTAAACCATAATTTGTGAATTTCGAGTGAGTGAATTCGTAATGGAGATGTAAGCAGGTTGAGTAATATTTACATTAATAAATGGATTAATCAGAAAATAATTTATCCTTCAGCTTTGAATTATTTAACCAATTTATTCGACAGCAGTTTTCTCTGAAGAAACTGGCAGTAGTAGGTCGAAGAGGAGTTCTTTAGAAATTGTGCTAAACAAAAAAAACATTCGAAAAAGTAAATTGTATAAATAAATATAAATATATAGAAGAAGAGTTCAAAGAAGGTCTCAGACTCCGAAAATTCATGGATTTTAATGCCGAAATTTATTATTCATTCTTATTAGATTATCATTCCCAATTTCCTTGAAAAGAATTTTGAACATAACGATATTTGTTCAGTTTATGCATTACACTTCTTCGACGTTCACTTAAATCTGTTATAAGGTCAAAGTTAGTTAAAAACTTTCTAGTTTAACAACTTTACACACATTTTGTAGAGTGTTAGTTTGTCAGTAATATTAAAATAAACTTTTTTGTTTTTTTTTATATTCAAAAACGACTTTTTCGATATTTTAAAACCAATCAGCCTTTTTATTAAGTTAGCTAACATATTTTTGACGGTTTTTTAAATTCCTTTCAGGACTAAAGTTATCGAAACTTTCTTCTTTCTTTGGGACAGAAACAGTCTTTTATATATTAGGTTATGCCAATTTAAAGTATTTAATTCAATTAGACTGTATTTTAACCGATATTGCACATTCTCTTTGACATTTGAAAAATATATTATGAAAATTAGTTTGTTCTTGAGATTAAATTCAATTTTGAAATAAACCCTGGAATCCGAAAAATTTCCCACTGGTGTTTTAGTTAAATAAAACAAGCGTGAAAATCAATAAGTTTTGCTATAGTATTTCCCAGAGGAGAGATCCGAAGGCGTTCTGGTAAAACTGCTC
Source organism: Tolmerus cingulatus (assembly GCA_959613345.1). Classification (NCBI taxonomy): domain Eukaryota; kingdom Metazoa; phylum Arthropoda; class Insecta; order Diptera; family Asilidae; genus Tolmerus; species Tolmerus cingulatus. Next base: position 10,825,850 of record OY390707.1, on the reverse strand, counting down.
ATTGCATTCACTAATAAAACTTTCATTTATCACACAACTCCCTGGAACTATGGAATTTCTGGCACGTAAACATTTCCCCGAAAGGAGCAAGATAACAGGGAACTTTTGCAAGTGATTCTAACGTGAAAGTTTCTCCCAAAAGGACGAGACACCATCCCGGGAGTAGCATGGATCTGGGAACAAACTCAAGTCGCAAATTCTCTGCACGACAATTGTCATAAAGTTTTCGTTCTTTTTAGAAAAAAAAGGAATGAAATAAAAACATCGAAAGGCCGTGGGAAGGAGTTAAAAGAAAATCAATCGCTTTATTAAACAATGGACGGGAATTGAGGACATCGATTTTAAATCAAATTTATCCCATTCTCCGGCAAGCTCCTATAAATTCCCTAGGGCGGTGATATCTTGGACTATCTTCGAAAAACCTTTCTGAGCCATACCTAAAGCATACGTGCTGGAAGCAGCGAAAAGAAATGGCCCTGGAGTGGCATCGTTCCTGCTGGAACTATACCTAAGTACCTGGCTAGATATACGGGGACAATTAACAGGTAGAGTCCCCCGGGAGCGACACATTGCCGGTCCCCTTTTCCTATCTACAGCATAAAGGATCAATATTCGCAGCAGAAGGAGGAGTCCTGGCGGCGGCCACCGAACGCAGACTGCAGTTAAGATAATACCGCCAATACCAAGCCTGGTTTACATCCACTTCCAACGGGCGTTCGGGACGGTATTATGCTTTTACTGCAACCGGTAATGGTTCTCCTCGGGAATTTTTATAGCTAGCAAGGTTGCACTTGTACTAAAAGTCGTAAAATTTATGCGGTGCTTTGTTATAAGCACAGGCGTTTTCCTCCTAATGAAAATTGATGCCGCCCGGGCTGAATATGTGGGCCCCACAAAAATGTTTTAAGCGAAAATGCGGCAAGTTTCATGGGGAATTATTAGCACTTTATGGAGGCAACCACAACACAGAGAAAACGCAGGAAATTAAAAATTTATTCAATATTTTAAGGAAGAAACGATATTGAGTAAGCGATACGTGCTCTTCTCGAAACCTTCTTACTTATGAAATTGATGTCAATCAATCATAAATTAAAACAGTAGGTGGTTCACCAGAATTTTTGATATTTTATAATAGTACGTCTAAAGATAAAATTTTCGGGTATTGTATTAATTTAATAGGTTTTTTAGCTATTTAATGAACGACGAGAAGATCCATGAAATTATGGTGCGCTCCAAGCGTTATTTTTTGTGTCATAAAAGCATACAGTAAAACGTAGATTCTCATAAATGTACGAAAGAGAATTTTTATGGAGTATTTAAAAGAATATTTTATATCCTTTCAAAAATTTTATTAAAATAAAGCTTTTGTTGTTTTACTGTTGGTCGTTCCAAAATAATACTTTTATTTTGTAATTTAAAATTTTGTGAAATCAAAAGGAGTAGTTAAGTTTTTTAAATTTCTGAGATTTTTTGTTCAGACAGCGAATATTAAACACCGTAGCTAGAAAGTAATTAAGAAAAATATAAAATTCAAGTGTACTTTGTACAAAATATTCTATTTAATTTAAAGAGCGAGTACTAAATTTTCGGTTTTTTTAATTATGCTAAACATTCAACAAATTAATCCAAATCCTAAGATTTTGACACAATAGCAACTTTGAAAACTTTTTGTGAGTATTTTTGGCACTCAGGAATATTTATATTATAAACATTAGGTATTATATTTTCAATATTTTTCTTAAATGTTAAGGACATTGTAAATTTAGTTGATATATGGATGAGTTTAAATTAAAAAATTAATTTTGTTACTGATACATAATCGAAAATATGGTAGTCTGAAAAACTTCCATATATTTGGTATGTTCTGAACTGTTTTTTGGTTCTTTTTAAGTGTTTTTTTTCTAAGTGATACTGTTATTTTGTGACATCCAATTTCTTCTTTAATTAAGAAGACCATGAGGTCATTATGTTTATGGGCGTTTGTGAGAAGGAAAAAATCATGTTTTAAAATACAGATGTTATTAGAAAAATGTTCTAAATTATTTCTTATTAAGTCTTGTGGTGTGGAAGTCAGCAATTTTAAACGATAATACATATACTTTCATTTAGAATGATAAAAGCCGATTGAGTTTTCGATGAGGGTCGAGGGCGTAAAAGTGGCTGAAAGAGATAATTGTGGACAAAATGGCAAAAATCATCCGTCGTTATTTTCCTGTGGTAATACAATAAGCTGGTAATCGCCTAAAGGTATGTGATCTCGAGATCTAAGACGCACTGCTGGACGGAGCTGACGATCGTTAAAGCGCGACTATCTGGAGCTGGAAGATGTTCATTTAATCGGGTGCAGAGGGCCGCTCCTCGTTAGCGTCTTAGGCGCGCCGCGTTACGAATTCTGTTTGGGGGCGTAAAAGAACTTGTCCCAGATGCCCAGAAATGGCCCGGCTGGCGTTGGGGCCCCCATAAACAACTCCCCGAAGGGCAGATAAGCCCCTTCGATGGGGGGAAGACGGGAGCTGCCTGCGGACGCACAAAGAACAATAAATGTCCATGAAATAATTAAGCAATTAACTCTGATTATGCAAATAATTACATAGCAAAGTAGCAGTGCTTCGCAGGGCCCGATAAATTATTTTCAGGCCGTCCCGGACGAAAGTTATAAGGTCATCCCAACGTAGTTAGGAGCGAAGTGACCCCATTAAAAGTTTCAATCCAAACTCCGTCCAGGGCCGGGGAACATATTTATTTATGGGATGGGCTCGGGACGCCCTGTTTTATTTATGAACTAACAATCACGTCAGAGTGCTCGCCGGCTAAGGAGCACCAAGTTAACCCATTAAGCCGAAGGCAGTGCTGTGCCGGCCCATTTGATCCTTTGCTCCTTTTTACATTGGCCCGGTATATGGTACAGAGGCGGCGCAAGTAACCCCGCTATGCTGCAAAAGCTTTCACCTATTTATGCTGGTCGCTCAGCCATGCTGCTCTGCATTTTAATAATAGACAACTTTAGCGGAAGCGCTGAAAGGTGCGCTACTGAACACATTCGCGAATTTCCGCATTTTCCATATAGTATATAACATACATATACATATAATAACTATATCCTTTTTTAAGGAAAAGAAAACCGGGACCCGGCCCGTCTGACAAAATCTTGAAGAGAAAAAAGATTTCTTGTTTACAAGCTCAAGTGTTGTCTACGACGTCTAATGCCCCAGAAGATGGGACTGTGTGATGCAATTGCAGGGAGGATCCGGGAACCAGGACCTGGGACCCAGGACTCTATGCATGCAGGGCTGGTGCCCCGGGATATCTATATTATCTCTGCAGCCCTTCACTCAGTCGATATAAATTGAAGTAGGAAATTGAGGTAGTTGCTAGGGATGCGCTCCGTCCGCCCCAGTGCACCGCATCAGGCCCAGTCTGGGGGGTCCTGGTGGAACTGTGACTTTTATAAATGCAACATTCATCGTGATAAATCCCTTTCATTCCGGAGCTCCTTTGACTCCTCAACCCGGATGTTTGCAATCTTCCCCTGACAGATTTACAACAGGTCAGTGGGATCGGATGGAACGAGATTTTGAGGACTTTTAGCTCTTCTTCTGCTACGAATGGCGCTACTCCCATATTTTTTCTTTTTTAAGGTTTTTCGGTTTTTTGTTATTCTGTGGAAGACCAGGCCGGAGCTGCTCTGGAGATTTTTCAACTTTTCCGGAATCGTGTTATATTGCCTTTGTAAAGTTTTCCTGAAAATGTGCTGATAAAACTAGGACTTTGGGGGATGGGTAAGGGCAAGAGATCTGTTTATAAAGCATCCAATCAAGGTACATTCATTATGAATATTGCTGAACTCCATCGTTTCATCTTTTAGTGATTTTTACTTTTAATATCTTTAGTTGGCATCAAAGCGTTAATGAAGTCATCAAATCAGGATACTATATGCATAACAAAATTTATCATTTCTTACTCTAGCGCACACATACATGCACATATCTCTCCTCCTTTTAAAAATTTTGATTAATATTTCGCGAGAGCTTTCAAAGGCTTCCTAGACTAAAAGTAGATTTTGACTGTTAGTGTTGGTGTTTGTGTATAAATGATTTAATTTTTGTATTATAGTTTTGGATAAATTTACTTTGCATGATTATATCTTTAGCACCTTATGTTTTGTAAGACACGAATATTGTTCTCGAGAGAAGATTCCCGGATTTCAAAAATCAAATTCAACAAGATAAAAAATCCAGAAGAATTTAATGTATATTTGTATAAATTCTGGTAACCATATTGTCAATTTTCAAAAGCAAGTGTTTTTATCGAATGTTTGAAAGTCAGTCATGAACAGTTAAATAAACAAGGCTATTCATTTCCGGGTTTCCAGACACTTTTCTATGCAAAAGATTCGTGATTGAAACAAAAAGTCGTTTTTGAAACTTAATTTAGCCCTCAAGTGGGATATAACAGTGATAAAAAGTCTGTTAAACTTCCCGAAAATCAGGACACGCGAAGGTTACTCCACAAGGAAAACCTTGAAAAAATTTGGATATGTCCTTAGTTGAAAGAAATGGTATCGTTATATTGAGGTTGAACAATGTTACTTTATGATAACCTGGTTTTTATTGGAGTAGAATAGATAATTTAAACCGCAACCGTTCATTTTAACATACCTACACTACAAATAAACCAGTTTACCTGCATAAGTGTGATAATCGCACAGTCCTCGTTGCGAAATAAATTACAAGAAGTTGGCTAGAGTGCGTAATGGCTCATCGGGGCTAGAACAATTCAAGTACTCACCCCAGGCATTTTCTATTTTATAGAACTTAGAAACGTTCTCTTTGTGCAACCACTTAACCTGAAGCCCATTCATTTGACTGCAATTTCCGCAAAAGTGCTATGACACATAAAATAAATCAGAGAATGAGTTTGGGTTAAGTACATCATAGAGGTGATTTGCAGGGCCTCTCACCCTAAATGCCCCGGGGAGTTCAAGGACTACGATATATATTACAGCACCGCAAATAAAGCTCTATTTAATCGATACGAGCGCAATTATGGCAACTTCTACAATTGACACAAATGCTAGAGACATTGAGTGCTCCTATGCGGCATAAGCCATTTCGTGTCGATATTTTCCCTCCGCAGGAATATATAAATTTCGCGCAGGGACATAAATTTCGCTTTAAACAGAACGCGATTAATAATAGTTTCGAATCCTCAAGGTAATGAGCCCCGGCCGCAACGAGCCGCTTCAATTCAAAGCAATAAAAGTTCATATAACATGCTTCGTCGTAACCTCGCCAATTACTCCTGTGCCGTATTCAAAGGCACGCCAGGACATGCCCAGGGTACTGCGGTTTGGCCTTATGGTCCCAGGAATACGGGGAAAAAGGGATATAACTTGTCCGGAGGGCACGCGGGCAAGAAATGAAATGCATGCGGTCACGGACTTACGTATCACGAGCCAGCGAAAAGAACTGCGAAAGTTTTTTGTTAGTCCCACCCCCCGCTCCCGGAAGTTAATTTGATTACAAGATTTATGGCCTTTACGCGAAAACTAATTAAAAGTTATCTAAAATTTTAATGCAAAACAGGAATTCATCTGGCTGCGGGCAGTCAAACCACACCACAGTTTCATACACTGGGCTTCCACATACACATACAAAAACGGGTGGTGGTGGCAATTTGTTTTAAAACATTCAGACATTTTGGGGCGGGTCGCGTTAAATATTAAGCACGAAGCGACATTAAGCATTATTAAATATTATCAGCCAGCTTAAAATATTCGAGATAAATTTGACCACCAGATTACATGTGTTTCGCCCGTCGTAGTCGTAAAATCTTTTACTGGGGCGCGTTTTATTGTAATAATTGTGTTTTTGAAAGGTCCGGAGGCACCCGGTTTGTGGCCAATAAAACCCTCTTTTCGCTGTCCTGACCCAGCTTCTAGGTGTCTTTACTTCATTATCGCGCCATGAATTTATTATTCAAAAACTTTACACTTAGTATTGGTGTGTATGACCTAAATTTAACCAGTAGCACCATCAGTTTATGTATGCGTTAAAGGAGATTGTAAAAAAATAAAGTAAAGGATACGTGCACATTAACTCTTCAAAATGGGACTTTAAATATGTTTAGTAACATTTTTAGGAGATAGCATTATGTATTCCAGGAAAAGTATTATAAAATTAATTTAATAGGAAAAATATAGAAAATGGTCTATAAGAATTTTATAACTTCATTTATTTTACCTGCAGCAATAGAAGCGCAATCGATGCCTAACTTTTACGAGTTTTAAAATTATTGAATGAAAGTGCACAGTCAAGCAGTATTTAACATAAATTTTTGTATGTGCAGTTTTAGCGATATTCTAGAATTTTTATGGACGTTCCCACTATTAGAGGAAAGAAGTAAAAATATTTAAAATATAATTTCAAAATATCCTATAACCCGGTAAATTTATTTTGAAAGTTCTTCTTTCCTCATATATTTCGATGAATTTTACAGAAATGTTATTTGAAGACAAAAGTAATTTTAAAATAAATTGGAATATGCGATATCATGTACTTATTAAGAATGAAAGTATTTTGTTCGAATTAGAAATAAAATATCTAAAAAATTCAATTTGTACTGTGAAAGAGAAGAATAGTTTATATGCCGCAACGAATTTTTGCGAAAAATGATATCGCGCTGTACTAAAATCTCGAAAATATCGAAAAACAGATTTTTTTCCACGTTTATCAGCCTTTTTGATTTTAAAGTTCGGCAAAGTTATAGATGTATTCCCAATTTTAGCGAAAATAATGAAACTCATTAAACCAAATTGTCTCCGCATATTGTGATCTGAGTTTAAAACTATCTAATTCTAAACCTTGTTTTACTCTGTATTGTTAGTTTTATACCGATTTGATCATAAACATACAAGCTTTTAGTTAACTAACATCAATTCTCACTGGATATTACGATTTTTACTTTAAATTCGACACTGCATTGTTATCAAGTACAAAGCAAACGTGTTTTTTGCAGTTTTGTTTTCGACAGGAAATTTATTTGCCATTGCATTTCAATACCACGCATGATTTGATTCCAGAGAGAAAACTATTTTTGCTGGCATTTATGTTGCTTCTAACTTTTTTGTTTTTCGGCACAGGACCAAACAACAATGTTCAATTCAGTTCAAATTTTCGTATGAATGTAACGCATGACTGGCTCGAAAATAATGCAAACAAGACGAATATTGGATAATTGAGGGTACCGCCCTATTAAGTTGGGTGAATAGTAGATAAATCATGGGATATAAATTTTCAGCAGTTTATAAATTATCGCAAGTCAGTGGTGGTAATAAAATAATTGGTCTTCATGAAGTTCCAGCGCAGTGTCCTCGGCGCTTATCTGTATCCTTTCATGACACATACGAAATTTATAGGGCTCATCGGGAGGAAAAGTACACGGCGAGTGCGGGAGGTAAGGGCCCGAAACAGCCCGTGTAAGATGATAAACCGGCCCTTAACGGCGCTAAGAAGTAGGGCACACGTTCCTTAGCGCGCTCGGTGTGTTGCCCTGTAAAATTCATGAACCCATTTAAGTGTATAAAAGCAGACATCAATCTCGAGTGCCACACTTTCGACTTTGAATCGCCGGCATGTGAATTAAGGAGCAGGATCAGGATGGCGGTGTGCGGGCGTTGCGCGGATGGTACCACCCAAAGATAGGGTTACCATCTTAAAGTCTCTTTTATGAGTTAAGAACATTTTAAGACAAGCTGCAAAGGTGCAGTGAAATTCAAGCTTTGCACAAATGTAAAAAATAGATTTGCCCTTTCGAAGAAAACCAGGAGAAATCTTAATCATATAACTTTTTTACCACCCTATAAACATAAAGCTGAGATTAAAGAATGCCATTAATGGATACAAACATTATAGTGTTGCAACAAATTCTTATGTAATACGTAATAGACAAACAAGTTCATGAAAGTGTTGAATGCGAAATGGTTTTTCTCATGAACTGCCGAAAATCTCTTTTGTAATAAATAACATAAAAACAATATTTAATAACATTAACAGAGTGGATATTTCTTTTGATTGTTTGTACGTAACTTTCGTAAACTACTCCAATAAAATTGAGTAACTGATAATAATATACGTTTTTATCTAAAATTAAGTTTTAGGTTTCAAAAGCAATGAAAAAACTTTTTATTTTGTTGGGACGAACAAATAAGGAAATTTGAAGGAGCTAGGTGGTGTTACTTTTATATTGAAAATGTTACAATTATATTTTGGCTTTTATATTAAATGCGATCCAAATAAGATTTTAACTTAAATTTTATAAGTGCGGAAGCGCGCATGGTTATGATTTTGTTTGTCCAACTTTTATGCTCCAACCATTTAATTGATTGGCCTCAAATTTGACATGCACATACAGTGAGCGAAATTAACTTAAAGCCACTTAGTAATAGTGCTGGTTAGGCTATAAAAAAGAAATTGAAAAACTTTTTCATATATTCAAAGTTATTTACTTCACTTAACTTAACATATCCTCACATATTTTTAAGATTTGTTATATTTTATACATACATTATTCCTTTAATAACCCCTTTTTCAAAATTAAACTGCGAAATAAAAATAAAGCCACATGAGAAAAATCAAAGAAAACTTAATTTCCTGCATCGAATCTTAATTTTTTTTTTAGTTTTAGTATTTCGTAGAGCCTCCCTGATTTTGTATCACTTGAAACACGCGATTTGGCATCGAAATTATCAATTTTCTTAATGTTTCCAGTGAAATTTCACTCCATGCCTTTTGTATACCTGATTTTAACTCTGCAACGGTTCCTTATTGCTTTCCATTTTCATATACTTTACGGACTAATATTCCCCACAAATTTTCAATCGGGTTTAAGTCCGGACTTCGTGCGGGCCATGGTAAAACTTCTATATTTACAGCATGTAAATATTGTTTCACAACTTTAGCCGTGTGAATAGCAGCATTATCATGCTGAAAAATAAAATTTGCATCCACAATGTGTTCTACATGCTCATCAAAAACCATCTGGAGTAAATCTACGTAAATTTCTGAACACATTCTAGGAGGAACCCACATCAAAGGAACTGTTCCGTTGTAACCAAAGGCTCCCCATACCATGACAATCCCACCTCCAAAATTACGGCTCATTTTAATTTCCCTGGCATCCCGAATGTCATGCCAATAGTATTGGCAACCATCAGGGCCATCTAGGTTAAATTTTTTTTCGTCGCTGAAAAGAACTGTCTGCCACTTTTCAGTCCAGGACATGCAGTTTTTCGCAAAACTCATCCTGGCCGCTTTATGTTCGATGGTCAAAGGAGGTTTCTTCAGCCTTTTGGTGTATACTAAAGTCGAGCTTGACTTTAATATTTGCTGAACTCTTCGGGTGCTTACTGGCAACTCTAATTTTGCTTTTATTTTCGATGCACACAGTTTTTCTTTTCTAGCCTCGTTTAAAATTTGTGATTTTTGTCTATTGGTTATTTTTTTTGGAGCGCCTTTTGCCTTTTTAGTTCCATATTCTTTGCCCAAATTGACGTAGTTGTTTATAACAGTGCGGGATCTGCCCAATCTTAATGCAATGTGCCTGTTAGAAAGCCCCGAGTCCTTATAAGCAGAAACAGCTGCTCTCTCAGCTTCACTTAATCTTTGTTTTCGACCCATTACTAAAAAAGTTATACCCATTAGAGAAAATGCTCATTTTTAGAAAAAAAAACACTCACGTGATTAAGTTTTGATAAAATTTTAAATTATTTCTTGGAAATTCCGTTTCAAAATGCTACAATAACTCACTGACTTTAAACTAATTTCGCGATAAATAGCGTACGCAGAGTAGCTGACTTCAACAAATGCAATCTCTCTCAGTACCAATTAGCAACTGAAGCATGGAAATGTTTACAAACAAGAGTAAAACAAAGGTGTCGAGCCACTACAGGGTGCCAGTTCCTTTTTCATTTTTGGTTTTCAAAATATCGTAATTCGGAATTAAAATTAGGCACTGGCTTTAAATTAATTTCGCTCACTGTAGCTTATACCAGCAAGAAGAATTCGTTTTAAGGACACAAAGCAACCAATAAATATAGAAATCTTTAATCTAAATGACAGTAGTTATATTGTTCTTTATTATAAAAATTAGATTCTTAGCTAGTTTTTAGGAGATTTTCTTTTTCGTTTTTGTGAAAATGTTGTAGTTGTAGTTAGTTTTTTGTCGCTTTATTTGGTCATAAAAATTGGAAGGTAAAGAGACACTGAAATAGTGAAATTAAATTGTTTATTGAATTTAAGCAAGTTTAAGGATAAGGTAGGTATTTATTCAGCATAAAATATCTGGCACTTTGGAGTTACTGAATGGTAACCCTATCAGGAAGATGTCACCATCAGGGTTTTTCCCACCATCCTGGTGAAGGTTAGGGTACATGAGTATCCTACGGCAAGGTGACACAATTTTTTTTTGTTACAATACCCCAATGGTTATGCGAGTCATGGCAGAAAAGGGAATTTTATTGCAATTACTGAGTAATAAAGGAGTCGTTCACGCTGCGGAAGGACGTAGGTACCCCGCGCATAACCTGTGGATATACAAGACACAATCTGCAAGTTAACTACCCGGGGCTAATCTCCTGACTGCCGTGTGTTACATACATAACGAATATTCACCGCGTGATGAGCATTTGCATTAGCGTCGAGGATGCGCTGAATAGTTGTAAAAACTTCGACAGCACCCGAGGGCCTGTGGGGGCGGGCGCGACGACTTCCTCTTCAAGCAAATGTTTGTAGTGTCAAAGGGTGCACTGCGGGGGAGGTGCGACCGTTTGGCCCCATAAAACCTGGAGCAGAAATAAAAAAAAGAAATGAAGATAAAAAGAGGATCCTTCACAGAAGGAAAAATCGCTCTCCAGGACATGCCGCGATAGTCCTCGTTCAAACATGCTCCGATGAGTATTTTTGGGATTTTGAGTTGAGTTTTGTGTTTGTGCAGAAGCGGTGGTAGGATGGCACACACAAGCACCCTGTACATGTCCCACTCTGGGGCACTCTCGACTCAACCCTCAGGAACCCCCATAGAACCTCGCAACACCCCCGCAAGTGGTGCGGTCGAACTTTGGGAGGCGTTCGCTGTGATGTGTCCTCGGATAAGGACCTCCATGGCAAGAGTTTAACTTTCTTGTTTGCAAGTGATTTGATGGCAAATATTGGGACGTTTTTCGAGGCCACCGTCTCCCGGTGCACAGCAGAAGTACCCTGCTTATCCCCTTTCCCCTAGTCCTTAGAGCTAGGGATGCTGAAGCGAACGAATGAACGTTCAAGCTCCTTTTGTAGATGTGTCTGTCAATATTTTGGAACATAAAAACAATTTTTGAAGATTTTTTTAAAATTTTCAGTACTTAAACATTTTTGTGCGAGAGTAAATAGGAGGTACTCTTGCTGCACAATGCTATTGTAATGGAAGCCAACCGAGTGGAAGGACCAGGAGCTACACGTTCGGAGGGATTTTCGTTTTATTAACCGAGTCCCATGCTTCTCCACGGGGGGACTATCCAAATACTTTTAATGGAAATCTTGTCGACAGCTTTATACTGAAGCGTCGTCCTCCGTACTCCCGACGGGTATGGGCTGCAGGTAAAATAATTTACATAGTGAACTATTTCGTGAATTTTCGTATATTGTTACAATTCCATGGAGTTCAGAATGTTTTACATTTTCACAAAAACTATATGTATAAATGGAGTCGTATGTTTGAAATTTATAATTTAGAAGACAATTACAAGGTAGGAATGAACAATTTCGTCCTTTTCCTACAAATAATTTATACTTTGCTCTTTCTATGGACTATATAGTATGCAGACATTGTAATGAAATAAATTACTTATGTATTTTAAATTTTGAAGGATGCCTTAACTACCTCCGTGAATAAAGAATTAAATATGTTAGCTTATCATTTGTAAGTAATTTACATAATTTTGTTGAAATATTAGACGAGGATTAAAGGTGTACAAACATATATCTATAATTTATTTAATTTCATAATATACCTTGTTGTATTTATTTTTCTTAAGATTAAGGATGGACCGTTCTTTAAAATTTTAAGGATCAACATTCAGTCCAATATTGATTTCAATTCAGTTATTTTTCTACAATAAATCAACATATTAACAATATTAGATTAGTGTAAAGTTCATGAGATTTCCATCAAACTACATATAGTTCAAAAGGTTATATGTATGTAAGTGAAAGACGAGCCTAACCGATAAAATTATCTATGATAATGATAACTTTTTTAGCTCTGCGAGTAATTTATGGACTACTTGATGATTCCGGATATCTTAAAGTCGTGTTAGCTTATCTTGTTCGCAATAATTATCTTTAAAATTATTTACTAAGTTCTTTTATTTTGTTTTTTTTATGATCTTTAACACCATGGTTGAAAAGTTATAGCGAGGGGAACATGCACATTATTAATGTCTTCAGGAGCTCATATCTTTCGAAATATTCACCCATATAAAAACGTCACTAAAAATTTTTATTGCGTTTTTAAGGACTTGTCAAACGACACTCGACGTAATGAGATGCACGAAAAAATAATTTCATTCTTCAGTGCTATCTCTGTACATAGAACTACATCTACATTATTTATTTTAGTGAGGAGAAAACCAAGACCAAGCCCAATACAATGATAATCTTGGTAATGAATGGGTTCTGGGGCACATTGTCTTGGTCTTGCATCAATAAATTTATTATTGGTCTTGTATTTGGTTTTGGTTTCGTTTGTCAAGTCTTTGTCTCATTTGCAAGAGTCTTGCAAAAATTATTTATAAAAGAAACAATTCCAATCTTTTTTGATTTGGGTCAGGAAAGAAAATTTTTAATTCTATCAAAAAGTTTCTGCGGTTTATTTTACCCGTGTATACTTATAAAAAGTTATCGTTTTTTTTATGATTTCGTTCAAATGTAAGACTTGTATTTTTATTTTTAATGCGCATTATAGACATATTCACTCTTTGGTATATTTGCCTTTGTATCGTAGTAAATACTTACTAAGTTTTATTTAAATACAAGGTCTAATAACAAAATGAACGAGGTAGATATTGTATTCGATGTAATAATATAATTCTGTGACGTATGATTTTGGTTTGCTATTTGGTAATGTTACCCTTAAAACTGGTTTATAATACATTATTATGAGGGTTTATGTAATTCTACCTACTTAGATATTTCGAAGGTGTTTTCGTTATTGTTAAGTTACATCATATTATATGTAGGAACGTTGAATAGAACAAATTGTTATGCTTTTGTCCATTGGAATTAAATATGTTTGGTCTTATTGCATAGTGTAGCTAAACTGATAAAGTTGCAAAGCGAATTTGCGGGTAAGGAACTTAAATTATTGATTAAATTAAAGCGTAGCCATCCGCACCGAGTTCGAAGTCAACCATTAAAACTATTAACCCTGTGGCTATGCCATTAAGCATCAACAGTTTCCTAGATACAGTCGAAGCACTTCCTGGAATCTATTTATACGTCGTAATTCCTCTCGGGTGGTCACTCAGCCATGGCGTCCTTTGATCAAAGTGCCTTATGGTGCGTTCCCTGAAATCCTGAAAGTGTCTCCAGATTGTTTCGGGCTCCGAGTGCGGTGATTTCATTTCTCGAGGACATTGTACTCGACGAGGACGTGTACCGTCTCCATGAATGCCGGCGAGGACGTCACACCGAGTGCAGTAATGAAGCAGTTTTGTGACACTATAACCCTCCATTTGAGCACGTCTCATCTACCCCTGGTGGAGGTATAAACAGGCGTAGGGGTGTGGGAAAGTTCTCGATCTACGGAAAGTTTCCACACCAGCCGCTGTTCCGTAGAAGAAGAAATTTTTTCCACTCGGTTTATGGCTTCTATTCGCCAGATATTTTCCGTTTATTTCGCAAACTTTGTATCCAGCGTGCGCCGTGTCGAGCTCCACTTCAATCACTATTTTTCTGAAGTTCTACGGCTACCTCCTTCCATATTTCATGGGATTCGCCCTAGGAGAGAAAGCCACTGTTCTTTCCATTTTCCGACGTCCGCCACATCCCTTATTTATTTAAGGAGCTCTGCATAAAACATTTTTTTTATAGAATTCAAGAATTCATCCTGCGGGGCACACCGAGGCCACGACGTCACGGGCACTCTGCGTTCTTTTTTTATTTTTGCTTTTTTTCTCATCCCACCCCCGCTTAGAGCATAGTGCAACTTGGCGCACAGCGTGATTTTGTTTCGCTACTTTTAATAACAAAAATTGCAATTGCCACAGCCGCGTCTCGCCGCAAGCATATCGCCCCAAGTAATTATGCCACTAAATTGCAAACAAAGGCGATAATGAACATTTTAATTAATGGCTGTGGATTTTGATGGAAAGCGAACAAAGGCAATGGTTCGCATAATAAAACTAACTCTCCTGCTTAGACTCGGAGTCGGACTAATTATTATGCGCTCGCAAAAGGAGTCCTCTATTCAGTGTACAATGGGCCGCAGCGGGGGTGGATAGTTACGGGCAAATGTGTACAGTTCCGACAACTTAATTGAATCCTCCTTCTTTTTTTTGTAAGCCCATGCCGAATTTTGAGCCGAGTAAATGGCTCAGAGGATTTGCACAAAACGCTCAAGTGAGCGTAGCATCCTTTGCGGATTGAGATGCGGAGGCTGCTTTCCAGTTTTCATAATGCGCCAAAAAGATGGCTTTGTAAGGAACTCGGGCATTTTTCTAGCTGTTTTCAAAAAAAAATATGCAAAACTATACGATTCAGAGTTAAAAGGAGGAAACATTTTTACAGTTTTCATTTTTTGAGTATACTCAGATTTTCATTTTCCTGGAAAATAAAAGAATCCTAAATTCATACTTGCACCAATTTCACTGAATACGACACGGTAAATATTCTCCTTTTAGTATCATTTTAAAAGCGTAATTAAAAACCATTTTTATGTTTCCTATGAAAATTGAAGTTTGCTTCAGAATAATTTTTTGATGTAATTAACATTTAAAAATAAAGTGATTTTGATGATTTTTATAAAAAAACTAATTATAGAGAATGTTTTATACTTTTTCTATCCTTATCGGTTTTAATTAATGTTACATTTTATTATAATTATTACACATTGATCGTCAGTCACTGTTTAATTGAAAGTAAAGAAGTCTTGATTTTCATTAAGACACTTGAAGTCCCTCAGTTGTTACATACTAGTATAAAGCATTCCCAAAGTATTTGCAAAGCAATCTAATTTAGTTTATAAAATTCGCAAAAATTCATTATATTTTGTTTCAATTGTTTCTTTATTTCATAGTTCTTTTTTATTTGTAATGGGTGCAACGTTTTAATAGTCCAAGTGCATTTCGATACATTTGCAGGCGCCAGAAATCAATTACGCGAAATAAAGGGACATGAATATAGAATAAGCACTTTTAAATGAAATTTAGTACGCAGGTAACTTATGTGATGGTATTGCGTTTTATCCTGTCAAAAAAGGAAGTTCCCGTGGGACAGTCAGAAGATTATGTTTCTGGAATTGTTCAACGGAATGAAAAATTAAATAAAGCTTTCATGTTCCTGTTACTCACTAGTATACGTCACCATGATTATTTCAAAGCGGACTCACTTTATTTTAACGAATCTGCAGCATCATGGCAGAGAAGGCGGACCATTTCAGAAATTTTTTACTAAGCAGTGTTAAATTTTCTTTAAGTAGATATTCTATGGAATTGAAGAAAACGTTCAATATAAACGATTTTTTACATGATGTTTTAGAAAAGAAAAATAATTCAACTGTGCATCTCTGATTTTTACGCTTAATGAGAAATTATAGGTCCTTAAGTGAGACAAAGAGCTCGTTTATTTCGGGAAAGCGAAAATCAAATTGTGCTTGCGTTAACATCAATCGCTCTGGCGTTAATTAAAACACGATTTCGCCTTGAGGGGAACACAATTATTCACTTTTCAGTGGGTGCTTTTGCGCCTTCAGGAGCATTTGATTTATCCAAGCTTCCCATTTTCTCGCCCATAATAATTCAAGAATTTTTAAAATAATCCAAGCATAATCTCATTAGGCCTTAACTTACGACACGAGTCCGCCCCCCATCCCTCCGCCAATTCAAACGATGACGAAGACTTTATCTAAAGTTGATGAAAAAGGAAGCCATCAACTACATGACACTGATCAAAGAGCTCCAAATTGCTTGCGAAACGGCGCTATTTTTATTAAAATTCTATGACGTCAGCGGTACAGGGATTCATTTAATTTTCCAACGTTATGATGTTTTCGTACTTACATGCACTGTTAACTCAATTAATTCAGCATCGTGACGCTCGATTCGGGACGTCGGCGTCGCGACTAAGCGACGATGTCCTTTATCTATGCCGCATTACCGTCACCGGCTAGTAATTTAGTGTGCACGCTCCGAAGAATGATTAAAAACAGGAAAATTAACGATACTGCCGTCTCTGAATGTCCTTACAAGCGAATTCATTTTCATAAAGAATATCTTTTGGTGGGCAGTGCGGGGGCGGGCCAAGTGTAGGGCCCAGAAGGATCCATTAAGGGCAGTTGTTTCATTTTTGGTCTTGTAACCCGGCCGGGGGGTGTGAGAAGGTAATTTGAAGGCAATGAACCGGATGCCTTTTAGCCCCCCGAATAAGCTCTGCAATATTTATACACTATATACACTCGCTGGTGCTCCGCTCCGGAGGAGGCCCCACGAAGACATTTTCGGGAAAATTTCATTTCGCCAGAGTCATATGATTCTTCTGAGGGACGTTAGGGCAGAGTGGCTCGCAGCCAACCGCTCGGAAGGACTTTACATTTTAACAATTTTGAGAGAGTTTCAGAACGGTCCTGCCGTGCGGTAGACGCCGACAACGTGACATTGACAAATTGGAATGGTGACAAATTATGTTGTTAAGAATGGCTACAATGAGCCAATAGAAATGGTAAATGGCAGGCGCCTGAGTTTGATGTCTTCTTTTAAAACCTCGAGGCTAAGGTAAGCAGTTTCGGTGACCATAAGATTTTAGGATAGTGCGGGTGGCGCACTCGACCGGAAGGGATCTGCTCCACGAGGGGGTTATGCAGATATTCTGCCTATCTCCCTTTTTGGGGTCCTTTGCGAATTTTCCTGAGTGAATAAGCACCAAGGATGGCGTATCTTTTGAACGCTAGATGGTATGACCTTTTCAAGAATTTTCAGAGTCATTTGTTGGTTATCTTTTGTTTACTTAATCATATACAAAAATAGCATGGGAAACCTTGAGCTTTTAAAACCTATAGAAATATAGCGTGATATTGACTGATTTACCTCACAAATTACTCCAAAATTTTATAATTAAATTAGAAAATAATCAATAGGTAGTCTGTAATTTCGAATCAATTTATAAAGAAGTTATACATCACTAAAACGTTAGTTACTCGTATCATAATAAAATCATCCGTCTGATATCTTTCAACAGTAAAACCAAGCATAAAAACTTGTAAGAAATGTTAGAGCTTTAAAATAATAATATTTATTTATAACGCCATTAGAGTTACATAATTTTATGTTTATTTGGATAGTAGCTTTCTTTCGTGAGGTAAGCACCCTCCAAGGAAAGATTACGAAACTTATTTCGACATCCACGCGTTACACACATACATACATATGTACGTATTACAGATATCCTTGTAAGACTGTTTAGGCGTGGCTCTTTCAATCAGGGCACTAGGTCCACCTAGATTTTTTGAATTCCACCAAAATTTAAAATTCTCTTAGACAGGATTCTTTAATACTTGATGGTGTCTTAAATGCCTATAAAAGTATAACGTCGTTAGCTTAAAATGTTTTCCTGAACTGGAAGCTCAATAAACTTCCCTGAATCAAAGAACTTAAGCATTCTGCCGTTCATTTAATTTCCTTTTTTCTTATGGATTGCATAAGTTTTTTTCGTATTTCTGTTTGGCGGACGACCACGGCATTGTCTTCTTCACACTTAGAACTCTGGATGGGTGGCGGCAGGGTTATCCATCTATTCTAGATTGTTGCCCGAACTTCACACATTAATATTCATGCAAGTGAAGTTTGGCCAGGATCGGCAAAAACGGGAAGAAATCCCGAGAGGGCTACGCGCTTAACAGAAAAAGAAATTAATGAGGAAATGAAAAATGAAAGCTGGAAAAGACGTAGAGAAACTTTTTTATTAGTTTTTCGTCCTTGCATGATATTAGCCACCCCAGCACTCGCTTCGGGATACCAACAAATAGAATCTGGAAAGGGATGGGAGAAGGGAAATTATCGAAGTAATTCGTAACCAATGAAGTCCCACTGGGAGTTGGATTTATTTAGAAGGGTTAATTCGGTCTTCAGTTGGGATTACTCGCGTTCCTTTTCACTGTCGATGGGAAGCCAACGAAGTGGCGCCTCCTTCCAAGGAGCCACTTTGCTCCAGCACGGCCCAAGGTCCCAGCGTCGTCGCTCGAAATGACTGGACTTTATGAAAATTAATGCTGCCAGACTCATGTTTCCCTCGCAACATTCGTGTGCCGCGCTATTTAGGTTTCCGGTGTGGCTAATTACTTCTCGTTTCCATTAATTCATAAATTAACGACTAAGTAATGGCTAATGGCTTATTCTAATAGCCTCCTCGATAAGGCAGTTTTTTTCGAGCAGAACCTTTTTCTACCGTCTTACCGTGTCTGGATAATAAAAGACGTTTGGTGGGGGCTGAAGGACTTTCTTGAAGCCAAAGTTATGCCCGAAGCCAAGTTTTCAATTTAAATAGTGCGGCATAATTTGAAGGAGAAAGTTTTTTCCATTAAAATATTTTTAATGAGTGCAAGAAGATTTCTCAGCAGCATCTCGCTTCTTTCTGGAAGTGTTATTAAAGTTTTACTTAATAAATAATGACTTTTGCATAAAAAGGTGACGATAACACCAGCAAAAATTTAAAGATTTGTGTCTTCAGGCTTAATCATTTCATATAGATTAAAAACAAAATCTATTTACAGCGACTTTTATTACACAGGGATTAAAAGCTAAAGTAAGGGCAAGAAGTAAATTATTTAATTATCATTACGATTATTTTTCTAGAATAAGCTTGTTTTTAACGTTAATATTAAAAAGCTTCTTTGTGCGTTTATAAAATTATGTTTTCATTATGGTGTGTAATTTTTAGGGAACTAAAATCTTGGAGATATGTTTTGCATTTTTTGACTAGTTTGATTTGTCGCAGTAGGTATAATAATTCAACTTGACATTTTCTTAGATATTGGACTTTTAAATTTTACAAAATTATGAATATTAGCCTAATAAGGCGGCAGTGATAGCTACTATTCATTGAGAATACCGTCATCAAAGAAAACTTGAAAATGCTAAAATTTATCCCATCTTATAGGTAAAGCATACAATATTTAATATCGATTGATATTTGATCAACAAACTATTAAAACGTATAAATTGCCAAATAGTGTAGGCCCAATAAAAGTAGTGTAAGTTTCATAGAATACAGGTAAATAAATTTTAACCGCATGTTTTTAAAAGTATACCAATATAGTATTATTATGTGAAAAATCAAAAACACTGATTTTTTAATTTTTGAACTCAGAATGCTTAAGTATTTTATGTAAGATCTCCGGTCTTTTTTATTTGGTTGTAATATAATCAGCGTGCTAAAGATATCAGGATGGGTCGATTATTGAAACAGGAGCTGTTTGGCGGGATGCCATCAGTTTCCCATCGGTTCGAGCGATTTATTTGCAATTTAATAAAAATTGTTCAACATTCAGCCCACCTTACACCAACGAATTCAATTTTCCCAAAATACCATAAATTCCGGAAGAGTCTTGTATCCATTTGAATGGAATAATTAAAACCAGCAGCTGGAAAGGGACCACCGCCCAATCCAGAGAATGGAAAACGGAGCACATACCCGAGTTTAGGGGCAGGCAGGCACATCACGTAGTAAACATAAATTTTTTTATCTGGCGCAGGGTAGCCAGAGGTCCTTACAAGAGGATTCCTCGGTTTTTGGCTGCCCGTACGTTTTATTTGAACTAATCTTATCCAAGTAATTGCTTGCCCAGAAAAGGGGTAAAACTTTTGGGTCGAACTACTTGGCTGAGTCCCGAAATTCATAAGAAAAAGTTTCTTTAACGAAATTTCCCAATTTAGGATCCATTAACCCAAATTTTACACCAATTCGTAGCGTTACTTTATGCCTTGCAGTTTCATCTTGTCGGGAAAGTGGTTGCCGTGGTTGCTGCGGGCTCAGTCGACCTCCGCACCCATTCTTCCTCGGGGAAACCCTTCCCAATCTACGTCACATGAGCAGAGCCAGAGCGGCCCTGGTGAGGCCCCTAAACCTACATGGGGGTGCTCCGCCAGGGTAGTGATGTTCCTGCAAGAATTCAGCTGTAATAAAAACGAAAGTGGCTGCAGCACCGCTGGCAAGTTTAATTATAATTAGATGGGGGTGGAGCCATGTTTGGAAAATTTTAAATGAACTGAGCTAAGGCCGGCGGAAACTGAATTCTTAATCGGTCTGTTTGCAAAGCCCTTCCGATTTTATTTATCGTCCTGCGGAAGACGTTTGCTATGTTGTTCACGTACATGGCCCTTAACAAGAGTTTCAATTAGCAAAGACTTCTTCCCGTCCGCTTTCTGAAATGGGAGTCAGTAGATGGGTAGGATAAACTTTGAATTCAGGACCATGTGCTTGGCCCATTATCGATGATCCCGGCACTCCGTCGCCTCGTCCTTTCGACGTTTTCGTCGTTGTGTAATCCACAAAACTGGACGAAAATTATAATTTCATTTTTAACTTTAACCAAAAATGCTGCCTGAAGCTCATATATTATCCTTGGGACATTATGCATATCCTTTCGCTGTCCTGAATGTCATCGTGCGGGGGCCGCGATACGATCGAGAGCAGTTCGCTCATATTTTAGACTTTCATTTGCACATACCAAAGTGAGCCTCGAGCACCGCCGGAGACATATTGAAATCTGCAAAAGGATAATAAATCACAAAATCACCGTATAATTCATTAATTCTCCCGCAGAGACGTCTCTCGTCGTCGGCAGCGAGGCGCAGTATTCATATATTTTAAAATTTTGTATATAAATCTCTCGCCATTACCATCCATCAGGCTGCAAAGGATGTGCCCGAAGTTATGTCAAATATTTCTGCGGTTGCCGCTGCGATTCTACGCGTGCCTCGACAATAGACACGGGAACAGGGACGATGAGAGGGACTCAAACTTCCCTCTGGATCGGCGGAAAGGATGCGGCGCCCCTGGATGGGATCCTGAACGGATGCTTAATGTGGAAAATATGATTCAATTTTTCATTGCGATGGTACGGAAATTTTATCACTCAAATTGGCGTTATGTACGTGATTAATATCAAGGACATGTCCTGATGACAAAAGTATTACGAGTGATGCATTGACGAACTTCGTCAACTGCTTCATTGTTAAATTTGGGAAAAGATGAGTTTTTATGTGTAATACATGACATTCAATTAATTAAGGTTTTAAGTCCCAACTTCAGATGTATTCCATAACAATTTTTATAGCTTAATTAATTTACGTGTACATATGTATGTATGCATATGTAGTGTACATAGGGAAACATTTACATAAACTTGGTGGAAACAATTTATGCACCCATTTGTACCTTACTTTAGAAAACATAAAATTACTTATATTTTAATATTAGCCAACGTTCCAATATTGTATAGAATGTTTTTTTTTAAGTGAGCGCAGTCAATACGGTCGTGCATATCGCGTTTTTCTCGATGCGTATTGAAAAGTCGTAAAAGTAAGGTTCTGTAGGAGTATTGTGAATTTATTTCATTAGATATGACACCTGAATAATATACTTATATAAATATTTACATATGTATTTATACATAATTAAAAATTCCGAGTTAAAAAGTATCTTTATCTAATAAACATGTAGAGTTTTCAGAATGTAGAGGTAATGGAAATAAAATAAAATTTAAGTATCCAAACTAATTAAGCTCCAAACTAAAATAACTTAATTAGATACAAGAATTAGAGATATTGTACAAACTAAGTATGCTATTGTTATTAGATTGTGCTTTTAAAGTAATGTAACTACATTCTGTTTTCATAATTCTCTACATATAAAACTGGGCAAATGAAATTTTACTATGAATTCCTGATATTACAACTATGCATGCAACCTTTTAAATATTTCCATTGCTGAACAGGGTAATGTTCGAAATAGGTATTTTAGTTTGGGATCAGGCTTCGTATGGTGGTGTGTTTTTCTAAAAAATTAGCATGGACTATATCCACCCAGTATGAAAGGTTCAAAGTTTCCATTTCAGCTTATATAAATACTTTAATGTGCTACCCATTGGCAGCCCGTGGATGATAGTTGGAGATGAACTATTGATTGAATTTTAATCAATGCAAAACAATATAAAATGTACTTATTTAATTCCGATGTATACTTTACACAGACATTTGAAACATTTTATAAAGCAGTTACCAAACTCTGCTTATTGAATTGAATAGGAACATTAAATTAATTCCTGTGAAGTGTGTATTAAAATTGAATCGATAGTTTTGTATTCATCCACCCATTGGCATTGGGTAACATTTTGAAGTTTATAAGCTGTAAAGGAAGTTTGAAAATATCACAATCGGAAATTGGTCCTAAACTAAAATACCGATTGAAGACATAATTACGATATTTGCCAGTTTGTACGATTATTATAATATTTTAATTTTACCCTATAAACTTTAAAGCCTTTTCACTAACCCACTTAAAGGTGTATAAAATTAACCCCATACCTTTCAGTTAAATTTTGCTTGTTCCTTTTGAGCAGTTTTATCGATAAATATCTTGAAGCAATGAAATTTGTCTAATTTTTATCAAGTAATCCCGTTCTGTCCGTCTATCCTTCTTCGATTCGTCACTGGAATCATTCAAAAGATCCTTTTTCCCCCTCACCTTGCCTTCGGTATTGCAATTCCTTTGTAAGACGTTCCCGGTAAATCCCTCTTCTGCCAGCTTTTTTTGTAATTTTTATTGCTACACTCGTTGTTCCTGCCAATGAACCTGGCTGGTATTTTTCATTTTATCCCAAAAACTCTGGTTTTGGGGTTTTTTCGCCTTTCATTTTCTGCTTCTTCCCTTTCAGGAAACCCTACACCCTTCCGGGGTTCCATGTTATCCTTCCGTAAAAAGCAACAAAACGTAGAGCTAAATGACAAACATTGGAAAAGTTTCCCAAAATCCCCAAACTACTGCACGCTAGATCCTCTGACAATCTGCCTCCTGGCGAACTTATCCATCAGGTTTGGATTTTGGTCAAGCATCCCGGTGCAGCTCTACTTCGTTCCTTTGGGATTGCATCTAGATTTTCATTCCCCATCCCCTCCCATTCCATCGCATCCGTTTGCTTTTACAATTCACCAAAACTACAAAGTAAGACGCAGGCATGTTGTATTAAATCCCCGGATGTTTCCGCCGCTTTGTATGGATTTCGAAATGAAAAATTTAAGAAAATCCATTTGCCATTGCTCCGTCCAAATGTTCCTCGCAGTCTTTGTTTACTTTTCTTACATTCGGCCAGCGGTGTGCTACTTTTTGGCTAATTTCGAACTCGGTTGGATTTTCATTTTTTGTTTTCTGGGGTTTTAAAATGTTGCAAGGACGAGCTCGAATGCTGGAAAGGGTTAAACAGAATTTTTCTGTGTTTAAATTTGTTTCTGTGTCCAGTTGGTCTAGTAGTGATGAAACTTTATTTATATGAACGAAAAAGGGATTAATAATCCTTGTACCGTATGTGCGAGAAATAAATCAGCTTATTGGAAATGTTTTATGCAAAGCTTACTTTTATTTAAAGATAATTCTAGTACTAATGATAAAAATTGGAGTGGCAATTATATTTACATATATAATAAAATATTAATATATGCAGTTTGTAAATTGATAGACACAAGGTGCTTTAAATTAAGAAATTTACAAATTTTTGAAGAATCACAACGAAGATTAATATTCTGAGTTTAATTTTTCATAAATTTCGAAAATGATTGTTTAACATAAAAAATTGAATAATAGCAAACTAAATACATAAGTCCATGACCGTTTCTGTAATATATTTTGTAAATGGTATAGTAATTTTATATTATAAGAAGCTGTAATTGAATTGAGATGAAAGTTAAGTTCTACGATTTGAGGCATTATCGTTCCTTATAAAGAAGGAGATTGAATAGAAAGTGTTTTTCTTGGAAAGATATAGAAGGCTATCGTTAATAAGGAGGACTGCCATTGTTCACCTAGACGATTTTGGCAAGTTCCAAAACAACAGCGAAGTTCTAAGTTTCCGGAAATAAAATAGAGCCTGTGAGGAGCGAACAAGAGGAGGACAAGTGACGTTTCGCATTTGTAACTAATTCCAACTTTGTTCCACTAAGTTTTTCCCTCTGAGCTCAGCAAAACCAGACCCGGCTCGACGAGTCGTCCTTGTGCTCGAAAGTAATGCAACACAGCAACGAGCGCTTTTCCTGCTCGCAGTGATTGATATCTATTAACCTAGTTTAGTAAAGTGAAGCTCTTAAGAGCCATAAATCCAGGCGTTCCCGAACAGCAGGTATAGGCACATCGGGCATAGGGGGCAATCGCGGGGGTGGAAAGGAGGCCAAACAAAACTCGTTTGCAACATAAACCGACTGAAGAATCCTTCCTGAACGAGTGGAGGCCCCGTGCTCTTCATTGGCCTGGATTCGGTCGGGACTCTCGAGAACTTTTCAAATACACTTGCTCGGGGAAATACACTTTTTTCCAAGAATTTTCACCTTATTTGGTAAACGTTCCACGTATACGCCTATTGTGAAACTCCTCCAACTATCAAAACCTTCTGTTCCACCTACTTCTTGCAGTTATTCGATTTGTAAGAGCGGGCTTACGTGCATGCAGAGCCGGCGGGTTGTTGCTGCTTACACGGCGAATGCTCTCTGAATAAAATATCCTGGGGGAAAAGGAAATTGATTTCTTTCCCACCCCCCGATGTGCCGCCCCCGTGCCAAGTTTTAAAAATTTTCAATCGTGCCCTTCGCTGCGACCTAGCAGAACAACCCCACACCTGTACCCCGATGGCTTGAGACGACCCATCCTGGGTATCATTCCGCTTTTAGATCGGGTATGTTTCCAGAAATATTGTCGCAAAATTATTTGCTATCAAATACCACCCCCTCCCACCAAACCCCGCGATTCCCTACGTCAAGCAAAGGACCTAAATTTTTCATGACTCGTCCTTAAACCCGACGTTATGCGATCCTCGCACTATTTACAGAAAGGGGGCTACGTTCGGTCTGAATGGCTGCAAATTGATTGCATAATCAAATATTCTGGCATAAGTTGTTTTCATGATTAAGGCGGGCTCCGTGCAAGTCATATGCAAGTGCAGGGCGACCGCCCCGCCCCCGGCGGGACCGGCCTGCACGTGCGTTAGTTCATCTCGGAATTAATCTCTGATTGAGGCCCCATGGATGGCTGGCTCCATGCTCCAGGTACGTGTGTATCGTGCAGCCTCCGACTGTACCAATTTTATTTATGCTAGTCAATGTAACGTCGATAGAACTGCACCTCGAGTGCATGGGTGGCTCACTATGCGCCTCTACTTGAGCAGGTTAAAATCTTCGGGTTTGGGTTTTGGCATTGAGCGTGACTTGGGGCTAAATAGTTCAAAGTGAGAAGGACTGGTGGAAATTAATAAGATCGTGGTTTGTACGAGGCTCTTCAGGCCCGAAGAGACCTGGAATTACTGAAATTTGCTTTTATTGATGACTGGGGATTTCGTTGTGGTTAATATAGGGGAATTAAGATCGGAAGAATAGGTACTCGGATAAGCATCCCCCAGACAGGACCTTTCCAATATGCATTCGGTGGTATGCTAATTTAGCAGATTAGTTATGTCCTTCAAAGATCACCACTGGGTAGTTGTGGTCAGAATTTAGATTTTCCACTCATCGAATTCACATTTATGTCTTGAATAGCATCATAAATTCTGCTTTGCAACGGTCTCTAATTAAAATTCATCGACAACAAATATATTGCATATAAAACAGCTAACATATAATATTATTTAGATATATCATAGGCATATTAATCAAATTGACGAAGAAAATTTTAAATTATGTCTTCAAGTTTATTTCTCACCCCAAAATGTAAATCTTTCAAAATAAGGTATTTTTTATATGCATTGACATTAATATTAAGCTAAATTAATTTTCAAGATATTTATTATTTATTTTAAATGTAAGTATTTGCTACAGAACAATAAAGGGGTAATTTGTTTTTAAATTAGAACTCTAAAAATGAGAGAGTTTATTTCGAATTTTCTTTTAACGAAGAACAACAAAAATTTGCTATTTTTTAAAGCAGTCAGCAGTTGATCCTCAAAATCGTACGTCTTTTAGCAGATAATCTATCCCAGAACTTCAGAGCTATAGTTAAAAGTACAAGTAAAGTGGATTAAAATTACTTGGCTTCTATATATTGCAATCCGGAATTTTTTGATCAATAAATGTTGTTTGATATCGTGATAATTTTACGTACTTTAACCAAAAACAATATATTAGTTGATATTTATTCTGAAATAAATTGATGACAAAACGTTTGCTAAATTCTGAAATTAAATGTTTCACAAAACATAATGTTACTATAGAATTTAAACAAAAATATTTGATCTTTGACTCCGAAAATTCCACAATATGAAATTTCATCGAATTGGCCATAATTGACAAAACTCATCTGCCATTTGAAATGAGGGAATCTATTTTCCAGTTTAAATGTGTTTTTCTAATGATTTATTTACTGTGGTAATTACTTTTACTATTACAACAAAAAAAAAAAACAATTTTTATGAAAGCAGAGGGAGAGTCAAGTTCTGAAAAGCATTTAAAAGTTTAATTTAATTGGAAAACAAGTTTTATTAAAATAAATGCAGGTTCGTATTCTTTGATATTAAGGGGGTTTATTTTGAAGAATAGTTTAATTCTAATTAAATAAAGTTATTTTGCGAGAGCAGTTCCAGTTTAATTTATTTGACGTAAACAAATTTCGAGGTAATTGGAATAAGTTTAAATCAATTGAAGTAACAGAGTACCTTCTAATTGGGTTCTCGTAGTTCTAGTTTTGCTTAGTTGGGAAAATTGTATGCTTAAATAAATGGGAAGGGGTATGTATTTCATATTAATATTTTATGTAGAATTTTGTAGTTTGAAAGCTTTGAACAATATATATTAAATTTATGTGACGTGTTGAAATTTAAAAGTCAGCATTCCCTAAAGTAATTCCCAATTTACCAACTGAACAACTGAAGGATAAACAATTTTTAAAAATAGCTTTTTTCTTTACTCCTCGCATTACCGCAAAACCCATCTGTCCCATCCTTCGAATCTTTCGTGCACATCGCTGGAATAAAGGATAAAATTGAATTTCCTGGATGAAAAACAAAACCCGCACTTGTTCCCCGTTCGTCACATTGGCAGAGCTGTCTCAAGTGATGCTATCTGAGATGCAAAAACCATCCATTGAAGGGGTTTACCATCGACGCTGTGTGCTATAAATCATTGGCAAAAATGATGCACTTGCCTCCGGCGTGGATGGGAATCCTAAACTTTTTCACCGTCCCAAGATATTTCCATATCTGTTCGGGAGAGAGAGCCCGACACTAAAAACCGATGAAAAATATAAGAGTAATGACTTCATCCCGGGCATGTCAATGGCGGCGGTGGTGTATCCCATGTTTCTGCAACAATGTCGCCTCCCAGACATGGACATTGGAGGCCCTTGGACCCGAAAAGCGTATAATCCTAAAACTAGGAATACATCAAATGCCGGGCCGATAGCTCGGTCGGGACATTAATCTTCGTCAAAACACTTGGGCGGATATTTTGATATGGCCGGGACACATGAAACCATTATCCAGACGGTACACATTCAATTGTCAATAGTAACTGGATGTAGTCCATAAAATCGCCACCGAGATGGACAGCCTGTGTCCATAGTATAAATTGAAACGCCAATGGCTTGTGCTCCGCATAACTCAGACGTGTGCACTTGCTGCTTGTTGTGCCATCAAAATTCCTCTTCCCGCCTCCTCGTTCCAGAGTCCTGGATCCCGAATCTGGGATCCAGGACCCGAGGTCGGGCTGGGACGCGACATCAACGACGCCCGAACGTCCCATCCGACAACTCCTTCAATTGTATAATTTTATGTGTGTGCCCGCTTCCCTATTTTGTTGCCGCCGAGGCTCGTCTGGTTTTGAGTTATCACTTTTGCCATAATTCAGATTACAACTGGTCCAGGCGCTCTGCGTATCTCGGGCGGCTGCCGCTGGTTCAGCTGTTACAGGGGAGCCCCTTGTATTCCTTGCGCCAGATATCCTAGGGATGAATGATAATTTTTTATGACCCATATCCTGTCTTTTTCGGGCACGGCTGGTCGCCCGAGGAGTCCTAGTGTTAAGTAATCCACTTTTGGTTGAGTTCTGCAGGACGACGCAATTAGGGGGAAGAAACAGAAGTTGTAAAGTGTCGTCTAGCTGGCTAATAAAATATTAACGACTGACGAAAGTGCTGCGATGTATGGCGTCGTCTTGCGTTCTAAAATTCAAAGTATCGTAGTTTTTGTGATGTTTCTCCACACATTGACATAAATCCTTATCAAACTTCCTCTTTCCTCTTTTTTTAAATGCCAAAAAACGGCGAATAACTATTTTTCAACAACTTTGTATAGTAATTTTACAATTACAATAAGAATATACACTATTACTATATGTGGAAATATACTATAAGGTTCGAATCGTTTGCTTTTTTAGTTTTGTATTTAAATTACACATTTTTGGATTTGTACTCCAGGTAATATTAATTATACCTTGCTTGATCAATTTTTCCTTGATTTCACGGTTTTAAAAACTTTTAAATTTTATTCACGCTAACTTTTCATAAATAATGAAAATATAAAATTACACTTATTTTTACTTTGTTTTAAATTACCTTATTTTGAAAAATATATGTTGTTATATTGAATATTATATTTTAATAAAATTATTAATTATGTTATCATTATTGAGAATAGAGATATACATAAAATATGCACCTATGTATATTGCAGTGAGTTTTAATGGAGTATGAATACGTTATACCTAATATAACAATGATTTGGAGCCAATTATTTTACAATAATTTTCAACTATTTGAAAATTATTAAATGGTCTGTTCTTAAATTTAAAAATCATTAAAATGTGAAAATTCCATTTTATACCTCATATGAAAGTAATTTGATTTAATTTGTATATAATATTTTACAAAGTAGAAAGCATATAATAATAAAAAATATTAAATATTAGATGTAAGAACCTCAATAATTGAATTTCTAAGGTTTACCTCTCAGTGTGGTCTCCTAAGAGATTTCATTGGAAAACTAAGATTGATTGAAAAATTTGTAGACATTTTTAAGTCCCTAAATCCGATTGTCCAGACTGCACACATACTGCTCATTGCTCACAGCGTCCAGTCAGACGGTTTCATTTTTCAAGGAGTCACATACATTTTGGTCGACTGGATTTATTGGCTAACTTAAGATCCCAGAGAATTCTTTATAGCAAGTTTTGTTAAATTCTACAAAATCCCACAGAACCTTTGAGCGCGAATGAAATCCCAAATGCATTTCTGCATCGACGCATTGCACAGTGGGATAAAGGAAAGTTGGGAAATTTGCACCGTCCGCGCCATTACTCATGCTAAGACCGCTTTAAATTTCAAAGGAACTAAAGCAGCTCAGGAGTAATCCCGATTTGAGAAAAATGCCGGATATTCGAAGTCAATGGCTAACCAATAAGAGCCATGGACAATTTAAAATTCACAAAATCGCACGAGCTCCAGACAATCCGATGCGGTGCAGGAAATAGCAGCGAAACTGTGCCCATAAAGAACAACATCCCTCGGGATCTCCAGGGGGCGACTACGTGGGCAAATCATAAGGCTGGGGGTTGGGGCTCGGGGAGATCGTGTACATGGATTGTATTTGTACACAGAATTTGAATTCTGCTCGGCGAAGAAATGAAAATTTCCTCGATTTCCTTCTGTTTGAATTTTATTTACGACTTAAAGAATGCAAGGCGGATATTCCCATCAGAAATGCATCCCTCAGCATCCTTAGCCTCCTTCTCGCCATCCTGCGCTGGTGGCCTCGCTCCGTCTGGAAGATTTCTTTTCAGCGATTTCTGGTTCTTTCGGCAGAATTTCTTTTCCGGTCGCGCTCCTTCTCGCCCGCCGGGAAGTCGAATAGATCCGGGCTGCCTCTGAGAGCGTCCAGGGAGGCGGCGTTCGTCGACGTGCCACAGGACGAAAAATTTCTATGGTCAGCCGACCAAAGTTTGTGCTCCCGTGCATTCCAGAGTAAGTGTGCCCGCATCCACTTTGAGCACTGCATGTGCATTGCATGCACAATTTCATGTATTTCCTGGTGTAGTCTGGTCGGGCTGGGACCCGGCTCCGCCAGGGAATCCCCTTTCTTTTGACTATGATGCATTCAGGGACCGGCCACAAAATATCCTGAATGTGAAATAAGACGAAGCAATAACGTTGCCATGCTGCACAAGTAATGCCGAATGGATTCAAACGAAATATCTCAAGATACTTCGGGAGGGTCTGCAAATAAATTGCAGCGATGCGATAATACGCTCTACGGATGCTGCGACTGGACCACTCTATGGAACTTCCATCTCGAGTGGTGTCAGCTAGTCTTAAGGAAGCTTAAGTGGTTTGCGGTCTCTTTGGCTCTAATTCGGTGCCACGTTGTCATGTGTGTCCTAATGATGGAATGGTGTACTCTATAAATAATAGCACCGACTTGAGTGCCCAATTAGGCTGCGGTCGACTCCTCGTTTTGCCAGCGCATAAGTCGGTGGCGGCTTTTCGGTTCCAATCTAAGAAATCTTCCTTTTCAGACTGAAAACTGAATAACCAGAAAAACTTTAGTCAAATGTATGTATGTACTTTTTAACTAACCCTAAATAACTATAGTCCAACAATTTTCCAAATTTAAAATGCCAATTAATTAGTTAATTAAAATACACACCCGAACAATTGGGTATTTTGTATGCGACTCTTACAGCAGATATTGATGCCATTCTTTATAGGTTAAGTTAAATCACCCTTATGAAATTGGATTTTTGATTATTGATTGATTTGTGATTTCATTAGATGACTGCTTTAATTAAAAAAATTAAAAATCATCTTAAAAATTAAAATATGTAAGTAATATAAATAAACTATTTTACATTTTTATATTTAATTTTAAAGCACTTGCACTTTAAGATTTACCTACTTTCCGACTAATGCACCAACAAAATTATGGGCATATTTATATTAAGATATTACCCAAATTGGAAAAATTTACAAAATATCAAAGCCAGTTATACCAAAAAGTAATGTTATTATTATTATATGCATATGAAATTATAAACATTTCAGAAATAATTATAAACATTTTGATGTGTTTTTACACCATGGTTGTAAAAAGTTTTGAATTTATCAGGGCAAAAGATGTAAATGTACATTATGTTTTTGTTAAATTTTTTAAACAAATTATATTTATATACATAATTATTTTCACTAAAACATTGTAAATTTATTACTTGCATACATATATGTATGTACGTAAGAAAGTGTAAAATTAATTTGTTCTTGTGCATGTTATAATAATATTGAAGATGTCGCGAGTCTAAATGTTATATGCATTTAATTTCTGAAATATTAGTGCATAAAATTTAATTATCTGGATTCTATGTATACCGAAATAACCTACTAATATTTTGTTGAAATCTTTATGACGAATACTTCCTTGTGTGAAAATGTCGTTTGATTTTCTTCACGTTTCAACTACTTCCAGCGTGCTCCCGATCCATTTATCTCATTTACCGCACTTAAATCCTTTCGAGCAGTGTAACTTGATAGCTGAAAGTAAACTCGGGCCGACTTCGGCTTACAAAGCTGCTAATCTACCAGGGTAGCGTCAAAGAGCATAGCGAAAAATTAAGTTGCCGCATAAGCCGACTGCGATTAGGACGCCTTTTCAATTTTCCAGAGACAGCCTCCGGTCTAATGTCTTAAAGGCTTTGGATTAAGTCCAGTCGACGGACGACTCACAGGACTGCAAACATTTTCACAGTGTCGCAGTGTGGTGGTCAGTCCGGGTCCAGGACCCGGCCCGAAGTCTCCGGGAGCGAAAGTTGCGCTGTCCCGGATTACAACCGATCCAAACTTGACCAAAAATTTTATGATAATAATGCTTAATACCGTCAGCGCAGCGCTCCGGAGGAAAAGAGCAGCTGAATTAATTGCACCTGGCTGGGGCGGAGCCGGGTTCCGCCCGGCCAGTTGGATGCGGTCCGGGGAGCGGACGGGTCGTTTTGATTATCATTTCGGTGGTATGAATAATGGCTGCGAGTAATTTTGCCGAGATAAAGCTGTCCGGAGCGCATTACGGCGGGGCCTCGAAACAGCAGCACTAACTGCTGGGTGGTGTCCCGGGCCTCGGGGGCCCCACCCGGATGGCGGCTGGCGGTTGCGGCCCACCTCACAGGAAGCGAAATAATTCAGCTTTTGAGGTGCATAAAACCTTATCATTCATCTAACTCGGCTGTTGCTGGAAATTTGAGGGAAGCGAATTCTTTCTAGCTGCTCACAATGGCTTTTGTGCAGGATTATGCCGCGTGGGGCACAGGAAGCGGTGTTTGGGTAATGAGCGCTGGAGAAAAGGATACCTGCGGAGCCGGAACACAAGATGGAAATGTTAATCCTCTTCAACGAGCGCTTTATCCACTGCCAAGCTGCCATCCATTAGCCCGACTGAGAAAATCCCTTTGATAGCTCCGCATTGCCGTCCTTTTTGAGATGTAAATTGAAATTTCTATTTGCATTTATATATGTATATAGTATAAAAATTTTTTAAGGGATTTTTTTCCCTTTACAACGATTCGGGTGAGCCCCCGGCATAGTGCCGCATTATTAGCAGCACTACAGTCAGCTCTGTTGAATTTTAATGGCGACGAGGCTTGTTGAAATTGCTATTCAGTGCACTCAAGCCCCGACGGAATTTTGCAACATTTTGATGGCCTACAACCCGGAAACTTTTCACCGAAAAAAAAAAATATAAAAACAAAAGCATAACAAGGATAAAAACAGGTGAATGCGCACTTGGAAAATTGAAAAATGATAAAAATCCATCAGAGGTAGTCTCTTTAAATTGCCTTATGCCATCAATCACAAATCCTGGTAGCTCTTAACGTATCAACTCCTCGGCACAGTGGAGCCACACGAAGAGCATGAAAAGATTGCGATGGGAATTACTTACATTCGCAGAAATCTCCGGGGGGGTATCTTCCCTATTTTCACCTAAACCTCAGGAAGAAAAAAGGCAACCGAGGAAGATACAGTCGGAGACACAGAAAATACCGGCATAAGTAAGGAAAGATTAAATAAGACAAAAGGTGCATGAATCCCTGGGAATTATTCATTCAAATCCGATTAGGAGACCATTTTTTTTGGCAGTCATTATCGCTACGTTGAAGTACACATTTTGCGGATTTGCAACCCCCACTTCCCTGTCTTCTTCTTTTCTTCCCTTTTTTATTTTATTTATTTTTTTTTCGGGACAAATCCAATATTGACTTTGCATTTCATTTACTCCGCTCAAAGGGGACATTCCCTCCTTTTTTACTGGATGGCGTATTGAAATGAGAAGTGGTTTTGAAAACTCTGTACTTTTTCCTGGTTCTGGGATGAATTTTTTATTAATATATTTTCTTTTCTATTTTGCAGGTGAGTACAAGACGTAATTTCAATGAATGTAAAGTAGTTTGTTACCAAAACATGACATATTTGGTAAGTGATTTTTTATTTAAAAAAACTGAAGTAATGTATTTTTGAGTAAAAGATGTTAGGTTTTATTATGAATTCTATTTACAAGATATTTTTTATTTTTCAATAATAACAGTGATCATGTTTTCACAAATATAAATTCTTAAAATTGGCTAATAGGTAGACTAGGTTCCCATTTCAAATTTGAAAGTAACCCTCACCGTCCCTATCGAAAGGTGTTGAGCTAAAGAGTTTGGTGTCATTAGATAGCTTTCTTAAAGATATTAAACAAATATTCATAAAACACTGGTTTGAGAAAAATGCTTTTAAAGTCCCCGCAAAATCTTATTTTGCCAATTATACTGACTTACTGAATGACTAAAGTAAATATTTATAAAAGTAAGCAATTAATTCAAAAAACATATTTTTTAATTTTTGTAAACATTATTATATTTCATTTAAGAGTGCTTCAAACCTTTCCAAAATTTTTGTTCTGAATAAATGTATAGTATTAGACATAGTGCAACTTTGTAGTGTAGACAACAAAACCATATTAAAAACTGTAAACCACTTCAAAATTTCCTTGTTTCTTACATAAAATGATGATGACATCGGATTAGCTTTTTCGCATTTTGTTCTTTTGAGGTTAACGTAAAAACAGAATATCAGTATGGGATGACAGGTTATGCCTTCTAGTCATTATTTGGGGGAACTTTGGGGCGGATTAAAATGAATCCCTTTTTAATTGGTTGGTTGATCTGAAATAATTAAAAAATTTCTTTGATTTTTAGTATGCTCAATGTTTAAAATTTTTAAATATAGTCTCTATAGCCAAAATCGAACCAACAATATATGTATGTAGCTATATTTGCACAGCTATAGAGTTTAAATATTTTCTTCAATGTTTTTAGTTTACTAATTAACTAATAAATGCTAAGTTGTTTCTTTGTAATATAATTAACCGATTAACAGTAGGTACATATTTCGTTTTTAACAGTGGCAGAGCTAAATTGGGAAAATTTAAAATATCACGTAAATTTGCTTTTACAATACTTACTGTATACATATATAAACGTAAATGAAAGTAATAACCTGATAATAATAATGTGAAATAATTTTACATTGCCTTCTTTTCGGAATTCATTTTTATAAAGCGTTTGATGGAAAAATAATTTCTCAGTTTCAGCACGAAAAACCAGCAGCTTTTAAGTTAGCTTAAATTAATGTTAATCGCAAAGTAACATACATATAAGTTCGCTCGATAGCCAATGGGATTGTAGTGATCCAAACATAAGAATTAGAAGAATAGTTAAAATTTAAACAGCAGCTGTTACCCATAGTAAAATAAATTATCTGGCACTGTTGAAAAACATAGGATTATGAGGTCTGGACCTTCTGGACCCACTGAGAAGCTCGTCCTTAAAAGAGTCTCTTAAAAATTGTGACATCTTCATCCATTTGAAGTGTGTTATGCCGCTCTATCGCTAAAGCCTCACTTCCCAGAAGTATAACGTTTAAGCAAACACTTGACAAAGCGAGCTCGTTTCATCTCAAATACTCGAAAATCACTCGACAAGATGCTGGAGCAAATCTGTGCACATTGTGCGAACACATGAGACAATAATCAGGATCACACCCGTAAGCGGTCGCATCCGAGAGTTTATTTCAGCCAAACAAATTGATTAGAATTCATCAGTTCGTGTGCATCTCACCGGGTTTTGGGATGGTGTGGGCTCTGTTCGGAATTCAGCATCCAGCATCCAGCATCCACCTCACGTGTGAAGTAACCGTTGCTCGATGGACCACCTCCCTGGTCTCTGAAAGGTGAGCACAGGGCAGGGATCATGGTGGAGTTCAAAATTTCGGACCGTCGTTATATGTATGTACCATCCAAAATTCTATAGAGTTGGAGTTGAAGTTGTAGATGACCAAAACTCGAGAACTATGTTCGTTTGTTAATGGCCGTTCGGCACGCATATCCACTCTTCAAGGATAACAAATAGGAGCCGTTCGAGCGAGCGAAACGGTCCAAAAACGGAGGTTGGCAAACTCATTAGAAAGCCTGACATTTCGGGGGCGAAATGAATTTGCTTATGGTTCACTTCGTCCACTGCACGGGACACGCACTGAGACGAGGGATTTTGTGATTTTGCCGGACGGATGCATGGCGCATATTAAAAAGGATTTGTCCTAGATAAGCGCTGCGCTCCGGCGACCTATTCGAGGTCTTATCTCCGGCATTAAAAAGAGTCTGGCTATTTTTTTGGGGGTTGTCGGAGATTATTTTGTGGGTGGTTTTTTGGGGATGAAAACGCGTTTCTTTCGCTAGCTAGAGTTTTAATATTGACAGGGCCGCAGGACCGGAAACTCACCGGCGACAACAAAATGGGAGTTTTCTATTAAGTCCGCACTAAAATCCAAACATTTTGCGTTAATGAAAATTCAGTGGAAGAGAAAAGTTGGAGGATGCATGGACGTGTGTAGTTGCCGCCGCTAACAATTCGAGGTCCTATTAGAGTTCGCAGCGAGGAGTCCCGTGGCTGCATAACTATGGTATGATTCTATGTATAGAGCGTACCCAGAATCCAGAATCCAGAGTGGGCACATAGGGAACCCACCAAGGTGTTCCTGCACCACAGACAACGACCGAGGAGCATATTGGGCGACCAATGTAGGGACTCGTTGGGTCGGTTTATTGCTGCTCCTGTTGTAGGGCGATGATATAGCTCTAACAAAAAGGATTTCAGCTCAGCTCCTGAATTATTAAATAAAATTCCCGTACACATCGCTCGACTGCGGAGGGTGTGGGAAGGATTTCAGACAGACACACAACTACCCCTGACTAATGATAGGGAAGACGAAAATCCTGTTTTTGGACCGGGCACATAGCATCCCTGTAATCGAGAGCGGGGGTGAGGGTTGTTTGTTCCTGGATGAACGTAATTTTCCGGTATTTTCATTGTTAAACCTCCCATGTTTGGATTGCTTAATGGGATTTGTATTGTCTTCCACCGCTCTGCATGACCAGGACTTGCCGGAGGTACCTTTTCCAGTTGTCCTCTTCGCCGGAAAAAATAATTTGAATTAAAATCAAAATTTCCCTCCGCCTCGGTGGCACTGGTGGCGGCTGCTTGAACCGACCTCATGAAACGGAGACAAAAAGGGACAGGCGCTGGATGGTCAATAGCAGGAGAATTGCTGGATTTAATTCCCTTGGACTTTTTCATCTTTGTTGGTTTTTTTTTATCCTTCGCTCCACTAATTGGAAAACTGGAAAAGTGAGCATTCGAGTGAAAGTAATTCCCTCGATAAAATCAATGCTTTTGTTTGAGCCCCCTGTTACAGGATTTTGAAGAGGATAACAATGAATATGGTATTAAATTAATGCGCAGCCAAAAGATTCGAAATATTGAAGGAATTCTACCGCGCCGAACGTTAAGTAAGCACCCATTTCAGCATTAATCCTTTTATGGACTTCTATTCCAATTGCCTCGTCCTCTATGATAAATTTTGGAGATTTCTACCTGCCAATTAGTTTTCTCTAATTGAATATGCATTTAAGCTCCTATTTTGATAGTCACTGACCATTGTGGACTTAAATAGTGTCCAGCTTTTAAAATATAGATTATAGAAAACATTGTGAAGCGATTTCCTAACACTATGGCTTTTTAATGGTCATGCCAATATTTCATAAATTCAAATTTATCGATTTGTAGACTAGCTGGGGGGTTTTTAATAGGGGCAACAAATGAACGTTTTGTATCTGAGCTGTGGTTTCGTAGAAAGACTTTTACCTAGGAATTGAACGGTTGAAAATAGAGATGCTAATTTTAGATAAATCATCGAAGAGTGCAATATGCATATATGCAATTTTAGAGCAATGAATTTTCAAATATTGGAAGAAGTAAGAAACTGCGAAGAGATGGAAATTAGTTGGAAATTTTTCAATTGTTGGTTTTAGAAAATTTTTCATTTCGATTTATTTCCGTTGATTTAAGTGTGCTTTCAGTCTGATTTTTGTTTGTTGCTCATTGATTTAGTTTACTTTCTACTTTAGTCTTCTTTAAAAGTTTCTGCAAAATTTACATGTATCTTAATTATTTCCTATTGGAGTTTGCTTCACAAACTAAAAGATGGATTTGCTCGATTACATATTTTGATTTAGGAAGCTGAAGTTCATGTTGAAAGTTTTACACCAAAGGAATAGAATTCATATACGAAAGGATCAACTTAATTGCTTTACATTAATTCAAAAATTTACTATAATTATCTTAAATTAAAGTCAAGTTATGTGTTAGTTTCAGTTAGTTTAAAAAAAAATCTGTAATATTATATTATTTTTAATTTAATTTTATTAATGCAGATTTTATTATAACGATATTGCTATTTTGGGGATTATTTTCATTTCGTTCTTGTGTAGGCCGGTCAAAGCAACAATTTATACAGAATTTTCATTTGATTTTGTGTAAAATGTCTGTATACCTATCTAAAGTGAAAAATATGCACACAATTCTATATATTATTTTAGTACAACAAGCTTAACATGCATAAAAGCCCACGAATAATAATTCCTACTTAGGTTAAGAGTCCTGTAAAATGTGTAATTTCAAAAGTATGCACGCATTAGGCTTATTCACTGCGAAAATTTCGATTATAAATTTTGCGATGTATTGTTAAATCTGGCAACAACAAAAATGTACATTTAATATTTAATATTCACAAAAATGAAATATGTTTTAAAAAGAATTAAGAGCATTTTAATCCGAATTCACAAAGCGGATTTTCCATTGATGATAATTAATGGTTTAATTTACGCCTCTGAGCAATAATGCAGATTTTCCACACAGGCTTAATTAAATATTTTGTAGCGTTCAATAAAATATTCGATTTTTTCGTAGAAAGGCTGCTATAGCTATTACGTCTTTTGTCTTTAGGAAAATTGTTATAAGGGCTCATCTTATATTTTGGGAAATTGGAAATGGGCATATGATTTTGAAAGTCAGAAACGGCTTAATTAATTAAAAATTTGTAGAAAATTTGCTGTGGATGAGGTTTTTCTTAACAATTTTGCAGAGAAGTGATTTAAAGGAATTCTTTGTTGTTTATAAGAATCATGCTGTGGTCGATTATTCCTGATTGTTTAACTTGCTCACACCTTTCATGGACTGGCAAACTTTGCTGATCTTGCATAGGAAATCAGTGTAATGTCTGCAGTCTGATAGATGTAGTTGATGCCGTTTAATATTTAAAGGTAAACTTAATCGACGGAAAAGAAATATCCGAAGCATAAAAGCATACTGAAATTCCATGATGCCGGCATCAACAATGGACGAAGAAGGGAAATGCATAATTCCCCCTCTTAAATTCCACTTAATAACTTCTTTTGTGAT